>OY754916.1:1215000-2415000 GCA_963576535.1 Plemyria rubiginata | reverse complement strand
ATCGGGGGACTTTCGCTGGCTAATGTGGCCCTAATGATTTTGAGAGGCCTTGGTGAGCAAGGTCGTGACGCAAATGGCCCGATTTAGTAAGTACATTCCTATCGCCGTGGCGAGATGGTGAATGCAAACGCGACCCCATCTCGCTACACCTTTTGGCGGAGGATGTCTCACAGGGGGGTTTTTAGTGGGTTCGTGCCCCACATATCCCCTTCCGTCACCCCCATGGCGGAAGGGAAATGCGAATGCATTTTCCCCCTTCCAAAAAAAAACGTACCCAAACAGTAATACATCTTTAGTTAATGTGCTTTTAGATAGCACTACTCACCTAACTTAGGTATGCTATTTGTTTTGTTTAGGTGGATCAATTATAATTATAGGGACATGAGGTATATTTACGTCTCAGAGTTATGGGCATTAGAATCAATATCATCAGGTGGGTCAAGCCAAAACATTAATAAAAGTAGTTGTAGCGAGTTAGTTACTACTTATTTTCGTTAGTTAATATTAATTGCTATAATATTAACTAACGAAAATATCCTAAATGAAAAACGATGGTCGCTATACTATGTATTTTACGTATGTTACTTTGAATAACAACATTTGGACCAAAACGCAAAACGACGCAACGTGAAATGACCCATCTATATTCGCGAAACGACCCACCATTGTCCAAGCTTTGCAGAGACCGTTCTATGCGGTCCGTTGCAACTGAGACTGTAATGTTTGGGAATATCTGGTCTGATGTTTACACAATTCTGGTTATGTACACTGAGTTCATATACATCAGGAGATTGATAGTTGTTGAATTTGGATGCACTTTGCATGAGTAGTAGGTATAACTCTTTATGTGTGAGTCGACCGGGGTTATTACCACCAAGCCTATTTCTGCCGTCAAGCAACGTTGCTGTGTGTTTTGAAGGGTGAGGTTGCCGGTGAAATTATTGGCACATGATGCATGCTTCAAGTTAAGGTAAAATGGTAGGCAAACAGATATTTTGTCTCCACGGAATATCCATTTTATGACGGTAAAGACAAAAAAAATATTAAATTCTTTTTATTGGTAATATGGTAATAAACATAGATATGTTAGTTAGTAAATTATGGGACTTGAAACACAATTGACTTAATTTGGCTCGATATAAATAAATCAATAAGACGCCGCAAAATCTAATTTTTTTCTGGTCGAAAAGCAGTTTTATGAGATAATGGTTAAAGTTATGCTGATTAAATTATCACTACCGTATTCCCTAATAAATACACTAGTAAATTATGGATTTACTTTTCTGGGTGAGAGTATTTTAATCTTTAAAATAACAATATCCAATGAAATTGAGCGCGGGCCGGCCATATACCGCCGCTCTCGCCTCTCGTCAGTCAGGCGCAGCGCGTCGTGGAGAGGGAGAGAGACGACGCATCTGTGATACCACTTCGCCTTAACGGCAGTGCATTATAGGACACGTTCCTATCAAGCGTGACTTGCGAGGTAATGCTTTATAAGTGATGGATACCACTTAATATCAGGTGAGCCATCTTCTTGTTACGTCGCAGTAGTCTAAAACTGCAAAGTTACGGAACCATGTAGCACTGACCATCTGGATTTAAAATGGAAGTTTCGCGAATACTACTCGCCCGCGTTATTCAGAACACATAACTACTGAATATAAATGAATAGGTACTCAAAACGAATGCTAAAACTAGTCTCTGCTTTGTGTAGTTTTATCATACGTTATGAGTGTAGTGTGAAAATATTCCACTATTGATGACGACTAGATACATTAAAAAACTAAGATTTTAAGTTTCAGTCTTTTGTATTATTTTTTTTTTTTTTTTTTATACAACTAGCTGATGGAACAAGCAGATGGCCCACCTGATGTTAAGTGGTAACCATCACCTATAAACAAAACATTGCCCCGTAGGTCACGCACAATAGGAACGTGCCCTACGATGCACTGCCCTGCGTCCATCAACTTGAGGCATACAGATGTTAAGCCTCATGTGCCTGTAATTACACCGGCGACCACACTTTACAAAGCAAGAACACAATAATAATAATAATAATAATAATAATAAATATTGGTGGACTTTTTGCACAGCACTATCTAGCCCCAAACTAAGCTTATGCTTGTGATATGGGAACCAGATAGCTGATATACTACTTATATACTACTTATAATATTATATAACACCCAGACAGAGAACAAACATCTATGTTCATCACACAAATGTTTGTTCACGGTGGGAATCGAACCCACGACCTACGGCGCAGAAGGCAGAGCTACATACCAACTGAGCTACGTAGGCTGTCAATCAAGTAGGTTTGTGTGTTAGTTTTAAAATTTGCGACAATCATGATGCCAATATTTTGATTGCTAAAAGGTACAAGTTCTAGTACATACCGAACGTTATCACGGCCGTCAGATTACCGCTTCCGTTTTTTAAATACCCCTAAACAATAGTAATATATCCTATCAGCACAAATTGAACAATAATAACAGCTTACTGCCGCAATAACCAGAGATTAGATGAACAGGGTGTTGCCAGACGCATAAAACATGACAAAATTCGGGCACACTCGCTGGGCGGCCGCCAGCCTGCCCCTGGCCGATACCCAGATTATTGGCAATGTCTGTGTTTTGAATTTGTGCGTTATGGCCTAGGACTTTACAGTCTCAGGACGAAAATGAGAATTTATATTATATCAAAGTCAAAAGGCTTACCCCCGGTTTCTGAAAGCGCGACACTAATCGGTTGTCAAGTCACTTGCTATTTCAGCTTTTACTTCAAATTAGATAGAGATAGAAAGTGAATTGACAGCCGATTAGTGTTGATCGCGCTTTCAGAAACCGGGGGTGTGTCAGATAAATTAGAAGGATCACTTTGAAACGTCTTAAATCAGGTGAATCTAGGTACCAGTTCCATGTGACCAAGTCTAGAAGAACAGGCAACAAACTACAGCGACGACCTCAGTGGCGCAACGGGCGAGAGTCCGCCTGCGACGCAAGAGGTTGCGGATTCGGTTCCCGCATCGGAAAAATTTGTGTACGATCCATTTAGTTACAATATAATATTGAAGCTCCAAAGTTCTAATGGAATTAAGTGAGGCGTAAGCTAACAGAAACATAAAATTAGTTCAGTAAATAGACACAGCTCAGCTCACCTCGCCAGATTTTTCATGTCTCTAACCCGAAAAATATACGAAAATATGTATGAGGAATATTTCTTTTTAGCTATACTTTTGTATTATTTAACGAAATATGTCTGTGTGTGTGATCTTCGAAAACATGAAGCGTGTGAGCGTGAAACATAGAAAAACTCGTTCTATACACCTTTTTGTCCGCAAGTTGAATAATTTTAGGCGAAACCACAATGTTTATATTTCCCCGCAAAGTTTATTTTGTAGACTTTGTCGTTGTAAAAGTTATTGTTTGATATTTGCTTTTGTAAGTGCTCGGTAACATCAATGTTTAATCTTTTTATATGGTTGAAGCCGTTGATGCCAAGTAAAACATTTACAAAGTATTTTATTAATGTTGAGTTTTGGATATGTTTTGGTAAAGAAGATGATCTACTTAAATATCATTGACTGAGCTATAATTGAGAGAAGTGTGATGGAGAAGTGCACAATGAATGAAGATGTTTTCATTCATCGTTCACTTCTCGATCTTGTAAGGACATCACCATAATCCATCAGCCCTAAGAATTGCACTGCTCTGCATATGCCTGCCTTATACTTATACTAGCTGGTACCCGCGACTTCGTCTGCGTACTTTTCGCAATAAAAGGTCGCCTATGTCCTTTCTCAGGGTCTAAAGATTGTCTGTGCCAAATTTCATCAAAATCGGTTAAGATTGAGAGGTTTAAGCGGGAAAGCGTAACAGACAGACAGAGTTACTTTCGCATTTATAATATTAGTAGGGATTTCTAGGAAGAACGATTCCGAACCTCGATCCATCAACGCCCCACGATCCCCACAATGTCGACGATCTATTAGATTATACATATATATCCTACTAATATTATAAACGCGAAAGTTTGTATGTATGGATGGATGGATGGATAGATGGATAGATGGATAGATGGATAGATGGATAGATGGATAGATGGATAGATGGATAGATGGATTGATGGATAGATGGATAGATGGATAGATGGATAGATGGATAGATGGATAGATGGATAGATGGATAGATGGATAGATGGATAGATGGATAGATGGATAGATGGATAGATGGATAGATGGATAGATGGATAGATGGATAGATGGATAGATGGATAGATGGATAGATGGATAGATGGATAGATGGATAGATGGATAGATGGATAGATGGATAGATGGATAGATGGATAGATGGATAGATGGATAGATGGATAGATGGATAGATGGATAGATGGATAGATGGATAGATGGATAGATGGATAGATGGATAGATGGATAGATGGATAGATGGATAGATGGATAGATGGATAGATGGATAGATGGATAGATGGATAGATGGATAGATGGATAGATGGATAGATGGATAGATGGATAGATGGATAGATGGATAGATGGATAGATGGATAGATGGATAGATGGATAGATGGATAGATGGATAGATGGATAGATGGATAGATGGATAGATGGATAGATGGATAGATGGATAGATGGATAGATGGATAGATGGATAGATGGATAGATGGATAGATGGATAGATGGATAGATGGATAGATGGATAGATGGATAGATGGATAGATGGATAGATGGATAGATGGATAGATGGATAGATGGATAGATGGATAGATGGATAGATGGATAGATGGATAGATGGATAGATGGATAGATGGATAGATGGATAGATGGATAGATGGATAGATGGATAGATGGATAGATGGATAGATGGATAGATGGATAGATGGATAGATGGATAGATGGATAGATGGATAGATGGATAGATGGATAGATGGATAGATGGATAGATGGATAGATGGATAGATGGATAGATGGATAGATGGATAGATGGATAGATGGATAGATGGATAGATGGATAGATGGATAGATGGATAGATGGATAGATGGATAGATGGATAGATGGATAGATGGATAGATGGATAGATGGATAGATGGATAGATGGATAGATGGATAGATGGATAGATGGATAGATGGATAGATGGATAGATGGATAGATGGATAGATGGATAGATGGATAGATGGATAGATGGATAGATGGATAGATGGATAGATGGATAGATGGATAGATGGATAGATGGATAGATGGATAGATGGATAGATGGATAGATGGATAGATGGATAGATGGATAGATGGATAGATGGATAGATGGATAGATGGATAGATGGATAGATGGATAGATGGATAGATGGATAGATGGATAGATGGATAGATGGATAGATGGATAGATGGATAGATGGATGGATGGACGCCCGTTTTGACGGCTGGTATGTATGATGTATACCTACAGTATAGTTTATTGTTGAATTGGCTATGGTTTTAGCAGCAAATTTTCAAGTACAGTACATTTCTTGTCAACACAAACTTATCCTACTACTATTATAAACGCGAAAGTTTGTAAGTATGGGTGGATGGATGGATGGATGTTTGTTACTCTTTCACACCGGAACGGCGGAGCGGATATGGATGAAACTTGGCAGAGAGATTGATTATAGTCTGGAATAACACATAGGCTACTTTTATCCCGCGGGAATACCGGGATTTAAATCTGCGCAGGTGAAACCGCGGGGCGCAACTAGTATAAAATATAGATAGGACGGTCATGTCATTAATATCACCATCATCTTAGATCTATTAGATCTCTAAGTACCTACTTTAAAGTTTAAGAGAGTGGTCAGGTCACTGACAAAAGATATCGATTTTGTCACGCAGCAAATCTTTGAGTATAGTAGGTTAAGATAGTAGCATTAATAGGTAGGTATACCATTAAAGCAACTACCTCAGGAAAAAGTTATTTATTTTAATTCAGGAATACAATAAAATTGTAAATATTCCAAGTCTCAAGATTCAAAGTCAATTCAAAGTCTATAAACTATTTTAATTATAAACAAAATGTGCATCAGACCGCTATATTTCATAAAACAGCTTCTGGCCTAAGTTTTAATTATTGTCTGAGATGGCAGCCAGAGCCTTAATTAAAAACATATACTCGAAGACAACTTGTTTGTCTAAATAAGTTTTTCCTTTGAGAGTAAAGTGATGGTGGATAAAAAGTTTGCTCAGTGAGGTTTGAGAAAAAAATACTGAAAGTATGTTGTGTGAGAAACCTCCTTTGAATAAAACACTGTAAAATTTATTGAAAACTAGTAGCGCCCTGCGGTTTCACGCGCGTAGTTTTAAATCCCGGTATTCCCACGGGATGCCAAGTTTCATTTAGATCCGTTCAGCCGTTCTGGAGTTATAGAGTAATAAACATCCATCCATCCATCCATACTTACAAACTTTCGCATTTATAATATTAGAAGGATAATGAAATAAACTTTTGGAATAAAGCTAACTATAAGCTCAAAATATATTGCTATTAATGTTTATGGTTTAAAATAAATGCACAATATGAATTAATTTGAATATGTGTTGTATAATTCTGCCCACAAGTAATAATTTCATATTAATAACTGTTGTATAGTGAAATGCACCACAATGTTATCTTTTGGACATTCGCTTGGTACTCGTATATTTAAAAAACACTTCAAAATAGTTCTCATTTATCGAACATCTGATCATTGTACATATCTGTAGTTGTTTATTTATTAGCCTGTTATTTATTTATTATTACAATGCAACAACAAACTAACAGCCCTAAAGCCAAAACGTTTGCGCGCCAGGTAGTACAAAAATAGAACATCGAATTAGAATTACTCGAACCTACTTCCTTGAACCTACTGTTTTAATTTAAATAATTATTTGTTAGGACTACTCTATTGACTCTACTCTATGACGACCTCTGTGGCGCAGCGGGCGAGAGCCTGCCTGCGACGCAAGAGGTTGCGGGTTCGATTCCCGCCTTGGAACAAATTTGTGTACGATCTGCAGAAATTTGTTCCGATGGTCTGGGTGTTTTCTATGTATAATAAAAAATATCTATCTATGTAAGTATATAATGTATTAAATATATCAGTTATCTAGTACCCATAACACAAGCTTTGAATAGCTTACTTTGGGGCTAGATAGTGCTGTGTGGATTGTCCAGCATTATTTATTTATTTATTTATTTATTGTATTAGGTCTTACCTGTAATAATAGATGTAATGTTGAAATAAATAAATAAATAAATTAATAGGTGGACAGGTATTTAGATATATGATATATATGGTATTTAGGTGGATGTAGGTTATTGTGTACGATAAACCATTTTCATTCGTTCTATCATTCACTGCCCTGATCGTAAAACTTCCTAGAAAATACAATTCCAAATGTATCCAATTTTAATTCACTGATGTTTATAATTCAGCCAGCCGCATACACAAGCTGAATGTATTCATCAGTGAAAACAGCGGGACAGCCGACTATCAGGGTAAATGAGTCTAATACCGACTTTGTGGTTAACGATCTATTTGAAATCAGAGCCGCTTGTGCCGCGACTGAAAGGGCTGCAGGGGCTGCCAGTGGAATTTAAAACTCACAATTTTCTCTGTTTTGAGTTTCCTTTAAATAATTTTATATTTTAGTGCTAGACATCAAAAGAAAATTTCTTATGCATGGATTAAAAAGATAAATTATAAATGAAAATGTATCTTTTGGAAACGTATAAAACTCTATTCTTCTTCTTCTCTCATTAATGACTGTAACCTGTCATTTCGTAAAACGTTGCTGAGAAATGATAAACAAAAATACACTCTGGCATTGCAGTTCTCTCAAATTTTTAAGTTATTATATGTATGCGATAATACTATAATATCCTACTACTAATAGTAGTATTATAAACACGAATGTTTGTAAGTATGGATGGATGTTTGTTACTCTTTCACGTCGGAACGGCTGAACGGATCTGGATAAAACTTGGCCGAGATAGATTATAGTCTGGAATAGCATAAGGGCTACTTTTTATCCCGTGGGAATACCGGGATTTAAATCTGCACGGGTGAAACCGCGGGGCGCAACTAGTTAACAATATGCAGATGTAAGTTTTACTAACAAAATGATTAACTGTAGATTGAGATCTAGTATTCAAATTCCTTGATTGAAAACTGAAAAACTGAAAACAGCTTCACGACTTTGATCCCCAGGCACGGTAGATATCCCTTCAGATCTCTCAGTACCAAGTACTTACTCAAGATTCTTTGAGTATGTCTAAGGGGGGTAGTCAGAGGTACGTCCAAACATTACATTTGGCACATACCCACATTTTGCAGTAGTTAGTAATCCATACGTGACAGGTTGCAAGCCCATCGCCGCTGCTAGAATACTAACTGGTTTCCTCACGATGTTTTCCTTCACCGTTTGAGAGCACTGGCATTGCGCACATAAATTTTTCGATAGAAAAATCCATTAGTGCACGACCGGATTCGAACCTGCGACCTTACGATCGGAAGGCGGGGTCACTTCCACTAGACCACCGGTGCTCTCCTTGATTGAGATAAGTAAATTATTATTATTAGCTGAGTCCAGTCAGGTGAAATATTTAAATTGTGTTTTTTTATTCTGTCTGTCAAAGAGATAAAAGTAACTGTCATTAGTTTTTTTTTTATGGCTCCTGTCTATCGACAATCTTGCCAGTGTCAAGTGATAGAGATAATATTATTATGCTCTTTGCTATGTTTCTAGTCACGTCAGTCGAAAGTCGAGTCAGTCAATTGTTCTGAAGAAAATGGTGGCGGTTTCTTCAAAACATTTGAAACATTTTCGGTCAAATCACGATATCTCATAATACACTTTCATTTCAAATGCTTACACTTTGTGCTAAGACCACAAGTAATGTTGGTTAAAATACCACCAAAATTACACAACACAACTCAAAAAAACACTAGAAAAACAATTAAAATGAAAATGCTATGTTGCTTCGATAGATGACAGAAAACGAATCTCTGTCATTAGTTTGTAGAAGGATAAATTTTATTCGATGGAGCCATTAAAAAGGTTTTAATTATCTTTGTATAAATCCAATCAACTGTCAAACTCCACAGAGAGTTCAAAAACACGATTAAACTCTTTTGAATGCAAATAAGCTTCTACAAAAACATTGATGCGAAACAGCTTTTACTCAAAAGCGTTAATTACTCTCAAAATCTAAAAGAAAAACACTGAAAATCCACTCCCGCAATTTGAATTGAAATTGGCAAACGGAGGAACCAAACCTACCTCTGTGCGGATACCGCAGAGTAGATCTAGAATATTCTAGAAGTGATTGGAAGAACACAGCCGGAGTTATGCTATAAGAATTCGGTGGCCGGAGGGTTTTTTTGCAATTTTATAAAATGTATTTAGTGATTTTATATAATTCAAAATGTCGAATCGTGCGAGCGAGAGGAGTATTAGGTGTTGTCAACGCCTTTAAAAGGTCTGTAGCTTGCACCTTCCATTTGCTCTATATCACGGTCGCGTCGCCGGTGATCGATGTCTGCAAATTAGCTGTGACACCCGGCGTGCCGATGGTGATTTTTCACACCCAACTTTTAAAAGGCTCCTGATAACTTTCCTGCCAGTAATGCCCACGCTGGGAGAGTGTTTGCTAATTGTATGAGGGCTGCTGTTCTTGTTCTCAAATTACGCTTCGGAAAAACTGAAACTGAAACAGCTTCACGACTTTGATCCCCAGGCACGGTAGATATCCCTTCAGATCTCTCAGTACCAAGTACTTACTCAAGATTCTTTGAGGATGTCTAAGGGGGGTAGTCAGAGGTACGTTCAAACATTACATTTGGCACATACCCACATTTTGCAGTAGTTAGTATTCCATACGTGACAGGTTGCAGGCCCATCGCCGCTGCTAGAATACTATAACTGGTTTACTCACGATGTTTTCCTTCACCGTTTGAGAGCACTGGCATTGCGCACATAAATTTTTCGATAGAAAAATCCATTGGTGCGCGACCGGATTCGAACCTGCGACCTTACGATCGGAAGGCGGGGTCACTTCCACTAGACCACCGGTGCTCTCGGTTTCCCGGTACGCTTCGGTTTTCGTAGAATTTTTATAATACTACTACTATATACTAAACAAAGATTTTATAATGTCCCAAAAGTTATTCTCCGAGCGGGATTTGAACCCGTAGAGTGTGATTAGAGCTCCGGTGGCGCAGTTGGTAGCGCAGCCCCGTATCAAGGGGAAGGTCGCGGGTTCAAATCCCGCTCCGAGAATAACTTTTGGGACATTATAAAATCTTAGTGATTTCCTTAAGTGTAGGCACTATTTAAAAACAAAAAAAATATTTATACTTCTTTTTGATAACACAAGCAAGTTGATGTTAAGTGGTAACCATCATTAACGAGGCATTGTCTTGGAACAAGGCGTAGCCAACACTTGATCTTCATGGAGTAAGCATAGGAAATATTCCATCATTATTTGTTTGCATTAGAACATGTGCCCTACGATTCACGTCGCATGCTACCTGTAACCTCACTGGAAACCACCTTAAAATCGTAACACAGCAAGCTGCCTGACGGCTGAAACAGGCATGGTACAACAGGGTGGTAGTACTACCCCGGACGAGCCCTTCACAAAAAGCTCTACTGCTTGCTTAACCACAAAATATGAGTGTGGTTAGAAAAAAATACATCATTATTATTATATTCTACCGCGTCCGTGCGACCCCGCGTGGGTCCTTTGTGACCCATTCCAACTTTCCGCGCCGTTTCGACTTCGCTAATAATACTGTACGAGCTAACCCTATAACAATGATACGGGTCTATGTAACTTTATTCTGTTAACCCGATGGGAAACAGCTAAATTTTAAAACCATTTTTTGATCACACTTAAATATTGTGTGTGTAGACATAGACATAGACATTTATTTATTTGCCACAAAGAACACACAACATAATACAATTAGGCTTGGAATTACTAGAAAACAGGTATCATACATATCAAAAGAGAACAAAGATTAGACATATAGGTAAGAGTTTTTTACAAATAATAATATGTGTGTACCTATTTATTTTCTAAAATAATTGTTTGCAACGATCGAATGGACAGCACGGAAGCACCGCACGCACCGCATGAAAGTAGCATTAATCCTTCCCTTGCATCAGCTGATACGTCTACCATTTTTTAGCATCGAATACATAACGGCAGATATTTTTGCAATTCGGCTGCTTTAGATTCAGTTCAAAAACTCGGAGATTTCGGCAAACATTTGTGATGGAAGTTTCATGTTATTTAATGTTATACAAGCTAATCACAATCACTATGCACAATCTCAGAAATAAACATAAGTTACATTTAAATAAAATACGAACTAACTACGGAAAGAAAACAATATTATTTGAAGGAGTACAGCTATACAACCAATTACCTAATGACATTAAAGAATGCGATAACATTCACTCGTTCAAGTCAAAGCTCAATAAACACGTCCGCACACTGTAACCTGGAACAGCTGTTCTGCAGCCATAAATGTACCTACCTAACTTATCGTACCAAGAACCGACAGCCATCCAGAGGCAAAGATATACTGTTATAGGTACCTATAGCATCGCCATTCTTATCTCATTTTAAGTGAACTATGTATTATGTTTTTATGAGAATAAATGTCTTTAAACCTAATCAATTAAATTGGTGGCAAAAACTTTTACAACACAGTTGTTTAATTCAATGTTCGTTTTCGTATAAGTTTCTTTACCCTGCTTGGTAGAAAAATATTGAAAGCATAAGCTGCAGATAAATATAATCGATTACTACTCCGTGTTGGCAAGTGGCAGAAAATTTGGAACAGGTATGAGCTGAGTAGCTGGCGAATAAATAGCCGAACCAAGGCGAAAAATACAGAGCATTGTAAGCAAGACAGGTGGCATTCTGCCAAGCTGTAGCTAACTAGAATGTGGTCGTGTGAACTTGGAGACGATAAAACTGGAGGACAACGGTTTTACACTACAAAATACGACGGACAATCCACACAGCACCATCTAGCCCCAAAGTAAGCTACTCAAAGCTTATGTTATGGGCACTAGATAACTGATATATTGAATACATTATATACTTACATAGAAAGATAGTTTTTATTATACATAGAAAACACCCAGACCAACGGAACAAATTTCTACGGATCGTACACAAATTTGTTCCGAGGCGGGAACGAACCCGCAACCTCTTGCGTCACAGGTGGACTCTCGCTCACTGCGCCACTGAGGTCGTCATGTGTCATAATGTGTCATTCGGTTGACAATCGAGAATAAAAGAACAATACGACACACGCACGACAGATCAAGCAAAACAACTCACATAGGTAACTTTAGAGTACCTATACTGTAACTCTGTGTGTGTGGCTACGTCCGAGAAAATAAAAAAAACAGCTTCACGACTTTGATCCCCAGGCACGGTAGATATCCCTTCAGATCTCCCAGTACCAAGTAGGTACTAATTCAAGATTCTTTAAGGATGTCTAAGGGGGTTAGTCAGAGGTACGACCAAAAATTACATTTGGCACATACCCACATTTTGCAGTAGTTAGTATTCCATACGTGACAGGTAATGGCGCATGAGGCTTAAATGTATTGACACACATGCTTATTTTCGAGCTAAAAGCATGCTATTTTCGAGCCTTGCTCAATAAAAGCACGTGTGAACAGGTCGTGCTAGTAAATGAGCATGCTTATTTGGTCGTACGTCGGTTGATTTTTGAGCATGCTCAAAAGAAGCATGTTTATTTTTGAGCACGTGTGGTAGTACTACTACTACATCATACATAAAGGGCAGAGCATCATAATTATGCCACTTTCATATCGTGAGTGTGGGGCAATTCTTTGCTTTGTGCTTTTTCTACATCAGGTACGATATTTGCATGTTTCATCTGTGTAATAAAACATCAGAAAGCCATATAAAATACAAGGGGTATTTTATCCAGACATTTAACCTCCTCGGTAAGGTAGTGGGACTCTAGATTCTCGCGCTTACAAACTGTAGTGCCACTAAAAATGTTTTTACTGTGCTTTTCATGGCTCAAATAAAAACTCGGTATGCCTGTAGAATTTATTTTATACCTTCTGTAGATAATGTTGCCACTCGTCCCAATGACCCTATTTCTGGCTGTTACAACGAGTTGCCTCTATTTTGTAGGGTTCGGCAGTGGCTTTATAGAAAGATGTTTTAACCTTCTATAGTATATGGCATTTTTATATGCATTATAAAAATGCTGTTTTTTCTGATTTAAAGGATTTCTAGTTTTATTTTGAAGAGATTAAAGAGTTAGATAGCACTATCTCTCCTTGCAATCAAATTATTAGTATGTATGTATTATTTAAATTTTTATGTTTATTTATGACCAGTTATTATATTAGGTATTGAAGTTTAAATATGTATCTATATGTGTATATAATATACTAGCGGCCCGCCCCGGCTTCGCACGGGTATTTAACAATAATTTCAAAATTATAATACACACACATAAACCCTTCTATTTGCGTTAGGTTACTAAAAAAGAAAAGTATAAAGAAAATTTGAACATTATTATTTTAATGAACTTTTATTTTTATTACTTAACTTTTAACCCGTACGGCCCCTACCCTAAGGTGCTGCCTAGCTCGCCAAGCAGGGTGAGCGGCTACCACGCGACTTTTTTCTAATACTTACATTTTTAAACTTGTGATATCTTTCGAATGGAATGTCCGAATTGAATAATTTAAAAAGTTTTATAAAGGTATTGAAGCAGCTTTGAATATGAAGTAATTTATTTTGATAAGGATAAATACAAGATACAAATAAAGAGCCTCTTATAGCGGCGGCATTTCAATTAAAATTTTAAAATAAAAATACACTTATTGTGGCATAACTATAATAGTTAGACATATGCTGTCGCGACACTTTTTGTAAATAATGATGTGTTCTGCAAAGTTGTAGAATATTATTTTATTCTATCATCAATAATTTTCGCAGTGCACGCGATGTAAAGAATATTTTACGAATTTTTTTACACCTTGGGTTACATTAGTTGAATTTTAGTAAGGATCCCAAATTTTTTGAAAATGTTATATAGCCTATGTTCACCGGGGATAGTGTAGCTTCCCAACGGTGAAAGAATTTTTCAAATCGGTCAAGTAGTTTCGGAGCCTATTCAATGCAAACAAACAAACAATCAAATCTTTCCTCTTTATAATATTAGTTTAGATATTTATATATAATTATATTCATTTTGCATATAGGTACTGTATCTAATTTATTAGGATTTCTCTCTTATTATTTCAATGTTTTTCTTTTATGTTGTACACCTTCCCACCACTATAATCAGCTCTCTCTATCCTCTAAGGTTTGCTGGAAGAAAACTCTTATCTAGGGTTAAGTGGCCTTTGTACATGACTATTATGTATTTTTGTGTAAATCATTTTGTGTGCTATAATGAATAAAGCGATTATATTTTACTGCTACTTATACTAATTTCACGAACAGCAAAGCGAAGTGTGGGACGCCCTCCTACCCGATGGACTGACGACATTGTTAGGACCGCGGGAAGTCGGTGGATGGAAAGGGCTCAGAATCATTCTCCCTGGAAGCGGATAGGGGAGGCCTATGTCCAGCAGTGGACTTCAGTAGGCTGATGATGATGATATTTTACTGCAACACAAAATAAAGTCGGTAAAAACAATGACGGCGAACAATGAAGACAATAAATTTGAAGAATTTTTCAAATATTTTGAAGAACTAATTCTTCTAGACGTTTGGTTACCAGAGTGCCCGTCACCGATTGGCTTGCAACCTGCTTTGCTTATCCTAGTTATCTTGCTTAGCCACAAGACCTCCATCAGGAACGAGCAGGGACCTTATTGTGTAACTTGAAGCCCATTACCATGGCGATATTCTGGGATTCAAGTGTCAAACTTTCTGTACTACATAATCAAAACAAAAAAACAACTATTACAAAAATCATACTATTACAAAAATCATATTATACACTAGAAGAATACTTAAATGATGCATGTCTTTAGCGATAAATAAATTTGGATGATTGTTCATATTGGTCCGCTCCTCTCTATTGCAACACCCTAACGGGGTACATTATGTATTGATCTAACATTATTTAGTCATAAGGCCTGACAATGTAAAATCTACATACATACATACATAATAATGCAATAAATATACTGAATACTGAATCAAGTTCATCTGTGACATTACGATACTACATATTCCATAACTGTGTCGATTATGATTACCAGCGAGTTAGACAATTAGGCCCCGGACTCCGCAGTTATTCGGTGTAGCTAGAAACCAGTGCTTAAAGGTTCTCTCAATTTCTTGCTGTTTGGGCTATGGTTCATCCCGCGTCTGCGACTCATCTGTATTCAAATTCAGTCTGGATTGAGATGAGATGTGAATTACAAATTATTACGTCCTTGGCTTGTTCTGCTTTCCTAAAAACCGGCAACCGTTCTTATCCTAACAAGACCTAGTTAAAAGAAAGAAAGGAAACCTTTGAAACCGAAACAACTTTGCGTTTTTCAAACGACCTCCAGTATTTCTTTATTTTAATTTTTTTTTATGTCAGTCAGACGGAGAGGCTGTTTGGCGGCTGTAAGCCTCTTAATACACATGTATTGCACCCGGCACCCATTACCTTCGAGCCGGAACAATTTGTACATGTTTTATTTTTAAGTTTACTACAACTAAGATTACACACATACATTTAAGAGTAGTAGAGCTCTTTGTGAAGGGCTCGTCCGGGGAAGTACTACCACCACGCCTTTTTCTGCCGCCAAGCAGCAACGCTGTGTTTCGGTTTGAAGAGTGTGGTCGCCGGTGTAATTACAGGCACATGAGGCTTAACATCTGTATGCCTCAAGTTGATGGACGCAGGGCAGTGCATCGTATTTGTTTATAGGTGATGGTTACCACTTAACATTAGGTGGGCCATCTGCTTGTTCCATCAGCTAGTTGTATAAAAAAAAAAAAAAAAAAAAACTATTGTGTACAATTCTTCTTCTTCTAATTTAAGAGCAATGCTCTTGTCGGCGTAATTGATGCATCAATTGTTGTGCATCATTACTTTTTGTTGGGAGGTGTTGTGCAGTAGTTTCCCCTTGCTTTCTACACCGCAGTTTAGAGGCCGGCGTGCCGCCCTTTAATGTCCAGTCAGAAGCCCTTCCAGAAAACTATTCTTCGGCCTTCTGCCAGTACTGATACAACTGCTGCCCAGTATCAGGGGAATGCCTATTTACTGGCGGCATTTGATCGCCATGTCACAGGATCGTCATAGGAAAATGCAGCATACAATTACTACACTAAATTCCTCACTGTAGCTTAAAATATCTAGTTTGAATACATTGTAACAAGGACCTTATAAATAAACGGTAAGATTTAAACCAAGCCGTAGGTTTGTTGGCTGTTCTTCTAGGATTTGATCGCGTGGAACTGGCACCCACATACATCTAGCTTTAAGATGTGTCAGAAGACGTTGATCCTTGTGATTTTATTGAATATTCTAATGCAATAAAATAGGAGTTAATGCAATTAGAGGAGATAAGGAAATTACTACTGACTGACAAGAAATCATCGCTTTCTCTACCATCATAATACGTTCGTCATCAACCTGACATAGCTTCTAGAGAAACTAAAGCTTTAGTTATCAATTCAATGCAATATGGTTTCGAGATTGGCGCCAAATCAAATTAGAGTACGTACTAAGCAAACTGAGGATTTATGGAATTTCTTTCATATCAAATCTCTCAACCGGTGAAGAGAGAAAACGTGATAAAGCTAGTTAGACTTTAGTATGGGGCATTGTAACGTCAAAACGTGATCTTGGGCTTTATTTTTTATGACATAAGAGATATTTTGCCCAAACCGTGTGACGTCACAACGTGAACTAAACGCAAACGCGATTGGATCGGTCATAGTGAATAACGCCCCGTTCGGAACAAGTTGTCAGGGCGGCTAGTGAGAACTCTAAAATCAATAAAATGGCCATGTTTGTAAGGTATTCTTTGTTCTTTATTCGTAGCTTTGTTCCGTGTGGTCATGATTGCAAAATTGGAATAAAAAAAATGAAATAAAACATACAACAGACATAAATTGTTGATATGTAAATGAGATAGGAAAAGTTGTTCGCATTATGCAGATATAAATTAGCTACATATAAAAAAGTTAAAAAATACTTGTATCAAATGTAATTAAATTAAATAATCGCCTGTCAAGTCACTTGCTATGTTATTTATCTACTATCTTTAAAGCAATAGCTGAATGGCAAGTGCCAACCGAGAGGAACAGTCGATAAGTTTTGATCGAGATATCAGAAAACGGCCCTCTGTGCAGAAACAAATAATATTGGTGTAAGAATACACCAATATTTATAAAAGATTTTGTTCTCATCAAGAGTGAAGACTTTTATAGGAACTTTATAAAATTGTTGTTTTCTTACGTAGAAGATTCTGCCGTCAAGTCGATTCAGAATCAGAATAATCATTATTGTAAAGTGATAAATGATGAAGAAGTGTTTGCTACTCGAAAAAATAAGAATATTTATTATTAAAAATAATTTTCTGATAAGTATGCATAATAATTTAATATTTCATGCGTCGAGGTGCAAATCGGCAACATCCAAACTTAAACAAATCAACACGTCACTAATTCATCCGAAAATGATTAAATTATGATTATTCAAATTCATTCTAGCTACGACTGAAATTATTTACCCCATTAAAAACATCCGCTAGCGAAATTCGCGGAGTTTCACCGACAAATTAATATTTAGCACTGGTATTAACCTGGCACCGTAAAAAGAGCCTTCAGTTCAACGATGTCATAGAGCATGGAGTTATTTGCACCTTACGGCATAAAGACATATCCCGTAGTGCGTTACAGCCATGCTACGCACCATGTTTTTTATGTAAGATATAGATAAACGGGCTAACGGCCCACCTGATGGTAAGCGGTCACCGTCGCCCATAGACAACAACAACAACAGGGGCGTTGTCAGTGCGTTGCCTACACTGAAGGACTTTATTAACATTTTTTTTGAAGCTCTCCATGTTAAATCTTGGCGGGAAAACCTCTGATGGTAACTCATTCCACAGCCGATGGGTATGAGGGAGAAATGAGCGTGATAAACGGAGAGTACGAGAGACCCAGGGTTCCAGAATGTGTGGATGAGCTCGATCCCGGTGCCGAGAGGAGCGGTGGTAAAATCTCGACGGTGGAATAAAGTCGAATATTATAACAATACCTAACAAAATATAAAAATATTTTGGAAAATTATTTGCCAAATACTATATTATTATCTATAACTAAGAATCAAAGTCCTGACTGACTGACTGACTGACATATAGACAACGCACAGCCTAAACCGCTGGTCGTAGAGACTTGAAGTTTGAGGAGTACATAGTTCTTACAGCGTAGACGTGTACTAAGAAGGGATTTTTCAAAATTCAACCCCTAAGGGTGTAAAAAGGGTCGAAAACGTTTGTATGAAACATCGTATTCTTTCAACCTAGGAACTTGAAACTTAGAGGACTCAAAAGTCAATAATTAAGTTTGACATTTTTAGTTTTTAAGAACTACCCCCAATAAGGGTGCAAAGGGGTGTTGTAGTTTGTATGGGAGTTTTTTAACGAGTGGTTCAATTGATTTCAAACTTGGAGTATATAATACTTCTAAATAAATAATTAAGAACGACATTTTTAGTTTCTGTAAACTACCCTTAATAAGGGTGCAAAGGGATGTCAAAGTTTGTACGAGAATTTTGTTACGCGTAGTGCGATTGACTTGAAACTAAAAGTAGATAAATAACAAAAAAAAATACTTATTTAGGGTTTTATCTCGGGTGGAATGCGCGAGCGGCGTCAGAGGCGCAGCGGTGGCGGGCGAAGCGCGGGGCGGGGCCCTTAGCGGGCCTAGCTGGGACTTGGACCGCTGTATCTAAGTACTTAGGCGCAAAAGTACTAAACTACGCGGGTGAAACCGCGGGGCGCAGCTAGTTGACTATAAGTGCTGAGAACTAGTGTTTTTTACATCCGACTTAACGCATCTACATACAAAACCCGTTGGAAAAACGGAATCTGAATAACGAAAGACGAAATCCTAAAACATGTTGCCAAATGTCGGAATAGACAGTCAATTAGTTTCTTCTTCATCTTTTATTTATGGCTGTTCAGTAGCCGATAGGGGTTGCTAGTTTTCTTCTACACTAACAATGTCGTCATGCCTATGTCGTTAAATCATTTTTTCACATTAATATCATTTGCGACGAAAATCATTTCCAATTTTCGAATATCATTTTCAATTTTACAAAACGTAATGTACTGGGCTTTTAACGTCTTATGTACTGTGTGTTGTTTTTTATTTATACAACAAAGTAGACAAACAAGCTTACGGCCCGCCTGATGGGAAGCGGTTACCGTAGCCTATGAACGCCTGCAATACCAGAGGAATCACAAGCGCGTTCCCGACCCTTTAAAAATTTTAAAACCCCCTTTTTGAAGAGCCCCGCCCCATAGTCTTCCAAAAAAAAATCATTTCCATCCATGTTTTACTTTTAAAGATTTAGTTGGATTTATTAGCTTTATGTTTATTTTGTTGTATACTGTGGGTTGCACTGTACTGTGTTGTTCTCTATAATATATTATATTTATGTGTACTCTGTGCATTGCAATTGTTGTGTTGTGTGTAAATGTTTCATCCTTTATTTACTGCACCAACTGAAATATAATTATTCAAATTCATTGTTGTGCATGGAGGCTACCTTCACCAACTTTCGCAGCTCTGCGGCTACAAACGGCGTTTATGACTGTAATCCTGGATTTGGGCCGGATCTGCGCTAGCTGATAGCGAGTTTCAAAACTTACTGTAGCTTTCAACTTATTATTAAGCGCTTTTGTGTAGACAATTGTTTTTATTGTCTCACAATAAATGAATAAAAAAACATGTACCTATCAGATTAGCGACTTCGATCCCCTGTATATATTCCATGGGATATCTTAGTATCAAGTAGGTACGAACGGGTTAGGTTATTCTGGGCCCGTACCACCATCTCTTGAAGCATTCTTATTTCAATATACTGAC
Source organism: Plemyria rubiginata (assembly GCA_963576535.1). Classification (NCBI taxonomy): domain Eukaryota; kingdom Metazoa; phylum Arthropoda; class Insecta; order Lepidoptera; family Geometridae; genus Plemyria; species Plemyria rubiginata. Next base: position 2,394,851 of record OY754916.1, on the reverse strand, counting down.
TACTTACTACTTACTCTAATTACTTTTGATCATAAAGCTGACTCTATGCAGTTGATATAATTAAGACATTGACATAAAAGATATTATATATATAATGTAATATTGAAATAAGAATGCTTCTAGAGATAGTGGAATGTTCAGTGTAAGAGTAGCAGAGCTCATTGCGAAGGGCTTATCTGGGGATGTACTACCACCATGTCTTTTTCTATGGCCAAGCAGCGTTGCTGTGTTTCGGTTCGAAGATTGTGGTTGCCGGTGAAAAATTACAGGCACATGAACTATAGACTGCTCAACTTTAGGGTCTTAAGCGTGTTTCAAAACTTATTCTCATGAAACAATCTAAACCCATCTTGTAAACTTTTCAATATCGAGCTTTTACCGCGCGTTCCCGTCTGAGAGCGGTACTGCGGTAGGTGACGCGTGAATGCTCGATATCTCGCACCATTATACTTTGAAGCGGGTTTTTATTTATTTTTTCTCTTGGTCGTTTGTTTTTATCGGATATTATACGTACCTAGTACCCTACACTCATATCTAAAAAACTGTATACGATGATTTTTTTATAAGCGTACGATATAATGGCTCTCTTTTTTTCGAAATTATCAATGAAGAATCAGAAACCAACAAATCACGGAAAGCTCCGCGCGTGGCTTAGAATGAATAGGTATTTATTCAGTTTCATCACAAAGATCACTTTGAAACGCCTTGTAACTAGGTAGGTAGAAGAATAGGCAAGAAACCTACGATTAGCGAAAGATTTCATGGAAAAATTAACAATTAATAAAATATTATTGATTGAGTGAGCAAAGCGAACGAAAATCTTACAAACAGCTTGGGCGATTTGGCATTTAACGTGTGTATGTATGTGTGTATGTTTGTATGTTTGTTCGACGATAACTTGAGAACCGTTTATCCGATCTGCATGAAATTTGGTAAATCGATAGCTTGTACTTGAGAAATTTACTGGTAAGTATATGGGTAAAATCGGATGAGGGGTTATTAAAAATATGGGGTTTTTTAAGGGGGCAAAAATTTAAAAAGTTACCCAAAAAATAAAGTTACGTGTCATATCAAAGGGGTTGGCTTGGACATTCCAAAATCATTTTTATTTTTTTTCTAATAGGATGCCCGCTTTTTTAGATACAACAAAAAAGTTAAATTAAGACAACCAACGACCGAAGAGCTCCCATTTCTAAGGGTTTCGTTGGCATCAAGGTTTTTCTACTGGTCGGCCAGTTTCTTTGCTTTTTCAATTATTTTTTTCTTGAAATGAAATAAGAAGGTACTTGGCTCTCATCAAATGGTGATAGCGACCTGTTCTGATGATGGAGCCAAGGTCTGTTCAACGGAACTCTTCAATAAATAGGCCAATTCAGTTGAAACTTGGTTACCATATTTAGTTAGTAAGTGGCAGCCAGAGACAAGTACAAAGATAATGTTTGAACTTGCCTCTGACTACCACTTACTTATATTTTCGGAGCGTTCGCGTCGCTTCACGAAACCTCAGTTCAGGGCGAACTACTAGTTATATCAATAAAGCTTATACTCATATATCTATGGTGATTTTATTTGACAGCCTTCACAGCTCAGCTGGTAGTAGCTCTGCCTTCCGTGCCGTAGGCGAAGGGTTCGATTCCCACCGAGAACAAACATTTGTTTCATGAACATAGAAGTTTGATTTCTTTCTGGGTTTTATATGATAATTATTATAAATAATAAAGTAATACAAGTACATAAGTAAATATAAAAGTATATTAGTATAGTAAAGTATATAAGTAGTACCTATGTATATCAGCGCGACTCAAAAGCGATAACTTGAAGTAGACACAGCTAATGAAACTGAACTTTAAAGAAGGGTAGGTAAGGTGGACAAAAACCAAGCAAAAATGCATACATTTAAATAACTTTTTATTTTTCGATATTTTTTATATTGTAGTCCTTTTTTATATCTAGACAGTGAATAGTTTGTATAAGTGCTGACACAGGCTTGGAGAGAGAACGTAGGGCGTTGTGTGTACGTGTTAACTGGCTCGGAGGTTTGCAACCAATAATAACAACGTAAAGGTAACGTTCTTCAGAGCGTATTGCCAATCTTTTTACACTTGCAGCCTCTGGACTAGGTATACGCAGAAAGCATACAACGCTCTACGTGTTCAATACAATAATGCTTTCAGGGTCCTGTTGGGGCTGCCACGTTTCTGCAGCGCATCGGGCATGTTTGCGGATTACCGAGTGGATGGCTTTCATGCCATAATCCGCAAACGAAGCGCCGCATTGAGAATGCGGGTCCGTGGCAGCCCAAACATCATCATTAATGTGTCATCTGAGAGGTGGGACTGTCCACTCTCACATCATTGGATGCAGCTACACACTCAGCGTTAAACTGTTACCTAGAATTGTTACTAACACTATTTTTTAAGTTTTATTTTCTTACTAACCGATATGGACCATGCCTGAATTAAATTATTATTATTATTAATAGTGCTTAGTGCATTTGTCACAAGAGTTTTTTAGTTGGATATGTTTTTGGGCCCGCTGTAGTAGTGGGTTTAGTAGTGGGTTTAGTAGTGGGAGTAGTAGTGGGAGTAGTAGTGGGTTTCGTAGTGGGAGTAGTAGTGGGAGTAGTAGTGGGTTTAGTAGTGGGAGAAGTAGTGGGTTTAGTAGTGGGAGTAGTAGTGGGAGTAGTAGTTGGTTTAGTAGTGGGAGTAGTAGTGGGAGTAGTAGTGGGTTTAGTAGTGGGTTTAGTAGTGGGAGTAGAAGTGGGAGTAGTAGTGGGTTTAGTAGTGGGAGTAGTAGTGGGAGTAGTAGTGGGTTTAGTAGTGGTGGTAGTAGTGGGAGTAGTAGTGGGAGTAGTAGTGGGTTTAGTAGTGGGAGTAGTAGTGGGTTTCGTAGTGGGAGTTGTAGTGGGAGTAGTAGTGGGTTTAGTAGTGGGAGTAGTAGTGGGAGTAGTAGTGGGTTTAGTAGTGGGAGTAGTAGTGGGAGTAGTAGTGGGTTTAGTAGTTGGAGTGGTAGTGGGTTTAGTAGTGGGAGTAGTAGTGGGAGTAGTAGTGGGTTTAGTAGTGGGAGTAGTAGTGGGAGTAGTAGTGGGTTTAGTAGTGGGAGTAGTAGTGGGTTTCGTAGTGGGAGTAGTAGTGGGAGTAGTAGTGGGTTTAGTAGTGGGAGTAGTAGTGGGAGTAGTAGTGGGTTTAGTAGTGGGAGTAGTAGTGGGAGTAGTAGTGGGTTTAGTAGTTGGAGTAGTAGTGGGTTTAGTAGTGGGAGTAGTAGTGGGAGTAGTAGTGGGTTTAGTAGTGGGAGTAGTAGTGGGAGTAGTAGTGGGTTTAGTAGTGGGAGTAGTAGTGGGAGTAGTGGTGGGAGTAGTAGTGGGTTTAGTAGTGGGAGTAGTAGTGGGAGTAGTAGTGGGAGTAGTAGTGGGTTTAGTAGTGGGAGTAGTAGTGGGAGTAGTAGTGGGTTTAGTAGTGGGAGTAGTAGTGGGAGTAGTAGTGGGAGTAGTAGTGGGTTTAGTAGTGGGAGTAGCAGTGGGAGTAGTAGTGGGAGTAGTAGTGGGTTTAGTAGTGGGAGTAGTAGTGGAAGTAGTAGTGGGTTTAGTAGTGGGAGTAGTAGTGGGAGTAGTAGTGGGTTTAGTAGTGGGTTTAGTAGTGGGAGTAGTAGTGGGAGTAGTAGTTGGAGTAGTAGTGGGTTTAGTAGTGGGAGTAGTAGTGGGAGTAGTAGTGGGTTTAGTAGTGGGAGTAGTAGTGGGAGTAGTAGTGGGAGTAGTAGTGGGATTAGTAGTGGATTTAGTAGTGGGAGTAGTAGTGGGAGTAGTAGTGGGAGTAGTAGTGGGAGTAGTAGTGGGTTTAGTAGTGGGAGTAGTAGTGGGAGTAGTAGTGGGTTTAGTAGTGGGAGTAGTAGTGGGAGTAGTAGTGGGTTTAGTAGTTTGAGTAGTAGTGGGAGTAGTAGTGGGTTTAGTAGTGGGAGTAGTAGTGGGAGTAGTAGTGGGTTTAGTAGTGGGAGTAGTAGTGGGAGTAGTAGTGGGTTTAGTAGTGGGAGTAGTAGTGGGAGTAGTAGTGGGTTTAGTAGTGGGAGTAGTAGTGGGTTTAGTAGTGGGAGTAGTAGTGGGTTTAGTAGTTGGAGTAGTAGTGGGTTTAGTAGTGGGAGTAGTAGTGGGAGTAGTAGTGGGTTTAGTAGTGGGAGTAGTAGTGGGAGTAGTAGTGGGTTTAGTAGTGGGAGTAGTAGTGGGAGTAGTAGTGGGAGTAGTAGTGGGAGTAGTAGTGGATTTAGTAGTGGGAGTAGTAGTGGGTTTAGTAGTGGGAGTAGTAGTGGGAGTAGTAGTGGGAGTAGTAGTGGGTTTAGTAGTGGGAGTAGTAGTGGGCGTAGTAGTGGGTTTAGTAGTGGGAGTAGTAGTGGGAGTAGTAGTGGGTTTAGTAGTGGGAGTAGTAGTGGGAGTAGTAGTGGGTTTAGTAGTGGGAGTAGTCGTGGGAGTAGTAGTGGGTTTAGTAGTGGGAGTAGTAGTGGGAGTAGTAGTGGGTTTCGTAGTGGGAGTAGTAGTGGGAGTTGTAGTGGGTTTAGTAGTGGGAGTAGTAGTGGGAGTAGTAGTGGGTTTAGTAGTGGGAGTAGTAGTGGGAGTAGTAGTGGGTTTAGTAGTGGGAGTAGTAGTGGGAGTAGTAGTGGGTTTAGTAGTGGGAGTAGTAGTGGGAGTAGTAGTGGGAGTAGTAGCGGGTTTAGTAGTGGGAGTAGTAGTGGGAGTAGTAGTGGGTTTAGTAGTGGGAGTAGTAGTGGGAGTAGTAGTGGGTTTAGTAGTGGGAGTAGTAGTGGGAGTAGTAGTGGGAGTAGTAGTGGGTTGAGCAGTGGGAGTAGTAGTGGGAGTAGTAGTGGGTTTAGTAGTTGGAGTAGTAGTGGGTTTAGTAGTGGGAGTAGTAGTGGGAGTAGTAGTGGGTTTAGTAGTGGGAGTAGTCGTGGGAGTAGTAGTGGGAGTAGTAGTGGGAGTAGTAGTGGGTTTAGTAGTGGGAGTAGTAGTGGGTTTAGTAGTGGGAGTAGTAGTGGGAGTAGTAGTGGGTTTAGTAGTGGGAGTAGTAGTGAGAGTAGTAGTGGGTTTAGTAGTGGGAGTAGTAGTGGGAGTAGTAGTGGGAGTAGTAGTGGGAGTAGTAGTGGGAGTAGTAGTGGGTTTAGTAGTGGGAGTAGTAGTGGGAGTAGTAGTGGGTTTAGTAGTGGGAGTAGTAGTGGGAGCAGTAGTGGGAGTAGTAGTGGGTTTAGTAGTGGGAGTAGTAGTGGGAGTAGTAGTGGCTTTAGTAGTGGGAGTTTTAGTTTGACATGGGGACGCCGTAGTAGTGGGTTTAGTAGTGGGAGTTTTAGTTCGACATGGGGACGCCGTAGTAGTTTTCACGATGGGCTTGCAAGCTGCTTTCTTGATAGAACTGAACCAATCCCTGATGGTTCCTGAGGAGTCAGCTGAAATTTATTTTAATTTAATTATTACATCATTAACACTTGCGGTAAACGTCACGTGTTGTGCGTCGTTCGGCTTTAAATAGCCTTTAGTATAGGTGTTGCAAGTGTTAATATATATTTTTATTTAATATATTTACCGTTCTATTCATTCGTCTATTACAAAGGTCTACCACCATTTTACTTAACTCTATGTTTAATCGCATCGCAAGAGATGCTTATCATGACTCTAACAAATCCGCTCCGAAAATGCGGGACGCATTTTACAAAAGCTAGTGATATAAGTAATTATTTTTATAACCACCAAAAGAGTTGACAGCTATAGGGAGCTATGCGTTGTCTGAAGTAATACAATTTGAAATGACAGCCTGATATGATGACTCTGCCTTCTGCGCCGTAGGCCGTGGGTTCGATCCCCACTGAGAACAAACATATGTGTGATGAACATAGATGCTTGTTCTCCGTCTAGGTAGCTCTGGGTGTTATATAATATAAGTATATACAAAAATAAGTAAATATGTATCAGCTATCTAGCTTCCGTATTTTTCCCGTAGGTTTGGCATAGTTTGGGGCTAAATAGTGCTGTGTGAAAAGTACACCAATGTGATTTATTTAAATCTTAAAAAGAAAGTTGGCTAATTAGTAAAACTTACTGCCTCCCACCCATGGAGGACCAAAAAAGGTGGGGTTAGCAGCTGCATAGCAGATTAAAACCTGAAAACAATATACACAAATAAGCAAAAGTTAAAGATGGGTAAAAAAAAATTGTATTCTACTGCCATGAAACCCTAGGACCATAGATTAATAATAATAATAATAAATAATGCTGGACAATCCACACAGCACCATCTAGCCCCAAAGTAAGCTACTTAAAGCTTGTGTTATGGGTACTAGACGACTGATATATTTAATACATTATATACTTACAGAGATAGATATTTTTTTATTATATACATAGAAAACACCCAGACCAACGGAACAAATTTCTGCAGATGGTACACAAATTTGTTCCGAGGCGGGAATCGAACCCGCAACCTCTAGCGTCGCAGGCGGTCTCTCGCCCGCTGCGCCACAGAGGTCGTCAAAAAGATTAAATAATCGGTGTGTATCTATATTTTTGTAAAAGATGCACCAACTAGAGAACCTTCTTTTACAGTTCCCGTTATTAAAACGAAAGATATAAAAATAAACACAGCAATTCACGCACGACTGGAGCGTGCCCTACAATGGACTGCCCTGCGTTCATCAACTTACAGCATACAGATGTCTATAATTTCACCGGTAAACACCTTTCAAACCGAAACACAACGCTGATGGGCGGCAGAAATAGGCATGGTGATAACAATTCCCCGGACGAGCCCATACAGAGCTTTATTTTTAATACAACTAGCAGATTGAACAAGCAGATGGCCCACCTGATGTTAAGTGGTAACCATCACCTATAAACAAAACATTGCCCCGTAGGTCACGCACGATAGGAACGTGCCCTACGATGCACTGCCTTGCGTCTATCAACTTGAGGCATACAGATGTTAAGCCTCGTGTGCCTGTAATTACATGCGACCACACTCTTCAAACCGAAACACAGCGATGCTGCTTGGCGGATGAAAAAGGCATGGTGGTAGTACTTCCCCGGACGAGCCACACACAAAGAACTCTACTACTCTTAGCTCTGCTGCTTTAAAAACTTAGATGTTTTTGGTACATTAAAGTACTACTAATTATTTATAATTATTATATATTATACTTACTGCAGAACTGAGCGAGAGAAGAAACCAAAGCTTCATTTTTTACAGCCAACTGTTCGTTACCACCGCGCTAATTGTAAGATATTGGTATTTTTCAAACAACTCAAGCCTTTTTATACAATTTAGCGTAAAACGTCAACGACTCATGAATACTAAACTTTAGTACTAGGTATATTATGTATATACCTATGTACAGCGTTCACGTGTTTCTGTTATCTTATAATAAAACATTGATAGTTTTTTGTAAATGCCGCAGCGTTTTCACAATGTTTTTTTGTTCAATAAAGCCACTTTCAAACAGCAGTATTTTTTTGTTTTTTTTTTATTGGTTATAGTCACCTCCCTTAGCAGGCAGCTTGGCTAACGTAGTGCGATTGCGTTTTCAGGAACTGTTTTTGCCTTTCCTGAGTTTTGATTTCCCATAATAGCCTTTTACGACAAGAGTGACTAGGTGTCTTCTGGTCCGTTCTGTTCTATCGTCGGCTACATCGTCGCTCACCACCAGGCGAGATCGCGGCCAAAGAACGGTCTATTAAGTAAAAAAAAGGGAGGTGCTGGAGCGGACTTATTATCCTAGTGCTCCTATCCTTCCTACACATTTATTATTTCCTTTTTGTTGACTTTATTTAATGTATTTATTTTATTTCAATGAAAATTTTGTAAACAAGTTTGAACTGAAATATATTATTACCTATGTTTGTCTGGCTTTCTGTATTATTATATAATATATTCAGTATTATAAAAGGAGAAATTGATAATATAATAAAAATTCTCTGATCAAAACAAAAGAATACTGGAGCTTGAAAAACACATCAGATACAGAAATGTCATATTCTTCGCTGCTGAAGAGGGGGAAATTTCATATGAAGAACTGGAGAAAAAATAATCAATGTCATAACAGTCGACATGCATACAGACTGTAACAGGAGCGAGATAAAAGCAGTGAGAAGGATGGGGAAAAAAGATGACAACAAAATCAGACCCATCATAGTTACCACGTACGGTAAAAAAACTAAAATTTTTAAAAAATAAACATTGCTTCAAAGAAAAAAAATACCTACGTGAAGGAAGATTACCCACAGCAAATTCTAGAGACCAGAAAACAATTACAAGACCAGCTACAAAAAGACTTCACCAACTTTCGCAGCTCTGCGGCCACAAACGGCGTTTATGACTGTAATCCTGGATTTGGGCCGGATCTGCGCTAGCTGATAGCGAGTTTCAAAACTTACTGTAGCTTTCAACTTATTAGTAAGCACTCTTGTCCAGACAATTGTTTTTATTGTCACACAACAAATGAATAAAAAAACATGTACCTATCAGATTAGCGACTTCGATCCCCTGTATATATTCTATCGGATATCTTAGTATAAAGTAGGTACGAACGGGTTAGGTTATTCTGGGCCCGTACCACCAACTCTTGAAGCATTCTTATTTCAATATTACTTTACTTTTGATCATAAAGCTGACTCTATGCAGTTGATATAATTAAGACATTGTCATAAAAGTTATATTGAAATAAGAATGCTTCTAGAGATAGTGGAATGTTCAATGTAAGAGTAGCAGAGCTCATTGCGAAGGGCTTATCTGGGAATGTACTACCACCATGTATTTGCCATGGCCAAGCAGCGTTGCTGTGTTTCGGTTCGAAGATTGTGGTTGCCGGTGAAAAATTACAGGCACATGAACTATAGACTGCTCAACTTTAGGGTCTTAAGCGTGTTTCAAAACTTATTCTCATGAAACAATCTAAACCCATCTTGTAAACTTTTCAATATCGAGCTTTTACCGCGCGTTCCCGTCTGAGAGCGGTACTGCGGTAGGTGACGCGTGAATGCTCGATATCTCGCACCATTATACTTTGAAGCGGGTTTTTATTTATTTTTTCTCTTGGTCGTTTGTTTTTATCGGATATTATACGTACCTAGTACCCTACACTCATATCTAAAAAACTGTATACGATGATTTTTTTATAAGCGTACGATATAATGGCACTTTTTTTTCCGAAATTATCAATGAAGAATCAGAAACCAACAAATCACGGAAAGCTCCGCGCGTGGCTTAGAATGAATAGGTATTTATTCAGTTTCATCACAAAGATCACTTTGAAACGCCTTATAACTAGGTAGGTAGAAGAATAGGCAAGAAACCTACGATTAGCGAAAGATTTCATGGAAAAATTAACAATTAATAAAATATTATTGATTGAGTGAGCAAAGCGAACGAAAATCTTACAAACAACTTGGGCGATTTGGCATTTAACGTGTGTATGTATGTGTGTATGTTTGTATGTTTGTTCGACGATAACTTGAGAACCGTTTATCCGATCTGCATGAAATTTGGTAAATCGATAGCTTGTACTTGAGAAATTTACTGGTAAGTATATGGGTAAAATCGGATGAGGGGTTATTAAAAATATGGGGTTTTTTAAGGGGGCAAAAATTTAAAAAGTTACCCAAAAAATAAAGTTACGTGTCATATCAAAGGGGTTGGCTTGGACATTCCAAAATCATTTTTATTTTTTTTCTAGGATGCCCGCTTTTTTAGATACAACAAAAAAGTTAAATTAAGACAACCAACGACCGAAGAGCTCCCATTTCTAAGGGTTTCGTTGGCATCAAGGTTTTTCTACTGGTCGGCCAGTTTCTTTGCTTTTTCAATTATTTTTTTCTTGAAATGAAATAAGAAGGTACTTGGCTCTCATCAAATGGTGATAGCGACCTGTTCTGATGATGGAGCCAAGGTCTGTTCAACGGAACTCTTCAATAAATAGGCCAATTCAGTTGAAACTTGGTTACCATATTTAGTTAGTAAGTGGCAGCCAGAGACAAGTACAAAGACAATGTTTGGACTTGCCTCTGACTACCACTTACTTATATTTTCGGAGCGTTCGCGTCGCTTCACGAAATCTCAGTTCAGGGCGAACTACTAGTTATATCAATAAAGCTTATACTCATATATCTATGGTGATTTTATTTGACAGCCTTCACAGCTCAGCTGGTAGTAGCTCTGCCTTCTGTGCCGTAGGCGAAGGGTTCGATTCCCACCGAGAACAAACATTTTTGTTTCATGAACATAGAAGTTTGATTTCTTTCTGGGTTTTATATGATAATTATTATAAAATAGCGGCCCGCCCCGGCTTCGCACGGGTATTTAACAATAATTTCAAAATTATAATACACACAGTTTAGCGCGATTAGCGCGTGCTAATCTTTCCTGTGGCGACATCTACATTTACATTTTTCAGAAACTAAAATATGTATTACATCTAAATACGGTATAATTCAAAACATCTGCCAACATTTATTATCAGTACCTACTTACTGAAAAATATTGGTTTAGTTCTAAAAGAACTTTTATTTAGTTCTAAAAAGAACTTTTATTCAGGTCTAAAAAGAACTTTATTTGTTGAGTTTAATTACCTACTAATCGAATTCAAAATATTTTAGAGCCTGATTTATTCGATTCCGCACACGACCGTTACACGTAGGGGAGCCGACTTCATTTGTTGACATTGACTCCCCACCCGTACGGCCCCTTTTTTTTTTTTAACGTTGGGAAATCCTCATGGATACTCTTCTGCTGTGGTGACAACAGAAGAGTTATGTCGGACTCTTACCGACTAAAACCCAACGGGGTCCTGCTGCACACCTTGTGCCGGGGCTGTGGGCACGCTTTCGCACTCTTCCATGGAAACCCGTACGGCCCCTACCCTAAGGTGCTGCCTAGCTCGCCAAGCAGGGTGAGCGGCTACCACGCGACTTTTTTCTAATACTTACATTTTTAAACTTGTGATATCTTTCGAATGGAATGTCAGAATTGAATAATTTGAAAAGTTTTATAAAGGTATTGAAGTAGTTTTGAATATGAAGTAATTTATTTTGATAAGGATTAATACCAAGATACAAATAAAGAGCCTCTTATAGCGGCGGCATTTCAATTAAAATTTTAAAATAAAAAACACTTATTGTGGCATAACTATAATAGTTAGACATATGCTGTCGCGACACTTTTTGTAAATAATGATGTGTTCTGCAAAGTTGTATAACATTATTTTATTCTACCATCAATAGTTTTCGCAGTGCACGCGATGTAAAGAATATTTTACGGTTTTTTTACACCTTGGGTTACATTATTTGAATTTTAGTAAGGATCCCAAATTTTTTTGAAAATGTTATATAGCCTATGTTCACCGGGGATAGTGTAGCTTCCCAACGGTGAAAGAATTTTTCAAATCGGTCAAGTAGTTTCGGAGCCTATTCAATGCAAACAAACAAACAATCAAATCTTTCCTCTTTATAATATTAGTTTAGATAATAAAGTAATACACGTACATAAGTAAATATAAAAGTATATTAGTATAGTAAAGTATATAAGTAGTACCTATGTATATCAGCCCGACTAAAAAGGGATAACTTGAAGTAGACACAGCTAATGAAACTGAACTTTAAAGTAGGGTAGGTAAGGTGGACAAAAACCAAGTAAAAATGCATACATTTAAATAACTTTTTATTTTTCGATATTTTTTATATTATAGTCCTTTTTTTATATCTAGACAGTGAAAAGATTGTATAAGTGCTGACACAGGCTTGAAGAGAAAACGTAGGGCGATGTGTGTACGTGTTAACATGCTGGCTCGGAGGTTTGCAACCAATAATAACAACGTAAAGGTAACGCTCTTCAGAGCGTATTGCCAATCTTTTTACACTTGCAGCCTCTGGACTAGGTATACGCAGAAAGCATACAACGCTCTACGTGTTCAATACAATAATGCTTTCAGGGTCCTGTTGGGGCTGCCACGTTTCTGCAGCGCATCGGGCATGTTTGCGGAATACCGAGTGGATGGCTTTCATGCCATAATCCGCAAACGAAGCGCCGCATTGAGAATGCGGGTCCGTGGCAGCCCAAACATCATCATTAATGTGTCATCTGAGAGGTGGGACTGTCCACTCTCACATCATTGGATGCAGCTACACACTCAGCGTTAAACTGTTACCTAGAATTGTTACTAACACTATTTTTTAAGTTTTATTTTCTTACTAACCGATATGGACCATGTCTGAATTAAATTATTATTATTATTAATAGTGCTTAGTGCATTTGTCACAAGAGTTTTTTAGTTGGATATGTTTTTGGGCCCGCTGTAGTAGTGGGTTTAGTAGTGGGTTTAGTAGTGGGAGTAGTAGTGGGAGTAGTAGTGGGTTTCGTAGTGGGAGTAGTAGTGGGAGTAGTAGTGGGTTTAGTAGTGGGAGTAGTAGTGGGTTTAGTAGTGGGAGTAGTAGTGGGAGTAGTAGTGGGTTTAGTAGTGGGTTTAGTAGTGGGAGTAGAAGTGGGAGTAGTAGTGGGTTTAGTAGTGGGAGTAGTAGTGGGAGTAGTAGTGGGTTTAGTAGTGGGAGTAGTAGTGGGTTTAGTAGTGGGAGTAGTAGTGGGAGTAGTAGTGGGTTTAGTAGTGGGACTAGTAGTGGGAGTAGTAGTGGGTTTAGTAGTGGGAGTAGTAGTGGGAGTAGTAGTGGGAGTAGTAGTGGGTTTAGTAGTTGGAGTAGTAGTGGGTTTAGTAGTGGGAGTAGTAGTGGGTTTAGTAGTGGGAGTAGTAGTGGGAGTAGTAGTGGGAGTAGTAGTGGGAGTAGTAGTGGGTTTCGTAGTGGGAGTAGTAGTGGGAGTAGTAGTGGGTTTAGTAGTGGGAGTAGTAGTGGGAGTAGTAGTGGGTTTAGTAGTGGGAGTAGTAGTGGGAGTAGTAGTGGGTTTAGTAGTTGGAGTAGTAGTGGGTTTAGTAGTGGGAGTAGTAGTGGGAGTAGTAGTGGGTTTAGTAGTGGGAGTAGTAGTGGGAGTAGTAGTGGGTTTAGTAGTGGGAGTAGTAGTGGGAGTAGTGGTGGGAGTAGTAGTGGGTTTAGTAGTGGGAGTAGTAGTGGGTTTAGTAGTGGGAGTAGTAGTGGGAGTAGTAGTGGGTTTAGTAGTTGGAGTAGTAGTGGGTTTAGTAGTGGGAGTAGTAGTGGGTTTAGTAGTGGGAGTAGTAGTGGGAGTAGTAGTGGGAGTAGTAGTGGGAGTAGTAGTGGGAGTAGTAGTGGGTTTCGTAGTGGGAGTAGTAGTGGGAGTAGTAGTGGGTTTAGTAGTGGGAGTAGTAGTGGGAGTAGTAGTGGGTTTAGTAGTGGGTTTAGTAGTGGGTTTAGTAGTGGGAGTAGTAGTGGGAGTAGTAGTGGGTTTCGTAGTGGGAGTAGTAGTGGGAGTAGTAGTGGGTTTAGTAGTGGGAGTAGTAGTGGGTTTAGTAGTGGGAGTAGTAGTGGGAGTAGTAGTGGGTTTAGTAGTGGGTTTAGTAGTGGGTTTAGTAGTGGGAGTAGAAGTGGGAGTAGTAGTGGGTTTAGTAGTGGGAGTAGTAGTGGGAGTAGTAGTGGGTTTAGTAGTGGGAGTAGTAGTGGGTTTAGTAGTGGGAGTAGTAGTGGGAGTAGTAGTGGGTTTAGTAGTGGGACTAGTAGTGGGAGTAGTAGTGGGTTTAGTAGTGGGAGTAGTAGTGGGAGTAGTAGTGGGAGTAGTAGTGGGTTTAGTAGTTGGAGTAGTAGTGGGTTTAGTAGTGGGAGTAGTAGTGGGTTTAGTAGTGGGAGTAGTAGTGGGAGTAGTAGTGGGAGTAGTAGTGGGAGTAGTAGTGGGTTTCGTAGTGGGAGTAGTAGTGGGAGTAGTAGTGGGTTTAGTAGTGGGAGTAGTAGTGGGAGTAGTAGTGGGTTTAGTAGTTGGAGTAGTAGTGGGTTTAGTAGTGGGAGTAGTAGTGGGAGTAGTAGTGGGTTTAGTAGTGGGAGTAGTAGTGGGAGTAGTAGTGGGTTTAGTAGTGGGAGTAGTCGTGGATTTAGTAGTGGGAGTAGTAGTGGGAGTAGTAGTTGGTTTAGTAGTGGGAGTAGTAGTGGGAGTAGTAGTGGGTTTAGTAGTGGGAGTAGTAGTGGGAGTAGTAGTGGGTTTAGTAGTGGGAGTAGTCGTGGGAGTAGTAGTGGGAGTAGTAGTGGGAGTAGTAGTGGGTTTAGTAGTGGGAGTAGTAGTGGGTTTAGTAGTGGGAGTAGTAGTGGGAGTAGTAGTGGGTTTAGTAGTGGGAGTAGTAGTGGGAGTAGTAGTGGGTTTAGTAGTGGGAGTAGTAGTGGGTTTAGTAGTGGGAGTAGTAGTGGGAGTAGTAGTGGGTTTAGTAGTGGGAGTAGTAGTGGGAGTAGTAGTGGGTTTAGTAGTGGGAGTAGTAGTGGGAGTAGTGGTGGGAGTAGTAGTGGGTTTAGTAGTGGGAGTAGTAGTGGGAGTAGTAGTGGGAGTAGTAGTGGGAGCAGTAGTGGGAGTAGTAGTGGGTTTAGTAGTGGGAGTAGTAGTGGGAGTAGTGGTGGGAGTAGTAGTGGGTTTAGTAGTGGGAGTAGTAGTGGGAGTAGTAGTGGAAGTAGTAGTGGGTTTAGTAGTGGGAGTAGTAGTGGGTTTAGTAGTGGGAGTAGTAGTGGGAGTAGTAGTGGGTTTAGTGGTGGGAGTAGTAGTGGGAGTAGTAGTGGATTTAGTAGTGGGAGTAGTAGTGGGAGTAGTAGTGGGTTTAGTAGTGGGAGTAGTAGTGGGAGTAGTAGTGGGAGTAGTAGTGGGTTTAGTAGTGGGTTTAGTGGTGGGAGTAGTAGTGGGAGTAGTAGTGGATTTAGTAGTGGGTTTAGTAGTGGGAGTAGTAGTGGGAGTAGTAGTGGGTTTAGTAGTGGGAGTAGTAGTGGGAGTAGTAGTGGGTTTAGTAGTGGGAGTAGTAGTGGGAGTAGTAGTGGGTTTAGTAGTGGGAGTAGTCGTGGGAGTAGTAGTGGGTTTAGTAGTGGGAGTAGTAGTGGGTTTCGTAGTGGGCGTAGTAGTGGGAGTAGTAGTGGGTTTAGTAGTGGGAGTAGTAGTGGGAGTAGTAGTGGGTTTAGTAGTGGGAGTAGTAGTGGAAGTAGTAGTGGGTTTAGTAGTGGGAGTAGTAGTGGGAGTAGTAGTGGGTTTAGTAGTTGGAGTAGTAGTGGGTTTAGTAGTGGGAGTAGTAGTGGGAGTAGTAGTGGGTTTAGTAGTGGGAGTAGTAGTGGGAGTAGTAGTGGGTTTAGTAGTGGGAGTAGTAGTGGGAGTAGTAGTGGGAGTAGTAGTTGGTTTAGTAGTGGGAGTAGTAGTGGGTTTAGTAGTGGGAGTAGTAGTGGGAGTAGTAGTGGGTTTAGTAGTGGGAGTAGTAGTGGGAGTAGTAGTGGGAGTAGTAGTGGGTTTAGTAGTGGGAGTAGTAGTGGGAGTAGTAGTGGGAGTAGTAGCGGGTTTAGTAGTGGGAGTAGTAGTGGGAGTAGTAGTGGGTTTAGTAGTGGGAGTAGTAGTGGGAGTAGTAGTGGGTTTAGTAGTGGGAGTAGTCGT
Source organism: Plemyria rubiginata (assembly GCA_963576535.1). NCBI lineage: Eukaryota > Metazoa > Arthropoda > Insecta > Lepidoptera > Geometridae > Plemyria > Plemyria rubiginata. The sequence goes on along the minus strand of OY754916.1, from coordinate 2,379,327 downwards.
GGATTTAGTAGTGGGAGTAGTAGTGGGAGTAGTAGTTGGTTTAGTAGTGGGAGTAGTAGTGGGAGTAGTAGTGGGTTTAGTAGTGGGAGTAGTAGTGGGAGTAGTAGTGGGTTTAGTAGTGGGAGTAGTCGTGGGAGTAGTAGTGGGAGTAGTAGTGGGAGTAGTAGTGGGTTTAGTAGTGGGAGTAGTAGTGGGTTTAGTAGTGGGAGTAGTAGTGGGAGTAGTAGTGGGTTTAGTAGTGGGAGTAGTAGTGAGAGTAGTAGTGGGTTTAGTAGTGGGAGTAGTAGTGGGAGTAGTAGTGGGAGTAGTAGTGGGAGTAGTAGTGGGAGTAGTAGTGGGTTTAGTAGTGGGAGTAGTAGTGGGAGTAGTAGTGGGTTTAGTAGTGGGAGTAGTAGTGGGAGCAGTAGTGGGAGTAGTAGTGGGTTTAGTAGTGGGAGTAGTAGTGGGAGTAGTAGTGGGTTTAGTAGTGGGTTTAGTAGTGGGAGTAGTAGTGGGAGTAGTAGTGGGTTTAGTAGTGGGATTTTGAGTTGGATATGGTATTGGGGACGCCGTAGTAGTTTTCACGGTGGGTTTGGAAGCTGCTGTCTTGATAGAACCGAACAAATCCCTGATGGTTCCTGAGGAGTCAGCTGAAATTTATTTTAATTTAATTATTACATCATTAACACTTGCGGTGAACGTCACGTGTTGTGCGTCGTTCGGCTTCAAATAGCCTTTAGTATAGGTGTTGCAAGTGTTAATATATATTTTTATTTAATATATTTACCGTTCTATTCATTCGTCTATTACAAAGGTCTACCACCATACCACCACCACCCACCATACCACCTACTTAACTCTATGTTTAATCGCATCGCAAGAGATGCTTATCATGACTCTAACAAATCCGCTCCGAAAACGCGGGACGCATTTTACAAAAGCTAGTGGTATATAAGTAATTATTTTTATAACCACCAAAAGAGTTGACAGGTATATGGAGCTATGCGTTGTCTGTAGTAATACAATTTGAAATGACAGCCTGATATGATGACTCTGCCTTCTGCGCCGTAGGCCGTGGGTTCGATCCCCACTGAGAACAAACATTTGTGTGATGAACATAGATGCTTGTTCTCTGTCTAGGTAGCTCTGGGTGTTATATAATATAAGTATATACAAAAATAAGTAAATATGTATCAGCTATCTAGCTTCCGTATTTTTCCCGTAGGTTTGGCATAGTTTGGGGCTAAATAGTGCTGTGTGAAAAGTACACCAATGTGATTTATTTAAATCTTAAAAAGAAAGTTGGCTAATTAGTAAAACTTACTGCCTCCCACCCATGGAAGACCAAAAAAGGTGGGGTTAGCAGCTGCATAGCAGATTAAAACCTGAAAACAATATACACAAATAAGCAAAAGTTAAAGATGGGTAAAAAAAAATTGTATTCTACTGCCATGAAACCCTAGGACCATAGATTAATAATAATAATAATAAATAATGCTGGACAATCCACACAGCACCATCTAGCCCCAAAGTAAGCTACTTAAAGCTTGTGTTATGGGTACTAGACGACTGATATATTTAATACATTATATACTTACAGAGATAGATATTTTTTTATTATATACATAGAAAACACCCAGACCAACGGAACAAATTTCTGCAGATGGTACACAAATTTGTTCCGAGGCGGGAATCGAACCCGCAACCTCTAGCGTCGCAGGCGGTCTCTCGCCCGCTGCGCCACAGAGGTCGTCAAAAAGATTAAGTAATCGGTGTGTATCTATATTTTTGTAAAAGATGCACCAACTAGAGAACCTTCTTTTACATTTCTTCACGCACGACAGGAGCGTGCCCTACAATGGACTGCCCTGCGTTCATCAACTTACAGCATACAGATGTCTATAATTTCACCGGTAAACACCTTTCAAACCGAAACACAACGCTGGTGGGCGGCAGAAATAGGCATGGTGATAACAATTCCCCGGACGAGCCCTTACAGAGCTTTATTTTTAATACAACTAGCAGATTGAACAAGCAGATGGCCCACCTGCTGTTAAGTGGTAACCATCACCTATAAACAAAACATTGCCCCGTAGGTCACGCACGATAGGAACGTGCCCTACGATGCACTGCCTTGCGTCTATCAACTTGAGGCATACAGATGTTAAGCCTCGTGTGCCTGTAATTACATGCGACCACACTCTTCAAACCGAAACACAGCGATGCTGCTTGGCGGATGAAAAAGGCATGGTGGTAGTACTTCCCCGGACGAGCCACACACAAAGAACTCTACTACTCTTAGCTCTGCTGCTTTTAAAACTTAGATGTTTTTGGTACATTAAAGTACTACTAATTATTTATAATTATTATATTTATACTTACTGCAGAACTGAGCGAGAGAAGAAACCAAAGCTTCATTTTTTACAGCCAACTGTTCGTTACCACCGCGCTAATTGTAAGATATTGGTATTTTTCAAACAACTCAAGCCTTTTTATACAATTTAGCGTAAAACGTCAACGACTCATGAATACTAAACTTTAGTACTAGGTATATTATGTATATACCTATGTACAGCGTTCACGTGTTTCTGTTATCTTATAATAAAACATTGATAGTTTTTTGTAAATGCCGCAGCGTTTTCACAATGTTTTTTGTTCAATAAAGCCACTTTCAAACAGCAGTATTTTTTTGTTTTTTTTTTATTGGCTATAGTCACCCCCTTAGCAGGCAGCTTGGCTAACGTAGTGCGATTGCGTTTTCAGGAACTGTTTTTGCCTTTCCTGAGTTTTGTTTTCCCATAATAGCCTTTTACGACAAGAGTGACTAGGTGTCTTCTGGTCCGTTCTGTTCTATCGTCGGCTACATCGTCGCTCACCACCAGGCGAGATCGCGGCCAAAGAACGGTCTATTAAGTAAAAAAAAGGGAGGTGCTGGAGCGGACTTATTATCCTAGTGCTCCTATCCTTCCTACACATTTATTATTTCCTTTTTGTTGACTTTATTTAATGTATTTATTTTATTTCAATGAAAATTTTGTAAACAAGTTTGAACTGAAATATATTATTACCTATGTTTGTCTGGCTTTCTGTATTATTATATAATATATTCAGTATTATAAAAGGAGAAATTGATAATATAATAAAAATTCTCTGATCAAAACAAAAGAATACTGGAGCTTGAAAAACACATCAGATACAGAAATGTCATATTCTTCGCTGCTGAAGAGGGGGAAATTTCATATGAAGAACTGGAGAAAAAATAATCAATGTCATAACAGTCGACATGCATACAGACTGTAACAGGAGCGAGATAAAAGCAGTGAGAAGGATGGGGAAAAAAGATGACAACAAAATCAGACCCATCATAGTTACCACGTACGGTAAAAAAATAAAATTTTTAAAAAATAAACATTGCTTCAAAGAAAAAAAATACCTACGTGAAGGAAGATTACCCACAGCAAATTCTAGAGACCAGAAAACAATTACAAGACCAGCTACAAAAAGACTTCACCAACTTTCGCAGCTCTGCGGCCACAAACGGCGTTTATGACTGTAATCCTGGATTCGGGCCGGATCTGCGCTAGCTGATAGCGAGTTTCAAAACTTACTGTAGCTTTCAACTTATTAGTAAGCACTCTTGTCCAGACAATTGTTTTTATTGTCACACAACAAATGAATAAAAAAACATGTACCTATCAGATTAGCGACTTCGATCCCCTGTATATATTCCATCGGATATCTTAGTATAAAGTAGGTACGAACGGGTTAGGTTATTCTGGGCCCGTACCACCAACTCTTGAAGCATTCTTATTTCAATATTACTTTACTTTTGATCATAAAGCTGACTCTATGCAGTTGATATAATTAAGACATTGTCATAAAAGTTATATTGAAATAAGAATGCTTCTAGAGATAGTGGAATGTTCAATGTAAGAGTAGCAGAGCTCATTGCGAAGGGCTTATCTGGGAATGTACTACCACCATGTCTTTGCCATGGCCAAGCAGCGTTGCTGTGTTTCGGTTCGAAGATTGTGGTTGCCGGTGAAAAATTACAGGCACATGAACTATAGACTGCTCAACTTTAGGGTCTTAAGCGTGTTTCAAAACTTATTCTCATGAAACAATCTAAACCCATCTTGTAAACTTTTCAATATCGAGCTTTTACCGCGCGTTCCCGTCTGAGAGCGGTACTGCGGTAGGTGACGCGTGAATGCTCGATATCTCGCACCATTATACTTTGAAGCGGGTTTTTATTTATTTTTTCTTTTGGTCGTTTGTTTTTATCGGATATTATACGTACCTAGTACCCTACACTCATATCAAAAAAAACTGCATACGATGAATTTTTTATAAGCGGACGATATAATGGCTCTCTTTTTTTCGAAATTATCAATGAAGAACCAGAAACCAACAAATCACGGAAAGCTCCGCGCGTGGCTTAGAATGAATAGGTATTTATTCAGTTTCATCACAAAGATCACTTTGAAACGCCTTGTCACTAGGTAGGTAGAAGAATAGGCAAGAAACCTACGATTAGCGAAAGATTTCATAGAGAAATTAACAATCAATAATATTATTGATTGAGTGAGCGAAGCGAACGAAACGAACGAGTTCGGGGCGAACTACTAGTTATATCAATAAAGCTTATACTCATATATCTATGGTGATTTTATTTGACAGCCTTCACAGCTCAGCTGATAGTAGCTCTGCCTTCTGTGCCGTAGACGATGGGTTCGATTCCCACCGAGAACAACCATTTGTTTCATGAACGTAGAAGTTTGATTTCTTTCTGGGTTTTATATGATAATTATTATAAATAATAAAGTAATACAAGTACATAAAAGTATATGTATATAAAAGTATAGTAAAGTATATAAGTAGTACCTATGTATATCAGCGCAACTCAAAAGCGATAACTTGAAGTAGACACAGCTAATGAAACTGAACATTAAAGTAGGGTAGGTAAGGTGGACAAAAACCAAGTAAAAATGCATACATTTAAATAACTTTTTATTTTTCTATATTATTGTATGAAGGCATGGGTGATAGTGTATAGTGGGTACCTATAGTTTTTTATTTTTATTATCTTCTTTTCAAATTACCTACCTTAGAAAGTTGATTTTAATTAATGTGTAAAATAAGTCGTTTTCTATTTAATATTATTTTTATTATACCTACCTACAATACCCTAATTGTATGGTGTGTGTTTTTGTGGCCAATAAAATACTGTCTATGTCTATGTCTATGAGTAAAATCGGAGTAATAATAATATGAGTAAAACCTAAATCAAAATAAATTATATTCCATTTGTAAACAACTACACATTACACATATTAGCATTATCTGTAAAACGTTAGATTTTATTTTAATATCTAGATACCTCGTTTATTTACTAATTTATGAACGTGTTGTTGTTTTTTAGTTACGGCTACCCTCTCCCTCCTTGGTTTCAGCTGAAAATCAGCGTTGGGTATTAATATACCCAACATTTATGCTGAGCTGATAACCTTTTTAGTATAGGTAGGTAGGTATAGTATGTACATGCTGTGCCGCAAAAATTATTAATGTTACCTTTTTTTTAGTTTATTTTTACAGGCTTGTGCTTTTCACTGTACCTTTTTACGTATGCTAAATAAAGAAGTATTCTATTCCATTCTATTTGATAAGGGGTTACTAGAATATGGGGGTTTTTAAGGGGGAAAAAATTAAAAAAGTTAAACAAAAAATAAAATTATATGTCATATGAAAGGGCTTGGTTTGGACATTCCAAAACCATTTTTATTTTTTTTCTAGGTAGCCCAGTTTTTGAGATACAACAAAAAAGTTAAATTAAGATAACCAACGACCCAAGAGCTCTCATTTCTAAGAGTTTCGTTGGCATGAAGGTTTTTCTACTGGTCGGCCAGTTTTTTTGCTTTTTTTCTTGAAATGAAATTAGAAGGAACTTGGCTCTCATTAAATGGTGATAGCGACCTGTTCTGATGACGGAGCCAAGGTCTGTTCAACGGAACTCTTCAATAAATAGGCCAATTCAGTTGAAACTTGGTTACCATATTTAGTCAGTAAGTGGCAGCCAGAGACAAGTACAAAGACAATGTTTGGACTTGCCTCTGACTACCACTTACTTATATTTTCGGAGCGTTCGCGTCGCTTCACGAAATCTCAGTTCGGGGCGAACTACTAGTTATATCAATAAAGCTTATACTCATATATCTATGGTGATTTTATTTGACAGCCTTCACAGCTCAGCTGGTAGTAGCTCTGCCTTCTGTGCCGTAGACGATGGGTTCGATTCCCACCGAGAACAAACATTTGTTTCATGAACATAGAAGTTTGATTTTTTTCTGGGTTTTATATGATAATTATTATAAATAATAAAGTAATACAAGTACATAAAAGTATATGTATATAAAAGTATATAAGTATAGTAAAGTATATAAGTAGTACCTATGTATATCAGCGCAACTCAAAAGCGATAACTTGAAGTAGACACAGCTAATGAAACTGAACAGTAGGGTAGGTAAGGTGGACAAAAACCAAGTAAAAATGCATACATTTAAATAACTTTTTATTTTTCGATATTTTTTATATTGTAGTCCTTTTTTATACCTAGACAGTGAATAGTTTGTATATGTGCTGACACAGGCCTGGAGAGAGAACGTAGGGCGATGTGTGTACGTGTTAACATGCTGGCTCGGAGGTTTGCAACCAATAATAAAGTAAAGGTAACGCTCTTCAGAGCGTATTACCAATCTTTTTACACTTGCAGCCTCTGGACCAGGTATACGCAGAAAGCATACAACATCGGGCATGTTTGCGGATTACCGAGTGGATGGCTTTCATGCCATAATCCGCAAACGAAGCGCCGCATTGAGAATGCGGCTCCGTGGCAGCCCAAACATCATCATTAAGGGTCCGGTGACAGCGGCTCGCAATTTCGAGGTGCGATTGGCTATTATTTCATTTTATTTCATTTCGGGGAGGTTGTTTGAAAGAATAACTCTAAAGCGACACGCATAAATACTGTTCGAACACAAACAATACAAAAACATAAGGGAAATGTGCTTGAGTCAGAAATCATTTTGGTATTAGGTAAACGTAAGACCAAACATACTAATACCAAAATGATTTCTGATTCGGGCATGTTTCCCTTATATTATTGTATTATTTGTGTTCGGACAGTATTTATGCGTGTCACTTTAGAGTTATTCTTTCAAACAACCTCCCCGAATTGAAATAAAATGAAATAATAGCCAATCGCACCTCGAAATTGCGAGCCGCTGTCACCGTAGCCTTAATGTGTCATCTGAGAGGTGGGACTGTCCACTCTCACATTATTGGATGCAGCTACACACTCAGCGTTAAACTGTTACCTAGAATTGTTACTAACACTATTTTTTAAGTTTTATTTTCTTACTAACCGATATGGACCATGTCTGCAATAAATTATTATTATTAATAGTGCTTAGCGCATTTGTCACAAGGAGGTTTTTTAGTTGGATATGTTTTTGGGCACGCTGTAGTAGTGGGAGTAGTAGTGGAAGTAGTAGTGGGTTTAGTAGTGGGTTTAGTAGTGGGAGTAGTAGTGGAAGTAGTAGTGGGTTTAGTAGTGGGTTTAGTAGTGGGTTTAGTAGTGGGAGTAGTAGTGGGAGTAGTAGTGGGAGTAGTAGTGGGTTTAGTAGTGGGTTTAGTAGTGGGAGTAGTAGTGGGAGTAGTAGTGGGTTTAGTAGTGGGTTTAGTAGTGGGAGTAGTAGTGGGAGTAGTAGTGGGTTTAGTAGTGGGTTTAGTAGTGGGAGTAGTAGTGGGAGTAGTAGTGGGTTTAGTAGTGGGTTTAGTAGTGGGAGTAGTAGTTGGTTTAGTAGTGGGAGTAGTAGTGGGAGTAGTAGTTGGTTTAGTAGTGGGAGTAGTAGTGGGTTTAGTAGTGGGAGTAGTAGTGGGTTTAGTAGTGGGAGTTTTAGTTTGACATGGGGACGCCGTAGTAGTGGGAGTTTTAGTTCGACATGGGGACGCCGTAGTAGTTTTCACGATGGGCTTGCAAGCTGCTTTTTTGATAGAACTGAACCAATCCCTGATGGTTCCTGAGGAGTCAGCTGAAATTTATTTTAATTTAATTATTACATCATTAACACTTGCGGTGAACGTCACGTGTTGTGCGTCGTTCGGCTTTAAATTAGCCTTTAGTATAGGTGTTGCAAGTGTTAATATATATTTTTATTTAATATATTTACCGTTCTATTCATTCGTCTATTAAAAGGTCTACCACCATTTTACTGAACTCTATGTTTAATCGCATCGCAAGAGATGCTTATTATGACTCTAACAAATCCGCTCCGAAAATGCGGGACGCATTTTACAAAAGCTAGTGGTATATAAGTAATTATTTTTATAACCACCAAAAGAGTTGACAGCTATAGGGAGCTATGCGTTGTCTGAAGTAATACAATTTAAAATGACAGCCTGATATGATGACTCTGCCTTCTGCGCCGTAGGCCGTGGGTTCGATCCCCACTGAGAACAAACATTTGTGTGATGAACATAGATGCTTGTTCTCTGTCTAGGTAGCTCTGGGTGCTACATAATATAAGTACCTATGTAGGTATATACAAAAATAAGTAAATATGTATCAGCTATCTAGCTTCCGTATTTTTCCCGTAGGTTTGGCTTAGTTTGGGGCTAAATAGTGCTATGTGAAAAGTACACCAATGTGATTTATTTAAATCTTAAAAAGAAAGTTGGCTAATTAGTAAAACTTACTGCCTCCATGCCATGGATGACCAAAAAAGGTGGGGTTAGCAGCTGCATAGCAGATTAAAACCTGAAAACAATATACACAAATAAGCAAAAGTAAAAGATGGGTAAAAAAATTTTATTCTACTGCCATGAAACCCTAGGACCATAGATTAAGTAATCGGTGTGTATCTATATTTTTGTAAAAGATGCACCAACTAGAGAACCTTCTTTTACAGTTCCCGTTATTAAAACGAAAGATAAATAAACACAGCAATTCACGCACGACTGGAGCGTGTCCTACAATAGACTGCCCTGCGTTCATCAACTTACAGCATACAGATGTCTATAATTTCACCGGCAAACACCTTTCAAACCGAAAACATTATATATAAACAAAACATTGCCCCGTAGGTCACGCACAATAGGAACGTGCCCTACGATGCACAGCCCTGCGTCTATCAACTTGAGGCATACAGATGTTAAGCCTCGTGTGCCTGTTATTACATGCGACCACACTCTTCAAACCGAAACACAGCGATGCTGCTTGGCGGATGAAAAAGGCATGGTGGTAGTACATCCCCGGACGAGCCACACACAAAGAACTCTACTACTCTTAGCTCTGCTGCTTTTAAAACTTAGTGGTTTTTGGTACATTAAAGTACTACTAATTATTTATAATTATTTCAATACATACTGCGGAACTGAGCGAGAGAAGAAACCAAAGCTTCATTTTTTACAGCCAACTGTTCGTTGCCACCGCGCTAATTGAAAGATATTGGTATTTTTCAAACAACTCAAGCCTTTTTATACAGTTTAGCCTAAAACGTCAACGAATCATGAATACTGAACTTTAGTACTAGGTATATTATGTATATACCTATGTACAGCGTTCACGTGTTTCTGTTATCTTATAATAAAACATTGATAGTTCTTTTGTATTTCCTTTGGGTCAAAGGAAATACAAACAATGATAGAGTCACTCAGTGTTGAAAGTAAGAAAGTTGGACTGGAAATAAATTTAGACAAGTCAAAACTCATGACCAACAGACAAAATAAACTGAAACTGAAACAGCTCCACGACTTTGATCCCCAGTCACGGTAGATATCCCCTCAGATCTCTCAGTACCAAGTACTAACTCAAGATTGTTTGAGGATGTCTAAGGGGGGGTAGTCAGAGGTACGTCCAAACATTACATTTGGCACATACCCACATTTTGCAGTAGTTAGTAATATACCGATGAAAATTCAAGAGGCAAGTATGGATTATGTTAAAGATTATATCTACCTAGGGCACCTGATAACACTACAAACATGCACTGAACAAGAAATAGAACGTAGAATTAAAAGTACGTGGAACAAATATTGGGCGATGAAGGAGATATTCAAAAGCAACTTACCAACTAAACTAAAAACAAAGGCAATGGAAATTTGTCTTATGCCATGTCTTACATACGCATGCCAGACATGGGCTTTAACGGAGAAATCTCTCGAAAAAATAAGAGTATACCAGAGAGGAATGGAGAGAAGTTACACAGGCTATAAACTAAAACAAAAAATTAGGAACAACACTATCCCTATCCCTACTACATTATAAATGCGAAAGTAACTCTGTCTGTCTGTCTGTCTGTTACGCTTTCCCGCTTAAAACTCTCAACCGATTTTGATGAAATTTGGCACAGACAATCTTTAGACCTTGAGAAAGGACATAGGCTACCTTTTATTGCGAAAAGTACGCAGATGAAGTCGCGGGTACCAGCTAGTAAGAAATAAAACGAAAGCAAAAGATGCAGTAACAAGAGTGTTAAAACTAAAATGGAAATGGGCTGGTCACGTACAAAGGGTGGAGGATGAGAGATGGTCTAAAATAACTACAAATTGGTACCCACTTAATAAAAAACGCAGACCAGGCAGACCACACAAAAGATGGAGCGATAACATAACCAGTAGTAGGAAAGACATGGTGCAGAACAACTAGAAACAGAGAACAATGGAAGCTACTGGAGGAGGCTTTTACCGCCGAGCGCGCTTCTTACATGATTTAGTTAAATTTTATGAAGATAGGTACTATATTAAAATACTAAATAGATAAACCATAATAATTGTGTACTAGTTTTTGTAAGGAAATAAAGCTTTTATTATTATTATTAGTTTTTTGTAAATGCCGCAGCGTTTTCACAATGTTTTTTTGTTCAATAAAGCCACTTTCTGACAGCAGTGTTTGATTGTTTTTTTTATTGGCTATAGTCACCTCCCTTAGCAGGCAGCTCGGCTAACGTAGTGCTATTGCGTTTTCAGGAACTGTTTTTGCCTTTCCTGAGTTTTGTTTTCTCATAATAGCCTTTTACGACAAGAGTGAATAGGTGTCTTCTGGACCGTTCTGTTCCATCGTCGGCTACGTCGTCGCTTACCACCAGGCGAGATCGTAGCCAAAGAACGATCTATTAACATAAAAAAAAGGAGGTGATGGAGGGGACTTATTATCCTAGTGCTCCTATCCTTCCTACACATTCATTATTTTCTTTTTGTTGACTTTATTTAATGTACCTATTTATTTTATTTCAATGAAATTTTGTCAACAAGTTTGAACTGAAATATATTATTACCTATGTTTGTCTGGCTATTTGGCAGGATTATTTTTATACTATCCATGACATCTGTGTTTACATACATACACACATACAAAGCATGCACACTGGATTCGCAAACGATTATTTCACAATTTTCTGCCGCCATGCAGCGGTGCTATGTTTCGGTTTGATGGGTGTGTTCCCCGGTAAAGTTACAAGCACATACTTATCATCTGTATTCCTCAGTATGATGGACACAAGGCAGTGCATCGTAGGACACTTTCGTGTATGATTTGCTAGACAATGCTGGGTGGTAATAACCACAACATCTTGACAGCCTACGTAGCTCAGTTGGTGTAGCTCTGCCTTCTGCGCCGTAGGTCGTGGGTTCGATTCCCACCGTGAACAAACATTTGTGTGATGAATATAGATGTTTGTTATCTGTCTGGGTGTTATATAATATTATAAGTATGTATTTACAAAAAATATATACATATATATATAAGTAGTATATCAGCTATCTGGTTCCCATATCACAAGCATAAGCTTAGTTTGGGGCTAGATAGTGCTGTGTGGAATATCCACCAATATTTATTTATTATTATTTATTTATCTGCTTGTTTCTTCTGAATGTAGCATATAGGTAAATAAACAAATAATGGTGGACAATCTATACAGCACCAGCTAGCCCCAAAGTGAGCTACTCAAAGCTTGTGCTATGGGAACTAGATAACTGATATATTTAATACATTAGACACTTACATAAATAGATATTTTGTATTATACATAGAAAACACCCTAGACCGAAAAAAATCTACGGATCAATAGGTACTAAATTTGTTCCGAGGCGGGAAGCCCACAACCTCTTGCGTCACAGGCGGACTCTCGCCCGCTGCGCCACTGAGGTCTTGGGGTATAAAAACAATATATTTTTGGCTTTGTTTTGATAATGAGAAATTCCAAGGAGCTAACCCGTGCGTACCCGTTCGCAAGTCGAGTATCTCATAAAATAAAACTCCTAAAGATAATGACAAAGTTTATGAATAGCAGCACATTCATCTTGGCAAGAATATTACATTCTCGACGACCTCAGTGGCGCAGCGGGCGAGAGTCCGCCTGCGACGCAAGAGGTTGCGGGTTCGATTTCGGCCTCGGAAAAAAATTGTGTACGATCTGCAGAAATTTGTTCCGTTGGTTTGTGTGTTTATGAATGATAAAAAAATCTATCTATTTAAGTTTAGAATGTATTAAATATATGAGTCATCTAGTACCCAAAACACAAGCTTTGAGTAGCTTAGTTTGGGGCTAGATGGTGCTGTGTGGATTGTCCAGCATATTCTTCTTCTATTCTTCTTATTACATTCTCTAAATGTCGTTTTACCGGTAATGGTAGTCCGACCATTAGGTGTAGTCAGAGTCAATCAAACACTTTCATATGGTAATAGTATATACTGGTAGTTTATTTATCGATTTGCATGGGCAACGAAACGCGAAGCTACTTGTGCACACAAACTATGTTGCTACATTAACCTCCCCCTTTTTGAAAAAATTAAATTAAAAAAAAATGATGAAAAAGTATACAATTTAAAGGATTGAACCCTAAAAATAAACATCGCGTTTAAGCTGTACAAGGCACATCAAACGGCGAGCATACTGCTGACACGCTGAAACATTGACAGCCATTTGACAGCCTTCACAGCTCAGTTGGCAGTAACTGTGCCTTCTGCGCCGTAGGCCGTGGGTTTGATTCCCACCGAGGGAAAACAATTTATGTGATTTGAACATAGATGCTTGTTCTGTGTCTGGGTGTTATCCTACTAATATTATAAATGCGAAAGTTTGTAAGTATGGATGGATGGATGGATGGATGGATGGATGGATGTTTGTTACTCTATAACTGCAGAACGGCTGAACGGATTTTGGTGAAAATTGGCACAGAGATATATATAATCTGGAATAACACATAGGCTACTTTTTATCCCGTGTGAATACCAGGATTTAAAACTACGCGGATGAAACTGCGGGACGCTACTATATAGTAATATTGTAAGTATGTATTTACAAAAAAAAGTATTATAAGTATTATATCAGCTACCTGGTTCTCATTACAGGCTTTGGCTTAGTTCGGGGCTAAGATAGTTCTGTGTGGAATGTCCACCAATATCTATTTTATTATTTTATTATCGCTAAGCAATGCCTAAGTACCTAGGTAGTTACAATAACAAACTTGATCGTGATCGTGACACAATAAAATAAAAATTAAATAAAACGTGACATGATTGCTTTGCAGGCACGGTAATAACTGAGCATAAGTATTTCTTTTAGTTAAGTATACATTATCTACTCATACTTCATAAAAAATATAAGATCTCATGTAAATAAAGATTAATTTAAAACAAACAAAAATCATAATATTTAATATATAACATACACTGTAAAAATATATATTTATAATAACTAACACTGGGAAACTAAAGTTTTGATTACAATATATCAATCAGGGTGGACATAATTGACAGGCGTGGATGTAGGCGCGGAAGTTACTACCGCTGCTTGTACGTACAACCCCCGGCTGTATCACTAATATTTCTCGTATGCGATTACAAAATCGCCGCCAAACCACATATATCACCAATAAAACCATATTATGTCCACTAGGCTAGATCATTGTGCCTACCTATTCATCAAATCAGCATTATCTTAACCTTATTACAATTTCATCATTATAGTTCAATGTTCGAATCTTTGTTTATAAAAATGCTACACCGACAAAGGTATGCGGTACATACTTAGTTACGTACCTATATTACTTATAATGTAAAACATTTTTAAGATACTTATAAAAACTCAATAAATCTATGCTTGGAATGTTTGGTCAACCCTTCCAACATACACACGTACCTATCTGTAGGACGAAGGGTTCTGAGATAATATGGAAATTCTTGAGATATTATGGCAAGTACATGGTTTAGTAGCATTATTCTTCTAGTTGAGTCATTAGTTCTTTCAAAACAGTGTGGTGAAAAGAGGCTCCTTTCAAGAACTTAAAACGTTTGTAGAACTTTTTTCCCATGACCAGCAGTGGACTTCTCAGGCTCAAGATGATGATCCATTCTAGTGCGGCTTACTGTACTCTCTGCCTAATCGTCGCGACCAATTTAGCTGTTCGATGTGTAATCGCGGATGTTATTTAACTAAATAGCCTCAGCATTCCCGGATTCCTGGCTAGGGGACTATTCTCAAAGCGTGCGAGATCACAACAGCGAGTACCAATAAATACAGTACAGTTAGATAGCAAAATAGTCGTGTGAAAAACGAATGACAGATTTGACTGATTTATGATTATTATCGCGATAAATTGATGTATTTATTTTAGAACATACAGTTATTTTTCTGAAATAAATAACATACAGTTGTAAAAGCTAATGTAGGGAGCAATAATCTGAACTATAAAATAGTTAAATATAATGAGTAAAAAATTTCAAAAATAAACGTAATTATCAAATAAAAAATGGTCGTTGCAATAAAACAAATCAGATCAGCAATAATTTCATATTATTTTATATTCATGATCCAAATTAGTTTTACAAATAAAAATCTATGTGCTGAACATCTTTTTTCTTCATTCTTATATCTTCAAAAATGTCGAATTTTGTGAGTGAGAAATTATTGGAACGTACGAATACTTTGTTTTAGGAATAATATCGAGCGGTATGAGTATAAGGTGCCCAGTTCATCGTCCTCCCGGTATGTGTCGGCAATGCCTCCCTCATCAAAGGACCATGTTTTAAACGCCGACAAAGCCCCTGGATTTTTAAATCATACTTCACATAGTCTAGTTTTTACACGCGACAAGTATTTAAGAGTTGATTGAGGGTTAAGTGAGGTTAATCCGCAGTTGCAGCGCAAAGATGTGCAAAACTTAGCCATTGTAGAGTAAAAAATAATCTCAAATCCATGTAAACAAAATAAAACGAAAAATTTATAAAGATATATTTAATCATAATTTTATTAATCATAACTCATAGACTTGTAAAGATCTTTGTGAGTGGCTCTTCCAGGGCCACTCACAAGGATCCTCCCACTACTCCCACTAGGTACGAACATTATAAGCATACATGTCTGGGAACTCTGTGAGTACCTACCACCATGTCTGTTTTTGTCTCCAAGTTAGTACGCAGTCAGGTGCTGGTTTTAAAATACATTGACACTAGGAGAGGGGGATGTTCACCGTAGAACAGACAATCGTTGGAGCAAACAAATACTTGAGTGGAGACCGCGTTTAGGTAAGCGTAGTGTAGGACGTCCTCCGGCAAGGTGGGGCGACGATCTGGGAAATGTTGCTGGCAAGCACTGGATGAGAGGAGCCGAAAACCGGGCTCAGTGGCGCGTCTTGGGAGACCGAGGTCCAGCAGCGGACTAACATAGGTTGATGATGATGATGATGGCACTAGGAGGGGTGTATTTCAGTTCTGTGATGCCCTAAACTAGTCTGTGGGCAGAACACTCGAGTATTACAGCTTTCTGAAGTATTTAATTAGAGCGCGTCCAAAATTAACATCACTTCTTTATAATTTCATCAAAAACCGACCCTCGAGAGTTGGGGAAGCCAAATACTTTCGTTGATTTAATCTGAGACGAAACCCGATATTTTAGGGGAGTTTTTGCTTACCCACTCAACTTGAAAGATTTTATGAATGGATTTTTATAAAATTTAATAATAATATGAAGACATGTTTTGCACAGGCTTCATTTGGATGCATCGGTTTGTGGCGTTTTTAAGAATGAAAAAGCATGACTTTTAACCCCAGACACGTCAGATATCCTCTCAGACCTTTAGATTTATTAAAGAAAGTATTTTGAGAATTTTAAGCAATACATATTGGTGGACTTTCCACACAGACTATCCAGCTAAACTAAGCAAGCATGGTAACCAAATATCTGATTAATACTTATATTTTTTATAAATACCTTCTTGTAATATACCAGACGCCCAGACATTAACAATCATGGATGGGGATCAAACCCAGAATCCCTACAGCGCAGAAAACAGTCAGAGGGCTGTCATAAAATATCTGCAATTACTATTTAGATGAGTGTTTGTTGCTGGTAATAAAGTGACTTTGTTCACTCCCCCAGATATATTCTATATCTTGGTGAAAGTCATCATCGTAACCTGAATCTCGAAGTCGAAGTCATTTGTCCAACAATGCACTTCATTGTTGGACAAATGACTTCGACTTCGAGAGGTTTTAACGTAGTTCCGATTACTTCATAAAGTGTATACTTAGACACGCGAACAGGCACCAGGAACTGCTCGCTTTTAAGTGCTTGATGTCATTTTTCTTTGTCTTTTTGTAGCTTGACCTGTAACCGCGTGTACCTAAAGTACATCTAAAGCCTTCTTCAAACATGCTATACGATATTCAGGTTACCTTTGAAGCTCGGATGGTAACCATCCCTTTGAAATACGAAGCTCATATAGGGGTAATCTCAGCGAATACTACCCTATTGTTACTACCCTTGTAGAGTTAATAATAAGAAATTCTTGAGAATAAATCGTTTGTTAGTTCGTAAGTCTGTGAATTTATTTACCAGCTACATATATCAATATCTTTAGCATCTTCACTTTAAATTACTCTGTACTCTTAATTGATAAATGCAATGTGTTTTTAATACCAAAACATTTTGTGTAGACGTTTTTGCTTTTTCGTTCGACGATTGTGAAAATCTCAATAAACTTGTAATTAATATTGCTTATTTACACAATTAGTTTAGTCTAAGAGTTATGGACTTAGTTATTGCTACGAAGGACACGTCATGCATGAGTGCTGTTTAAAAATATTACAGGCACAGATTTTCAACTCCCACTATCCAATTTTCTCAGTAAAAACGATCGGTATCCGCATCGGTAGCCGCAAACATAGGTGTGTGTGTGAATTCCTACTCAATAGTCCTAAAACACTAGAGTAAACAAAAATAATGAAAAGTAAATACTTGAATAATTAAATTAACCAATTAATTTATTTAATAATTTATTATTTGCATATTATGCATTATTGTTTATTACAATTATTATGACAGCTTACGGGCATTGCCGTGGGCATTGCCCTCTCAATCGAGATGGATTCAAGAAGTTATTACGTAAGTAAACTTGCTATGCCTTGCATACATTAGTAGTTATTTATAAAGTTATTTAAACCAAACTATGTATAACATGGTTTTTACATATTCTACTTTGTTGGTAAGAGGTAAAAATAATGTGAGAGGTTTTTAGTATTCTATAAAAATATCCAAAAATATATGTATTAAGGCCCAGAAATAGCGCGGCACTTCCTCGCTCGCACAGTTTTAAGGTTTTTTAAGATATAAAATGACTGAATGTAGTTATTTAAAATCGCAATCGGTTAAGTTGTTGTCAATGGCATTACAAAGATTTAGCGAAAAGAAAATTTTCAACCAAGCAAGTTTTCACACATAGGAATGTGACTAGGTGTGGTTTACCTATGTTGTTCCAATTTTTTATGCATGAGAACTTATTTGAACCATAGTTTAAATGAATTTCGCTTATTTAAATTCCTATTTTGGCAAGTCACCGGAAATAATCCTATTCTGATGTATGCGCTGAGCAAGAGCTAATATAAGCAATCTGAATTTTTCATGAGATGTATCCTATATCGCATAAATCCACAAAACGCGCAAAAGAATGCACATTTTTTGGAATACGGTTTTAGAGCACCGGTGGTCTGGTGGGAATGACCCTGCTCGTAAGATAGTAGGCTCGAATCCGGTCGTGCACCAATAGATTTTTAGCATCGAAAAATATATGTTCTGTATTTCTTTGTAAATAGAGTTTTTGTCTTTTATAAATACCCTAGTAGCTATCTGGTTCAGCTTTGCTTAGTTTGGGGCAAAATGGCATTGTGTGAAATATATCTATTTTGATATTCGTTACCTATTATTAATTTTTTTTTTTTAATGTAATTCATTTATTTAGATTTTATTATTTTTTGTGTGTTGTTTTGTCAAACTTAATAAATTTTTTCTTTTTACTTAGTATAACTGGCCGTAAACCGTTCTAGTTATTTTGAATAAATAAAAAAATATTGTCATTATTTATATTTTTAGGTATAGAATCTAATTATAGATTCAGTCAACTCTTTAAATTGTGTGGGTAATTTTTTTGTTGCATTTAACCAATAAAATAAGCAATTTATTTGAAAGGAAATACGCCTGGCAGGTAAAACTATTTTTTTCTTTATTCCTTTGTACTGAGATATCTAAAGCGATATCTACCGTGCCTGGGGATCAAAGTCGTAAAGCTGTTTCCTGCATGAAATCCTGTACAAAATATGCGCGGGATAGAACGTTATAAATGCACTTTGTAAACAAAACAGGGCCCTTGTATTAATATGGATAAAAACGGGCAACGATCGATGAACAATGCTTTCATACATGAAGGAATTTTATTTTGCATCTTTTTTATTTTCAAGCGATACGAATTTTGGCAAAATGTTAAAAGTAAAATGTGTTCTTGTGTACATGATATAATTTTAGGTTAGTCAATTCTCAGAACACCATAATACATTGCAAATGCAGCAAAAAAACTCATTGCAATCATAAGAATCATTTTGAAACATCTTTTATATCACTACATAGTATAAAACAAAGTCGCTTTCTCTGTCCCTATGTCCCCTTGTCCCTTTGTATGCTTAAAAACTACGCAACGGATTTTGTTGCGGTTTTTTTAATAGATAGAGTGATTCAAGAGGAAGGTTTATATGTATAATACATGCATGATATGTGCACCCGTGCGAAGAATTTTCATAATATTTTTTTTGTTTTATAGATAATGAAAGAGATTTTAATTTTTTTTTCAGAATCTAGCTCTTGGAACTATTAGTAGTCAAATTTTCGGGATCTGGGCGAATTTGACAGCTTTACCTTTTTTGTTTATGGAAACATTTACCTCGATTTTTATTAGGTACCTACTGTTTCATGTAGGTGACAGCTTACTTAAAATTATTGTGCCAATTTATTCGTTAAATATGGCAAGTAACTAAAGCACTGTTTAACTTATTCTTACGAATAATATAGGTGTAAGTTTTAACATCGGTAGTGTTATAGTAGGTAGGTATAAGTTTGACATCATAATAATTATAAAGGTCGTTTTATGTTATTTTTAAGCAGTGTTTTTTTTAAGGCGAGGCGAATACACAGACTATGAAATATTTAAAAAAGACATCACAATCCAAAATGCATGAACCATCAAGTAGCGCGGCAATAAACGAAAATTGTCACGACGTAGAACGAGCTGCTGATTATAAATTCCATCACACTAGATTGCCTGTAGTGCCGCATGATGAACTCTGTAAAATATTGCGGCCAGTAGTGGAGGTACCATGATATAAAAATAGTAAATGGGTGTTATATTAGGTATAATAATATCCATATGGAAAAGTATTGTGTTATATCAACCATCTGGTTCCCATAGCACAAAATTTACGGTTTTGGGTCAGAAGTGTTAAAAGGTCACCATAATTATACACATTATTATTATTATTATTAATAAAAGAAAGACTAAAGACAAGCCTGGTTTTGTAATAGGTACATATTTTCGGGCACCATTTTTCAGTTAGGGATTTATTATTATTATTATTATTTTTACATTTAGGTACATAGTCTTCGTCTTTGCATTTTTTTTTAATTTTTTGTAGTTGGTAAATCTTTTGAACAGCCTATCACCATAACACCAGCTTTACTTTTGGCACTTTAAGAATACAACTACGAACACACTTAAAACTGTCCAGCTATTATTGGCGAGCTAGAAATGGTTGACTTCTTATTTTTTGCACACTTAAAAGAGCCGATTGCTTATTAGTCGAATACGAAGACAGTCTAATATTTAGGCATGTTGAAATCACCCTTTGGAATCAAATATTTCCATGATCTAAACCCAGAAGAGATACTCCAGGCTTGTGCTGCTTAATACTGCCAAAGCCTCACAAAAGATCCTTTCATCGACTATGAATTGAATACAGAAACAGTATTTGGCTTTTTAAAGATAGGTAGACGTTGCAGTGTAAATTAGCTTCTGGTTATGTAGTAACCACCTTATGGGTATTCAGGGTTATATGTTTAAAGCGAGATACTTGTCTCACAATACAAATGTAAGTTCAGATGTAAGGATATTAATGATGTTTGACGTAACAATTCCACCGATTTGGATGAAACTTAGAATACATATTATTATTATATAGGTTCTTGAATGGCGACCACGAACAGGAAAGCGAAGCGTGGGACGCCCTCCTACCCGATGGACTGACGACATTGTTAGGATCGGGGGTAGTCGGTGGATGGCTATGATGATGGCTCAGAATCGTTCTTCCTGGAAGCACATTAGGGGAGGCCTATGTCCAGCAGTGGACTCCTGTAGGCTGTTGATGATGATCATCATCATCATCATCATCTCAGCCCGGTGTCACCCACTGCTGGGTATAGGCCTCCTTCATTTTCTGCCAGCCTCCTCTGTTCTTTGCGTCTCGGGTCCAGGTGTTTCCAGTGACCCTTACGATGTCGTCGACTTATCGCGCTTTCGGTTGGCCTAGATTTCGTCGGCCTGATTTCGGCCACCATTCGGTCAAGGCTTTACTCCACCGGCCATCACCACGTCTGGCAAGGTGTCCTGCCCAACTCCACTTGAGGTTTATCGCCCTGTCACCGACGTCGAAGATTTTCGTACGACGCCGGATCTCAGTGTTGCGTACTCGGTCTAGAAGTGTTATGCCGAGCATGGCTCGCTCCATGGCTCTTTGTGCAACTCGTACTCGGTGCACAGTTTCCTTAGTGAGTGTCCATGTCTCGGCACCGTTAGTCATAGTTGGCAGGACACATTGATTATAGAGACGGGTTTTCAGGCACTGTGGAATTTTCCTTGACCGAAAAACATCTAATGATGATGATGATGATTATATAGGTAAAAGTTCGTAAACTTTATGGAAAGTTCGGGCTATCAGACAGCGACGTTTTCTGAATGCTTATAATTTAAACGTTATTCTTTCAACGCTCCTAAAAACCTTTAATACAATTTGCTGCCAAAGAACTAGATAACAAGTCCCAAAGGGACTAATTAAATTTTAAAGCCTACGAACAATAGAGCACCGGTGGTCTAGTGGGAGTGACCCCACCTTCCGATCGTAAGGTCGCAGGTTCGAATCCGGTCGTGCACCAATGGATTTTTCTATCGAAAAATATATGTGCGCAATGCCAGTGCTCTTAAACGGTGAAGGAAAACATCGTGAGGAAACCAGTTAGTATTCTAATAGCGGCGATGGGCTTGCAACCTGTCACGTATGGAATACTAACTACTGCAAAATGTGGGTATGTGCCAAATGTAATGTTTGGACGTACCTCTGACTACCCCCCTTAGACATCCTCAAAGAATCTTGAATTAGTACCTACTTGGTACTGGAAGATCTGAAGGGATATCTACCGTACCTGGGGATCAAAGTCGTGAAGCTGTTTCAGTTTTCAGTTTCGAACAATAGAACAAGTCTGGATAATTATTTACAGTAGGTTATTAAACAAATTTACTGGAAAAGAAAATTCTTTTCAAAGGTAATTTATTGATTGTAAGCTCTGTAAGGATCATTAAAAAAATAAGAAACATATTATAACACAAGTCTGGGTGAGTAAGCAGTAACTTTTTTGTACATCTGATGGAACATGCGGATGGCCCACCTAATGTTAAGTGGTATCCGTCACCTATAACAATGCATTGTCTCGTGAATAACCCAGATGCAGTTCTGTGATACGTGCCCCACGTATCACAAAACTGCATCCATTCGTGCCTGTAATTACAACGACCACCACAATCTTCAAACTGAAACAAGCAAAGCTGCTGGGTGGTAGAAAAAGGCGAGGTGGTAGGGTAGTAGCTCCCCGGACGATCCCTTCGCAAAGAGCTCTACTATTCTTTTACAATTGCTCGAAAGGAGCGTCATTAAAGCGTACTTGCAATCCTTCTACCACACTGTTTCGAAAAAACTAGGGACACGACAATAAGAGGATTAAACACACTAGCAAACATATTAAATAAATAAATAAATATTGGTGGACTTTCCACACAGCAATATCTAGCCCCAAACTAAGCTTATGCTTGTAATATGGGAGAACCAGATAGCTGATATACTACTTATAATACTTTTTTTTTTGTAAATACATACTTATAATATTATATTACACCCAGACAGAGAACAAACATTTATGTTCACCACACAAATGTTTGTTCACGGTGGGAATCGAACCCACGACCTACGGCGCAGAAGGCATAGCTACTACCAACTGAGCTACGTAGGCTGTCATATCATAGCAATATTAAAAATATTGCTATGACAATTTCATTGATGTTTCATACAATTTAGATATTCCAAGCTACCTCCTTATTCAGTTGCTTCGACTTCCTGTGACATTATGTTAATGTGCCTGTTGGGTAAGCAGCACAAATTGGCTGGACACCGTTACATAAGCGCAAACTACCCTGCACTATTGAAATCAATTATAGGGTAGTGGGGTTATAGAGGAAGCTGCAGTGTATGACGGCAGCAGGCTTAGGCTATGACGGAGACCCAATTATAACCATTCGAAACGAAATTTACAAATAGCACTGCTAATTACATCTGTTATTCGGAGAACAGCGTTAGAAAGGCATAGCAAAAATTTTATTGTAATCCAAACAAATGTTCGGGATTTGTAAAAAAATAACAGCATAGATTTTTAAAGGGATAACTTATTAATATCTCTTTTTTTTCATCATTCTCAGCTCCAACAAGTACTCCATTTGTTTCCAGTAGCAATGATTTTAAGTCGTCACAAACCACGAGCTCCAACAATCTTCAGTGTCGTTCTAGCTAAAGGATGGAGGGTCGTTCTACGCTTCCTCGAGATGGGATAGTATTATTTTCAAATTCACTAGCACTCAATAAAAGAAGACTTGTTGTTTTCTCTGAGCACAGTCTGCTCTACGCAGAGGTTGTAGGTGGCATGTAGTCAATTTGTCGTCGTCCGCGGCAGTGATCTAGCGCAAACTAGATCCATCCAGTTACGTGATCATCGGATTAGGGAGTTTAGGTGCAGGTTAGGGAGGCGATGTAGGAGGTTTTAACGAACGAATCTTTTAAGATAAAGTAGCTCTTTGTGAAGGGCTCGTCCGAGGAAGTACTACCACGCCTTTTTCTG
This sequence comes from Plemyria rubiginata, assembly GCA_963576535.1. NCBI lineage: Eukaryota > Metazoa > Arthropoda > Insecta > Lepidoptera > Geometridae > Plemyria > Plemyria rubiginata. The sequence goes on along the minus strand of OY754916.1, from coordinate 2,355,814 downwards.
ACGCCAAGCAGCAACGCTGTGTTGCGGTTTGAAGAGTGTGTTGAGGCCTAACATCTGTATGCCTCAAGTTGATGGTCGTAGGGGTTGTAGGGCAGTGCATCTTAGGGTACATCATTTTAGGGTACGTGCGTGAGTTACGCGGCACTGCTTTGTTATAGTTTATGGTTACCACTTAACATCAGGTGGGCTACCTGCTTGTTTTATCAGCTAGTTGCTTAAAGAAAATATCTACAGTAATTAGGATATAGTCGTGATCCATTATTTAAAGTTCATTATGACCCAAAGGAAAATGTCCCAAATAATTGTAGATTCCATTGATATGTTTCTTCCTCTAAAGTTACCAGAATGACTTCAAATTCCAAAGTTACCCATACCGGCAAATCGGCATAGTAACTTATTCCTAAATAATAGAGTTCAAAATCGCTTGGCAGTTCTCCAAGCTAAGTGCATGAACTAACGAAAATCCACTTTCAGCTAGATATGTTTTATACACGTCGCTGGGATTCCATAACATTTGGACTAACTCATAGCAATCTTACAAATTGTCTCAATCAAATCAGAATGGTTCTTATATCAAGAGCATAGGGTTCAAATTCTTTGTTGTAAATGTTTCGTGGATGAATGGTTATATTTGTGAAATAGTACCAAATTACTACTCTTGCGTTTGAAGGTGCCTATTGATTACTCTTTATGTTTTCCTGCTTTGCTTTAGTTTGTGAAATAATAAAAGCCTTTCTCTTTCTCTTTTGTGATTTTTACGATGGTTGGGAAAAAGTAACAGTGGGCCAAAAATACCCACTTATTGTTATGTAAGTATATAATGTATTAAATATATCAGTCATCTAGTACCCATAACACAAGCTTTGAGTAGCTTACTTTGGGGCTAGATGATGCTGTGTGGATTGCCCAGCATTATTTATTATTTATTTATTTACTACACCGCAGGTGCTCCACTCACTCCCTGCAGTCACTCCTTTCTAACATAATTAAGTCATAAATTAAGTAATTTAAATCAATAAATGAACATGGTATAAAAAAAATGTTATGGTCTTGTCTTGCATAGAACATAAAAACTACATACATACTTGGTAAAAATATAATAAATACCTATATAACTATGTAATAAAATAATTCAACAATTTTACCCCATTTAACTATCTAATTGCTAACAGATATTTCGCACAACATCGCGTTGTTGGTGGAATCAGAATCATAATTTGTGATTGTTAGTGGGTAGAAATTTGCCAAAGCTACCCACAAATTTTTGAATATGCTCAACTCAACATAAACAACTGTCTATACCTAGTCTGAATCCATTACTTAGCATGACTAATTTATTTTAGTAAATACTTATTACTAAAATAAAGCGGCGATGGGCTTGCAACCTGTCACGTATGGAATACTAACTACTGCAAAATGTGGGTATGTGCCAAATGTAATGTTTGGACGTACCTCTGACTACCCCCCTTAGACGTCCTCAAAGAATCTTGAATTAGTACCTACTTGGTACTGGGAGATCTGAAGGGATATCTACCGTACTTGGGGATCAAAGTCGTGAAGCTGTTTCAGTTTTCAGTTTAAAATAAATTAGTCATGCTACCTGCACCTGTGTATACACTTATTACTTATGTGCTATTGTGTGTGTTATATATACTTATTACTTATGTGCTCACTGCTACAAACAAAATGTAAATATTGGAACCAACAATGTTTCTCAGTAAGTGATTTATTGTAAATTTTATGAGAAATAAATATCTTAAACCATAAACCATAAATAAAAAATAAGAATTTACCTAATATATTGAAGAATAAATTTTATAAACAGGTATTGTTTAACAACATTTACTTGTGATCGCACGGGGATTGGCCTTTCTATAGCTGTACTTACAGCTATCTATCGAATAAATAAAGAAAGCTACATGACTTTATTTAGTCTATTGATACCTTTTTTTTTTTTGAAGGTGAAAATGCCTTCGCATTACCCTTCCGCCATGGGGGTGACGGAAGGGGTATGTGGGGCTCGAACCCACTAAAAACCCCCCTGTGAGTCATCCTCCGCAAAAGATATAGCAAGATGGGGTCGCGTTTGCATTCACCATCTCGCCACAGCGGTAGCCCCGGAATTACTTAACCGGGCCATTGCGTCTGTGCAGGGGCGACCTTGCTCACCAAGGCCACTCACCAGTCGTGTAGGGCCACATTAGCCAGCAAAAGTCCCCCGACCTTCCACTGGTGACCCCACTACAGAGGCGGGAGAAGGCGGGCGAACCGCCTTCGCCTCCCTCCTGTCCGTCTGCGCCGGAGCAGGTCAGCTTGGACATCGTCGTCCCTAACTCGCTCCGCCGCCTCCTTCTGCACCATAACTGATTCGCAGAAGGAGACCACCGCCTGCCACGACCTATTGATACCTACATTGGGGTAGGCAATTAAAAATTTCACTGGCTTCGAACAGATCCCTTATCTTTGTTTCTCTAACGAACCTCTCGATAAAGCTATCGAATAGGCATTCTTAATTAATTGAACCTATCTCCAACCGTCGGAATAGCAGCTTTTTTATCTCGCAGATTACGTGCAGAAAACTTTGAATATCAACTCTAAACCTATCGAAATAAAGTTGTAAGTTATGGAAGGACTCGTGCCTTTAATTTGAAATTTTCTGGCTTACTATTACAGCGGATTACGCTCTTACGTAGAATAAATAGCAGTTAGTACGTTAGAGTCTACTTCGATGAAACGAGGACTAAGTCAGTTCTCGTTTCATCGAAGTAGAGAGAAGAATAGTATGAATCTTCATGGGCTGATGATATTGGAACTTAAACTCACTCAGTTATGGTTTAATTTCATTTGATAACTTGCTTGTGGGTAATCTTATGTGCTTTACGATGGTTGGGAAGCGCGTAGCATGCTTGGCTACGCGGATCAACCAAGTAATGATAGTGCCGTTGATATTTGGGTGGGTGACTTTTATTAGCATTTACACAAATGATAATGTACCTACCTAACTCTTTCTTGCAATGTTGGAAAGATATAAAATCAAGTTGTTTGCAATTACAACCTATCTTCCTACTTTCCTACTAATATTATAAATGTGAAAGTTTGTAAGTATGGATGGATGGATGTTTGTTACTCTTTTACGCCGGAAAGGCTGAATGGATCTGGATGAAACTTGGCAGAGAGTTAGATTATAGTCGGAAATAGCACATAGGCTACTTTTTATCCCGTGGGAATACCGGGATTTAATTATGCGCGGGTGAAGCCGTGGGGCGCAACTAGTTACAAATAGTTTATTAAAAAAATAATATTGGTCGATACAAGTTTTCCTACTTGTATCTTGCTTTACTAAATTTCGTACTTATGAAAACTTTTGAGTGGGAAAACTTGTGTACGTATAAAATACCAGGAGCCTTATTCACTATGACCATTTGCACCGCGATCACAGCTAAGACAAGGCAGCCGGTCTCATACAGTCAGGGCAAAGTACCTCCTATGCCATAAAGAATAAAGCCCAACATCAAGTTTTGACGTTTCACTGTTTGGGGCAAGGAATCTCCTATTTTCATAGAGAATATAATATAATACCCCAGGCCATGATGTCAAAAACCATGACATTAAAAGCCTTGCCAATTGAAACGAAAACGTATATACCTATACGTAGTTATAAGAGAGCACTGATGGTGGTCTAATGGGTTCATTTTATTTTTTTATTTTATTTTATTGAAGAAAGAAACCAACAGCACAAAAAATATAGTATAAACAGAGTGTCGTTAACAATAGTACAGCCAATTATAGGTCTCTCTAAATAATGTAAAACTAATAATAATCCTACAAAATCAAAACAATGATATTATTAACAAAGGTAAGTTGCGCTAAAAGATTCTCACGGCAGAGTTTGGGGGGGGAGATAGAGAGGAAGGGGGGGGGGTGTGCACGTGTGTATGAGGGTTCTAACAACACAAGTGTGAAACATGAAACACTGACTCATTCCACTGGGTAATGAGTCAGTGTTTCATAGGAGAACCCCGTGTGTGTGTATGTGTGTGTGAGAGAGAGAGGGGTAAGTGTGTGTATGTATCTATCTATGAAAGTATGTAGGTATGTAATAAATATTTAACCTAGATATAATGAATTTGCATAATGTGTGAATTTGTCAAAATTCCAAATTCCAATCCATTAGTGAAATGTTGGATTCTGACAAGTACACACAGATGTTTACAATAATATCACATTTGTTATTGTTTTTTTAAAAGAAGTTTTACTGGAGTTAAAGATGTCAACATTTGAGAAGTGTTTATTAAATTTATTCGAATAATCCTCTCTATAAATGTTATTTAAAAAAAAAATTGCTTTGCCACTCACTTTAACTAAATAAATAGCACCTGCGATGTAGTAAATAAATAAATAATAAATAATGCTGGACCATCCACACAGCACCATCTAGCCCCAAAGTAAGCTACTCAAAGCTTGTGTTATGGGTACTAGATGACTGATATATTTAATACATTATATACTTACATAGATAGATATTCTTTATTATATACATAGAAAACACCCAGACCAACGGAACAAATTTCTGCAGATCGTACACAAATTTGTTCCGAGGCGGGAATCGAACCCGCAACCTCTAGCGTCGCAGGCGGACTCTCGTCCGCTGAGCCACAGAGGTCGTCTACTATTATTACTATTAATGATCAATAAAAAAATAAAAATTTATAATAAGTCGCTAGCTAAATAGCTTGAGGTTTATTTCAGTATTCAGTATATTTATTGCATTATTATGTATGTATGTATGTAGATTTTACATTGTCAGGCCTTATGACTAAATAATGTTAGATCAATACATAATGTACCCCGTTAGGGTGTTGCAATAGAGAGGAGCGGACCAATATGAACAATCATCCAAATTTATTAATCGCTAAAGACATGCATCATTTTAGTATTCTTCTAGTGTATATGATTTTTGTAATAGTATATCCTTTAGGTGGTTTACAAATGTGTTATAGTTTTCTAGGACTTTAATTTTTTCTGGATTCTTATTTTCTAAGGATTCGACGGACCCGGTTAGAACCAATTTCCGAGAAGGAAACGACTTCCCCGCAAAAATATGTGAGTTTTCTAGAACGCACGCAACCGGAGAAAAATAATCGGATATTATATAGGTTTTCCGTTTCATTCGAAAATCATAACTTTTATAGAATTAACTGAATTCCTGGATTGTGGGTAAAAGTAAAAACTCATATTTTATTTACTGAGAAATTATTTTGATAAAGCAACTGTTACTTCTTTCAAGGACACAAAAATAAAACAAAAGGGATAAGTTTTTTTGTAATCATGGGTAGTGGATAGCTTTTTCAATCTATTTGTTTTTTTAGCTCATTTTGAGTTGTGAGTGTTCTGTGAACAATAAAATCACGGGGAATATCAAGCTGAACATTCACGCGGGAGGCTAGTGGATGAGTTAATTCTTAACAGACATTACATTTCAAAGTGATCCTTGTCATTGTTCTGAATAAAGACCATTTTGATTTGACAGAACGCAATTGAAAGCTCACTTTGGATTCGGCGGTCACTTGGGCGAATTGTTACCGGAATAGCACTTCCGGAGCTATAAATGAGCGACGAAGAAAGAAAACAAAGGAGGCCCAAACTTTCAAGGAAAAATGCAGAATGTTTATCACAACTTTACGGTTCATTAATCAACACACTTTACACCTAAAGCTCATAATAGGGTTGGAACACGCGAGCAAGCCGCGCTTAAGGCGCGTTTACACGTACAATAAAGGCATCATAAAATCTGGGAAGTGTTGAACAATGTTATCAATGCAAAGTATCGTGTAACACAACCACCCTAAATTTTGTGACGTTGCTAAGGCTTGGTGCACAATGAGCGTTTTAAAGTACTCAACCAAACGATTAACGAAAGTTATTTAATTGGTTACACTAACTGGTATGAGGGGCAACGACAAGCTCTACTGCAAAGCGTATACTGACCGATGAAACCAGTTGCCGGTGGTCTCTGGCTACCCCTATGAGGAAGAGGAGTGATTTTATGCATGTTTGTAAATAACAATTTCGATTATCTTGTTATTTACATAATTTATGCCATAATTTTGTTAACTAGGTTGACAGCCTACGTAGCTCAGTTGGTAGTAGCTCTGCCTTCTGCGCCGTAGGTCGTGGGTTCGATTCCCACCGTGAACAAACATTTGTGTGATGAACATAGATGTTTGTTCTCTGTCTGGGTGTTATATAATATTATAAGTATGTATTTACAAAAAAAAAGTATTATAAGTAGTATATCAGCTATCTGGTTCTCCCATATTACAAGCATAAGCTTAGTTTGGGGCTAGATAGTGCTGTGTGGAAAGTCCACCAATATTTATTATTATTATTATTATAAAACACTGATTTGAATATTAGTACATAATTAAAAGTGACTAAATTAAAATAAAAACATAAAAAAACAAAAGCCAGATGTACCCCAATTGAACGAACTTAAGGCAGTTAACGTTACACTTAATTGTTCGTAAAACCAAAGTTTCCGGTGCCGATAACATGGTAGGGGCAGCCCCTACTCCACATTCCTTAAAATGCGCCCCAAAGGTGGCAGGGGTAGGGGTGGTATATAACTCACAAGTTTGTATGTCCGGAGAGACAGCTCTGCTCAATTTTATCGAATTTCCACAAACGAAACAAGTTTTAATATTGTTATAAGTTGCTTTCATTCAGTGAAATGTATACTAGGAAGTTACATCAGATAATGGTACAGAAACTTGAAACTAATAAACAATGGAACAAGGTAGCTTTTTGTTCTACCTGTTTATATTTTTTTACTGAGTTATTCGTTTTATATTTTTTACAAAGAGAAAAGCTTTTAGACTTGTAATGCTTTTTGTACTCTTAGTACAAATCGTGTCACGGGTATATTGATCGGTTTCAGTCATTGGTTTATCCATTACAGGGGCATTATTCTCTATGACAATAGGAGATTCCTTGCCCCAAACCGTGAATCGTCAAAACTTGATGTTGGGCTTTATTCTTTATGACATAGGAGGTACTTTGCCCTGACCGTATGACACCGACTGCCTTGTTTTAGCTGTGATCGCGGTGCAAATGGTCATAGTGAATAAGGCTCCAGCATATCAATACAGGCAGGGCTTAAGGCATAGCTTGCCAGTCTTGATTTTTAAGCTTATTGCCCACGGATGCGATTTAAACGTGCGTAACGGACGCGCGATTGGATTGTCTTATTGTAATAAGCAATGTTACAACAATGTTGTAACGTAACTGTCACCTAAAAGTAATGCAAAAAGGTTATGTAAAACGCAATCGCAGGACGCAGAATCGCAGAATGCCTGTGGAGGTTATGCATCAAATTTGAATACTAAATATCAACAAAATAGTAAATTGATTTCCGCTATATTTTCATGAAAAAATATTCCAATAAATTAACAGGTATATTTGAAATTCATACTGAAGTTTTGATTGAATTTCTTGAACAAGCGAACTGCCAATATCTGGTGAACTCCAGTCCGATCTAGTAAATCATTGATTAGTTAGCAAGTTTTCGATTTTAGTTTGAACTATTTTGCACCAATCTGGTTTTATTTGAAGGTAAACAGTAACTTATAGCACTGTCTGCGATTTTGCATACAATACATTCATAGAATCAAGCCTGTTTCCTAAAGGGTAAGTAGAAACCGAGGATTTCCACTTGCTGCGATTCTGGCATACCTCAAAGTTGCCTGGAAGAGATGACACCCTACCTAGCTATAAGACGGTTCAAAGTGATCCTTAAATGAATGAATAAAAATACTTTATTGTAGGTACTCTTACAAATTAATAGAATAGGAAAAACATGATCTATGTGATTTTATTGAATAAATGCGTTTTGACTTGTCTATGATTTTGCTTTCCAGTTTTGTTTAAATAGCTCAACGTTGGATACATAGCTTGGCAGCTCTGTAGAGGTCAAAAGAAGATGCAAAATGTTCATCACCATTAAACAGGCTTCATAAAATGCAGTGTACATACAAGCGAGCCGTTTCGTTAGTTTTTACAGAGGCAATAATGGAGGACAATGAAGCTTAGCATCCGTAGTTTACGACGTCATACCGCTGTGGAGAGTCCAGTGCGGGATATGGGATAAGTCAAAAGATACAGTTTTTTTTATAAGCTTATAACTCCCCTAATCTGGTACATAAAAAGACTGCTTTACGATAGAGTTGCTATGGCCCCATAATAATCATTTATTCGCAGGAATGTAGGTACAACAGTAAAGTTTTGTTGTCATAAAATTTAGGCATTCTGGCTCCTCAAGGAGTAAAAATTTTGTGTCAAAAAAATGGAAAACAATTTAAAATAAAGAACATAAAAACCGCTTAATGCAATAACTTGTACCGTCTCCAAAAAACAATTAATTGCATTTTACAACTATGCTTCCTGAATGTAACATTATTTTTCATTACTGTTAGCTCCGCCCAAAGCGGACGTGGTTGACCTTTTATTTTGGAAAGCTAAAGCTGATACGATCTCAGTTTTGTTAGTGGTGTTTGTGCTTGAAGAGTGCACTACTTTAAATACGTGCTTTCTTATAAGCAACGCGTAGAATCAAAGACAGTCTATTTTGTTTCACGCCAAAAAAAAATACTCCGTAAGTGTGAGGCCACACGGGCAGATATTCGGTCGCGAATTTACTTCATACAAAAAAAATTGTGAGTCGCGTTATTTTGTATGAAACTAATTCTGCGACCGAATTTTGCGGCAGAATTTCTACCCGTGTGGCCTCACCTCACACTAAGACTGTCCGGAGGGGAAGACGCAGGTTACAAAGAAACTCTGAAAGTCAGTCAGCGTCAGCACTGGTCTTACATAATTTTAACTACATACCAAATCGAAAAATCAGAATCGCAGATTCCGCAGGCGGGCGTCAGTGTTGTTAAGTTGTTAAGTTGAAGTTTGACGTGCCTTAATTTACTATCTTTTTAACCTTTTCAAAAACCTAAAAACCAAGAGTAGTAGAGCTCTTTGTGAAGGGCTCGTTCGGGGAAGTACTACCACCACGCCTCTTTCTGCCGCCAAGCAGCAACGCTGTGTTTCGGATAGTGATTTAGAGTGTGATGGTCGCCAGTGTCATTACAGGCACATGAGGCTTAACATCTGCATGCCTTAAGTTGATGGACGCAGGGCAGTGCATCGTAGGGTACGTCCCTATCATGCGTCGCATCTGCTTGTTCCATCAACTAAGTCGTATAAGAAATGCATTATTTACAGATGAATACTAAAATATCAGTGTATAACGCCATCGTCTTACCTATCCTCCTGTATGCGACAGAAACATGGTGTCTCTACAAGGGTGACATAAAACGTCTCGACACTTTTCACATGAGATGTCTGCGAAAGATTCTTCGCGTGCAGTGGCAGGACCGAGTGCCAAACTCTGAAGTTTTAAGACGCACCCAGCTGTCTGGCATAGAAGCTATGCTGGTTAAAGGTCAACTCAGATGGTGCGGACACCTGGTACGGATGGACGACACAAGGCTGCCTAAGTCTGTATTTTATTCACAGCTAAGCACTGGTAAGCGCAGACCTGGAGGTTCGTTTCTTCGGTATAGGGATGTTCTTAAGCGCCATCTCGTTGCTTGTGACATTTCTCCGGATGGTTGGGAACAACTTGCGCAACAAAGACCAGAGTGGCGCAACTCTGTAAATAAGGCCGTAACCAATTTTGAATGAAGTAGACAGCAAGACCTTGATGCAAAGCGTCTACTTAGAAAGAACCGTCCCAAGCCTTCCTACATCTACACTTACAATTCAATAGGCCAGTTACAGCAGGTTTACGAGTGCACCTTAAAACTTATTTATGTACCTATAACCCACTCAAACATACCTATTATCTAAGATTTTGTAGGTAACTAATTATTTTTAAAATAGGTATAGTGAGCAACTGTAAAATGTAAACCCTTTTGAAAATAAATATTATTATTATTATTATATTGTGCGCCATGTAACAGGTCGTTTAAGACTAAATTTGGTTTTGCAAGTCATATTCGCTCACATGACCGAAGCTAGCAGGGTTCGCCGTTAACGGATACGTTGAGGAGGACATCATCATCGTATAAGAAAACTGCCCTGGTTTTACTTAGGTACATACATTATTATTTATAACATTCATTTTTATTTAACCACAAGTAGATCATAACACAAACACGAAAAATACTGAAAATCGACGGTTTGTTGTTAATTTAATTGGTGAAAGCTTAACTTTGAATTTAATTCCGTTAAAATACGCATCATTTTAGTGCTTTTTTATAGCATAACTACATTTTGTTACAATGAAAATAAATTAAACTTCATTTTACAACCCTAGATTTAGCTCTCACTGCTATAAATCTCACCCCATTGGGTAAGCTATTAAACGCAAATTACACTTTGTTGTAAAGATAGTGATCACCTAAATATTTGATTAAAAAACAACCTTTTGACACTACACAGCTTGAAGTCATATAAAGCGCGATTTACTTGTGAATTCTGCCAGGTCACTTTGTGGCAACTCTACTAGTTTTTTGTTGTTTTTTTTTGGTTGTGGTTTCAAAGATTCAAATATAATTCAAACTTTATTAAAATATAGGACAAATTAATAGGTATAAATATAAAACAAAATCAGGGGCCAAACTATCATCATTAGCTCTAAAGGAGACATTGCACCAAATTGAATTCATGTTCTTCATGAGGTAAGATTCGTAACAATGAGAGCTTAACCTAGCGAGCCCACCACTTGGCGTTAAACATACTAAGTTGGTCGGTATGTAGGTCAATACGCTTGTATAAAGTAACCATCCTCATTTCGGTACAGCGCTGAAGATGAAGTATTTTTATTACAAAAGCGAGATGAAAAACGAACTTAAGTGAAAGTTATCCACTTTCACTTAGTTAGTTAGATGGGGAACAAAGCAAACTTTACCTACAGCGAGTATGTTACTCCCGCTGTTAGTAGTAGTAGTGTATCATAATTTTATTAAAAATATACAAATTTAATTTCTAACTAAATTTATGTATGTACTCGTACTTATCCAGTTCGGAATATAAGGCGTTTTAATAAAATTAAATGATATTACAATAATAATATAAAACATTCAATGTGTTTACGAGAACTGTAAAAAACAATTAATTTTCCAAAAAAGAGATAATGAAAATTCAGTTAAGATTGCTCCATGACTTTTTTGTCAAATTCAATAATCCTTTGTGACACGGTCGAATTTTTTTTTATTTACAAACAAAATTACAATGAATAAGACGAGACCATATAAAAAACCAGCAACATCTTATTGAGTACCTAGACGCCTAAAACAGGTTGTCCCAAAAAGATGTGTCAATCAGAGGTCCAGAGATAGGGTAATTGGGGTAGGTACCCTAATCACCCCCTATACTCCGCGATCTTTCACGCAACTTACGGCCTGAGCAAGAGAAAAATAGAACTCAAAAACTATGAAAAATCTATTTATTGTATAAGTACATACTTAATTTTTTTTAAAATTTGTGTAACGTTTTTGACCACCTTTCTTATATAATATAACTTTCCTCGTGCACTGCAACCAATCTTCCATATTTTAACAATCCTCTCCATCCAAAGGTTGTCTGGAAAAAATCGCTTTCAGCGATAAGACCGCCCATTGTACCTACTACTTTATTTTTTTATTTTAAAGTGTTCTTTTTTTTGTAAATTTTGGTGTACACTAAAGAATTTTCATTTCATTCATTCATTCATTCAATTATCCTGGACCCCCACTTGACATATTTACTGGCACACCCTGTATAGTTCTTGTATAAATAAAGGCCCGGATCAAATAGTTTGCCCTGCAATATTATACCATGCCTCACTTACTAATTGCAAAAGTTTGTGAAAACTTTGCTTCAATATGGATTGCTTCAAAGATTCTTAGATGTTGCATTATTAACAACACTCTGGAGGCTTTGAGTTACAAAAAGAAATTATAGATAAAGATAAGATAAGATAAAAAAATATTTATTGCATAGGTCTTATACACTAATAACATATAAGTAAGGTATATCTACGTGTGTTTCTTATGTCGTAGGTAAAGACCTTAGGGTAGACAATAAGTGGTTATGATATAAGTAAGTAGGTAAGTACCTATATTTATTTATTTATTAGATCACCAACACAATGTACACCAAAACATGCGTTGAAAATATTAACATAAAATAAATTTAATACAACTTTATTTTACAACACTTGTAAAGTAAGCACTGCAGTTACTGGCGAAGACAACTTGCTAACATAATAATAATATTGTGCAAAAAACACGAGCGAGTAACATAATTAACTAATACTAAGCCTTAAAATTATTAATTACAATTGATAAAATTAAAATTAAATTGAATAAAAACTTAATTAGTGCACAAAATTAAAAACAAATAAAATAAAATTAAAGAGAAATATAATATTCACGCGTACTCCGCCTCATCTTCATCATCATCACCCTTCCATCAGTCCTCCTAAAGGAAAGCTGTTTCTGTAGCATTGGTTGATTAACTGCACTATTATTAATACTGAGACTGCACAAAACAAAAATAAACTTCCAGCGCCCTCTAAAACGAAATCCAAAAACTTTTAATTTAGAATTCAATTTTGAATTATAAATCAGTCTGACGGACGACGTTTTAATTTGACGGAACAAGTCGTAATTAAATGGAAAATAATTTCAAAACTCCCCACTCAGACATTTAAATTTTCCAATTGCCGATTGGGAAGGTAGAAAATGGTATAAGTGTTTATTTGTTAAAAACTGCGTGATGGGGTCGGATTTTGTTTCTTGTTCTATTTTCACTAGTTTTATTAGTTTGCGTTCGTTACCGAAACAATAAGTTACAAGTTTTATCTTTTCGTAATCTTATCGTTACCCTTCCATTGTAACTCGTATTACTCGGACTTATACCTACTCATACAATAATAATAAATAAATAATGCTGGACAATCCACACAGCACTATCTAGCCCCAAAGTAAGCTATTCAAAGCTTGTGTTATGGGTACTAGATAACTGATAATTTTAATACATTATATACTTACATAGATAGATATTTTTTATTATACATAGAGAACACCCAGACCATCGGAACAAATTTCTGCAGATCGTACACAAATTTTTTCCAAGGCGGGAATGGAACCTGCAACCTCTTGCGTAGCAGGCAGGCTCTCGCCCGCTGCGCCACAGAGGTCGTCACAATAGATGTGGTCTTGCAGTTAGACTTTATTTTTGTATGATCGGCAGACTTACCTATTTGGTTTTGCATTTATACAATAAAATACATGCTTGTCAGTAACTCATGCGGGACAAAGCTACGTTAGATGCTTAGGTCAGTCAGCTTTAATCTCCAAATCGTGGTTGTTGGCAATTTTTCACGAACACATTCAGGTTTTATTGAAGTGACAGTGATTTTTGAAAATATAAAGTACGTACAAATCTTTTGACGGTTGTCTTCGCCTTAAAACTTAAAATATTTACTAGATATATAAAAAACTGTTAAATAATTCACTAAAACAACGCCTAAAACATTCAAATTGGTTTTACCAAACAAACGAGTTAGCTCATAGAAACCTACGAAATATTTCATTTATATGTATTTTACGCCTTTCAAAATACAAGCCTTAAATAATAAATTATACGATAACACTAATTCATTTTGCTCCAAACAAAAACTAATCTGGCATTATTTCAGCGAACGCGTCTGGTTGGACTAGAGAAACAAAGAATCTGACATGTAACACCAAATACGTACCTACCTAGGTTTCCATAAACAATAAATATCGTCTTTATCTTCACTATGACTACATACTCGTAGTATAAAACAAAGTCGCTTTATCCCTATATCCCAATGTATGCTTAAATATTTAAAACTACGCAACGGATTTTGATGCGGTCTTTTTTAATAGATAGAGTGATTCATGAGGAAGGTTTACACATATGTATAATACACGCATGATATAGTAGAAAAACTAAGTGCACCCGTCCGAAGCAGGGGCGCGCGGGCGGATCGCTAGTTGGTTATAAAAAAATACTTTTGCAATCTTGTACGCCCGAAGAAAGACTTAAGAAGCAGCACCTCAGTCTTCGGCTGAATAAATAAATAACTTGTTGCTTCAGGGCTGTTAGTTTATTTAAACTCTTTTTAAAAACTACACCTGTCATTTAGGAAGATGATAAATTAATAAATAATGCTGGACAATCCACACATTCACGCACAATCTAGCCCAAAAGTAAGCTACTAGTAGCTAATAGCTGTTAGCTAGTAGTTTGATGATAATTCAAATGAAAATAATTACATAGGCGTCTCATAAACTAGGCACCTCCACGCACATTTACAGGCGATAAAACCAAAAACAGGCAATAAACTAACATAAAACAACAATTTCAAAACACATTTACAGTTCAACGTATTCGTCAAAAAGTATTTGGCCGACGACTTCGAACTGTATGATAAAAAAACTACATTGTTGTTTTTTTTAATACTTTGCACGACAACCCTATTGCACCTTTGGCCTTTCCAGAATTTAATTAAGCATTTTTCGCGCTGATTAAACATCTCGGCCTCTTAATAAACAGCGCTAAGAAATTGCAGACTTGCTTCTTTACGACAACTGCTTTATCCAAGGTCCATGTTACATAGCCTTGTTATGCCTTTAATAAAACTAATGTGTTGGGAAGCCTTTTTGTGGAATGGGTGTTTTTTTAATATAGATTTTTGGGCTTTACGTTTTATTTTTTTATCTAGATTATGAAACAAATGTTGGTTTTATGAAATAAAACGTTTGAGGTAAAAAGAACCGTATCTATTCTATTGCAATGAAGTGATGTTGCATAGCTGTGTTACGGTTTGAAGGATAATAGATGTTGGTACAATTACAAGTGTCTATAACAAGTGTCACGACCACGGGCAGGCCCTTGGTGGCCGTGCTGTGGCGTTTCACTACCGTGGGATATCTACTTTATTCGTAATTTTTCGTAAAACTGAAATTAAACTCGTAGTTTTAATTTAAACCTGCAGTGTTTGCTTGTGCCATGCAAGAAAGTAAAGATGCTATAAACCGCCGAAACGTTTTACGATTTTAATCTAAGCGCTGGAATGCTCTGTTTATTAGTTTGTGCATAAAAACAACGCGATTAATTCTGTCAATTTATTTTACAACACTTGTAAAGTAATGTTGTAAAATAAAACGTCCAATCGTAATACACTTTAGTACGCGAGTAGATCCTATCATTAAATTTTGTAATTACTTAATTAATTTATTAAGTATATCTTAAACCGTACCATAGGTACCGTATATCTTAACCACTACGTGTATCTGGGTCAGACGATCCAACTAGGTAGGTCCAACTTCGATAAAGAGGTCAGCCGACGAATCCAACTCGGATGGGCAGCGTTCGGGAAATCACGCCACATCTTCTCGTCACACATACCGCAGAGCCTCAAGACGAAAGTCTTCAACCAGTGTGTGTTGCCAGTGATGACATATGGAACTGAGACGTGGTCGCTTACTATTGGCCTTATCACCAAGCTCAAAGTCGCACAACGAGCTATGGCTCTCCATAGCTCGTTGTGCGACTTTGAGCTATGCTAGGAGTATTTTTTAAGAGTAGTAGAGCTCTTTGTGAAGGGCTCGTCCGGGGAAGTACTACCACCGCGCCTTTATCTGCCGCCAAGCAGCAACGCTGTGTTTCGGTTTGAAGAGTGTGGTCGCTGGTGTAATTACAGGCACATGAGGCTTAACATCTGTATGCCTCAAGTTCATGGACGCAGGGCAGTGCATCGTAGGGCACGTGTTTTTTGTGCGTGGGGACCAACCGATGGGGAATAAAGGTTCTTGAATGGCGACCACGAACAGGAAAGCGAAGTGTGGGACGCCCTCCTACCCGATGGACTGACGACATTGTTGGGATCGCGGGTAGTCGGTGAATGGAAAGGGCTCAGAATCGTTCTTCCTGGAAGCGGATAGGGGAGGCCTGTGTCCAACAGTGGACTTCTGTGGGCTGTTGATGATGATGATGATCTTAAACCGAAGTCGATGGATGGAGAGGGCCCAGAATTGATCTTCCAGGGCAACGTGTAGGGGTGGCCCATACCAGCAGTTGACTTTTTAGGCTGATGATGATACCAGAAGTGAAACCTAAAAGCAAGTTTGTATGATGCCAAAGAGTGGAATTCTTCAACGGCCGTTACACTCATCTAGAGATAGTATGCATCAATTTGAAGCGTCCCCATGACGCTTGCTGCATTGTCACCCCGAATAAAACGCTGACAATTAGTGAATAGTTGTAGGAAGCATGCTACATCATCACTAAACATCAGGTGAGATCATGGTCAAACGGAAGCCTATAATTTATTTTAAAAAATACTTATGCTCTGATCAAATGATATATCAGCAAACGGTGGCCGACACTGAAAGGTTCTTCAGCAAATAAGGGTTAAATAATTAAGAAGATCGTAACAAAATTACCTAAATAATGTATAAATTAGCACAAAATAAACCCTTGGTCGTTAAAATAGGCTTCACAGAGAAACGTTTTTTGTTCACCGTGATGTGACCCAGGAAAGGACAACATGCTGTCCTGTTAAGCCTCAGTTTCTTCAAAGTTAGCTTACAAACAAGTTCTTATTAATTTTTAACCTACACAAAAGAAATTTACGTGGGTAACTATTTCAAGTCGCATCTAAATTTGTTTCGAAGTCATGACGAAAATGAAGCTCATAATTTATAAATATACATCGTATATAGTATGAGTACCTTGTTCAAGTAAATAAATTGCCCGCTTCCGCTATAAAACAGCCGTCATAACGTCCCCGCTTATTAGAAACAGAGGTTTTAAAAGGACATTGTATGCCCCAGTTACTGGACTCTACCTAATCGCGTTCCACATGGTTAATTATGCACATCCTTTTAAGTTGTGCCTTGAAAGATAGGAATTGACGGGTTTCTGAAAAATAATTTTTTGCAACTCCCGTAGTGTTTTTGTTAGAGTACCTATAGATCTCTTTGTGATGGAATCGTCCAAGGAAGGAAGAACTACACCATGCCTTTTTCTGCCGCCAAGCAGCGGCGCTGTGTTTTGGTTTGAAGAGTATGGTTGCTGGTGAAATTACAGGTACATGAGGCTTAAAATCTATATGCCTCGAGTTGATGAAACCCAGAGCATGCACGTGACCACCATATTTGTTTTATTTATCTGCTAAGATAAATAAGAAAACTTGCGTCTACCAAGATTATTTCTGGACTTGCTTGCCACTATAACTGTAATAAAATTTGTTTTACTACTTTTTGGGACAAAAAATAATTCAGAAGGTATCCTATAACTTAAGCCATAGCGCAAGAGCTTGCAGGGATTATCAAGGGCTATCGTACGAAGACTAGCCATACCAACAATTTTAACAAGGGAACAGGCATGGTTCTATGTATTTTTATAAGTTCTATATATCATATTATTGCTTGACTAAAAACACTTAGCATTTTCAAGATTGTTCATTAAATGACAGACAAGACTCAATATATTTATTGCTTTCACACTTTCACATTTTTTTTTATACAACTAGCTGATGGAACAAGCAGATGGCCCACCTGATGTTAAGTGGTAACCATCACCTATAAACAAAACATTGCCCCGTAGGTCACGCACAATAGGAACGTGCCCTACGATGCACTGCCCTGCGTCCATCAACTTGAGGCCTACAGATGTTAAGCCTCATGTGCCTGTAATTACACCGGCGACCACACTCTTCAAACCGAAACACAGCGTTGCTGCTTGGCGGCAGAAAAAGGGCTGGTGTTAGTACTTTCCAGGACGAGCCCTTCACAAAGAGCTCACATGGAGGCAGGCCGAGATTTAATGCTGTTACCTGCGCATAGTTTTTTAATTAAAAGTAGTCAATTAGGGATCGTGGAAAAGCAGTCAATAATTGAAGACTCATGAATACAGAAAATTAAAGGCCGAGTAATAGATTTTAGAAGATTGTTTACCTCACAACTATAAATTCCAGTTAGTGTTACCTAAGACCCGTTTACTGCGAAAATGTTGAAATTCTCCCAAGTGTTCACAAGTTAGAGCATTAAGTTACTGAACTGGAAATTATTGAGCCGATATTGATGGTGTTTTTCAGCCATAAAATGTGGTGAAAAGGTATCCTTCGTTTTAGGTCGACATTAATAAAATGGGGGTTTTGTAAGAAAAATATAATATTAGGCCTTGGTGATGACAGCAAATACTGACTGAAACTCAGTTAGATTCTAGCAGCAACGATGATAAATAAATAAATATTGGTGGATTTGGTGGACATTCCACTCAGCACTATCTCTGCACAAACTAAGCCAAAGCTTATATAGTGTGCTGATATGGGAACCAAATAGCTGATATACTACTAAATAATATTATCACCCAGACACAGAACAAACATATATGTTCATCACACAAATGTTTGTTCACGGTGGGAATCGAACACACGGCCTACAGCACAGAAGGCAGAGCAACTATCAACTGAGCTGTGAAGGCTGTAAAATGAGAGAGTGAGATTGAAATCTATTACGTATGCAATATCTACACTAGCAAAATGTTCCAAATAACCACTACTGCAATAGGCACTACTTACCTCTGACCTCCCCTTTAGACCTAAATAACTCTGAGTCAACTCAGAGTACGATAGGAACGTGCCCTACGATGCTCTGCCCTGCGTGCATCAACTGAGGCATACGGATGTTAAGTCTCTTGTGCCTGTAATTACACCGGCGACCACACACTTCAAACCGAAACAGCGTTGCTGCTTGGCGGCATGAAAAAGGCGTGGTGTTAGTACTTTCCAGGAAGAGCCCTTCACAAAGAGCTCTACTACTCTTATTGTGATACTGCAGGAGTAATGTAAAAGGATGCTAAAGAAAACAGATGCAATAAAATGGATATCCCGAGTTATCTAGACGTTTACTGCGCAATAAAACTGGATTGTGAGAGCTGGTATTAGACTCGCTCGATCGTAGCAGACTTCGTACGACGATCGTAGAAACTAACATTGATGCAAAAGTTTTTGTGAAAACTTGGGAAAGTCTAATCCCTTTTTGTTATATCCTATTTTAGAATAAATAAATAATTTATATTTCTAGAATAAGTTCATGTTTTAATCCAGTCATGCATCAATGTAAAGCTCTTGCACATTTTCTCCTCGAAAAATTTTCTGACTAGGTATGTCAAGCAGTGCACTTCTCAGGCTGATGATGATTATGTTGATAAGTGCTACTAAATCCTACTACTATAACGCGAAAATTTGTAAGTTTGGAAAGATGGATGGATGGATGTTTGTTACTCTTTCACGCCGGAACGACTGAATGGATCTGAATAAGCAGAGATAGATAGTCTGGAACAACACATAGGCTACTTTTAATCCCGTGGGAATACCGGTATTTAAATCTGCGCGGGTGAAACCGCGGGGAACAACTAGTTTACCATAAAATAGTTTTTAGATGCAATCAAATTAAATATATTACTTAGTAAAACCAGAATGTCGATTCTCGGTCCATTCTTTAATTAACTGATTCCGAAAGGCCATCTAGATGAAGCGTCCCAAAGTCAATCCGTTGGGGCAATCAGTTATCAATCCAGCTAATGTCAGACATCAATCTCTCGCTGATTAGATCTCAGCACCGAAGGCACATTGATTTGGGTCCGCTCGATTCCACAATAGGGATTTAAGTCGATTTATGGTCAAATTTACCTATTCACAAAGATAATAGTAATCAGCTCACCTACAGTTTATTGACTTACGTTTTTTTTATTACGTACTAGTTGCGCCCCGCGGTTTCACCCACGCAGATTTAAATCCCGGTATTCCCACGGGATAAAAAGTAGCCTATGTATATTCCAGACTATAATGTATCTCTCTGCTAAGTTTCATCCAGATCCGTTCAGCCGTTTCGACGTGAAAGAGTAACAAACATCCATCCATCCATCCATCCATCCATTCATCTATCCATCCATCCATCCATACTTACAAACTTTCACGTTTATAATATTAGTAGGCTAGGCAAAACGTTTGACCGCAATCTCATTTGATGTTAAGTGATGATGCAGTCTACGATGTGGCACGTTTACCTAGAAAATACCTACGCTTAGTAACGCTTTACGTTTACGCTTGTGCTTAGGGTGTCTACTTTCGCTTAGTATCTACAAAATTTTACAAAATGTCGATATTTCGTTAAATTTATATGCCTAGGTAATATGTGTCACTACTCTCAAACGGTGAAGAAAAAAATCGTGAAAAAACCTTAAAAGTTTAATACCGTGTCAAGTGCTTGAGAACGCTTTTTGAGGCACACTTAAATCTTTTCACCACACTGTGTTGAAAAGACTAGTGAAATGAAGAAAAAGAAGACTATGCACAGCGAAAGCGTAATACGTAATTACCCTCCTTTTTTAAGGAATTAAGCATTATGTAAATTTAACTTAGGTTTTAAGTTTTATACTTCTCATACATCCTGTAAGCTTACCCCATTCTTGGCTCATACGTCATAATAAAACTCCCCTACATCGTAACATCTCATTTTATAAGTTAAACATAAAGTTATGGATAAAAACAGGGCTATGCCATTAGATTAATAGCTTCTATAACGCTCTAATGGGTTTAAATGGCTTTGAGGCTGAATATTTATTATATTATGTTGTACATCGCTCGTTTTTTCTGTGAGTTTGCGCGTGCTGTACAAATAATAAATATTTCCAGCTAAAATCAACTTCAAACGCATTGAAAAAATACATCCTACTACTATGACGACCTCAGTGGCGCAACGGGCGAGATCCGCCTGCGACGCAAGAGGTTGCGGGTTCGATTCCCGCCTCGGAACAAATTTGTGTACGATCTGCAGAATTTTGTTCCGTTGGTCTGGGTGTTTATGTATAATAAAAAATATCTATCTATGTAAGGATATAATTTATTCAATATGTCAGTCATCTAGTACCCATAACACAAGCTTTGAGTAGCTTACTTTGGGGCTAGATGATGCTGTGTGGATTGTCCAGCATTATTTATATAAAAATAACTCAAAAACTGCTCGCTGTAGTAGATGGTGTTGTTAAGCAATATGTTATAATATGATAAGATTTGTATAGGACTGACGTGATTGTACGTAGACATATAAACTACCATGTAGCTTCTAAGGTAATGGCTTCAGATTGAATTACTGAGACCGAGTGAATAATTATACTATAATAAATAATAATAAGTTTTTATTCAGTACGGTCTTACAACATTTGTTTAAATAACAATTGGTAATTAAATCTATGTGCCTAAATTACTAAATTTGTTGTGTGCAGACCGAGGGCCATGAATATGGTTTGAGCACCTCGCTCTAACTAAGCCTAGGCTTGTATGTAGACGCGAGGGGGCTGCTATTCGGCTGTTATGCTATAATTCTGTTGACACTTAAATTTTGGGAATTTAAAAACGTGGCTGTGTGTAAGTAGTACGAAAAGTTATATAAGAAAAACCGATTAATAAATAAAAAAAAAAAATTTAAAGGAAAACTAAAAGACGTAAGGATTAAGAAACTTTAAGAGTTCAACTTAAGTTTTAGGTCACTGCCTGTTGTGTGTTTTGTGGTATGTGTGTTTTGTGGTATGTGTGTGTGTGTGGATGTGTGTGTATGTATGTGTGTGTGTGTGTGTGTGTGTGTGATTGTGTGTACGTTTCTGAGGGTTCTCCTGATCACACAAGTCTCTATAGAGCCAGGTTTTCACAGGAGAACCCTCATGTTTGTGTGAATGGGTGAGAGGTTGAGAGTGTGTGTGTTTTTTGTGTGTTTATGATGGTGCGATATATGACGGTTTGATTTAAGTGAAATTGGTTTGGCTTTGTCTTATAGGGTTCAAGGTTCAAGGGAATCATGGTTGGGTAGCTAATATTTTTTCTGTACTTTCGTAATTTAGTGATTTTAGATACTGCGTTGTTTTATGTTTACATTCCTGTAGAGATAGTTCTTGTATAAATAATAATTTGTTTGCTTGGTTGTAAAGGAATGGTGCAAGGAAAAAATTGTGTTTTTGTGCAGAAGTCGTTCGACATGGTTTTGGTTCATAGACCTTGTTTTTGCGCCTTTTTGTTTTGTGATCCTTGATTGGATGTTTATGATGTTGTCTTAGTATGGTTTGTAGTATGAAAATTTGCCTTACGCTAAGAACTTGGCAATTTTCGTATAACAAGGTGGTAGGATATCGATATGGGTAAGTGAATGCCACCTTTAATACCGCTCTTTGGGCTCTTTCGAGTGGTAGCATATGCGTCTTTGCTGTGCCTCCCCACGAGGTGATACAATACATAAGTAGTGATTGGCAGAGTGCGTAGTAGATAGTTTTTAACTGCATTTTATCTGCCGCATGGCGAATGTTTTTGAAGACCGCGGTTAGTTTACGAATTCTGATACTCTGTGTTATTATTCGCTACTTTGTCCTTTAGTGCATTTGTTTAAGTTATTTTGCCTTTTTTGTAGATAAGGCACTATTATTACAACACTTGCATACACACTATTATATACACTATCATTTACTACTTTCTTATTCGTATAACAAGCTAATGGCTCACTTATAACAAACATGCTTTGCAAGTCACACGATAAGAATTTGCCCTACGATCACTGACCTCAATAAATTACTCCTTAGGTCAGTGCCTACGATGTTTACAGAAGTTAGCGTAATGTGCCTGTAATTCACCATTTAAGGAAATTAAACTGTTGTTTTTGCTCAATACCTTCAACAAGGGACAAACTAAAAAAATGCACAGACAATGCGGTTGAAGTGAGCAAACGTTTTCTAAGTTCTGATATGTACAAAAGCATATTAATCAAGTAAACAAAGTCAGGAGAAAGGACAGAAGTGAGCAGTTTATTTTTATAACTTGATGCATATCGCATACCGCTTGTACCTTTAACATGTTAGAAGAATGTGAGGAAAATCAATATAGCTAAAAAGTTTGGTTTGCTAAGCTCACGTAGCACCTGCGTAGTACTGCTACGAATTTTTCTCAACGTAGCACTGCTACATTTAATTTATGAAAAAACCGACTAAATAACTTTCTAAATGGATTATATTTATGTGAATTTCTCACAAGGTTTGTCTGTTATTATTATTAAAATTAACTGTTTGTCATTTCTTTTTTATATTTTGTATGTGTATGTGTGTTTTTTTGGCAAATAAATATCTGTCTATGTCTATGTGTACGATCTGCAGAAATTTGATCCGTTGGTCTGGGTGTTTATGTATAATAAAACAATATATATCTATGTAAGTATATAATGTATTAAATATATCAGTCATTAGTACCCATAACACAAGCTTTGAGTAGCTTACTTTGGGGATAGATGGTGCTGTTGTATTATAAAAAAATGACCATATAAAATACCGGTAGAACCAAGCTGTAAGTTTGTTTCCTGTTCTTCTAGGTTTGAGTCGCGTGGAACTCAATGCGGTCCTTGTGATTCAACTGAATAAATACCATTTGACTTTATTTCCGACTAGCTGGTACCCGCGACTTCGTCTGCGTACTTTTAATCTCTTCATCTCTTTTTTTCGCAATAAAATGTAGCCTATGTTCTTTCTCAGGGTCTAAAGATTGTCTGTGCCAAATTTCATCAAAATCGGTTGAGAGGTTTAAGCGGGAAAGCCTAACAGACAGACAGACAGACAGATAGACAGAGTTACTTTCGCATTTATAATATTAGTTGGGATTTTTCTTTATCTATTTACTAAGGAAGATATCTTACCGTGACTGGCAATCACCTGTGACGACCCTACGTGCTATTTTTGTTTAATCTTTGTGTTGTGCGCTCCCCAAAAACCTATTCGGATCGTACAAAGAGAGAATACAAACATTATATAATCCACAAGGGCCCAGGGGTTGGTAGAGCCTTGCGTCTATCAAACAAACCTTGCATACTGTACGTACAGTTAGCATCAAAAGTGAATGATTTTTTTTTTTTATTTATTTAAAGGACTTTGTCGCTGGGCGACCACACTGCCCTATAAGTGAATGATCATATTAAAAAAGTATAATTACGATTGAAACTTTTTGTTTAGGTACGTATGTTATTAAAGAGCCTTAGCAGCCCAAGGCTCTGCCTATAATCTTAATAAAATTATTTGGTTAATAAAATGAATTTGTATTTAGCTTTGTGAAGTGTGAATCTTTTCTTTTGATTATAATATCAGGTGAAATCCCATTTTTCACCTTTTAATTCCATTTTTTTTACTTTTTTACCTTCGATTCTTTTAACGAATTTTGATTTATTCGAGTTATGAGTAAATGAGTTTAAAAAATTGCATCAAAATCGTTCGTTAATGAGCGAGTCTTCGCGAATCTTCAAAGAATGTCTGTGCCAAATTTGAGTCTTCAAAGTCCTGTATTTTTGGAAATTCAAATTATTTATTTAATAATAAAATAACATTACAGAAATGAGTGTGTGAATGAGATGTGTTTAAGTGAGTAATAAAATTCTGACACTGTATGGTACCTACTCTGTAAGTATACAATATGTAGTATACTCATACCTATCGCATCTATATGACAGCTTATTTAAAGCTATCCGGTACATTAGGCATGTTAACAAAAGACGCATTTACGAGTTTCAAAGTGGAGAACCGTGTAAGTTGGGGAGCGATCCCGGTTTTATGGACAAACGTGGTGACTTTTTTAGAAATTATGAATGGTTGCGGCTCGCTAGGCTGAGCTTTATGGTTCTGTCTGATAAAATGAAATAGCTAGAGAATACGGATTAGCTAATAAAGGTAAAAAAATCCTTGGTAAAAAAACTGGCTCAAAATATATTCCTGTAAGGTTTTTGTGAAATAGACTACAACAGCCGACTCACAGACTTACCAAGTCCAAAAAATCTACATTATGTAATAGGAGCCTCAATATTTAACAATCTGCCGGAAGAGATACAAAATGCAACATCCGACGGCATCTTCAAAAATAATTTAAAAAAGCTATTAGTAGAAAAAGCATATTATTCGGTCAGCGAATTCATATGCAGCTGATAATATATAATATAGTAATAATGTAAAATAATATGGAAAGAGAAAGGAAAAAAAGAAAAAAGGAAAGGGACTCCTTTTAATAATATATTTTAGTTATTAGTTATTATATTTTTTTAAGGTTTTTTAGTTTAAGGTCTAATTGAATAAATATAGTAATGTATTTAAAAAAAAAGTTAGATGTGCCCTTTTGCCAGACGGCAGAATAGGTAATGTTTAATTTATTTAAATTTGGTTTTTGAAATTATAGCATTTTTAAGTATTTAAGGACGTTTTCACAAAATATCAATAGTTTTTGGGTACCATTTAATGAACCAGGAATCACAACGATAACATGGTGTAAAATAATATTGAATGTTTAGTATGTAGGTAATGTAATATTATTATTTAATGTACCTAAATATCCACCATGACTTGTAAACTGTTTTTACCAATAAAGTATCTGTATCTGTGTAAACTACTAACTTAATAATTATTTTTTCTATTTTTTTTTTCAGATTTTTCTTATGATGTTTTTTCTTTTTGTATCAATTTCAGCTACTATTTAAACACTGAAACAGCTTCACGACTTTGATCCCCAGGCACGGTATATATCCCTTCAGATCTCTCAGTACTAAGTACTAACTCAAGATTCTTTGAGGATGTCTACTGTTTAAGATCAGAAAATTCTTTATCCTACTACTATAAACAAACGCGAAAGTTTGTAAGTATGGATGGATGTTTGTTACTCTTTCACGCCAGAACGGCTGAACGGATCTGTATGAAACTTGGCAGAGAGATGGATATATATATAGCCTGGAATAACACATAGGCTACTTTTTATCCCGTGAGAATACCGAGATTTAAATCTGCGTGGGCGAAACCGTGGGTCGCAAACTAGTTGCTCATAAATAAAGTACACAGGCGAACTTTAATAAATTATTACGAACGATTCGATTTTTTTCCATTTAACCTTTGGGTTTACTGTTTATTATTTAACTAATACTATTCGCACATGCTCTCTCAGAAAATATTCCAGAATGGCTACCGGCAGTAATGTTGCGCGACCACGTTTTCCAATAAATTGTGACGTGTCATAAAGTGCGGGCACGTCCTCCTTGTGAGGGATAAGCTGGTTTCCCGTACGTCTTTATTAAGGCTAGCAAGACCATTTTTTGTGTTTTTTTATTTATTTTAAGAGCTTTATCGCTATACGAAAACACTGGCATTACAACATCAAAAACTAGAGAACGGTTTGAACACATATTTTAAGGCGATGAAAGCGCTGAAGTACTTCTCACTCGCACGATTTAAAATGTTGAAAGATTACTATAAAGATCACTAGGTACATATTTTCGAAAAATCGCAACCAACTAAGTAATGAGCTAATATGGTATGGTCATATTGGTCATGTTTTTCGAAGATTCCATTAACCTCTTGAACCCGAAAAAATCCCATGCGAAAATGGCCGTGAGACGATAAGACACGCCCCCCTCCGCGGGCCTCTCAGATTTTTGATTTTCCGAAAAAAAAAATGTCATAAAAATAAAATACTAGAACCCCTATCTAAGTTCTGTAAACGATGTTAGCTTCCTAAATAATATTTCTATAAGTTTTTATCATTTATGTAAGCCAAAATGTACAAACAACAACACAAGAACATAATAAATACGTAAAAACATGAAAATTTTGATACCCGTAATGAGGTCGAAAACAAGAAAACTACAACGAAATTCGCAAATCCAATGACGTAATATGCATCCCGACTAAGCATTCCTTGCAACATTATATCTTGTTTGTACTACTTAATTAGAACTTAGACCTAGTTACGACAAACCTTTTTTGTAGAGAGAATAAGTACATTTTCATTCATTCATTCATTCATTACGTTCTAAGCATTCCGAAATTACCTGTTCTAAGCCGTTCTAAGCGTCCCAACGAAGGCTCGTAGTAGAGAAAGACTACCGTCTACGTGGTGGTCTAATGTCGAGAGGGAAGTAAAGGCCCTCAACATCGCATCGACGACATTTCAGGACAAAACATCCTATCGCAGAAGTACTAGGATGCCCAATCCCACATGAAGTGGGATATGGGGCAGGGAGAAGAAGCAATGTGTAATCAGTATTATTTCCTTTTATAAAAGTGGTGAAGAAATGGTACACACATGTTAGAAATAGATTTATCTAGTAGATGTAAATAGACATATGAAGAAGAACACTGAAACACAAGAAGAAAACTGTATTAGAGTTACTAGTACAAATAAATGTATAAAACATTTCAGATATTATCAAAAACACCCCAAACCCATTCCCCATTCCATGGATAGGAAGGATTAAAAATTAGAAGTTAAAAATAAATTCTAGCCCTTATATTACACGCAATCAAAGTAAACACACAATCAAAGAAGGTAATCGTAGCGTATGGGCAATAAAATCAATAGCGAATAAATTTTAATTATCATCACTAGGTTGTATTTAAAAAGAAAGA
The DNA here is from genome assembly GCA_963576535.1 of Plemyria rubiginata. Taxonomy (NCBI): domain Eukaryota; kingdom Metazoa; phylum Arthropoda; class Insecta; order Lepidoptera; family Geometridae; genus Plemyria; species Plemyria rubiginata. The sequence goes on along the minus strand of OY754916.1, from coordinate 2,328,277 downwards.
CCTTACAGGTCTAGACTTCGCAATCGTTATTACGCTGTGTGTAACCATCAAATAAATTGAAATTCTGAAATCCAATTTCAGGAGCTCTTATTTCATATCCAAATACGTGGTAACTATTTTATCAATTGAAAAGAAGATCTAGTACAAAATTGGTAGATTTTTGCTATTCAATTACAATTTGATATTTTTACAAAACTTAGTTAAGAATTCAGCAGTAAGATAAACTGAAACAGCGTAACGACTTTGTTCCCTAGGCACGGTAGATATCCCCTCAGATATCTTATCTGATAGTACCAAGTACTCTAGATAGATAAAGAATCGCTAAGGAGGGTACGTCAAAATATTACCCATGACCACAGATAAGAGAATACTACTTCGCGCGCTTTGTATGAAAAACGATCGTCCGTGCACTGAAGGACTAAGGCCAGCCATAGACGGACCGCATGTTGCAGTCGAGACCGACTGCAAAATGCGGTCGCCGCACGGCGATCTGTAGTTTCCATATGCAGTTTCCGCACGGCTACACTCGACTGCAGAGCGACTGCTCTGACCGTGCTCCGACCGCTCAGGAACTGCTCGAACGGTCCGTGTATTGCGGGTATGAACTTAGTATGGAAACTGCAGATCGCTCCTATTGTGCGTGACCTACGGGGCAATGTTTTGTTTATAGGTGATGGTTATCACTTAACATCAGGTGGGCCATCTGCTTGTTCCATCAGCTAGTTGTATAAAAAAAAAAAAAAAAAAAAAAAAAAATCGCCGTGCGGCGACCGCATCTTGCAGTCGGTCTCGACTGCAACATGCGGTCCGTCTATGGCTGGCCTAACGCACCGCTTGAGCACCGCTGAGGCCGTCAAGAAACGCATAAATTTAAGGCGCCCTAAGACTAGAATGATTTTAACTTAAGATCAATTAATTTGTTTCTTTCATGCATCCAATATTCAAAGTTTCAAAAAGTCTGCAAACAGCAAACAGTCGCTCCGCTTACATAATCTTTCGCAAACATTATTACTTCGTCAAATTTTCGCTAATACCGTCGGCTCACGTATTGCCAACCAGTTACAGGCGACAAATAAGCAAAGGAAATTGGCTCGCGCGTCGTTTGTTCGAATTTACGACTTCATATAAAATAGGTTCCGCGAATATTCTTTCGTTACGTGCATTTACGCGTTTTGCGGCTCGATGGATTTGTAATGCCAGTTTGACGATAAATGGGGACGCAAAGCAAAATCTTAAAAATTCGGTGCTACAAATGAAAAAAACACCGTGAACATAAAAGAGTGGATAACTTGTACCCACGGATCTAAATCAAGCTAAAGAAATCAAAAGAAATTAGGCTTACTGACTTATATGTGATGTGAATCCTTGTATGGTTTTTCCATCTCATGAAGGCGGGTTGGTCTTAATTATGTGTGTAGATGCACATGCACGTTGTTTCTGTGTGCGTTAGGTCAGGAGCCTTCAGTATCGCCCAAGCTCTCGTACACATACATAGGTACTTAATACACTTCACAACTACAAGTATTGCTCACCTGCCTTCGTGAGATAGAACAACTATTATACAGTAAACAAGAAATACTTGAAGACCTGGAAAACCTACAAGCGCATTATCGATAGGTTTATTCACCTTTAGGCCTTTAGGCATAGGACCAGTAGCAAGGTTTCCTTTTGACACTGAGCTTAAAAATTTGAATTTCGAACTGTGTCACTATACGAATTTTCGTTATTTTATAACTGGCCATTTCTTTTTTAGTCGCAGCATTGAGCCCGTATATGTGAAGGCTTGTTTGATTATAGCCTTTAGCCAGTGAAAAAAATCAGCAGTCCTCCATATCACACTTTTTTGCACAATGACAAAGAGATTAAGAAAAAGTATCATACATGAGTAAGCGAATTGAATCAAGAAACGGACTTATAAATTGAATTCCTTTGAAGAGAAACTAATAAAAATAAATACAAGAATACTGAAGCTAGCTGCCGAGTTATGCCAGTGAGGCAATATCAAAAGAATTATTCTGAAGTGTCTCGATATGACAAAGAGAGGATGCATTGCGAATATGAATCACTTATTTACATTTTATGTGCACTTTAAGTGTATTGGCGGTATACTTTTGTCATTGAATTCTATATTTTAAGTACTGCTTAGAAAAGGCACTGAACTAGGTGCAGTGTTTGAACGTGTCGCTGAATATCCGTTGGAGATTATAGCGAGGTACATTCAGCAGCATAAGTATTATTCGACAACTGCAGTTACTCGATGTGGTTATTGCAAATTTTGTTAAGTATCTAGTTGGATACTTTTAAACTTATATGTATAACCGGCATATTTTTATTTGGTATACAATTGGATTAAAACAGTATCGCATGTGGACATCGTTATATTATATTTTGTTGCGAAATAAATTATGAGGTCTCTTTTTTCAATTAGAAAGTGTTCTAAAAATAGTTATTTATTAAATGCATTTTAATAAAAAAAAATGATTTTTATTAAATTACACTGACGCTTTCTGAAAGCTCGATCAACACTAATCGGCTGTCAAGTTTCTTGCTATTTCAGCTTTCACTTCAAATTAGATAGAGATAGCAAGTGATTTGACAGCCGATTAGTGTTGATCGAGCTTTCAGAAACCGGGGTAAGAGTAGGTAAGAGTGAGAAATACATTTATTGTAAAACTGTGTCTGATGTTACAGAGGTCATTATGTTTCGATAGACTACCCATTTTGGGCATACAATATTAATAAATTCATCCTCGACCACACATCGCTAATAATTATTTTACTTACAACATCTAATATTAGATTAGTCTGTAAGATAACTAGAGACATGGGATACAATAAGTTGCAAATAATTTGCTAATACATTATCTTGGCTAGATTGTATTGGTTATTCCCATGATGTACAATATTAATACATTCATCCTCGACCACACATCGCTAATTGACCGAGCGAGCGAAGCGAGCGAAGCGTCTCAGTTTCCACATTGGCCAAAAATGTGTTTGTGTCTATCTGTCTGTTCTCCTCTACAGGTCGCATTTTTCAACCGATCTGGACGAAGCTTGGTACACAGGTTATATGACTTGTTAGAATTTTTTTGTCGTCGGGGATTTTTGATTGGAGGGGTACTTCACCCAAAAAAAGGGCAAAAAGGGGGCTATTTGATATACTGGATATCTCCACCAAATGAGATTCGATTTCGATTATTCTTTTTTTATTTGAAAGGTAGTAACTATAAGTTAGTCTCATACAAGTTTGGCGAAGATCTGATAAGGATCTTCAGCATGATGAACAGGATAGCTCATCAAACAATCGATGGTTTTTAATCAAATTTGAGAGAAACACAAAGGACCTCATTCTACACAAGATGATGCAAAAAAATCAAAAAGATCAAAAAATCACAAAACGGAAAATGCACTTGCACATTACATTCCTCAAAAATTTACAAAATTTAATAGAAAAAACATCATGGGGATGGGTATTTTCTACATCTCTTCAACATTGATAGGTTTCTTTCAAAACTCTGAAATAGCTTTTGCGAAGGCAGTAAATAGCTCACTTTTAGTATGCTCGCGAGGTCTCTAGCTCCCAGAGCCACTAGTAATTATTTTACCTACAACATCTAATATTAGATTGGTCCAAGATAACTAGAGACATAGGTGGTTCTTCTACCTGTTAAGGTTGGCTGGTAGAAAATGCTGTCTAGCATTAAGCTCGCCTTTTGTACTCTGTTTTTAGTGCAATAAAGTATTAAATAAATACATAAATACAAAAAGTTGCAAATAATTTATTATTACATTATTTTGGCTAGATTGTATTAGTAATTCCCGTGATGTACATTAGTCCATGCACTCTACGGCCTTGCCGGTCCATTAACAGTCGGCAGCGATGTGAGACAGATCCACGGTCCAACGCCCAGAGCTGGCACATTCAATAAAATAGACAAGTGCGAGTCACTCGCACATTGAGGCTTCCGTACATAACCAGATCATTTCATGACGTTAAAATTCACTAATACACCACTTAATTATATGCGTTGCGTTGTATTAGGAGAGCTTTGTACCATAATTTATTTAGTGTGATAGTGAAAAAAATATAATAATCATATTTAAGGCTCCGGCGACAGCGGCTCGTAATTTCGAGGTGCGATTGGCTATTATTTCATTTCGGGGAGGTTGTTTGAAAGAATAACTCTAAAGTGACACGCATAAATACTGTTCGAACACAAATTATACAATAATATAAGGGAAACATGCCCGAATCAGAAATCATTTTGGTATTAGTATGATCGGTCTTACGTTTACCTAATACCAAAATGATTTCTGACTCAAGCACATTTCCCTTATATTATTTGTGTTCGAACAGTATTTATGCGTGTCACTTTAGAGTTATTCTTTCAAACAACCTCCCTGAAATTAAATAAAATGAAATAATAGCCAATCGCACCTCGAAATTGCGAGCCGCTGTCGCCGGACCCTTAATGCGTCTTCAGGATCGAACCTCTAAATAAGAAAGAAAAAAAACACATAGTGACATAATGGACAATGGACAGGTACAGGCAAAACGAATAGGTAACCTACCCACTAAAAACATTTCATATTGATACAATAAAAAAACAACGTTAGTAGCTACGGAAATTGATCCTAGCCAGTCATCCCGTGCTGAGTGATAAGCCAAAAAGCAAAAACTTGTATTTTCAAGTTAAACACATTAAAAAAAAGTCCATAACAGATAGCCAAATAGGTCAATAAGATGGAGAATCAAGTGATCTGTTACGTCATACGAGTTTGCTGTAGGTGCTGTTTTTCTTCCGAATTATTTAACCCTAAAATTTAAAATTGAATACATCGTAAAATTTGGTGTCTAAGCATTGAATTACTATGCTTCTTGGCTGCTCAATCCCATGTCTGACTCAAAACATCAAGATGTAATTACCATAGATAGTTGGTCTGGGTGTTTATGTGTAATAAAAAATGTCTATCTATGTAAGTAAGCAATGTATTAAATATATCGGTCATCTAGTACCCATAACACAAGCTTTGAGTAGCTTACTTTGGGGCTAGATGATGCTGTGTGGATTGTCCAGCATTATTATTATTATTATAGATTTATAATACATTCATAATATTATTACTTCAGACTGCATCGCCCCAATGCAGGGCAAAGGCCTTCCCTTTTTTTTGTAAAAAATAAACCGTCATCTGACTACAATCTCACCTGATGGTAAGCGGCGATGTAGCCGACGTTGGAGCAGAACGGTCTAGAAGACACCTTCACTCTTGCCTTGAAGAGATTTAGATTGTAGTGGTCAGGAAAAACAGAGACGGTAATGAGTTCCATTCCTTAGCAGATCGCATGTATGCAATGTAGCTAGAAACAAAACGCTTAGTGCGAATAGGTGGTGAGCTAACCAGTTATGGATGATACCCCAGCCGTGCGTCTACTAGTCCTGTGGTGGAATGGTGATGGCGGTATATAATATTTGAAGTTCCCTAATCCTTTTCCACTCTTAATCTCTTCTGGCTCCCATATACTACATACTTACTTATATACTTATATTTTATAGCTAGATAGTGCTGTGTGAAATGTCCTTCAATATTTAGTATTTATTTAACGCCTCCGTGCCCATCAAACTAACCCAAAAACCAGTATCCTCGTCAAAGTAAGTGAAAATAATTTATATCTCGATCCAAAAACCTTCCGATGAGACCGCCATCAATCTTGGACCACCATTTTTGCACCTGCCTCCGAAACTGTCCTTTGAATGACAATAAATCTACATCCTATTTCTTAAACTGTCTCCGTGACCCTGAAACTGGATTGATGGTGCTTGGCTCTCATGGAAGAGATCTCTTCGATCGTTATGGAAAACTTGAAGAGAACTAGTTAATTTTACCCACATTCTCGGGATAGGTTCAAATAACCAGCCCTGCGTTTCATATAGTGACATATCCTTTAATTTACACTTTGATTTAAATAAACTTGTAGGCAAATCTTTGTTAATATATAGAGAAAGTAATGTTTGAAGACGTCTAAAGTAAATGTGTTAACGGAAAAACTCATTTAAATCTACGGTTCAATGGTTTTTTAGCTCAGAGCTATAACAAGTTACATGCTAGCATTTTTCTTATAGTTCTAATAGTTCTGGTTATATTGCGATTTTTCATAAATGAGTTCAGTGCTTTTATATTACAAAATATTAGAACATGCCACCGAAAAGTACATCAGCGGTTGACTTCGCCTTAATTATTACTGCATTAGATTGGCCTTAAATTTTCACAAGTAGGTTTGTGTAGTTGATTATTTATATCTAGAAACCCTTGCGTTATCAATTTGACAAGAGTTTTGTGCATAGTGGTTTTCACACTCAAAATCCCTAAAGGGTACATGAAACAGTCAAAAGGTATTTATTCAATAACCTTCGAGTGGTAGCTAGCAAGATATCGAACTAGAGTTAAAATCACCATATTGCCTATTCTTTCTTGTGTAGAACTAGCAACTCAAACCACAAGAAACTTCAAAAACTATAGGTGAATCTTGGTGCTAGTTCTACGCAAGAAAGAATAGACAATATGGTGATTTTAACCCTAGTTCGATATCTTGCTAGCTATCACTCCAAGGTCTGAAGCCAAGAATTTTCGGAATCCATCAATTTGTAAGATTTCCGCAGCGCTCGGATTCGCGCGATAAATTAGACGCGGCCTGATTTATTTGCTAACTTCTTTTATAGTAATCACGGAGTCCGCTTTTACGTTTAATACGGTGGAAAGAGTTTTGGATTTAAATTTTGGGTAACGAGTAATTGAGTACAATTATATTTAACCAAGATTTTAATGTTTTAAAAAAGATTATAATATCCAAATTGGATTTGAACCCTTGATTTTTTTTTATTTTACATAACATTTTCTTTAATACGTGGCTGCGCTAATAACCGGCGCCATCAGATCCTAATCTCACCAGGTGAATAACTTATAAGGATCTGTTAGCGAGGAAGCCGGCTTCCGCCTGCAACGTTACGGTACATAAGAGACATTACTCGACGACCTCAGTGGCGCAGCGGGCGAGAGTCCGCCTGCGACGCAAGAGGTTGCGGGTTCAATTCCCGCCTCGGAACAAATTTGTGTACGATCTGCAGAAATTTGTTCCGTTGGTCTGGGTGTTTATGTATAACTAGCTGATCCCGCGGCTTTGCTCGCGCTCGTTTACTTTGAAAATCTCATACAAACTTTCATCCCCTATTTTATCCCCTTGGGGGTAGAATTGATCAAAATCCTTTCTTAGCGGATGCCTACGTCATAACATCTACCTGCATGCCAAATTTCAGCCCGATCCGTCCAGTGGTTTGGGCTGTGCGTTGATAGATCAATATGTCAGTCAGTCAGTCACCTTTGAGTTATATATATTTAGATAAAAAATATCTATCTATGTGAGGATATAATATATTAAATATATCAGTCATCTAATACCCATAACACAAGCTTTGAGTAGCTTACTTTGGGGCTAGATGATGCTGTGTGTTATTTATATCGTTAGGCAGATTTTTAAAGAAATGCATTTTACAACTATTTTCCTATTTACATCTGGTGCACTGAGAGCGTCGACATGATTAAATTATATTCCACTTACTTAAATAAATAATGCTGGACATTCCACACAGCACTATCTAGCCCCAAAGAAAGCTATTCAAAGCTTGTGTTATGGGTACTAGATATCTGATACACTTAATACATTATATACTTACATAGATAGATATTTTTTATTATACATAGAAAACACCCAGACCATCGGAACAAATTTCTGCAGATCGTACACAAATTTGTTCCACGGCGGGAATCGAACCAGCAACCTCTTGCGTCGCAGGCAGGCTCTCGCCCGCTGCGCCACAGAGGTCGCCACTTATAATTTACTTATACTTTACTTGACTTATAATTTCATGTAACATCATCATGTATCTTTTGTACATGTAATTCGGCAAATAAATAAACTTTCACTTTAACTATTTATGTTAAAAGTACACGAACGACTGTTTAATTCAAAGGATATTCAATATAATAAACAAAGTTGGTCAATAAGAAATTTCGTATGTTTATGCATGAGAAAATATGTTCGCAAATATTTGTGTTATACTTCCAACATTGTTCACTCGTGGACATATCGACCCCTCCACAAATGTACGGAGATATTAGACTTACTTTAGTGGTAAAAAGTACCAAGTTTTTTTTACAAATTTTTTATTCTAAACATAGAAAATAAAAAAGAAATTAAATATAGAAAAAACTAGTTAGTCCCCGCGGTTTCACCCGCGCAGATTTAAATTCCTGTATTTCCACGAGATAAACAGTAGCCTTTGTGTTATGCCAGACTATAATCTATCTCTCTGCCAAGTTTCATCCAGATCCGTTCAGCCGTTCCGGCGTGAAAGAGTAACAAACATCCATCCATACTCACAAACTTTCACGTTTATAATATTAGTAGGAAGTAGGATGTGTTATTGACGTAGCAGTGAGGCTTTGTTGAAAACACCTTAGCCCAGCATAAAAGTCCTACAAATAGAACTTTTCAAGCGGCGGAAACACTTTCTACCTTCCCAAGTGAAGTCACACATCAAACTCTTCAAGCAAAACTAAATAAACCGGAGCAGAGTTCCAGAATCAACCCAAGTACCCACTACACCCCAGTCGACTCCAAAAAAGACAATCCAACTTTACCGCAGAACTTTTTTAATATTCCTCCGTTCAATGTGATCTCGACCCTAAAAATTTCCACTTCAAAAACCCGAGCACTTCCTAAATGTAATTTTGCATGAAAGAAAACGAGTAAGTTCTTGTCAACTTTGTTGGGCTTTCAATCTTTGTTGTAATCTGAATGACTTTTTATATTCTTAACGAAATTATGGGATGAATGTTACTTTGAATGGGATTGCTTACTTTTTTGTTTTCTTACATGACATAAACTGTTCAACTCGCTTTGGTTGTGTTCACCTACCTACCATTTTTATTGATACAAGAGCAGCTGAAATTTATGTATTTTTTTACTTATTCACATACAATTTCACACAGTACAAGTTTTTATAAGTTGGTGACGATTGATTTATTTATCTTAAGGGTTTTATCACTTAGCGAAAGCACTGCCTTGAAATAAAACATCAAGCAACAGTCTCATACCAAAACTTATTCTTTAACTAACCCTTATTTCTGTAAACCTAGTAACACGCCTTTAACCGAAAAGGGGTACCAAGATGAGTGAGAATTTGAATGGTAGTCTCCAATTGTCAGTATGAAAATTACACATTTCCTACGTCACCAATCTTTTGTTAAAAATTACGTGATTGACAATCCAGAAATATTTACTATGTCGAGTATTTCCCCTTCTAAATTTAATTTTAATACTCACATACACATTATTAAATGTGAAATACTTGTGGTTGCTTCGGATTAAAGATTTGAGTAGTCTCGTGCCTATAGAGCTCAAAGTCCTGAGGCTAATAGAAACAGCCAAAAATAATGCAGAAACTGAAAACAAAAGTGTTCTGTTTCTGTGGTTTTGTAATTAAATTTTAATTTGTTTGTGAATATGACGGTACATTTTTACCACACGTTGGAGCGGGGTTTTTCATAAAGCCCTAAATAATTTGACAAAGGTATAAATAATTTGACTTTTCTTTTTTAATTTGCTCGTTCTGAATCCCCATGCGGAAGTGTTTACTTTATACACCGTTTAGCCTTTCCCTTTGTTTTGATGTCTTTGTTTGTAGTCAGAAACTCAAGTACCGTGTTTGTTATTTGTTTCTTTTTTTCTTGATTCATGCCTACTTTCATGTGTAGGTATTTTGAGTCAAAATGTAAATTAATCTTATTGTGAACTGCTTCCAATTGCAGCTTAGACATTTCTTTTGATTGTTTCTTTTCCAGAAGCCACTGAGCCCCAGTCTTCAAATAATCTGACAGTGATGTATTTACACACATCAACAATAACACAAGTTAATCCAAAATAAACAGACACGCCTATACAAAGATGTTCAAAGTGGTTCTTGATTCAGCTGAATAAATTATATCCCGTTCGTTTAGGTGAGTAAAGACGTACAAGCATAAAGGCATGTAAAAGTTGTGCTTGTTCGTCCTACAATAATTTTGAAGAGTAGTAGAGCTCTTTGTGAAGGGCTCGTCCGGGGAAGTACTGCCACCACGCCTTTTTCTGCCGTCAAGCGGCAACGCTGTGTTTCGGTTTGAAGAGTGTGGTCGCCAGTGTAATTACAGGCACATGAGGCCTATCATCTCACGTTCCTATCGTGCGTGACATACGAGACAATGCTTTGTATATAGGTGATGGTAACCACTTAACATCAGGTGGGCCATCTGCTTGCTCCATCAGCTAGTTGCATAAAAAAATATAGAAGCAAAATAAAGTAAAAAAAAAGAAAATTTACATAAACAACACGAGCTTATCAATCGACTGTGAACAAGTTCGCAAATATCCTATTTACTTACAAGTTACTTAGCTCAATGTTGCCTGTTCAAAATCAATGTTTCGCAGAAAATAAAGGAGTCAGTCATTTTTCATAATAAAAGCCGACGAACCTGCCCCAGGGGGGAAGTTTTTATTGTGGCCCAACAAAACGGTTGACAGACAAAGTTTGGCTGCTCTTTGTAGGCTTGTAAGCGCTTTGGTGTAACGTGGAACGGGGTAAAATGCATTTTTCGCATCTCTTTCGGCTTATTGATATGAAAGCGAATGCAAAAAATCATTTACACGCATGCGCTTGCAACAGTATAACATATATAGCACCTAGATTATTTTCTGGTTTATTTATTTAGTTTTTCTGTTATTGATAGTAAGTTCAAACCGTTTTGATTGTAAATATATAAAGTAAGTTCCAAACTTCACTTTCTGTGCACTTAATGCTGAAAGCGGGTTATAAATTGAGTTGAGATTGTCGAGTTGGAATGTCTTTTTTTGAAATCCATTGGCATTAAATATCGATTGGTTTATCGTTTGGTCTGAACTGAAGATACTACATTCTTTGAAGATATATGAGAGAGGTATTCAGGGGTACGTCCAAACATTACATTTGACACATGCCCGCATTTTATAGTTGGTACCCCATACTGAAATACTAAAACTTACATAATAAAACTTTAATGAGAAACCCATCGTAGCTTCCGTTTGGCAGGTTTTTCAAGAATTTTTAAACATCCTACTAAAATTAACGCGAAAGTTTGAAAGAAAGAAAGAAAGAAAGAAAAGAAAAGACATTTATTTAAACACACCGCACACGACAAACTGTACGAAACATTATATATATATAAAAGGGAAATATTCTAGACATATAAGACAATAAACATAGTAATGACACCTAGAGAGAGAGAAACGAAAAAACTATAATAAAGAAAAATGTTGTGTCACATCTCCGCAATATGACTGTGGAACGCTGCCATGCACGGTCTGCATAAAAAGAGTTTGTAAGTATGAATGGATGGATGTTTGTTACTCTTTCATGCCAGAACGGCTTAACAGATCTGGATGAAACTTGGCATACAGATAGATTATAGTCTGGAAAAGCACATAGGCTACTTTTTATCCCGTGGGATGATACCGGGATTTAAATCTGCGCGGGTGAAACCGCGGGGCGCAACTAGTCTGTAAAATAAAAAGTAAAACTATTGTATCTAAATCTCAGCAGTAGAGGTTAACGCACACCTGCTTAGACAGCTTACGACCCATTTCCCGTCCGCGATCAACGTAAAGCGGAAACAAACATAAAACAAAACAACTATTGCAGCCGTAACGACACCCAAAACATAATAAAAACGCCATTGACCCCATTCTAGTCCGCAGCAGCCACGTACCCTCATCTTTCGTAGGGCCATTTTATTTAAAGAACCAAAGTTCGGAAACGAGCGCAACCGCGCGTAAACATTTACTTGAAAGCTTTATAGATGTTGGTGACCGCAGTTGGGTTTTACTACGGGAACGACCTCCGTTGAAGAATCTATTATGTACATTTGGTGTAGAGCTTGTTTTCATTTGACAGCCCCCAGAGCTCAGTAATTACCTACCATATTTGCCTTCTGCGCTGTAGAACTGGGTTCAATCCGTTACATACATGTTTTTTTTTTATAATGCTGGACAATCCACACAGCATCATCTAGCCCCAAAGTAAGATATATTTAATACATTATATACTTACATAGATATTTTTTTACTATACATAAACACCCAGACCAACGTAACAAATTGTTGCAGATCGTACACAAATTTGTTCCGAGGCGGGAATCAAACCCGCAACCTCTTGCGTCGCAGGCGGACTCTCGCCCACTGAGGTCGTCGATTCTGTCGTTTGATGTTTGTCTAAGTGCTACGTTGCACTATAAATATGTACCTACCTATTTAAAAAAACTTATACCAGCTGTCTGGTTCTTAGAGTACATGTTTTGTTTAGTTTGGAGCAAGACAGTGCTAAGTGAATGGATAAGGATTTAATTTGTACTGGATTAGTAGGTAAAATACGTTACATTTACAGCCTTAGAAATTCAAAACATGAGGATCCGCTGAGGTGGGTTTTTACTTGACAGGCCGTACAACGAGACATTTTTTTACAACTTATTGATAAAACAATATCATAAACGGGTAGCGCGCCTAGCTAGAAAAACGTAGAAAATACCTAATAATACAATATATTAGGTGATCTAGTGGTAGCAAATCAAATAAAATCCATTCACCACACTGTTCCGAAAGAAACAAGTGACAAGACAAAAAAAAACCTATTAACTGTTCTCACAACTTTAGAGACTTAAAAAAATGACCCACCTAGTGCATACAGCGTTAAGGTCAACACGGTTTATATTATAAGTTAACTCTCTTCTTAAAAACATCCAAATTTAAGGCACCCGGAAAAACGGGTATGATCTACGTATTGCTCCAAGTTTCAAAGTATTATACTTCCTCCTCCTTGCGTCGTACTCTCCACTACTGAGGGTCGTGACCCCCTCCATGGATCACTTTGTCCATCACAAATCTTCGCCATCTAGATCTGTTGCTGGCGACATGAATAGCTTCATGGACCTGCACATCGAGAGTAGTGCGGATTTGATCAGACCATCGGGGCTGGACGGGGCGAGACGTATCGGGCTTCGGCCTCTTGGTCTCTTGCCCTCAATTTTGCCAGTGAGGACGAGTTTTTCCATTTTCTGGCTATATGCCCGAAATACTCAAGGACTCGCTGGAGGCAGATGGATGAAAGCCTATTGGTTACTTTGAGTTCCTTGAGTATTGATACATTGGTCCTTCTCGCTGTCCAGGGGATTCTTAGCATTCTCCTCCAACACCAATCTCGAACGCGTCCACGCATATTATACTTACTTTTGGCTATTCGTTACAGAGGGTTCCAAATGGATAGAACTCGGAAAGAAATAAGTAGCAATTAAGTAGGTTCATAATCCGCCACCGCTCATGAGTAATTCACTCACAAAAGTCATAATTCCTCTCATTACAAGAGTCCCTCCAAGCTCGAGAGTCCTCTGGAGAAGCAGGGTTGGGCTTCAAATACCCTTATAAACACATGGAGTCGCATTTTTTTTCAACCTAGATCTGAATCTGAAGTGGAAACCTACAAATGGCCATACTATTGAATTTAAATTGTTTATATCGCTTATAATTTTATAAACTTTATTTACAAAGAAAATTACAACTAATAGTTACAATTATTTACAAAATATACAAAATACATATGAAACAGTTGAGCTATCTGCAGACCGTTGCAAACGATGTATAGATAGCTCAACTGATCCAAATCAGTTGAGTTATATCGCTTATTGGTTCCCCAATATATAAATTGTAAACAAATACAAAATAATTTATTTCCATAAAAATGTGTGTACACTATAAAAATAGCACTCTGTCATCTATTTTAGTTTAAAAACTGTGTTACAGAAAATATGCACAAACATGAAGGCCTTCAGCAGTGAAGAGAAGATGAAGAAGGCCTAATATTACAAACGACAGCATACGGGAATCTTATGCAATTGTCAAATATGTTTGGCAATCATTTGTACCTTAACACTAAGTAAATTTAATACTATATTATATATTAATACTACAAGTTTTTTATTTATAGTTTACTCAGTTTTAGTATTAATAAATAACACAAAAGGTGATTGCAGGCGGGTATATAGGGTGAAATCATAGGGGAGTAGGGGGAATAATCCGACAGACACAATACCCCTAAATGAAGGTAGCTCTTCCGAACAAAATTAGGGACGTATGTTTTTTCCCGCTGCTCATGTGTCGTGAAAAATTGGGTACTGTGAAAAAAGGAAAACATTTTTAGGAAACGATCCGATTAGGAACGACTATGTACTGCTAAAACTACTACCTACTAAACTAGTACTAAAACTTGCTCAAAAATATTTAATTATTTTCTTGAATTTTATTGTGACTACAAACTGAAAAACAATGTAGGACGCCATCCTACCTGATAGACTGACGATATTGTAAAGATTGCGGTAATGAGTGGATGGAGAGGGCTTAGAATCGTTCTTACTACTGCCTTTTTTTAGTATGCTTTAACCCTGTACTATGTTTCTGTGTCGTGAGTATATAATAGAGTTATCCATCTTACTAGAAATGTATAGGGTAGCTATACCATCGACCAGTATAATAATATGCTCAGTAGATGATTTTTTCAACCCAATGATGACGATTGGATTTCTTGGGAGTAAAAACCTCGATTTGTTTCAAAGTTTTATCTCTACGTAAGAAACTTCATTAAACAAATAAGTTATTCAGTTTTTCTGAAACTTTAGTGAAATTAATACAATAAACATTTTGATCATATTTTCTGAGAGCTCGTAGTTTTCGGCTGAATTTCCATACTTATTAGTCTGCCGCAAAACATTGTGCATAAAATAAAGAGTAATCCCCCCTTGAAGGGACATTTGCATTCATTGCGTGTTGTCTTGTTCCCGTGTGACAGTATTTGCATGCATACAGACGTGTCTCTCGAGAATCGTACTGCAGTATTTTATATTGTATTGTTTTTGTGGCATGCTGGAAAAGTATGCAATTTCTATCTAGAGATCGCCTACTTGTTGTACCTGTAAACTTAACAAACTTGTTTTTAGAGTAGTAGAGCTCTTTGTGAAGGGCTCGTCCGGGGAAGTACTATCACCATGCCTTTTTCTGACGCCAAGCAGCGTTGCTGTGTTTCGGTTTGAAGAGTGGTTGCCGGTGTAATTACAGGCACATGATGCTTAACATCTCTATGCCTCAAGTTGATGGACGCAGTGCATCGTAGGGCACGTTCCTATAGTGGCTTACGAGGCAATGCTTTGTCATAGGTGATGGTTACCACCTAACATCAGGAGGGCCATCTGCTTATTCCATCAGCGAGTAAAAATAACGGTATTCGAAATAACTAAGACACACACGCCCAATTAATAAAAATAAATGTGTTTAAACGCAACTGTTATTGATCTAAAATATAAAAGAGTAAAAAGTATAAATTTGTTAAAAACTACTTATTTTCGCCGATTTAAAATCTATTGAAAAGCGAACATCCAACTATATACGAGTATACTAACAATAGATTTCATTCTACCTAGATCTATCTAGGACCGCATTAAGACAAACTGCGTTACATATTAATGTTGCATCAATTCTAAAACTCAAGTAACATTGGTTAACTGATAAAGCAACCAGAATACACCCCAAACCTTAATATTTCTTCGACACTTGTACGAGAACCACAAGTTACTTACCCGTCGTCACTGATCATAAACTTGGAGACTTGAACAGAAGTCGTTGACCGCACTTACGAAGAACAAAGTTAGTGGATGCTAGCAGATAACATCGAAGTTTTCACTTTCCTAGCAAGTTGATACCGTTATAATATTATGGTTCCGTCTTTGTTTTATACAGAAACTATATTCATTCTACATCAATTATAAAACAAACATTTTGAAAACACATCGTGCAAAATTAAAGCTTTTCTTCCTATAAAAACTAGTTAACAAACAATTTTAATGGGGGGTTTTACTCTTGTAGAAGTTATACTTTTACAAATTATAGGTAACTAGCTGGTACCCGCGACTTCGTCTGCGTACTTTTAATCTCTCTTTATCTCTTTTTTTCGCAATAAAAGGTAGCCTATGTTCTTTCTCAGGGTCTAAAGATTGTCTGTGCCAAATTTATTCAAAATCGGTTGAGAGGTTTAAGCGGGAAAGCGTAACAGACAGACAGACAGACAGACAGAGTTACTTTTGCATTTATAATATTAGTTGGGATTTAATTTACGAAGATCATCGTTATCATCTGCCTAAAGAATTCTACTGCTAAACTGATTTTTACTGAACTTGTCTTCCCTCATAAATTTCCAAGGTGGACGGTTCTGAGCCTTAAAAAAAAAGCATTAAAAATAAATAAAGAAACCATTAATGGTTTATCACAAAGCGTAGCGACCGTCATTGGTAACGGTAGCCGGTTCAACGAAAACCTAAACTACAATAACAAAGGAATGTAGCACGTAGCTACCTCTATATTTACGAGTAGCTACTACAGGTAAGATTCATACAACATGCAAACATAATCTATTTGATTTTTAGACATGCAAGAACTTTCTTTTGTAGGGAGAACCGGGAAAACCCATTAGTTAGCTAATACTTTCATTGAAACTTGTTCTTTCTTGCAGTTTTGATGCGATGAAAACGAGTTTTTGACATTTGATTCCCATCCATCCAAGGAATTTAGCATCCATCCCAAGGAATTTAGATACTAGATCCATCCATATGTAATGTTGCTATTACACTATGGGAATTAAATGGTCTCGTCAGATAGTTATTCCAAGATCAAATATCAAACTGAAATGAAATGAAATGTATTTATTTGCCTGAAGTTTGTTGAATTATGGTCTTAAGTGTAATTGTGGTCTCACAACCCTCATCGATAACCGACATGCAAAATTTTTAAGCAGGTATAATAATTCACAAGTACCTATCATTACAATTCTATAAACACAAGTAGTAGGCATATAATTCGAATAATAATGCCATCTCGATAGACAGACATTAGCGTAATCGGGCCGGAACTGACCCCAAGACAAGGTTAATTTCAAGCATAGTTAGAATTTACGCGGGTAGATTTAAAGCCCGCTTACTAATGCATTTGCCCGCTCAGCCTAAGCAGCAGTTTCCCTGCTTCGGTAACTAGGCATCCGCTTCGTGCGGGTAATTCCATAAAAGCCTCTTTGGGAGTAGAGGGTGCATCTTTAATAATGCTTTTCAATAAAACCTTGTTTTGGGGTAGAGCTACGAATTTTGGGGCTCGTATGATTTAGGTATTGAATTTGGTAGATTGAAGGTGGTTTTGTAACTAGCTGCTGGCCGTGGCTTCGCTTGCGTATTTGTAGTGATTGCAGACTACCACTAATCTGATCAGCTTTTGATCAAATCAAGTTTTCCTACCAAAAAATATGGTTAACTACATAGTTTTCTTGTTCAACCAAACTTTTCGAAACGTTTTTCACCGAATTTTGGTTATTCGCAAAGTTTTCTATTTTGAAATATTCAAAACAAAAATCCAAACATATATATTTTATTTTAATTCATTATAAGGAGTAAGAAGTATTAGATAGGCCTGGGTTTTTGTTTTAGTAGGGATTTAATTAAATAACCTTATAATACCACGACCATACTCAGTGGCGCAGCGAGCGAGAGCTCGCCTGCGACGCAGAGGTTGCAGGTTCGATTTCCGCCTCGGAACAAATTTGTGTACGATCTGCAGAAAGTTCCATCGGTCTGGGTGTTTTCTATGTATTAAAAAATATCTATCTGTGTAAGTATATAATGTATTAAATATATCAGTTATCTAGTACCCATAAACACAAGCTTTGATTAGCTTACTTTGGGGCATAGGTGGCGCTGTGTGGATTGTCCAGCATTATTTATTTATTTTATACCACATCCAAAAACTTCATTAATACGGTTCCAATGCGTGAAGAGATCCAAGACGTTTTACTACACCCATAAAACAGGTTGATATAAAAATAAATAATTTAATTTCGAGGCTCAAAGAGATTTCTATTCGTTCTTCATCCACTTAGAACGATTGAAAGCGCTTTTGTTTTTTTTTGATGGCGTTTGTACGAGCTTGGTATCATAAAATATGTAGGATATCCTACTGTATGTAAATACATAATTTTTATATAAGTCAATGACCTTAGATTTTTCTGAAGATATAAAACTAATTTTAATGTTTACATTGCATTCATTAAAAATTAAGTTTTTAGGATAAACTGTTTGCACGCCTCAAGCATTTATTTTAAATTGCCAATAAATATACTCGAGGAGTCAGTTTTTTTATGGTACTTGTTTAGTGTTGGCGCAACAAGTGATGGAACCTGATGTAAAGTGGTATCCATTACCACAAACAGTACAGCATTGCCTCGCTAGAAATCCACTAAAGGAACGTGCTCTACGATGCACTATCCTTCTTATCATCCATAAACTTTAAGCATAAAAGAGGTGGGATTCATGTTTTAAGGTGAGTATAGACTAGATTTACTTGTAAAAAAACAACGACCACCTCTGATAATATGCTATTCGTCCGTTCCATTCTCCATACGCAAGAACGTTATATTACATATAAATGCTCAATGAAATGCTCTAGTGTATATATACCTTTGGCAAAATTTTAACCATTTTACCATTGTTATTTAAGCCTAAGAGAATTCGCTGAACTTATAAAAACGGCTAAACTAATTTAAACAAAACATTCTACAGAAAATCCTTTTCGACAATTAAAAGATAGGAACTCAGTTAAAACCTTGAACAACTACTTTCAAAGTAAATAAAGCTGCAACCGTCTGCAAACAAGAAACTATTTTCGCTTTGCACTGTAAAAATCTCTAGCGGTATCATGAAACCAATATTACAAAATTATCCATGGAGCTTCTAGTTTTTTACCACAGACTAGAATACAAGAGACAAGACTGTTAAAGTACACTCAGCTGCATAAAAGTGATAATCCCACAGCTGGAAATAAACAGCACAGACTCAGTGCATGGTTTTTTCAATATCGATTAATAAAGTGGCTTCAACTTTTAAAAGTTAACTCACTTTTTTTCCTGTCCTTAAGGACAGGAAAAAAAGCATGTTGTAAGTGATGGGTTTATGATTTTCCTTCTTTTGCAAGCAGGTGGGCCACCTGAAATTTGCATAGTGGTAGCCTAGTACTTTCCACATTCCACTTCCACTTCCACATTATTTGGTCGGTTATGCCACATCATGCCAGTAAGACTATTGCAAAATTCTATGCAATGTTGCAAGTTGTGCATGTTACACACCAAAACCGAGATACCAAACCAGCTGTTTACACTTGTGCTGTGTTTTTCAGGATTTTACGGTTATAGTCAGCGTTGGCCCCACAATTGTACTGAAAAAACGAAGATAAATAAACTGAGAAACGACTTTAAAACCGTGTTCTGACATTTTGTATTATTATGTATTGTAACTATGATGTTTATGTATTGAATTTATGTATACAAATACAAGTACATTTATTTACCAAAAACAATCACATTATAATATGTATAGTATGCATTTATTATTATTTCAGTACATAATCTTTCTATCTATTTAGAGTGTAATTTGATTTATCATTTAACTATCAACTTATTTTTCGCGTGCACCTGCGACCAACTTTCTCACTTTACAATCCTCTTCATCCAATTTTCTGGAAGAGATCGCTCTCAGCGATAAGACCGCCCATTGTACAGTTAATTTTATTCCTTACTAGCTGGTACCCGCGACTTCGTCTGCGTACTTTTAATCTCTTCATCTCTTTTTTTCGCAATAAAAGGTAGCCTATGTTCTTTCTCAGGGTCTAAAGATTGTCTGTGCCAAATTTCATCAAAATCGGTTGAGAGGTTTAAGCGGGAAAGCGTAACAGACAGACAGACAGACAGATAGACAGAGTTACTTTCGCATTTATAATATTAGTTGGGATTTCTTTTAGTGTACTAACAGTTTTTTATGGTGTACAATAAAGTATTTTCATTCATTCATTCATGACGACCTCAGTGGCGCAGCGGGCGAGAGTCCGCCTGCGACGCAGAGGTTGCGGGTTCGATTCCCGCCTCGGAACAAATTTGTGTACGATCTGCAGATATTTGTTCTGTCGGTCTGAGTGTTTTCTATGTATGATAAAAATATCTATCTATGTAAGTATATAACGTATAGATATATGAGTTATCTAGTACCCATAACACAAGCTTAGAGTAGCTCACTTTGGGGCTAGATGGTGCTGTGTGGATTGCCCAGCATTGTTTATTTATTTATTAATTAATTCATTTGTTTTCTTTAGATTGTGCTTTTATCTAAAGCTTTATATCGACCTACATTATTATTGAGCAGTTTTTGACACACCTATCTACTTTTTTTTTACCAAATCTAGTAGCCTGTTGCCTTGATTAGCATAAACAGCGAATTCCAAAAAGCTTTAACAAAATTAAAATGATAGGTTTTTGCAAATGAAAAAGACAAACATTAGTCAGACAAGAAAACAAATTAAATGACGATATCTATGTTTTTTATTTGTAGCATTAAAACATAAAAACTGAGGATGCAGGATTAACTAATATCTCTACTACCTATTAATAGTTTGACATCCGACTAAACTAAAACAATTACGATTTCAATCCAAAGCTCTTTGTTGAATAAACGAATATAGCTCTCAATGCAAGAATAAGAAAGAACGTCAAAGCAAAGTCTTTGTACGGAAATGCGCAAAGGAAACTTGTTTTGTTCTGATTTTAACTTAGAGAATAATACCAATGGAGTAGATGCCTTATTGGAAAATGTATTTTGCCTCATTTTATTTAAAATCAGCTTTTTTTTCGGATGATCAGATGTGGTAACCATCACCAAGGCTTTGATAACATGTCCTACAATGCAGCGCTCACCAACTTTCTTATTGGTAGTAATGTTAGACTATTAGACCGTTTGTAACGGTCCACAAATAACCCAACTTGTATGTGTTGAAAGTAAATAATTTAGAAACCTTTCTAACCCGGATAAAGACCTGAGCAAGACTAGGTACTCTGTAGAAAAGTAAGTACGTGACCACCTCCGGTCACGTCCCTGAGGGTCTACTCTGAAAAACAATCCAGAATGTTCCGTATTCATATTTTGGTTACACTGCGTGGTTTGGAAAACAGCGCGAGGAAGTTTCCTTACGCTGTTTTCCATACCACGCAGTAACCAAGTACCTACTCAGACCCTGACGGGCCCGATATTCTCAGACATCCTCTAAAGTCAATCAGGTGTAATACCATCACCATCTTCCTGTCCGTTAAGTTGGGTTTGGTTCACTAAATTAGTAAGTATTCTGGCAGCAGTGGGCTTGCTTTGTGTTACCAACCTACCCATCAGGTACTGCGAACGTGGGTTTGGGCAAAATGTGGCCTCTTGTGTCCAACTTAGCGTAGGATTATGGCCAGGAAGATGGTGATGGTTTTACATCTGACTGACCCAAAATTCTAAGAAGATGTCTGAGAATATTGGGCCAGTCAGGGTCTCAGTAGATACTTGGTACCAGAGATGTTCCAGTATGGGTTAATAACTGAAACGAAACGGTTGTTTTTACTTATTGCAGAAAGGGTACCCTAGATTCTCAAAGAACCTTGAGTTCGTACTCGTTAGATATCAGACTCGGACATCAGAAGGTATACCGTGCCTGGGGATCAAAGTCAGAAGCTGTTTCTGGTTTCGTTGTCGCATTCTGCCTGATCAAAGTCGTGAAACTGTTTTTTTTATTTTACTGCGTAGTATGCGTGGAACGATAGCGACTGTGGAGGATGTGGTCTAACACGCAGTGTAACTTAAAAGGTCAGTACTAAACTTTATCACTTTACAGAGTAGACCCTCTAGTCCCTATGCGGCCAATTAAATCGTCCGTCTGTTACAAGTGAGGCCTGCGTCACAATTATAAAGCTACGCTTACAGTGTAGTTTTTGCAAATGAGATATTGTCTCGTTTCGAGTAAAATTAAAATATATCACGCGCTTATGGCAAATGCAAGGGCTAACGTACCCATCGAACCACAACCCATTTTCAAAATATCGCAAGCAACCGGCAACAATAACAACTGTGTGCAATCACATTGCGCATCAGCCACGCATCACTGCTAATTTCCAAGATGTTTTTACGGGACGAAATATCTTTAAATTAGTTCGGATCCAAGCAAACTCCCCTGAACATGCTGACTTTACCCTTCGTTTCTTGTGGTCGAGGCTTTAGGGTGGGTAATGAGGGAGCTTCTGATCTATTATGCACTGTGAAAGACGCCATTTAACGCTGACTTACCAACGATGTATTCTGTATGTATCCTGCCTGATGGTTAATAATTGAGTGAATCTGTGTTCTGGTCTGTTAAGGAGACGGATGGTTTAAAGCTTAGCTTTTGAGAGTAGTTGACCTCTTTGTGAAGGACTCGTCCGGACAAGTACTACAACCATGCCAATGCCAAATCGGTCCAAGTCAGTTAGGTCGCCTCATTTAGCGGCTACCGTCATACCATTAGGTGAGTTGCGGAAGCTGCAGAACCACTCCATCCCTCTCCCATGACGGCTCGAGGGTTGCGGAGGTGGTGTTAAGTAGTCCCACTACGAAACACCACCCCATCGGCCTCGGTGTTACGCCACGGGTAATTTTTTATAGAGGTTTTCTTCCTCGCAGCCCGGGCGGTTAAGCCAAAACTCTCAGTTCCGCATGATCAAGGGCCTCGTAGATTTCCGAGCTCTGGACGCTGGCAAGGGAGAAACCTTCTCCTGTGCCTACTCGATGGCAGTGTGAGTGCACGCTTCATTCACTGCGCCATCCGCTGATCAGAGGGACGCGTGAAGAATAGGTTTCAGACCTGTCTTAAGTTGATGGACGCAGGGCAGTGCAACGTAAGGTACCTACGTTCATATTGTGCGTGATTTGCACGGTAATACTTTGCTACAGGTGATGGTTACCACTCCATCAGTTGGGCCACCAGCGGGTTCTTTCAGCTGTGGTATATAAGAACTTAAGATCCTCAGGTTAATGGCTCAATGATTCAATTCTAATGATTATTTTTAAAGTATTTTCATGAAATTTAGGCTGAAAAGCTTTAAATAGGTAAGTCACGCCATCACGGTAAAATATTTTTGTACAACAAATTGCTTTACAAAATAGTCACAAAATTCGCGAGTCAAATTGAAAAAGTTACAAAATTATCGTGAATTTTCCGACCTTGTTCGGGAAAGTTGATGTAATCTTGAAAATATCTCAGGAATCTCGACCGATAAACCCGTTTTATCGTAAAAAGAACCTTATCACATTTATGTTTAGATTCAATTTGTCACACATGCGAGGAATGTTGATAGTAGAAATCATAAAGTAGGTATCTGTCACCTCTGATAGTATAATTCTAGTTCCACTATCCTACTAATATTATCAGCGCAAAAGTTTGTAAGTATGGATCACATATTCCGTGGTATGGATGGATGGATGGATGTATGTATGCCCCAAGATAAACGCAGGGCAGTGCATCGTAGGGCAAGTTCCTATTACGAGTCAATGCTTTGTTATAGGTGATGGTTACCACTTATCGGTGGGTCATCTGCTTGTTCCATCAGCTAGTTGCATAAAAAAAAGTGGATCTTCTGTACATCCTTACTCTGTACTCTTGCTCTGTGATCTCAGGTGAAATTGAGTTTGAACGTACAGCTTAGGTGCACAATTACCCGGCGTCACACGGAGATAGAACAAATTACCCATATTTTATGCTCATACTGACTAAATGAACTAAAAAGTGAGCCACAGTACAAGGTTGCCTTATAATTAATAATATGACTTTCCTTCGACTCAGTAGTTCTTTCGAAACAGTGTGGTGAAAGGATTTTGAGTGCATCTCAAAGCAGATTTCTTTGAGCGCGTGTTTATAACACTTTTTTGGTTCTACGACACGCCAGTTTCCTCTCGATGTTTTCCTACACCGTTTATGATTAGTGGCACTGTGTACATTTTGGTGAACTCATTGGTGTACGACCGGTTTTGAATCCATGAAAAAGACTACTTTTATGTCTCGTCTTTGTTTGTTTCTTTCTAAATGATAACGCCATCGCAATTTATTATATCGTGTAACTAAATTTGTATAAAAAATATATCGCGTCGACTTAAAAAACGGATGATTTCGCTTCACTGCCACAGTCTAACTAGTGTTTACCGCAAGAACCCTCAAATAATAGAAAGAAAAAGAATAACTACAAGAACTTTTTATGTATCTATTGTACGAATTGGCCTAGTCAGTCTCTTTAATTCGTCATGCACAAAACTGACTAAGCGAAGATGAAAATAATGTCAAAAGTCATTTAAAAAGTAAAAGCCCTTAGCTCTGAAGCGTCGAGTGTCGGAAGTACCCTCAAACCTGCAAATTATGGGCGCATATGGTGTCGGAGGGCCCTCGAGCAGGTCAGGTTAAGCGAGTTTTTGAAGGGCTTAGGCAATTACATCCAGTTTAAGTAGACCCATGCTAATTAGGTTTCGGATTGTCGTTTTTGTAGAAATATTTGAGGGTATTTATTGAATATTTCTGATGAAACTCTATCTAAGGTTAAGCTCGCCTTTGTAAATGACTATAATGTATTTTTTGTGTTAATTATTTTGTGTACAATAGAGAATAAAGGATGATTCTTTATGTACTCGTATATACTTGCAAAATATAATCTGAATATTTTTGTTATTATACTCCCGATGCAAACAAAGATATTATAAAGTTAAATGTGTGTAAGTGTAAAACCTGTTATGCACTTCCAAGTTTACCAGCTCCATGGCTGTTTTCTATTTGATGAAGCGAAGTGAGTAACATTCACAATCGATTCGGGTATCAACCTCCTTCAATGACTTGAATGAAATTACTTTTATATGCAACTATCAATTTAAAAGTTCCATGAAATATTATTAAATTTTTTGAATTCCCTTATTCTACATAACCATAACTACCCACTATTCATTCAGTGACAAAATGGCATGGAAATTTGTTTTTTGAAAAGATTTTTTTACGAAATACCTACTGCAATACTTGTCATGGGATCAGCATTATATTTGCAAAGGAATTTCGTTATTAATATTCAATAGATTAAACCAACCAAATGTTATTCATGATATTTCAAAGGTATTCATCAATTTTGTGAGGTCTAGAGCTCTCAGACACAAAACCTATATCGCGTTTACTTGTTTTAAATTCTCAAAGGAATAGACTAGCGGTAGATTTGGGATAAGTTCAGCTAAGGTTAATACTTCAGTTATTCTAGACTTTTCTAACATAAAGGTTAATATGGTCTGGTGGTTTGAGTCTAATCCCTTCACCTTGGTAATTTTACTTGCCAGACGTGAATAAAATCTTTTTGTGTATGTATTTGGTATAAATATTACTAATTTTCTTGAGAATAAGTTATGGAATAAGGTCCATCTAATGTTAAGCGGTTAGTTTTGTTTATAACAATTGAATAATCTCTACAAATGACGTGCTCACCAATGTTGAATCGCACTGCATCACAGTTATGCAATTATTATATTAACTACACTACACATTTCATTATCACGTTTTATTTTACACATTGTTCTCTTTTTTTTTGTGATCAACTTTATACTTTATATCTGTTTTATTAGTTAACTTTCACCTTATTATTTTGGTTTGTCTTTTCAGTATCATCTGCCTACCTACATAATTTGCTTATAAAATGTAGATTCGATTTGGTTTATGCACAATGTATATTATATAGTTTATATTAGACAATAAGAAAACTGTGAATCTAAGAATGAATTAATAAATAAATTAAATCAAAGCAGCAGCCATACCTAACCCTGATGAATATGAGCTGGTTTGATGATGGAACCAATATCTGTGCAAAGAAGCTCCTCAATCAATGGGCCTTATTAGTACCTATTAAAGTTTAACTCTTTTACTCATAATCCTCGCCATTTTGTAACGGAAGAGTATTCTTGTCACTTTCACTTTCATGCCAACGAAAAGAGACAGCAACAGACACACTGGTCTGATAATCTAATGGCGCAGTAAGCGACCAATAAGGGCCTCAAAGTTATAGGTATAATATCAACCCTTGTTCCCAATTTACAATTTTTTCTGAGTTTTGGACTAGTAAATGGTGCCGCGTAAAATTCACTCCAATATTTATTTATATATCAATAAAATTAAACCCTTGGAATGTTTAAAGAACCCCGTTAATTTCTTTACAAGCGATTAGTTAGGGGAGTCCAACAGACCCCAAATATTATAAGCACAAGAACAAAGACGGTCCTAAATTAATTTCTACTTATTTCGAATATTCTCTTTTCAAACGGAGGGTTATTTGTTACGGCGGTTATTTGTTTTTGATGGCCGCAAACGTACTCATAATACCTTTGATTCATTCATCCAATTATTACGAACGAATGACTTATGCTACCTATTGCAGAATAAGGCACACCAATTCCTTTTACTACACTGTATCGATATTGAGTGACATGAGAAGAAGAATGTTATTTTTGATAGCCCTTTTTGATGTAATATGAAACGTGCCCTACGATGCACTGCCCTGCGTCCATCAACTTGAGGCATACCGATGTTAAGCCTCATGTGCCTGTAATACACCGGCAGCCACACTCTTCAAACAGAAACACAGTGTTGCTGCTCAGAAAATGGCTAGGTAAATGGTAATGATGGATAAATGGATGGATGGATGTTTGTTGCTCTTTCACGCCAAAACGCTGAACGGATCTGGATGAAACTTGGCAGAGAGATAGATTATTGTCTGTAATAACACATAGGCTACTTTTAATCCCGTGAAAATACCGGGATTTAAATCGGCGCGGGTGAAACCGCGGGGCGCAACTAGTTATTAAGGTGAAGACAAGAGTGAATGTGACTCTTGCTCGCACGTTTTGACTTGTCGAAAGATATAAAATCACTAAACCCATTTTCGAAAAATCGCAAACAACCATTTTGTGTGCAATCACATTGCGAACAGTTTAGTAAAAAAAATCATTTTGAACGATACGTGTCTTCTTACTTAAAAGTTTACTTTTCTGGTTTTAGTACTTAAGCAAACTTTTGAGTAGGAAAACTTGCATCGATCAAAATGAAACTTATACCAAACTGTGTGCAATTTGATTGCACACAAAATAGTTGTTTGCGATTTTCCAAAATTGGGATTTGTGATTTTATATGTTTTAAAATGACGAAACGTGCGAGCGAGAGGAAAATTTGGTGTTGTCAACGCCTTAATAAATCCGAGGGTAAAACAAAATATGTCCCGCCCGCGGCCTCATTATTTATAATTGACTGACTGACACGTGACTGGAGCTAATCCAGTCACAAGATTAGGTACGTGTTATGCAACTTAACTAAATGTTTTTCAGCAGAGCTGTGCAGTACGTCAAAAAAGACGGGAGTATCACCTAGTGAATTCATCATTGCTGAAAGGTGTCCGCTAAATAACAGGCACTCATACTTAAGGTGAAGACAAGAGCTAACGTGACTCTCGCTCGCATTTTTTTACTTATAGAAGGATATAAAATCACTGAACCCATTTTCTAACAATCGCAAACAACCATTTTGTGTGCAATCACATTGCGTACAGTTATGTAAAAATTTATTTTTGATCGATACATTTTGAGTAGGAAAACTTGCATCGATCAAAAAGAAATATTTACCTAACTGTGTGCAATGTGATTGCACACAAAATGGTTGTTTGCGATTTTTCAAAATTGGGATTATTGTTTTTATATCATTCAAAACGTCAAATTGAGCAAGCGAGAGGTAAATTAGGTGTTGTTTTGCTTTGAGCTTTAGAGGTAAATCGCACTCCTGCTGAGCTGGTTCAAAAAAAGCCCTTTGTCAAATTGTGAGAAAATTTTTATATTTATGTTTAAATACATTAAATTATTAAGGCTCCGGCGACAGCGGCTCGCAATTTCGAGGTGCGATTGGCTATTATTTCATTTTATTTCATTTCGGGGAGGTTGTTTGAAAGAATAAATCTAAAGTGACACGCATAAATACTGTTCGAACACAAATAATGCAATAATATAAGGGAAACCTGCCCGAATCAGAAATCATTTTGGTATTAGTATGTTTGGTATTACGTTTACCTAATACCAAAATGATTTCTGACTCAAGCACATTTGCCTTATATTATTGTATTATTTGTGTTCGAACAGTATTTCTGCGTGTCACTTTAGAGTTATTATTTCAAACAACCTCCCCGAAATGAAATAAAATGAAATAATAGCCAATCGCACCTCGAAATTGCGAGCCGCTGTCGCCGGACCCTTAACACTATTTGAAAAGGGTATTTAAAACCCCTGGACATAAAGTGACTTAGACAAAACCAAAACAAGAAGTTTTTACGAAATAAACACAACACATAATGATAATAAAGCGTTATAACTCGTTGTAATGAAAAAATATGTTGAATACAGTTATTTGAATATTATTATAATGATAAAAAAACAAAAAAGTATTGAATATACAGAAATGGCGTGTAGGTACTCTTGTTTGTCATCAAACTGGCAGCAATACTCAACTTTTTCATAAATTTAGGATATTAACAAATAAAATTTTAATGATTAAAAAAACCATTTGAGAAGCCAACTGCTGCGGTTGCAAAAAATAAACGCTTTTTATAAGCTCAACTAAATAAAAGATCTAGAAGCAAACCCAATTTATATTCAAGTATCGTTCAAGAACTTCTAAAACCAATGATTTTTTTCCGAAAACCAACCCAATTAAATCTACCCTCCGAATTTAACTTACGAACGCAGGTAAAGATTTGCTCATAATAAATTCATTATACCCCACTGGGGTGCGATACACCCCACGAAACTCATACACGTCTATTTATCACTTTCGGATAAATGAGCATTTGGGTGCTTCCTAGCGCTTGGTTTCCCTCCGGCTGATAGAACGAGAGCTTGTGTTTGTTTATACAGATAATCTTACTTAGAGAGCTTTCACAGCACAGTTGGCAGTAGCACGGCTTTCTGCGCTATAAGCCGTGGGTTCCACACCGAGAACAAAGCTGGATGGTCGCGCACTGTTCGTTTTCAGAGGTACTTCCTGCCGCGCACTCTAAGATTGTGGAATGCACTCCCTTCGGATGTTTTTCCTGGATAATACCGTATGGGGTCCTTCAAAAAAGGTGTTTTAAAATATTTAAAGGGTCAGCAACGCGAGTGTGACACCTCTGGTGCTACAAACGTCCATAGACTGCGGTAACCGCTTCCCATCACGTGGGCCGTATGCTTGTTTGCTACCTTGGTAGTATAAAAAAAAGATTAGTCGTAGCTAGTTAACAATATAATTTGTAAACCATAAAGTACTTTCAACTTGCATGAAAGGAGCCTTCTCACAGGGAAGTAATATTGCAATCCTTTCACCTAAACACCATTCACAAACCTTTTCAAAACTTTAAAGTTTAATAGTTAGGTATACATAACTCTTTGCAAGAACAAACCGACTTCGAATACACTGGAAACTACACTTACCCCCGTTTTCTAAAAGCGCGATCAACACTTATCGGTTGTCAAGTCAATTGCTATCTCTATCTAATTTGAAGAAGGTAAAAGCTGAAATAGCAAATGACTTGACAGCGGATTAGTGTTGATCGAACTATCAGAAACCGGAGGTTATACTACTATTACTCAAAAACTAATCAGCACTCTGATTCATATTTAAATGGGAATAAAACAGTTGAATTGAGAACATCCTCATTTTCAAAGTCGGTAGAAAATTAGCTCCTGCTCTACTTGGTTGTTGTTCCCCATTTATCAGCCGCGACGTATGCAGCAACCATCCGTCAGCGGCTCCGATTCCAACTAAAGCACGCACTAGCACTAACTATTATACACACACTATACTATTATATATACTACTAGCGACCCGCCCGCGCGCCCCTGCTCCGCACGGGTACACATATCATGCATGTATTATACATATAAACCTTCCTCTTGAGTCACTCTATGTATTAAAAAAACCGCATCAAAATCCGTTGCGTTGTTTTAAAGATTTAAGCATACAAAGGGACATGGGGACATAGGGACAGAAAAAGCGACTTTGTTTTATACTATGTAGTGATATTATTAATTTTAAGAGTCGTAGAGCGCTTTGTGAAGGGCTCGTCCGGTGAAGTACTACCACCACGCCTTTTTCTGCCGCCAAGCAGCAACGCTGTGTTTCGGTTTGAAGAGTGCGGTCGCCGGTGTAATTACAGGCACAGTATGACTCGAGTTGAAGACGCAGGGAAGTGCATCGTATGGCACGTTGCTGTCGTGCGTGACTTACGAGGCAATGCTTTGTTATGGGTGATGGTTACCACTTAACATCAGGTGGGTCATCTACTTGTTCCATTTAGCTGGTTGTACATACAATTTCACTATGTGAATAATGTTCTAAGTCTGTTCCTAAAATACAATATTTGCTTAGTTTCCTACTAATATTTCTTCTGTGGTTTGGGCTAGATAGTATTGTGTGGAATGTCCGCTAAAATGTTATTATTATTATGTAAATAAGTACCATTTATATACAAATAAAATTAGGTACAATTAATAAAAGTTTTTACAAAATGTACAAAATACTTATGAAAAAGATAAGCTATCTACAGACCGATCTAGTTATCTCTACTGATATAATGTATCGAGTTGTAGTTCTCTATAGTTACAGCTCCCAACAGGCGAAGTAATAACTATCAGTCAAGCAACCCGATTCCGACTAGATACGATGTAGGCATTTAGGAAATTGTGTATTTCTGGTTTATGTATGTTTAATGTTTACCAACTTCGCGAATGTACGCTGTTTCTGAGATCTACGTTGACTTGCTCTGATAACTATTTTGTCTCGTATTATGTATTTGTACAAGACGTGGGTATGGTGAAACTAAGGAATATAGATAAAACAGTATTCAAATTCCTTGGGTAAAACTAAAATAATCCATGTCAATAGTAATGCTACAATGTGTAACCTACCGAACAGTGCGATGCAGGTGTTGGTACCTTGGGTTGGTGCCTATCTGAGTCTACCTGCAATGTCTAAAAATGTAAACGCAGTAGGTTCTCTAAAACTAGTTCTGTGGTTTAGTTAGATAATAGTTAACTTATGTACTTAGATTTAATTTAATGTGAACTCTTAGGTTTGTCATAAACATTGTTTAAAGAAACCTCAATAAATGATTTAAAAAAAAATGCTACAATGTTAAATTTATAACAAAAACATCTGGGCAATTTTTGACAAGTAAGACAAAAGTGAGCAAAAAATAAGCTACACAAATACGCTATAGAATAAACAGATAAATAATAAATTGCTATTAGAAAATGGAAATAACAAAAAATAATGATTAAATTTATCCTATTAAATAAAAGTTCTAATAAGTAATGTTAGGTACGCTTCCGACTGGCACTGATTTGGATCAGTTGAGCTATCTATAGATCGTTTACAACGGTCTGCAGATAGCTCAACTGTTTCATATGTATTTTGTATATTTTGTACATTTTGTAAATAATTGTAACTATTAGTTGTAATTTTCAGAATAAATAAATAGTAATGTATAAAACAAAAACTTATAAAATATATTGTAAAAGAGCATGCATTGAAACTGTAAGTTCAAATAATTATTTAATTAACTTTATTAAGATAAAATATTAAGTATGTGCCTACATACCTACCTATGTCTAAAATAAGTATTAGAAAATAATTATGCGTGCATAAGTAGTGATTGAAATAATGAATAATAATTGTTTGTAAAAGTGATGGAATAAACAGGCTTTTTTATTTTATTTTATTTTATTTTATTTTATTTTATTTGTAAGACAAAAGTGACGATCATCGATGCATTTTTTATTAATTTATACGGTCAAATTATTTAATCCCAACTAATCCCAACTAATATTATAAATGCGAAAGTAACTCTGTCTGTCTGTCTGTCTGTCTGTCTGTCTGTTACGCTTTCCCGCTTAAACCTCTCAACCGATTTTGATGAAATTTGGCACAGACAATCTTTAGACCCTGAGAAAGAACATAGGCTACCTATTATTGCGAAAAAAGAGATGAAGAGATTAAAAGTATGCAGACGAAGTCGCGGGTACCAGCTAGTATACTTATAAATTGGGATAATATTATGAAATGGGTAAATGTATCAGTATACTTAAAACAATAGTTATAACCAGAATGTTTTTTCTCTGTGAGAATCGCAACCTAACACCGCAGAAGGCTGTGTTTAATTCATTCAACTCTGATATTGTGTGCATTTTTGTACTTGGGATGCTTGCATGCGTTTGAGTTGTTATGATGTAGTAGTCTGCATTATTATTATAAGTTTTTTTCTACAATTTATAGGCTTGGGTTAGACTGCAATTTCGCCTTAGGTCGTTTTTTTTTAGTACTGCCACTTCGCAACATGAAATCACTTTTACCTGGTCGGTAAATCACCCGTTATTTAGCAGTCTGGCAGCCCTTTGTACCCAGCCATCATTCATCATAATTAAAATGTATTATTCCGGCTCTGCGAGCGTGTTATTAATTATTATTTAATTAAGATTTGGAGTGAGCCTGTGAGTATTGTTTTGTATGAAGATCCATCTTACTTTTGGTGTCAGTTCATTTTGTTATACTTTGTC
This sequence comes from Plemyria rubiginata, assembly GCA_963576535.1. NCBI lineage: Eukaryota > Metazoa > Arthropoda > Insecta > Lepidoptera > Geometridae > Plemyria > Plemyria rubiginata. Next base: position 2,295,595 of record OY754916.1, on the reverse strand, counting down.
ACGAACTCCACGATTTGACTAGTATCCAATGTTATCTGAACTTCAAAGTCATTGAGGGTCTAACAAATTAGAGCTCACGTTATAAACGCGTGACCCAACTACTGGTCCATGCGTATTTTGTAATTACTTGTATTTTTTTATACATACCTAGTTTACATACCTATTTTAGTTGGTATAAATTGGTGTACAATTTATACCAACTAAAATGCACCTGGTACCAACGAATTACTATTAAATTATGAACTACTATTTTTGTCGTATCTCAAAAACTCATGAAAAATTAAAAAAAAAGCAATGGATTTTGAAATTTAGTAACCAATCTCTTATAATTACAATGTATAATTATTACGATACTCGCTATTTCCATTTAGATTCTATTACTTGTATCACATTTTCCTCGCTATGGAACCCCAATATGTTATCAACGTAATTACCATTACACTAGCGCAAACTATTGTCTTACCAAATTCATTGCAAAACGGACTTACTGTTCGACACTATGTTTAGTCAATACATACAACGTCAATTGATGCAAATAGTCTCGCCCAATCAATTATCCTCTTTACGGATGTCGGTTAAAAATAGTTCAAATAGCAGGCAGATAAGTCCAGATTTACATCAATTAATGGCCTATGCCATTCATGTTTGTCATGACAGATTACCCAGATCGATCTCAATTACTTTATTTCCATCATTTATACAATCGTCCAGTTCAAAATAAATGCAAGAATAGTTGGTTTAACTGAATCCTACAAAAAAACGGTAGGAACCAAGCGGTAAGTTTGTTGCCTGGTGCTTTATTCACTATGACCAATCCAATCGCGTTTGCGTTTAGATAACGTTGTGACGTCACACGGTTAGTTTAAAATATCTCCTATAATCTCCTATGTCGCAACTTAGACATTTAAACACTTCACTTCGTTTTTTCTAAAGTTTTTTGTATAATGTTCTATTCGACAGTAAACTAAAGTCCTGTATTTGGTGCTTGTTACATCACTATCACTACATAGTATAAAACAAAGTCGCTTTCTCTATCCCTATATCCCTATGTATGCTTAAATCTTTAGAACTACGCAACGGATTTTGTTTTTTTTTTTTTTATACAACTAGCTGATGGAACAAGCAGATGGCCCACCTGATGTAAAGTGGTAACCATCACCTATAAACAAAACATTGCCCCGTAGGTCACGCACAATAGGAACGTGCCCTACGATGCACTGCCCTGCGTCCATCAACTTGAGGCATACAGATGTTAAGCCTCATGTGCCTGTAATTACACCGGTGACCACACCCTTCAAACCGAAACACAGCGTTGCTGCTTGGCGGCAGAAAAAGGCGTGGTGGTAGTACTTCCCCGGACGAGCCCTTCACAAAGAGCTCTACTACTTTGATGCGGTTTTTTAATAGATAAAATGATTCAAGAGGAACGTTTATATCACGGATGAAGGAAAGGAGGGGATGGGGCATGTGGGCGTATCCCGGCGACGGCAACGTGCGGGATTCCCCACATAGTCCTTCGCTTGGCAAAAATCAGGGATTAGTCGCGAGTCGTCTGTCGTCTGACAAGTTTATAAAATGCCGGAATGTGCGATCGTCACGTGCAAGAATACTAGCAGAAAAGTGAATGATAGGGAACACGGAATAACCTACCACATGTAAGTTGACAAATTTACTTGTTTTTATTAAGTATTTAGCCATAAAACAATCACAAGTCAAAACATACTTTCTAAGGTCAGTCAAAAGTTAAATCGGTGCGAAAAGCATTTTTAACTAATTGTTTCAAATACATTGCTGCGTGTATCTTGAAACGAGTCACGACCCAATAAACAAATGACGCAATGGAATGAGTTGTTAGCGATGCTCTCGACACCACGTTCTTTGCGTGGTACTGTCGCTGCTATTTGCTGCGAGATAGTGATGTGCTCGTTCATTTCAACAAATAAAAAAAATTACCGATGATCGAATGATGATTGCTTGAAAAAAGTAAAATGAAGTAAAATATAACATAGTTTGAATAAATAAATGGTGTTTACTTAGATAGAGATATTTTAAGAGTAGTAGAGCTTTTTGTGAAGGGCTCGTCCGGGGAAGTACTACCACCACGCCTTTTTCTGCCGCCAAGCAGCAACGCTGTGTTTCGGTTTGAAGAGTGTGGTCGCCGGTGTAATTACAGGCACATGAGGCTTAACATCTGTATGCCTCAAGTTGATGACGCAGGGCAGTGCATCGTAGGGCACGTTCCTATTGTGCGTGACCTACGGGGCAATGTTTTGTTTATAGGTGATGGTTACCACTTAACATCAGGTGAGCCAACTGCTTGTTCCATCAGCTAGTAGTATAAAAAAAATAGAGACAGCAGATTAGTTTTGATCGTGCTTTCAGAAACCGGCGGTTAAGCGCTGCCAGTATATTTTAAACACCTGAAAAAATACACTTTATAGAACGAAAACGGGCCCGTCAAAATCTGGATCACTATTGATCAGATTTGGACGGGCCCGATTTTTTTGAGAATATAAGTACCTCCATTTTTGAAGTCAGTTAAAAATAAAAGTTATTATTATTATTAAATTAAGACATATGGATTTTCTTACTAGACAAGCTGAGATTGAATGTGGAAAAGACTTCGATAATATCGATTCATCTTTTGTAAGATCGTATCAATCGATAATACTTTATCGATAATATTAAAATCCCTATGCCTACGTTTTTATGGTAGTGTGACGTACGAGTGGTTCGCATTGATTGGGTGATTGTAAGTGTGAGTTGGTCAAGTAGCCAATCGTAGTGCTGCGTTCAGTGTGTGTGTCACCCGAGTTTATTATCGTATGTACGCTTTATATGTAAGTGTAGGCAAGGGAGAGGGAAATCTGCCGACACCGTGTTTCATATGATTAGAATTTAAACCGCCAGTCTCTATAAGTCTATGGTTTATATGTATAAAACATGCATGATATAGTAGAAAAACAATGTGCACCCGTGCGAAGCGCGGGCGGGTCGCTATAGTTATAAATAAAATTCACAAATCTTATATCTCATAAAAACTTAAAATATTTAACAAATGCACTTTCTTCACTGTGGCTTAGTAAATACCTTGAATTTGTTTCTCGAAAAATTGCAAACAAAATGGCAAAAGCCTAGCTTCATTAACTTTCCCTCGAGTAAATGTAAGCGCTTGAACAAAACCGAGTGAGATAACTTGAGAACACGGATTCTCGATTAATGACGACATAAATGTAAATGAAGTAGAAACATCGCATTTCGAACTTCCAAATCCTTGGGCACAGTATTACGAGATTTTAAACCAGAAGGTACATACACACAGCGCTTACCCCCGATTTTCTGAAAGCTCGATCAACACTAATCTGCGGTCGAGTCGCTTGCTGCTTCAGCTTTTAATTCAAATTAGATAGAGATAGCAAGTGACTTGACAGCCGATAAGTGTTGATCGAGCTTTCAGAACCGGCGGTTAGTCGGCTCCGTACGATTGACCGATGTATTATCTGTGGTTAGGCCAATTAAGTCGAGAGAATGGTATGAAGAATGCTGCTGTGTCTGAAATCATGCGCCGGCACATAAGCATCCTGGAAATGGGCTTGTTTAAAAAGCTTCTGCAAAATCATATCAATTTTAAACGATACAATGATATATTGATGTCGATTCTGTTGTTGCATTAAACTAACTCAATTTGACAGCTCTAAAATTATAGCCATCCTTGTTGTTTCCGTCTTATAGAAAGAGACGGCAATATTTTGAGTGCTGCCAAATTAGGTTAAATTAGGGAAACTAAACAACAGAATTGGCACTATTGTTTCGTAGAAATGTGTCAATTAATTTCCATCCTTCATTGTCTTCTTAAATATTTTAGGCATGTTTGTTTGTTTTTAAAATAAGCGATGCGGGCGATTACCTTTTAAATTCTCTGTGCGTGTTTTATGTTTTATCTGGTTCCCGATGTACCTGTCAAACGTTGCTTAGTTTGGAGCTAAATCACGTGGTTTAAAATGTTCATCAACGAATTAATATATAGAAGCACTTCATTGTACATATCTTCACTATGTAATCAATAACATAACAATGACATTATTATAAGACATGTTCTATGTGCCAGATATAATTTTTAAACCAATTTTTTTTAGTCATTTTCCGAATTACTATAACTCCAAATCAATACCCTACCGCAAGAATTGCTTACTGCTTATTGCGTTATTATTACTGTTCCAGGCGTGTCAAGGCACATTACCATACAAAAGCGCGTTCTGCGCACTTTTCCAGCGAACAACATAAATCTCACTGGATGACAGCCCTCCAGGTGCCCGCTTTCGACTCTGAATACAAATGATAATGAACAGTGAATCTCGGATGCACGCACAGTGTTGAACTAACGCAGCTTTAGTTTGTGCAGCTTGAAAAACTGACTCAAAGTCAAAAAAAGTATGTAATACAGTATGTAAGTATATTCAATTGTATTATCTATCGAATGACGTATACCATAAAAAAGAGAAGAAAACTTATAAGTTACAAGGTTACTTTGAAACTTCAAAGCTAGGTGAATCTAGTACCACTTCTTTTTATAGCTAATAAACAAAGCATAAATCAGTTGACGAATTTGAATATTTCATTTTTACGGCCAAAAAAACCCTGGTCATCTTTGTAACATGATCCGGAACACCTTTTAGATAAGACGCAAGTTTTTAGGTAACGTGCGTATAAATAACGCAACGCCTGTGTTTGAGTTTTCGGAAATATATTAACTAATGAAGTGTCGTGTAAAAAATACAAATGAATTCATGATTAAAGCAGTTTTATAAAATTATAATTATTTAATTAATACTTATTAGGTCTTACCTATTTATTATTTTGGTTTTTGCTTGGTACTAAGAAATCTGATGGGATATCTACCGTGCCTGAGGCTTTTTATGTTCATCATACCTATGTATTTCATCTAAAAGAAAATGTTTTCATTCAATGAATGACATCAATAATTAAAAACTGTCGAGATACCATTGCTATTTGCCATTTCCTTTTATCTTCATAAAAAACTTTTGTAACATCATTATTTCCTATCAAACGAAACAATAACCCATAAACAACATATATGACGAGTAAACAGAAGAAAAGGCAAATCCGGTCCGACAGGTGCAAACAATGAACTAGCATTCGAACTTCTATGTCTATAGCGGTAAGGTTTGTTATCGCGTCGCAGAGTAAAACTGTTTCAGAGGTAAGTAAGCCGCTTTTGATTTGTGGCCGCGAATAAGAAAGTATTGTTTATGGTTTCTTGGAGGTAACAAAGAATAATGTTGAGTTTGTTGAGCGAAGGACGGAGCCTCAGAGTAAATAAGTAGGTAACTAGATGAAAATAATAGGAAAAGAAAATACTGCTCATCAGTTACCTAGTTGGAATACAGTTTTTGTATAATACTTGTTTTTATTTACAACTAGCTGATGGAACAAGCAGATGGCCCGATGTTAAGTGGTAACCACCACCTATAACAAAGCCTTGCCTCGGCAGGCTCGAACGACAGAAAAGTGCCCTACGATGCACTGCCCTGCGTCTATCAACTTGAGGCATACAGATGTTAAGCCTCATGTGCCTGTAATTACACCGGCGACCACACTCTTCAAACCGAAACAGCGTTGCTGCTTGGCGGCAGAAATAGGTGTGGTGGTAGTATTTTTCCGGACGAGCCCTTCACAAAGAGCTCTACTTCTCCTAAAGCTAGAAGGCAATGCGTACATTTACTGATGGAGAATTTCTTTCTTCTTTTATTTCTTTTACATTTAACACCGCTGTTCATACTAGACTATATCTCGGATCATTCCCGAAATCCCCACTAAGAAATCCCCACTGGTGGGGATTTCAATATTTTTTTCCTTTAATCCCCACTGACTACGTCGTAGCATGCTACGGCGTAGCAGTGGGGATTTGAGGAATTTATTTTCCTCTAATCCCCACCAAGTCATGAAGTCGCTATTATATCACTTTTTTAACATTAATATTATTATAATGAAAGTCTAAGTTTAGTTCTTATTAAGTTTTATTAAGTCTTTCTATATAATAATAACCTATAAATCCAATAGTCTCATTTCTTGCCTAATACAACATAATTAAATAACCATGAGTATTGAATACTTATTTTATTATACCTCTATTCCTGGCCCGCTTCCTTTCAAGATAATGAATGCAGAATGACTTTACTACTTGTTACAATTAGATACATACCTAAACGCAGTACTTACCTAAGGGGTAAATTTTGATGAGAAAAAATAAAAGAATAAAATTGTCTCAATAATAAACTCTTTTAATTATCATTCACTGAGGATAAAGTATTAAATGTTTTTTACAATTTTTAACAAGACAAATAAACAATTACGAGAAAATGTGTTTGTTTATTTATTAAAATAGCAGACTCTAAATTGTTACAAATAAAAATCACATCATATTGTACAATAATTAACAAGATTACCTATAAAAAACTTCAACAATCGGTGATCATATTTTTTTATAAAAGTATTAGACTCTTAAACTTACAAACATTAAAAACTAAAAATCACACCATATTTTACAATAATTAACAAGTATAAAAATCGCAAATTCAACAATCGGTAATTATATGTTTTTTTTTTAATAAAAATGTTAGACTCATACACTTATATTAAAAATACACATATATTAAAAAGTAAAAATCACATCATATTTTACAATAATTAACTATATTACAGTTCTCGCAACAGATCTAGGCATTCGTGAAGTTAGATGTTAGCTGTCAAAAATGGCTTTAGTGTCACTACTTAAGGTTGTAAATTGTCTGCCGCGCAGCCAAATGGCTAATTTCACGAATGCCTAAATCCGTTGCGAGAACTGTACAAATATTAGAAACTAAAAATCACGTCATATTTTACAATAATTAACAATATTAAAAAAATATTAACAATCAGAAAAATAGGGAGATTTATTGCAACAAAATATACTTACGTTTATGGTTACAGATCCACGGCACTTTTCTTTTTTTCGAAGCACACACTCCCACATACTAGCACCACTTTTGTATTGTTTTTTTAGGCAATATTGATGTCCTGCTCTCACCAATATAGTAGCACTCAACTTTTTTATAAACTTTAGCTCGTCACCGCTACCAGACGAAATAATTGCCATTTTAGTCTAACACATATGAAGATTTAAACCAAACTGATAAGAAATTCGGGAATAACTATCTGCCTAAACAGGACTAGACAATGCAGTAAACTTTAGGTACGTTTCGGCCAATCACAAGCCAGTATTGTCATTGTCAGGTTGTCCCATAGAAGGTTTTAAGCAATAAACCCTTTTGTCTAATTGACCAATAATGAGGTGCGGCTGTCAAGTGTTATCAATAGATAAGCTGTCTGGTATGTTCTATTGTTATGCGGTGTCCTTCATTGATGTATTTTGGTTCGATGGAAACCAGTTTTTAAACTGCAGCTGCAAATATTTTTAGACTTTTAAAACAATGGCATGCATAGTGTGCTTTCGAATATTTTCTTATGTACCTACAGAAAGACTCGATGAAACTTAATCAGAACTAAACTTGGACTGTCATTATAATAATATTAATGTTAAAAAAGTGATATAATAGCGACTTCATGACTTGGTGGGGATTAGAGGAAAATAAATTCCTCAAATCCCCACTGCTACGCCGTAGCATGCTACGACGTAGTCAGTGGGGATTAAAGGAAAAAAATATTGAAATCCCCACCAGTGGGGCTTTCTTAGTGGGGATTTCGGGAATGATCCTATATCTCATGCCTGTGTCTCGAAAGTATGGTGCGAAGCTTACTCTGCGGTTATCCAACGCTTTAGTTACAAAGAAGATTACTGCAGACCACCATGATAGAAGAAACATGAGATAAAAAGATCTATCTTTGGTCGGCTTCACAGTTCAGATAACATCTTCTTCTTCTATATATACAAAAATGAATTGCTGTTCGTTAGTCTCACCAAAACTCGGGAACGGCTGATCCGATTTGGCTAACTTTGGCCTTGAATTATTTGTGGAAGTCCAGGGAAGGTTTAAAAGGTGAATAAATATGAAAATGATCGGAATTAAATAAAAACCAAAAACTATGCGGGTGAAACCGCAGGGCGCAACTAGTTTATAATAAAGTAAAAGCAGTTTATACATAATATCAGTTTATACATAATATTAGTTAGTTTGAGACTAGGTAGTGTTGTTAGGAATTTCCACCAATATTTATTAACAAATAAAAAATACTTTCTCTTCTTCCAACAGTATCTCAAATTCAAAAGGTTTTTATTCAATAAAATCACAAGGATCACTTTGAAACGTCGTAAAACTACGTGCCAGTTCCATTTTATTTGAAGAGCATTTTTAAAGAAAAAAAAAGAAAAGAAAACATATTTATTTCGTCCCACAAACACAGGTAAGTACTTAAAACTAACAGAAAATAAAATAATAACTTACACTAATAAAGAACCTACCTACCGTTGTGCGGGGCAAAAAGGTCACGTCTCAGCTAAATGCTGCACTAAACCTAGGTACCTAGGTACCGTAGGTACAGTGCAACGCTGGTTTTCAGACGTGGCCTGGCCTGGTGTGACATGCGACCGGTAGACAAGTAAAGAACACAGAATATATTTATATATTTTTCAGCTATCGGGCAGTTAAAATTTATAAAATTATGTATATTATGAAAAAAAACAGACAGAGCTATAATAAATGTTTTTGTCACAGTACAGCTTGGCATTGTTTGAGGCTAGATGGCGATATGGAATAATCTCCAATACCAATTTTAATTAGGGTCATGTTATCTCACCTGAATGAAACTACTATCGGTAAGCACACGTTTTAACTGGTGACCCCGACAATAAAAATAAGAGATGCGTTCGGCTGCACAGCTATTAATGTATTAACTGAATCACTATCGTCGAGAACTGGGTCAGAACACTTATAAATTGCAATTTTAATTGAATCGTGCAGTTTAATTAACGATCGAACAATTAGTTTCGAGAGAAGCGCCACTATATAAAGTTTTTTTGGCTGTAAAATAGCAACGAGAAACTATCATAAGTTGACTTGCCTCACGATTTCAATGTTAAAGGGTTGTCATTGAATAAAATCACTAGGATCACTTCGAAACGTCTTTAAGCTAGAGCTAGAAAAATAGGTACGAACACTAGTAGGTAAAGCCAACTCATAAGATAAGTAGGAAAACTTGTCTATATCACAATAAAATTTTTACTAAACTGTGCGCAAAACTTGGCAATGCAGCTAGAAGTGTCCCGATTTGCACTGATTTGGATAAAATAAACAAATCTACACCCACAGATAATTACAATATAGTAATATTATTGTACTGTGTTTACACCAAATAATAGACGCAGTACGTCAAAAACACATCACGAGATAAGAACATTCAAAGCCTCTACAAATAGGGAGGGTGTTATCTACGCGCGATTTGAGGGGCGTTAGTACTGAATACGTTATAGTACTGAGGAGCAAACAAGTTTCACTGCTATATCACTTGCAAAATCCCAATGAGGAAATACCAAGGTCACCTGGGAAAGCCTGCAACAGCATCAGCGAGCTGCTGGCCTTCGGGTGGCTGAACTAGCACCCACCACCCGACACGCAAAAAGGACCCATCATCGACCTACTTGCGGAAACCAGTCCGCTCACCAAGTACAAATTAAGTAAGACGCACAGGGCAGAAAGAGGCCTATACCCAGCAGTGAGCCATACCAGGTGGAGATGATGATGGTGAATGAGGGACAAAAATTACCTAATGGAGACTACAAAAAGGGATACCAAATGTTACGACACCCATGGAAGCATACAAACCGAATGATGCATCGTGAGGTGTCAGCTGGTGAATGACTCTCAAAAACACTTATCAGAGAAAAGCATAGGACTTTTGTTATTTTCAGTGGTTTCTTTTAAATTTTTTTTCAAAAGTCAATTACCAGCAGTGTAAGTACCGTTCTTATCGATCGCTTAATTTGACATTTGAAATCGTCAAAACTCGTTAAAACTGGTTTTATCCATTGATGAAGCCATTTTAACGAATTTAGACGATTCTAAATGTCAAATTAAGAGATCGATCCTTGGTACTAGCACTGCTGATTGGTGACCCTGACAAGGATTTAATTGAAATATTCATGGACCTTATCATGTGACCTGAAAAAGCGGCAAGAATTGGACACCTTTTTCCACGAAATTTAATCATGATATCAGCTGTATATCAATTTGTTTATTTCAGGGCTGTGTGAAAGTCCACGAATATTTATTATTTTCTCGAGAGCTTTACACAAGCGTATTCAATCTTAAACCGACTATATAGAGGCTATTTTACATTCCAGTCCGATGTGAAGTGATAGAACATTAACGTTTGTACACATAATGCAATATAACTACGGATGGGAACAATTTCGGAGGATGGGATGTGAGTTACGACACCGGATTAATGTAACTTCAAACTTTGAAATAATATCATCATCGGGTATGTTTGCTGACGCGCAGACGGATGGATTCCACGCGATCCTCAGAAAGAGAGCGGCATCGGTGCTACGTCATGTCCACGGCAGCGGGAATGCCATTCTAAGCGTGTTGTCAAATAAAGTTGATCGTCCTATGTTGTGGCGCTTATTGCAGCTTCACGTGAATAGGTTTAATTAATTGTAATTTTAATTTTATTTTAATATTGAATGTTTTATTTTGTGGCTTTTGTTATTTAATTTAATGAATGATTGTATTTAATTTTACATGTATTTTACTAAAATCTATGGTTCATAATGTTCCGAAATAAATGATTTGAATTTGAATAATGTTTCACTGACCTTTACATTACGGTCGGGAATGACCGAGCAAGCAAAGCTACTAGCGAACACCTGTCAAATTACTTATCATTGGCACATGTCACATTTTTTACCGACTTCAAAAATAAGTGGTTCTCAATTCGACGGTATTTTTTTTATATTTTGTTTCCGCATTACTTTTGACCGAGTTTGTGGTTTTGATGGTTCTTTTTTTAACCGAAAGCTGGTGCTTGTCATGTGGTTTGCCATTTAAATTTAAGTTAGATCTGACGAGTTGTTTTTAAGTTAAGGCGAGGATATCCCAGAACCTCCAACCTCCAAGACGCCTCGGGGGTACTGGCTGCTCGGCGCGAACACTTGAAAAGCTAGATTTCGTTAGATTTTCTTCTCTGAGATTAATAATAATGAAATTTTTATTTTTTTTGCACAGCGCTAGTAAATATTAATCCCTATCTTTTGATATAAAAAAGTATGTTCGTATTATATTAGCTATCCAGTTCCCATATTACAAGCTTTGGTTTAGTTTGGGGCAAAATGGTGCTGTATGGAAAGTTCACAAATATTCATTTATTTATTTATCTATCTCCCATGCTTTGTATGAAACGTAGGTCCCTACTTCTAAAGACAAAGCCTATGAATCATCCATCTAATTGCAGTATCACTCTTTTCAAACCATGTCACGCTACCCCTATTTCATCATCTGCACGCGACACACATTGAATGTTGATGAATTAACTTCTATTGCAGTAATTATGCTTTCTGTAGCTGATAACAGTCGTTATGTGACGGAGATGCGTTTTCTCAAAAGCTTCTTAAAATAAGATTAGGTTAAGATTATACATATTTTCAATACCTATTTTAAAAGAGTGATAAAGCTTTTCTTTATCTATAGGCTTTAAGTGAAACGATGACAAAATAAACTCTATGTTAGGAGACAATATTGAGGTCTCTGAGCAAAGTAGGTAGCCTATGTCTGAGTAGGCAACTCTTTAGTACAACTTCCAAGCACAATGAATACCAATAGCAATGCACAAATACGACTGCAATTTAGCGGCCACCGCTTTGTGACCACCATAGTGTAACGCAAGATTAGATCTTCTGTCACTTGACTGATTAATTTAAGCTGAAATTCCGTTAAAAGGAGGGGATGAATATACCTGTGTCAGAGAATAATTAATTATCTTCGTGAAATAAGGGGCTGATACTCTCAAAGCAAAACAAAACAAGTTTTTTCACTAAAAAGTTTGCTTAACTAGTTTGCGTACTTATGCAAACTTTTTAGGACAACTAGCATGGATCAAATTTATTTTTAGCCGACTTAAAAAAAGGAGGACGTTCTCAATTCGACTGTTTTTTATGTTTGTATAACTTTTACTGAGTGGAACGATTTTGATGTTTTTTTTTTGTTGAATCGAGTGCTTGTATGAAGTCCCATTTAAATTTAAGTCAGATCTGACGAAAAAAGTATTGCTGAAAATAACCGACTCGATATATCGGGCGTGCTAAAAACCGTCGAAACCCCGGCTTCGCACGGGTGCTCAGTGTTTCTCAGCTTTATTATACATTATATTAATATTATAAGTATGTATTTACAAAAAAAAAGTATTATAAGTAGTATATCAGCTATCTGGTTCTCCCATATTACAAGCATAAGCTTAGTTTGGGACTAGATAGTGCTGTGTGGAAAGTCCACCAATATTTTTTTTTTATGTTATAATAATATAAAGCTACATTATTAACATCTAAACTACCTCTTGAAACACTCTATCCATTAAAAAAACCGCATGAAAATCCGTTGCGTAGTTTTTTTTAGATCTAAGCATACATTACTGTTTTGTACTACGTGTTGATAAATAAATATCCAAGAATTGCTTGCGTAAAGGCATAAGATATGAAATCGAACTAAGCGCAAACTCTAGCAGACTAGTCTCGGGTTTGTCCAAGTTGTTACTTTCCAAACAGAACTCCAAAAACCAACAAAACTAAGTTAGATCCGGCTTCAAGTTTGAATCCTCCGACGTGGAACAGCTAAACCTAAATTGAGTACAATCACATTCCTGAATCCTACTGGTACAATTGGCTACTCATCAGGCTACACCACCTCCCATATCTACTATACATACAATACATATGGGTGGTAGGAAAGAGACGTGGTGGCGGGTAATGCCTTGATGATGCAAATGAAACAACAGTATTGCATAAATTTCATTTTTTTAATCTGTCTAATGCTTTTGATATAAATAATTATAGGGAGTTACAGCCCCAAGAATAATAAACTTCCTCTTCTGCTAAACCGTATATGAGTTTTAAATTTTCAAAGATAAAATTTCACCGGGCAAGGAGCAAAACACAATATTGCTAGTAACCAGTATTGTAACTGTGGCCGTACGAGAAATCAAATAGGATCGACCAAATGCGATTAAATTATTAAAAAATACTACGCAGCATCTAACAATATTTATAAATAACATGTGTTTCAGAACAACCACCGAACTAATTTAGGCAGTTAAATTGAATCCGTCTCTAGCTCAGAGAGTACTATTATTAATCATTGATGTAGTGGGCAGTAATTTCACTTGATATTACCATATTGTACAAAAATAAATAATTAAAATACATTTGCTATCTATTCTCAGGTTGAAAAGTAATGCGCGAAGTGAAGGACGGCTGTACACAAATAATATTACACTGACACTGACAGGTGACATTTTTTATCTGTTAAATAGAATACCTTCACGAACAGCCATAAATAAAAAAAAAGAATAATACCTTTCTGCAGATATTGAATAAATAAATATTGGTGTGCTATCCACGCAGCACTATCTAGCCTAAACTAAGAAACGCTTGTAATATGGGAACTTTATAGCTGATTTTATTACATTTATAATTTTTATTAAATATAGTACACTAGTTACGCCCGCGGTTTCACCCGCGCAGATTTAAATCCTGGTATTCCCACGGGATAAAAATTAGCCTATGTGCTATTCCAGACTATAATCTATCTCTCTGTCAAGTTTCATTCAGATCCGTTTAGCCGTTTCGGCGTAACAGAGTAACAAACATCCATCCATCCATACTTGTTTGTAAGTATGGATGCGCGTTTATAATATAGTACTTAGTAGGATAATAACACCATTGATGAAACTGATCAAAGAGTCTTCTGCAATAGATTGTATACTGTATGTTGTATCAAGAAAAATAAGGGGCAGGCACACCAGCCGGAAGCTGTTCCGAGCGATCGAACATTATTCATAGCGCGCAGATTGTGTAACAGTTACCACGATTCTTACCAAGGAATTTGTATTCAAATTCCTTGATTCTTACTGACAACTTTCGTCAATGTCTCTATACTGTGGTCTCTCTCGCGTTGTGACACTAGTTTCTTTCGAAACTAGTGTGGTGAAGGGATTTTAAATGCGCCTCAAGAGGCTCCTTTCGAGCTACAAGGGAAGTCGGTTATGGCAGGGGGCCGATCTAAGCCCCTGGCAATTCTGATGATGTCTTCTGTATAGATAGATGTTAGTATGGATACTACAAAACATGAAAATGAAACATAAAACTGCAAGAGTTAATGTGACTCTCGCTTGCACGTTTTGACTTGTTGAAAATATAAAATCACTAAACCCATTTTCGAAATATCGCAAACAACAATTTTGTGTGCAATCACATCGTGCACCTTTTAGTAAAAAAAATATTTTGATCGATACAAGTTTTCCTATTCAAAAGTTTGCCTATGTACGAAAACTAGAAAAACATACATTTAGGTAGGAAAACTTGCCTCTATCAAAATGATTATTTTACCAAACTAAGTTACTGTTCCTCGTCCCATGTGCCATGTGTTGTGTAAAGCCCCGTATTCATGGTAAACATTTGTTGCTAAACTGTCAACACACGTCAACATTTGTTGCTCGGGCGAGAGCTTGTCAACATTGCATTTGCTGCATTGGACATGCCGTTATGTGCAATGTGATTGTACACAAAATGGTTGTTCGCGATTTTTCAAGATATAAATTATATCTTTGAAAATGTCGAATCGTGCGAGCGAGAGGTACATTAGGTACTGTTTTTCAAAAAGCGTTTTTAAATTTCATAACCTGCTGGCAGTTGCAAAAACATTGCACACAATTCAGCAAAAAAAATATAGTTTAACCCAAAAAAATGCTGTTTCTCATTACAATAATACTATGAAATTAATCAAATTCATTTCCATTTCGAGTTTGTTCCATCACGTGTTTGTAAACAAATTGAAATACATTTTGTGTGTAACTTTAATCCATCCACTTATTTTAATGAATCTCATTTACTTAATCCGATGAATATTTTACGATCATTTTGTTTTATGTAGGGGTTGTCAGACCGACCTGTCTATCTGTCCAGTCTATTTTATATAACTAGTAGTTCGCCCCGAACTGAGATCTCGTGATGCGATCCGAAAGCTCCAAAAATTTAAGTACATAGATGGTAGTAATCAGAAAGATCAAAATCCTTTGGTGACATCGAAAGAGTGCAGTATTTGGTTCTTCCTTTGTTCAACAGCTGTATTTAATTTGTCCGTTATACCAAACACAATGCTTGGACTTGCGTCTGTCTATCACTGACCGCTTTAACTGCTTTTTTTTTTGTGTAACTGTAACCGCTGACTGCAACAATTAGTTATATAATGGGTAGCAGCGATGGGCTTGCAGACTGTCACGTAGCGTAGATAATGGAATACCGAAACTGAAATATGTGCCAAATGTAATACTTACTTGGACGATCCTCAGATTAAGTTTGCTCTAATCTGACAAGATATCTCCCGTACCTTAGTCAAATTCAAAAAAAGTCGTGAATATGCTTCTGTTTATTTTGATTCAAAATGCTATTAATTAAAAAAATCTAAATAAAACCACCCGTTTCATTGATGTCTAGAAATAAAATTGAAAATATGCGCCTTAAGCTTTTGTCGGAGAATATACATACTATATTTTTGAGTTGGTATCAGTGATACTCGTACCAACTCAAAAATATAGCATCTCTATTTATAATGTTGGTTTGTATAATCGCAGTTTGTATAGCTTAAGGTCCCCACTCAAAAACTTTTGTTAAATCTCTTTTATAATTATTTAGGACGAGATTACTCTGATGGTTCGCATGAATGTGTAACGACATGTGTTCAAAAGTTTTGCGAAGTGTTGGGTATTTTTTTATTTACGTATTACAGTCCAAATAAATAAATTAAAAATAAATAAGTATTGGTGGACTTACCATACAGCACTATCTAGCCCCAAACTAAGCTAAAGCAAGCTTTAAATGGAAACTAATTTTAATATGGAAACTAAGATTCATCACACAAATGTTTGATCACGCTGGGGATCGAAGCCATGGCCCACAGCGCAGAAGCCACAGCTACTATCAACTGAGCTATGAAGTCTGTCTATTAGTCTTATAGAGGCTGCTATATTGTCTCATAAATAGAATGAAGGCACACTCGGATTGTGGTGTGTCCAGCCAGTAGGTAATAGTCGATTTTTTTATAAAACTCGATTAGTAAATCGATCTTTAAAAATCTCTAAAAAGTGCGTAGTTACCGAGTAAGTTAAAAGTAATACTACTTACTTAGCCAGACATAGACTAAAAAAATATAGCTTGCCGAATACGCTAGTTGTAGTGGCGAACCACATAGCTCGTAGAACCGATTACTGCTGGGGAATAAAGGTTCTCAAATGGCTACCACAAACTGAAAGAAGAATCTTGGGTACTCGGTGGATAGAAGACCCAAACTCATTCTTCCTGGAAATAAAAACGGAACGGAAAACGGATAAACCCCTATTACGTCTAGTTCCACGTTCAGCAGTTCATAATTTTTGAATGGGGGGCAAGGTCGTCAAACTGATCGATTAAATTGACTCTGGCGGGTTGGGGCCAGTTTCATTGTGGTTTCTTAGCATACCACTATCTGATATAGTTTTTTTTTACTGTGAAAACTCCACGTTTGATCATAGAGCTATGATACTTGATAATGACTGGCGCAAGCGTATTAACATGTAAAACTATTTTATGACCCAATTCATATTAGTTTAGCAGACATTACAAACTTTTCAAAATTCACAGTCACGAGTTACAAAAGTGGGTCACGAACAAACGAATTTCTTAATGCTGCAAAGTTCGCTCGCGTGTACCCACCTTAAGCCCGCGACACTGACGCGAAAGGAAATTAAAGATTCTATCTCAGTAACGAACTCATGGAAATAGTATTAACAGAACTTGAGGAAGGATGTCAACGACTTTTATACTTATGAAGGGGGGATAGAGTGCAATTTGTTTTGTGTGACGAAGGGGATTGCGAATGTTCAGGAAAAGTTTGAGCAATCAAAAGACAAGAGGATGTGACATTGTTAGAAGTAGCTTCAGATTCAAGGTTTTATTACTGTTTTTGATAATTTTGTTCCTTTATTTATTTTATTTTTTTAAGATAAAATCTGATCAAGAGTGATATGAGGTGGATGTAGTTTTTGCATCACTTGCTAAATAGGATTTAATGTTCAGTGTAAAAAGCCTATTTCAACACTTTGCATTTTTGGGAATTTTTCGCATTGATCGCATACTCTAAGAGCTAGGTGACTCGATAAATATGTAAATTTATTAAACAATTAAAAACGTTGGTGCATAATGTATGTTGATCCGTTTATAATAGAATTTCAAATTCCAAGCAAATCTAGTAGCATAATAATATTTTTTACAGATTTGCATTTTTAATAAGATTTACATGATTGTCATAATTTAACGTACGAATTTACAAAACGCGGCCTTAATATTTGAGTAGGTAAACAAAAGCTGGATTTTACGTGAAAGTAACCTAGATTTAAAAAGAAAATGTTTTCCATTCCAAATCTAAGGTAAGCCAGCTACGCGCAGCTTATTAACTTTAACATTCTCTCTAATTTCCTCAGAGAGAAAAACCGTCTCAGCATCATCTGGGCACGTAATTACATGACCCAATTCACCGACACCGGAAACTTTCAAGTATTTTGCTAGGACTTTGTTATTTTTAATCTTTTAATATTTTTATCTGTTATTATGTAATATAAATTTTATTTTAGCCTACTCGAAATATAAATGTCTAGTCCATATTCAAATATGTACCTTAAAACTAGAATAATAATATAATATTAAATTACACCGCACAAAGAGTCAGGGCATTATTAAAATACGAGCATGTACTAATCTCACTATCTCATTCACTGTAGGGCTAAGGCTCTCTTCATTATTCACTACTACTTTGGGCTACTGTGGACCAGCTCTTTCAGCAGGAGTCTATTTTCATCCCTTCATCTACTCCGTGGTCTGTCTTGTGGTCGTTATTGGACGATTTTGGGTGGATTTTTCCCATAACGCATTAGGCATGTGGCAGATTTGGCCAGCCGTTTGCAGCGGAAAATGTTATGCGCATGTCTCTCACTCAGGGAGAGTAGGAGGATATGTCTGGCTCTCTGTCGTAAAGTGACAGCATGCTGACTAAAAACTCACTGATGTTCCCTCCCTCATCTGACGCTGCATCGGCACCAAACACGGGGTCCCGATTGGATTCTACCGATTCGGCCTGCTTAACCAAACTACAATTTACCCGCTTGCATGTCGAAATTCGTGATCTTTTTCTATATGAAGGATCGCGTTACTTTTTTTAACCGTCACCTAGATGGATAATTTTAAATATGAACACCAATATTCATATTCCACTTAGATTTTCGACTTAGCACAATAACTCAACAAACTAAAATAAGCTTTTATATATGCGAACCAGAAAGTTGATCTTACTCAGAGTTTTGTTTTTCGATTGAATAAATGCATAAAGAATTACACAAAATTTGTAAGAAATTAACATTATTTTTTAAATAAAAGTCAAATATATTTTTAGATGTTTTATTACTGAAATCAGAATAATTTACATTGTAAAAAATACACATACTCCGATAATTACGCTAAGGTTAACATTTCTTTCCTTCTAACTTAATTTCTAAGCTTTTGATCTGAATTTAAACGAAATGATTTCTATCAGAAATTAATCCAAACGTTTTATTATTTTTCAATAACCCCTTTATTTACCAACCCCTTTATTTATTATACTCTTACGTATTCTACGAGAGTGGAAAGAGCGGTAGAGTGTAGTATGTAAAACGACGCTATTTAGAAATGGCAATAAAGGGGTTAATGTTTAAAAAAAATATTTCAAATTAATTATTAATGGTAACATGAAGAAAGTTTCTGATTTATACAATATTTGGAACTTCAAACTTTATGACAAAACTGTGAAGTATGTATTTGGATCTATAGTAAAATCTAGTTCTTTGGCTTATACGCACTTTAAAATAAATCTTGTCTATTTAAGGATGGGTTCGGCTAATTAAGAATTTGCATATTACATCAACACGTCATTACATCAAATGGACATAAGGCTTTGTTTTTGACATGTATAAAGAAAAAACAGAAATATTCTATAATTATATTATTATGTAACGTATAGTACGCGTCACGCAAAAAGAACGCCGGAAGCAGGAGGAGGGGGTGTGATGGCGCGAGTATTTTGTATGCGCTAACACATCCCCTCCACTGTTTTCAAACGTTCTTGGTTGACGTGACCTAAATAAATGGTGTGTTATGTGTTAATCGAACCCACCCTTAAGTAAGAAAAGGTAAAATAATGAAGCAACGATTCCAACAATCTTTATCTATCAAAAACATTTTTTTTATAACAAAGAATTTTTACTTAAAAGTTTTAGACATTTTAGTTCGACAGAACTCTTGATAAGAAACGATAGCTATTTTGTTTTAGCTGTAACTGAATTTGAAATCTTATTATCTCTACATTAGAATACAAACTTACATTATGTATTATCTTTACACTTAGATATATGAAAATAAAAAGCTGCTTCTTTGGATTCGATACCCACTAAATCACTAATACTTATTGAAGTACTGTCACAAATTAAAACCTTTGGTATGCAGAATGTGGCCTGGGATTATTCAGTAATTTTCTGTATAAAATAGGCGTAATTGTCATGTTTTTATTTGGTATGGTGGTTCACGATAACCCGGGTCATCAAATAAATTTGAACCCTATTTTGACAGCCCATGAGTTGAATTGACATACGAAAGTACGTCCGGGATCTGACCGGCGCGCCATTTACAATCACAAGCCAATATTTAGCTATATTACCGTAAAAATAAAGTTCAAATTCAAGTAACAGACCGTCATGGCCTAGCCTCATGGTGTAGCCAGAATTTGTATTTGTCTGTTTATTTGCGAGTCGGAACAAAGGTTAACCCACTCCACATTCTGTATAGTAAGGTTTAAAGTTTTATCCACCTATGTAAACGATATGTATTTTTAAATCTATTTTTAGTATTGTCTGCGAATTATTCGTAGAGAAAAGGTTGATAAAATTATTTTTTACTGCAGAAGACACTTTTGTACTAACGCGAAATATAGGATTAAATTGTTTTAAGGAGTTTGAAAATACATTTTTATTTTGAAAACCTACATTTATAAGTTTTTTATCTTTTTGACATGTTGGTAAGGTAAATTTTTATAAAGGTTTTTAAATAATTGTTGAATGAGTGAGCGAAATTTTCACTGACATATTTTTAAAGATTAAAGAAAAACCACAGCTTACTCTAATTTATTTCTAACAATTGACGAACAAACAAAAATGCATAAAGGCATTGTACAGCGGCAAATAACCGAACTTCTATCAACAAGGACAGTCTCTCTAATTTTTATACATTTTGATACAAACGAGGAATTTACAAACATATTGAAGAATTTGAAAATGAAATGGAATAGAACTGATAGTGGACGGACAGACACAGATACCTAAACTCTAAATAAATAAATTATACAGAAGAAAATACTAAACGAGAATCATTGTTAACCTAGAAGTCAAAGCATTTGGGATAACATAATACCTACGTTAAACTTTTATATTACCTTTTATAAGTAGGTACATTTGTGAATAGACAGCTTTAACTTTAGGGTTGATCTGTCAGCTCCATAGAGGGCTGTTTTGTGGAACCTATGTTCTATAAAACAATAAAAGACAAGCTTAAAAAGCACATAAACTCGCCCCAGTTAAAACGTGTCTAATAAAACATGAGCACAAACAATTTACGCAAGAAAAACTTTTGTTAGCACGTGAAGGCTCACCTTATAGTTATGTGGTAACAAACCATTGCCTTACAGACGGTTAAAAACCTGCTCGGTATGCGTATTGCGTAGTTTTATTTTATATTAAGTGACCACTTTCTGCGGTCTGATCTTTCGAAGAGTTAAAAAAATGACAAATCAACATGTTTATTTCATGTTCCTTATTTTATTTCGAATTTAAGTTATGCAATACTTGTGGAAGTCATAATCCGCTTGCTCTTAGCGATAGAAAGCCAGGTTTCCGCCAATACCCGACAATAGCTTTTGCAGTACCCATCGTGTTAGCACGTTCGCCTACGTGAGGTTGTTCCTCCAGTCTTCCCGCGTGCAGTTGGTCGCGCACCATCGGGACTGGGTGGTGGGGGGGCAGGGCGCGCCCCCCACCCGCTGCCGGCGGATGATGCGGCGCGTGCGCAGCGCGGAGCCGACGCAGCCGCCGTCGGCGCGGCACTGGCTCCACTCTCCCCAGTCTGACACCCGGCAGTTTATCAGCCCTGGGGGGAGAACTTGGATTGAAACGGTGATAGAACAGCGGCCCGATTACGCCATATGTCTGACTATCGAAATGGCTTTCAGTTTGACATTTGATTCCCATCCTATAATTCATATTACTACACTATGGGTATCAAATGTCAAACTCAAAGCCGTCTCGATAGCCAGACATTAGCGTAATCGGGCCGCAGATCGGATAAGGCGAATCGTACGTTTGTAACGGGAGCCAATAATGCACGTTATGTCCGGGATGGTAATGTACATCCCAATAATGCACACCCAATAATCTGTGTCAACTACTTTGTTGGTTTTTTTAAAGTACCGAACTGGCTTCTGATCATCGTGTTGTATATTATCATGTCGTACATAACCAGACTCTGTGTAACTGGAGGCCAATTTTCTATCATATATGACGTTTGAGGGAAATCAGACGTATGAAAATCGGTAGTATGGAAATTCCTCGCAATGCACCCATCTAAATATGAATAGATGCCCTACAAGAAAAAAGATCTCTACGAGAAACACCACAAAATTACAACGCTTCCATCAAGAAACAACCAAAAGGTTTCGAAAAAGTGCATGCAATATCCCAGTTTTCTATAGATGAAAGGTTCTCTATCATACCTCTAACGTCCGAAATGTATGACGAACTTACTTGCTCTTTTTCGCTTCCTCCTCTCAGCAGGGTCGGTGTTGTCAGCGCGCATCTTGCGTCGCCTGCGCGCGCGGTACCGGCGCGCGAGGCTGCGCAGCGCTGAGCGCTCGCTGGCGGTTGGACCCGATGTGGGCAACTCGTTCGCAGACCGCGGCTCCTCGGTCGTACTCAGTATTGTGTTGTTCATACTGTAACCAAATTAAAATGGTCCTTATTCAGTTAAGCCTTAGAGATCACTTTTACATACATACAAACATACATAAAATCACGCCTATATCCCATAGGGGTAGGCAGAGACCACGGATTTCCACTTGCTACGATCCTAACATATCTCTTTCGCTTCATTCACTCTCATAACATTCCTCATACATTCTCGTCGGTTTAGGGTACTCTTGACCTGGCCTTTCTCTAGAACGTCTGCTATCTGATCCAGTTACGTCCTCCGAGGTCTTCCCCTCCCAACAGTCCCATTCACACTCGCCTGATGCACCTGTTTCGTTAATCTCCTTTCATCCATCCTCTCTACATGATGTGTTAGAAAATAGGTGAATGTAACGTGGGCAGCTCGTTCGCAGATAACAGCTCCTCGATCTTACTCAGTATTGTGTTGTTCATACTGTGATACAAATCTTTGACTGTTGATACAATAACGCAAAAAACCAAATTACCTAATTCTAAAACAGAAAATAAAATTACTTAGAATATTCGCTTCAGATAATAATGGGTGATGATACTTACAATTAAAATTGATTGTAGACTATCAAATGGATACCAAATTACTTACATAGAATAATAAGAGTAGGAGCTATCAGGTGTCGTCAGAGATCCCTCGGAGTAGATCCTGGGAGCCTGTTCCACTCTCTCTGCCTCTTCAGCAACGGACAACGCTCGGTTCCCGTCCAGCACGTCGATGGTGTTATGGCTTAGCTTGTCCAGCTGGAGGACGTCATAGCGCCGGTCGTCGCTGCTTCGGTGGAACACTTCGGATAGTTCGTATTCGCGGAGCTAAACCAACAGTAAACATCCATTCATTTCATAGTTATCATTTATACGGGATATTTATCATACTCTATGTTTACTGTTTCGCAATATTTCGGAACAGCTGCATGCTTCAATATCACGGATAACTTAAGTCCAACCGAATAAAAACCAATGTTATTGGCAGACTCAACGGTCTACCCTCTCTCGCACTCTCTTATGACTCTACTGTGACGAAATATCAGGAAACAATCACTCACAAATTAAAGTAAATATTGAATTTTAGTCACATTTCGTTAAAATTGTGGTAAATGTTTTTAATAGGTACTAAAAAATTTATGTATAGTAATCAGTAGATATTTACAACAACAGGGCCCTAAATTGTGATTTTCAATGTTGGGATCTCCATAGAATACTACTTAGAACCTCTCCAATCTAATACGGGGCTTAAATACTAAAAATACAGCTCAATCGGTTAAAGATATCTGCTTCAAAATTGAGTTGCAAGATTCCAACCGAACAAATTTAACATACGAGTACATATACATTGCAAGTTAATTAAAAGTTTGAAATACCTTGATCTTCTTCTTGTCGTGTCACTGGTTTCTTTCAAAAATGTGTGGTGAAAGGATTTTAAGTGCACCTCAAGGCTACTTTCGAGCACTTGACACATGTTATAGAGCTTTTTAGGTTCTACAACATGCCGGTTTCCTCACGATATTTTCCTGCACCGTTTGAGGAGAGTACTTGATTTATGTATTTCATTTCAATTATATTTCTTTTTTACTGGCATTGTGCAGATAAATTTCTGAACAATAATTTTACCTATTTCATAATTTTACAATGTAAATCCGTTATTGGTTGCATGCTAGAAATTTAAGTATACATAGTGTATTTTAAGAGCTGTGGATTTTGTTCAAAAATAAAATAAAACAGAAAAACTCATTGGTGCACGGCACGACTGGTGTCAAACCCAATACCTTGATAAACTGGAACGTGGCGATAGGTGGTAGTCTCCTCATGTGCGGATAGAAGAAGGACCCCGCGGGGTGCGAGGGGTACTTGGAAGTGATCCGGTAAGCTTGCCCCTGCGGCGCGGTCGGCCAGTTCGGAGCCGTGAACGTGAATCCATTGTCTGTGCCAGCGTCCAGTGGGTCCACCTGGGAATTGATGATAACTCTGCCCTAACTTATGCTGTGACTGCATTAAAGTAGTTTATACTGCTCTCTGCCAATTTTAAGCGGTCATGGGATTTATATCGATATTTGACGACCTCAATGGCGCAGCGTGCGAGAGTCCGCCTACGACGCAAGAGGTTGCGGGTTTGATTCCCGCCTCGGAACAAATTTGCGTACGATCTGCAGAAATTTGTTCCGTTGGTCTGGGTGTTTGTGAATAATAAAAAATATCTGTCTATGTAAGTATATAATGTATTAAATATAGCAGTCATCTAGTACCCATAACACAAGCTTTGAGTAGCTTACTTTGGGGCTAGATGATGCTGTGTGGATTGTCCAGCATTATTTATTTATTATATCATCATCATCAACCTACAGAACAGTGGACTTCTGTTCTGTGGACATAGGCCTCCCCTATTCGTTTCCAGGAAGAACGATTTTGAGCCCTTTCCATCCACCGACTACCCGCGATCCTAACAATGTCGTCAGTCCATCGGGTAGGAGGGCGTCCAACACTTCGCATAAATATATGGGATTTATATAAATATAATACATTAAATCTCGCAATATTCCCCTAAGGGTAGGCAAAGACCCGGATTTCAACCAGCTACGATCCTGTCATATCCACATTATCACATCATGTCATACCACTCATTCACATTAACTCTCATAAGATTCTTCAAACTTCCTCATCGGTTTACGAGACCTGGCATTTCCCTAAAGTATCTATTATCAGATCCCGGATACGATTGCCAAGACCTTCTAATGCAAATTATTATCATGCTAAGCTGAAACCTTAGAATCTTAACCTCAAGGTAATGTCGTAGCAAATCCGATCCCCTAAGCTAAAAAGATTAAAAATTAACAATTCATCACTAACATCCATGACTGGTATTTTGCACCGGTATATTTAGGGCAGCACAATTATATTTTTACGTTTTAAATTACATATCACAGAAATTTGTTATATTTAATTTTGTTTTTTAATGGTCTAGATTCTTCGTCTACGCGAACTTTTTGTATTGTTTTCCATGTTATAAAATGGTTGCAAATATCTCTTGTTCATTCAATATATTCACAAGTGTCACTTTGATCTTAAAGCTAGGATCTAGGTGCTACTTCAACGAGCCTAAGCCTAAACCAAACGGCAACTAGCTTGACCGGCTAAAGAAGCCACTGGAACAGAATGTCACACTATTCTACTATACCTCAACTGTGATGCTATCAAGCCAATTGCCGTCGACACAGAGGTCAAAGCTGTCCACTCCTATGAACCAATCTGGTGATGGTATCATCCTCGCCATGACGGAAACCTGGAACAAATAAATAAATAAAATAAAATAATGCTGGACAATCCACACAGCACCATCATTTCATTTTAATTTTTGTTAAATGGAATGTTTACTAGTATGTTTTTTATACCATTTGCTGGTAAAACAGTCAGATGAACAACACCAGGTAGGTTTTTTTATACAACTAGCTGACGCAACAAGCAGATGGCTCACCTGATGTTGAGTGGTTACCATCACCTATATACAAATCATTGGCACGTAAGTCACGCACGACAGGAGCGTGCCCTACGATTCACTGCCATCAACGTGGGACATACAGATGTTAAGCCTCATGTGCCTGTAATTACACCGGCGATCACACTCTTCAAACCGAAACACAGCGTTGCTGCTTGGCGGCAGAAAAAGGCGTGGTGGTAGTACTTCCCCGGCCGAGTCTTTCACAAAGAGCTCTACTACTCTTAAGTCCTGCACATATCTTGACCACTCCCTACGACGCACTGTAATGCGTCCATCAACTTGAGGCATACAGATGTTAAGCCTCACGTGCCTGTAACTTTAACAGCTCTCATACTCTTCAAACTGAAACAGCAACACTGCTTTCAACGATTAGGCATGAGGGTTTTACTTTCTTCTTCCTCTTAATGGTCTTCTTCTTTTTGGTCGCCCTAAACGAGGCAGATACCAAGTTGATGTATAAAATAAGTCCCTTAAAGGTCAACATCGCCTACTGCAACTTTAACTTGCTAATCTTAAGAGATTTAAGGGACTGATACGGCTTTCCCAATTTCAAGGGATCCAGAGTGCGACAAGGAACCTTTTTAGTTTCCTCGTGTTCTGTTCTTTATTCAGAGTCGATCAACTCGCAATCTATTGCCATTTAAAAGTGGCCCAAGTCCTCATTGGCCAATAGCTAATTTTGTTAAACACAACTTCCTAAGAATGAAGTTTCTACATCGCAGAAAATATGGTTTGACACCCTTGTTTTTTTATATCACAGCGCAGTATTATTCTTTTAAGATTCTAAGATGTACCTACCTTATAATAAGAATAGTCGGTATCTACTACGTAACAACCGGCCTACCCTGTGCCTGATCCGACATACGCTTGGTCAATAGAGAGAGAGAGCTTTCAAAGAAAAATAGCAATGATAAACTTTATATAAACTTTCATACAACATCTCATTCTGAAACAAAATAACCCAAGTCAGATGCAGGTAAGAATTAGGTCTTCGAAAACGCGGAGGTAAACCGCGACGGTTTTAGATAGCGGTGTACGCAGTTTTAAACCTTATGTCTAAGCAATAAATTGTTCAATCTAATACAAGTGTCTTAGCGGTGCCTGGTGTTTAGGAAACCAGAAGTTCCAGGTTGTTTAAAGGCTCAAGTACCTAATTACTACGTCGAGAGCAGAGACGTTTCAAAGAGGTTTTCCAGTTTTAATTTATTTTCATTAATTAATATTAATTAATTAATATCCCAAGCTAACTATCTAGATAATCTAGCTGGTTGTTATTGTAGTTTAAGTTTTACAGTTGACTATCATACCTGAAAATCACATAATACCTGAAAATCACATAATTACAATCATTGCATTCACAATAAATTTATTATTTAATTAAACTAATGCTATCAAAGTAATAAACCCAAATCGTTTAAATTGAAATCAGATAAACTGTTTAAATAAATTACATAACCCAGTTTACATCATAAAGTTTTAGTGCAAATTACGATTTTGATCACAAATGTCATAACTATAAAGCGCTATTTTAGTTCGATTCTGTTGACCTTCACCAGAATTACTTAGAATTGGAGATAAAAAACATTCTAACAATTTATTTCTTTAAAAACTATTATTTTTCGTAGAGTGATTTGAAAACACTAGATTTTTTGGAGTGTAGCATGAAAATGGCACTTTATTTTTAACACATGTTTAAGTTATTTGTCTGAAAAAGATCGCTTTCAGCAATAAGGCCGCTTATTGTGCTTGTGAAAAGCACAAAAGAGAGAACTTGAAGAGTTCTGAGTTTAAAGTTTGAAGAGTGGTCGCCGGTGTAATTACAGGCACATGAATCTTGACATCTGTGTGCCTCAAGTTGATGGACGCAGCGTGGACGATGCACCGCGCGGACATGTACCTCTCGTGCGTGACTTGCAAGGCAATACTTTGGTTACCACTTAACATCAGGTGGGCCATCAGCTTGTTCCAGTTTCTTGTATTGAAAAAAAAACATTCAATACATTTTACATTTCAGTAAGGCTAGCTATTAAGGGTGATAGCTTTGTTTAAAATAAATTTATTTAGGTTTGTTATTATTTTGCTAAAAGCACCTGTCTTGTGCAAAAAAGATTATTTTAAATATTTTTACGAAAATCATGTTGTTGGAAATATCGGTTATCATGCGTAACACAAACACGCTACGCTCAGTTTTAACATACCATTTTTATTAATTTTCAACGGAGCACTTGTCAATTTTAACTTCAATGCCACAAAATTGTGGCAGTGTTAAAATATTCACACAGAGTGAATTTTGATCAGAGAGATGGCTTTCATTTCAAACAAATAGTAGTGGGTATAATTTTAGCCAAAATAAAACCAGTTGAGCTGACATGGCCGCTTCTGCCCCAATCTTCAGGACCCGAGTAAGTTGGACATGCGTGTTTCACCATCATCACACGAATGTATTTTTAATTGGTTTGCCTGTACCTACCTGTTTTTGTTACATTGGATATTATAATTATTTGCCATCTTCCCATATATTTTTTTTATTTATTTATTCGTAAGTTTAGGCAATAAATAAACTTTTACTTTGTTAGTGTACGCCTCACTAAATTTGATTGGCATCAAGCTGAAGCTTTTTACTACTATTTTAATATTGTTACATATTTATTCAATTGAATCACAAATGATTCAATAAATACCTTTTGATTTTTGATTTATGTTACATTTTATTCATGCATTATAATATACTAGTTGCGCCCCGCGGCTTCACACGCGCAGATTTAAATCCCGGTATTTCTACGGGATAAAAAGTAGCTTAAATTGTTATTCTAGACTATAATATATTTCTGTACCAATTTTCATCAAGATCCGTTTAGCCGTTCTGGAATTATAGAGTAACAAACACTTACAAACTTTCCATTTATAGTATTAGTAGGATCTGTATTATTGGTCTGCATATGTATTTAGCGTTTTACTAATTAAAATTAAATAAATAAATTGAAACCTTCAGTCAAAGTAAAAAAAGACGAAAAAAAAGAAGAGAGAGAAGGTTTTTATGTGAGGATTTATGTTTTCCCCTTAAACCTATCCTGACTACGTCACTGCTTTGGATACAAGCAATAGCCGAAAATATCGTTATTTATCACTAATTAATGCCCCAAAGCGCAAACAACAATTACAATACGTCAGCAAGGTACCATTGACGATAAAAAGCTGAAAAGAATTTTGGTTTGATAACCGTGGTTCCGTATACATTAATTGGCTGAAGATGATGTAATTTTTTTTTATATCTTGCCAGTTACCTTTTAAATAAGAAGTATTTTCCTTCGTGTCGTGGTTTTCTAAACAAGTGTGATGAAAGGATTTTAAGTGCGCCTCAAATATGGTGCTTTCGGGATATTATAATGTTTTAAAAATTTTCAGGTTCTGCAATACGCCAGTTTCCTCATGATGTTTTCCTTCACCATTCTTTGAAGATATAATTAATACTATTATACTAAATAATAAATTAGGCACGTACCCTTAATTTGCAGTAGTTAGTATTCCATTCCATACGTAAAAGGCTGCTAGAATTTTAATTTTATACGAAAGAAATACAATTTGTTTTTGTTTTTTTATTATAATAAGGAAGAAAAGCTTTTTTTTTCAGACCACCTTAGGCTTTTCTCCAATCGTGTGAGAAACCCCAAAAAAAGAGTCGATTCAAATCGAGTAATAAAGGGGGAAGTTTTATCGAAGCAATTGTGTTTCTATTTTATTGAGCGTAACGACCAATTTCACTTGTCTGCTTGTTTACGGGTTTTCGTGCGATGGTTTACGATTGTCGGGGTAAAATTTGTTGTGAACACTCCCTTATCTAGTGAGATGATCTTTCATGGCAGGTGATGAATGTAGTGTGTTTGTCTATAAGTGATGACTTCACGACCAAGTCAATATACAGTTTGTTTCAAAATTTAAAACTTCCTTTGCCATCACAGTTACCCAAACATTTTGATTGCTTTTTTTTCTTATTCAGAAAGTTTAGTTTTAACTGTCTTCTTCTTCTTATAGTGTCACTAGTTCTTTCGAAAGAGTGTGTGGTGAAAGATTTCATGCACCTAGCACCGTTCAGATACTTTTACAGGAAAAATTTTTAGGTTCTACAACACGCCGGTTTGTTCACGATGTTTCTCTTCACCATTTGAAAGTAGATACTGGCACAATGCACATAAATTTTTGCATAGAAAACTCATTGTGCATTACCAGTTTTGAACCCATGTCCTTAACCTATAACCATGATAGTGCTGTGTGTAAAGTCCACCAATATAATATTTTTGTGTACTTACTCTAGAATGATTTCCGTCTACAAAGAACTCCGCTTCAGTCCGGCCCACGCCCTGTCCCACAGCTGGGCCGCCGAACACGTCCATGGTCCCAGGAGCTGAACCGAGCGCGTCCGAGCGGCCTGACTCCGCGAACTGACGCACTGGTGGCGGGACCCGGTGTCCCAGTCGGAATAACACGTAGGACCGATCGTGTGATACACCTGGAGAGGGAAATTTGAATCAGCATTTGAAAAAAGTGGCTGCCAAAGGAGAATGTTTTTTTGGTCCAAAATGTAATAAAAAAAATGTATTACCTCAACCCTGCTACATGGTTAGTTTGAAAAATCATCTCAAATACAATATTTTTTGTATGGAATCAAAAAATCTGTCCTACAGAAATCTAGATATAAGCAAATAATTAGTAATCAGTGCATTCCTTCTTTGCAGCTCTCCGCTTATAACATCAGGAGAGTGTATAATCTTCAGGTTCGATTTAGTTGCGTCTATGCATACATAGTATAGGGTTCTCAGCAAATGACAACAGCTGTTTTCACTTTATATCAACTATATTACTATTACTCTCGATAGACTATCACATAGAACAACTCTACAAGTTAGCACCTCGTCTCGTCCGCTCCGACTAGCGGTCTCTCGCCGAATGCCCTCTGCCAACCTTCTCAGTCCACTGGTGCGCCCCCTACCGCAAAACTACCACATTTCCGCCGTCAGTGTGGCCAGTGCTAGCCTTTTAAAAATATACCATTTCCGTTCTAAAATAAATTAAACCTTACACACGACCATCCTCCCGGTGGAACCTTACACTAGTAACTTCAAATGAATGAGTCGATCAACAATGGGTTCCTGTCTGGGGACCGCAGTTTTTTTTTTGGACCAGGGCACATAATAAAAACACATTCTCCTTTGTTACTAAGGTAAGGGTACCTACAAGAAGAGTAGTAGAACTCTTTGTGAAGGGCTTGTCGGCCAAACAGCGTTGCTATGTTTCAGTTTGAAGAGTGTGATTGCCAGTTAAGTGACAGACACATGAGGCTGTGTCTATATGCCTCTGAAGTTGATGGACGCAGGATAGTGTATGGAAAGGCAAGTTCTTAACGCGCGGACTTACGAGGCATTACTATTTCATAGGTTCATAGGTAATTCTTCTTCTTCTTGTCGTGCCACTAGTTTCTTTCGAAACAGTGGGGTGAAAGGATTTTAAGTGCGCCTCAAGAGGCTCCTTTCGAGCACTTAACACCATGTTACAGAGCTTTTTAGGTTCTACAACATGCCGGTTTCCTCACGATGTTTTCCTTCACCGTTTGAGAGTACTGGAATTGTGCACATAAATTTTTCAACAGAAAAACTCATTGGTGCACGGCCGGATTCGAACTCATGACCTTAATATGATCGAAAGGCGGCGTCGCTACCACTACACCACCAGTGCTCTGTAAATGGTCTGTAATGGTTACCACTGAGCAACAGGTGGGCCATTTCCATCTACTTGTCTCATAAAGCAAGCACCGATTAATATAAAAAACAAACTGCTATTTAAATATTGGTAATTCTGTAAATCACGCTCATTTACTCAAATAAATGTTTTGGCAAGACCTTCAAGATTTCAAGCAAAAGTCCGAAAAAGTAACGACCTTGCCCTTATTTCGAAATACGAGCATCAAGTGATATTTCAGCGCTAATAGCTCTGGATTTAAAAAAAACGTCACCATAATCTCTTAGCGCGATTTAAATAATAAATGCGTTTTAAATTGAAGGTAAAGGATTTGTTTTGCACCCACGCTGGGTTATTGCGAAAGTTGGCGGTGACAAAAGCTGGATTTATGAAGATTGTTGACAGAATTCATTTTATCTCAAAACTACCATCACAAAGCATTAGGTTCACAGAAATATAAATCCAATAGAATTAGTATGTAGGCGGAGCCCGTGTAACCTATTCTAGGAGAAGTGCGAAAACTTCAAGTTCAAGCTTTGACGACCTCAGTGGCGCAGCGGGCGAGAGCCCGCCTGCGACGCAGAGGTTGCGGGTTCGATTCCCGCCTCGGAACAAATTTGTGTAAGATCTGCAGAAATTTGTTCATTGGTCTGGGTGTTTTCTATGTATAATAAAAAATATTTATCTATGTAATTATATAATGTATTAAATATATCAGTTATCTAGTACCCATAACACAAGCTTTAGTAGCTTACTTTGGGGCTAGATAGTGCTGTGTGGATTGTCCAGCATTATTTATTTATTTATTTAATTTAAGCTCATTTCAGTCTTGTAGGGTTGGAGGTTGGTTGTAGGGTTTTCTCTGTTCCGTGATTAGGTTAGTACATGATGAATAAATATTGGTAGACATTCCACACAGCACTCTCTCGTCCTAAACTAAGCCAAAGCTTGTGATATGAGAACCACATAGCTGATATTATACTACTTACATATTTTTTTGTAAATACTTAGGATATTATATTGCACCCAGACAGAGAACAAACAATAAAATTGTTTGTTCTCGGTGGGAATCGAACTCACGGCCTCAAGAAAATACTATAATATTTTCATACGTACGTTCTTCCAAAATACTAAAGTACTCGTAAGATCCATTATTATAGGTACTATACGCTGAGTTACACATTAAACACTGGGAGTTTTAGTAGTAGGAGTTGGTGAAATCATAATTTCTATCATAAAAATTTATTAATACAGGTCTTTAATTCTAAAATTATTTTATTAAATTCTGTGAATCATTGGATGGGTAGCTGCGTGTTTAGCAAATAGACTCCACAGAAAAATCGAGTGTAAATACAGTAAGTGAAATCTAGTACATAATGTACCTAATTGTTACATAATAAATAGAAGGACTCCGACGGTAAATAGCACAAGAGAAGATATAAAAAATTATGAATCAAAATCTATCTATCTATATATATATAAATGAATTGCTGTTCGTTAGTCTCACTAAAACTCGAGAACGGCTGATCCGATTTGGCTAATTTTGGCCTTGAATTATTCGCGGAAGTCCAGGGAAGGTTTAAAAGGTGAATAAATATGAAAATGATCGGAATTAAATAAAAACCAAAAAATACGCGGGTGAAACCGCGGGGCGCAACTAGTATATTTGTAAAAATAAAACCTCATATTACATCACGAGCCTTGAATTTTTTTACCATTTTATAATTTACTTTCCCATGGGACTCAAGAAATGAATTCAAGGCTCGGTGATGTAGGATTTTTTTTTATTCATAAATTTTTACAATCATTGACAGGAGTACCCAGTTTTTTCAAATGCAGTAAAAATAAATAAGCGTACGATGACTGCTGACATAAAGTTCATTGAATAATGATTTGTGCATCAAATAAATAAAATAAAATGCCTTGACGCGATAAAATATATCGTTTTTTGTATTGCTTCGATAATTTACTGTGATTGTTGTTCGTAAATCGTTTATAAATATAGTTTATAACGGTTTCTTTAGTAGTAAATGGAGTCGAATGAGCAAAATCAAATCAATCAAAAAAACATTAAAGTTAATGTTTGATACAGTCTTTATTACAAAGTCCCATGCAATGCAATATTTGTTTTTAAATGATGAGCACAGTAATTTTTCTTTTGGATGGTCTGCAAGCTGGTATAACGATTGTCAACAGCTGTACCAGTTAACTGTCGAGCGCATAAAGCACTCTGCCATAATTGCATACAATAAGATTTCATCACTTCATTTCCCATTAAACACACCCCAACCAACAACACTCCTTTTGTAAATGTAGTGTTAGGTTTTTTATGTCGTAAAATTAAATAAATAAAATAAATAAATAATGCTGGACAATCCACACAGCACCATCTAGCCCCAAAGTAAGCTACTCAAAGCTTGTATTATGGGAACTAGTTAACTGATATTTTAATACATTATATACTTAATCGATAGATATTTTTTTATCATACATAGAAAACATCGAGACCAACGGAACAAATTTCTGCAGATCGTACACAAATTTGTTCAACTTGAGGCATACAGATATTAAGCCGCATGTGCCTGTAATTACACCGGCAACCACGTTCTTCAAACCGAAACACAGCAACGCAACTTACGGCAGATGAAGGCCGAAAAAAAAATTAATGAAGCTCTATGTGTAGTGCCTTGTCGTGAAACTATTTCTGTTGATAAACTTTTAATGGAGCAACAATCAACCACTCAATTGACTAATCGCTGTTGCTGGTCTTAGTTAACAGTCCCTTAGATTTTCTCCAATTAATGGATCTTATCATACCCACAGCACACGCATCGTAAATAGTAACGTAACATATGATTCAAGCAACGGAATGGAGTGTAGTGAACTCACATTGGTCGATGCCAACTGGCAAATGTATGATAAGCTGCATGGCGGGTTTTATTGCACGGATACACGCTCACTATGAGTGAGTCATAGGTTGTGGGAACTAAAGTCTAGAACGTTTTAAGAGTAGTAGAGCTCTTTGTGAAGGGCTCGTCCGGGGAAGTAAAAAGCAAGCTGTGTTTCGTCTTGAAGAGTGTGGTCGCCAGCCACAAAATACAATAAATTTCTTCATTATTATAATAATAATGAAGAAATCAATAATCAGTTGTTAAATATAACAATACTTATCTCAATGTTTTTTTCAGCTCTTCAGAGATATATACTCTTTATATATAGACTTTTCTTCCTAAAATTCTTCGATATATTTTAGTTCAGAATAAATACTAGGTACTCTTTCCACTACATTCACTCGAAGGCTGAAACAACAGGGTTGGATAAACTGAGCCCAATTAATTAGGCCTAAGCGCGTAATGAAAGAGCGAAAATAGTCGACCTAAAATAATACTATAGTATGGGCCAACATTACCTACTGGGCGTGTTATATTTTATTCATACGCCGTCCTTTACCGATTTCTTTGGGGTCGAATAGATTCTGGTTATGTAACACTAGCTGCCATACCTACCGCTTTGCTCCCGTGGTGATTAAAGTGCTCACAAGCAAAATTCGCTTCACACATGTTACCATTTTGAAAGATATAAAATCACTAAACATTTATGACTAGCTGCGCACCGCGGTTTCACCCGGGTCAACTCGATCAATTTAGGTCCTATGGATCAATAAGCAAATGTCTATCAAAACAAGTCTGAGTAAGCACAATCCATTTAATATCAGTAAACTACATATTTTATCACTTTACAGAACCCTTGAAATTTGCATGTTCTC
Organism: Plemyria rubiginata; assembly: GCA_963576535.1. Classification (NCBI taxonomy): domain Eukaryota; kingdom Metazoa; phylum Arthropoda; class Insecta; order Lepidoptera; family Geometridae; genus Plemyria; species Plemyria rubiginata. The sequence goes on along the minus strand of OY754916.1, from coordinate 2,260,271 downwards.
ACATCTGCGACTGATAGCTTTTAACTACCATTATAAAGTATAACCACACTGAAACAAAAAAAATACAAGTTAAATTAAATATTATTTTATCATCTACTACAAGGTGAAAAAAGAAGCATGATAACGGTGCACATATCTCAAGTCCGTTTTATTTAATATTGTTGATCTTATTAAACAAAATTTGTGAAGGGCTCGTCCGGGGAAGTACTACCACCACGCCTTTTTCTGCCGCCAAGCAGCGTTGTTGTGTTTCGGTTTGAAGAATGTGGTCGCCGGTGTAATTACAGGTAAATGAGGCTTAACATCTGTATGCCTCAAGTTGATGGACGCAGGGCAGTGCATCGTAGAGCACGTTTTTATCGTGCGTGACTTACGAGGCAATGCTTTGTTATAGGTGATAGTTAAATAAATAAATAAATAAATAATGCTGGACAATCCACACAGCACTATCTAGTCCCAAAGTAAGCTATTCAAAGCTTGTTTTATGGGTACTAGATAACTGATATATTTAATACATTATATACTTATATAGATACATATTTTTTATTATACATAGAAAACACCCAGACCATCGTAACAAATTTCTGCAGATCGTACACAAATTTGTTCCAAGGCGGGAATCGAACCCGCAACCCCTTGCGTCGTAGGCAGGCTCTCGCCCACTGCGCCACAGAAGTCGTCAAAGTCACCACTTCACATCAGGTGGGCCATCTGCTTGTTCCATCAGCCAGAATATATATAAGAAAATTTGAAGCCCTGTTGGGTATCGTAAGAGTCGTAAGTATGATAGGAGACAGCAGCAAAAATAATATAATGAAGGAGAAGTCCTGGGATGACTTAGAGTGGGACAAGGACAGCAAGATACCAATCACTGACTTACCAAGAACACGAACGATAGCTGAAACAACATCAGCATAGGGGAACGCGCAAATGGTGTTAGTCAGGCCCGCTATCAGCGAAATGATGAAAAACACCAAAAAAAAGGCGATAGATATCAGAACCGCGTACATGAACCATGTAGCCGTAACTGGTTTTCCCTGTACAGAATAAACAATAAGCTTTTAATACAATCTCTAAGAATACTGTGGCTGATGTATTTAACATGTAAACAAATCGTCAGCGTCATTTATCAGCTTTGCTGGGTATTTAGTAGCCCACTGCTGGACATAAATTTTCTCCTTCAAACGCTTTTCTGGTGAAAAGGTCTTTTTGTATCCATCTTCTTTCCTGAACGCTTTGGATTTCGGCCATCGACAAGTCCGTAAGATCATAAAGTTATCTCATCATAAGGTACGCTTACACGTGCAATTTTGTGAGCAATCATTGTTTGGCAATACAAATGGATCAATCTGGAGTAAGAACTGGAGCGATATGCAGCAGTTTCAAAAGTTTAACAGAAGATTTGGATTCTGTCTCGTATTTTTGTCCGGAAAACCGGAATACAACTTACCGCAAATACTCCGTAAATCAGTATTATGCTGGTGATGAACACCAGAATTTGTATCGCAAAAACAACGAAAGCAAAATGTTTGTAGAACTTCGTTATGAAGTCACTGGACCCTTCGTCACATGGCTTACTGAAAGATGAGTAAGCGCCGATTCCCAAAGAAGCCTGAATAAAACACAGTAAAAATATTGGTTAAACGATAGCAATCCTTGTACCTGGCTTGAGGCTTGAGGGTTGGGGATAGAAGGGTTGCAAGTGGGGGTAGATATTATGTAAGTCCTTCCCTTGAGCCCTTTAGCCTAGAGATTAAAAATTACTACTTCAATTTTCTTCACTTATTAAAAAAAAATTCCTAACTAGTAATTTGGCTGAAAAAGTGAAGTTAGGTATATTTTTTCATCTCCTATATAAAAGGACTCAAGGAAGAACTTGCCATCCACTATTGCAACCCCCCTACCCCCAATTCTCAATCCAGGTACAAGGATCGCTTTAGGGTAACCCGGGTGTTTTGCCATGATTTTCATAATTTTGAAAAAGAAAAAACCTTGGAGATCCCTCTGCTCCGATCACTATCAAGTATCTAGTATCAAGTGCCAAGATGAAGAAGAAATAGAAACAATAAAAAAAAGACAAAATATGCAAGGAATGTAAGATAAACCTAGATAAACTATATATGAAACTTACGATGCCTATAATGGCGATAAGAATTGTTCCCAATTTAAGTCTAATGCATAAACAGCAATTATCAACGGTTGGGAGACTGTCTATTATAATCATTATTCCAAAATAAATTTATCAAAATATTTTCATAAATCGCAAAATAGAAGGAAATAAAGTGACAGAAGACAGATACAAGACCATAGTTACCAAGGAATATTCTCTCTGACGAGAGATATGCCCACAGAGTACAAGGAATATAAATAGGTAGAATACAATGTATTATTCTTGTTTTTAGACTTCTATTAATCTAAAACTCGAAAACTCAGATAGACTGTTTATTAACAGACTGTTTATTCCGGAAAACAATACAAGTTAGATAACTCTAAGTCGGGATCGGCGATATCTGGAGAAGTGTAAAACTGTGACGCAGATACCAACGCCCTCCTACAGAGAAGAGGGACAAGAGGGACTATTAAACAGTAGAATGCAGTATTTTTATTTTTTATTTAAAGGCTTTGTCGCTGGGGGACCACACTGCCCTGTAATAGTGTTGTTTCAAACAAAACAAAATAATTACAGGGTAAACTATGTGAAATGGTACAAATATAAGCAAAAAATAACAACAAAATGAGCAGTAAAATTAATAAAAAGCAAAAAGGAAAGAATGACCAAATTATAAGTAAAAAAACTAAAAAAAATAACGAGTAAAAAGAAAGACCGAAAAATAGCAAAAAATTATGTAATCAGAAGACCTAACACAAAATACGGACAACAAAACCCAAAGCTTAAAGTACTGAACTGTTTTCTACGCAAACGCACTTCTTATATGAGCAAACACGTACAAAATTAATGCCGGCACACACCACGCCAAGAAAAGAAATTAGGTGGAGGGTCTCCTTGCGAGGAAAAACAACGCCATTAGTTAAAGGTGCTACTGCCTACCCTTAATTGCCATCGTTAGCTGCGATATATTGCCGTATGTTTACGACTTTAACCTTTTTTGGCAATGCCTTTTTGCAGTCCCAATGAAGCTACTTTAGTTAAGCTACCTATTTTAAATAAACTTATAAATTTCTTTGAACTGAGTGAAAAATTCACATAAGTATTACTACTACTACTACTTGATCACACACTTTGGTTTGATATACATTTTTCAATGTATAATAACTATTGGGACATTATGAAAATTCACCCTCCTAATCAAAATCCCTGTCATTTTATAGCGGCATAATAGAGTATACTTGTCACTGTCACTTTCATGCCAACGAAAAGAGACAGCAACAGACTTATCAGTCTGATAAGCTTTATCATTTACTTCCTATGTAGGTTAACACTGTAAATACTAACAAAATACGAACACATAAAAAATGTGGGAACTAGAAGTTGTTTGAGTCTTAATATCAAGGAATTTTTCTATATTCCTTGCATAATATTGCACGAATATTCCCGAACTCGATCAAAATAATTTAGATCGAGTTCGGGAATTTAGACTTGTCACGAACATTATTTGAAGGAACTTGAAAAGCTGAGTCCATGGCTGAACACTAAATTACCATCTGAGTGTCAACGTCACCGCGGACGTGACACGTCACGCCAATGACGTCACGTACGCATCGTTCAGTTCAAACGTGCGTGGTTCATAATACACGGCGTTGTTTGCAATCAAGTATTGTTTTGGTTGTAGTTGAGCATTGGTTTTTGAAATTGTCTATTTGTTAGTGGGAAATATGCTATTTAATAAATAAATATTGGCAGTAGATCCATTTAGTTTAAAAGACGTTTCAAATTGATCCTTGTTATATTTGATAAACTTTTTATTTTATTTGTAATCAAATATAAAAATTATATTTGATAAAGTCTATTGAATAACCGTTTGTCTTTAATTTAAGATAAAAAAATAAAAAAAATATCTAAGAGTAGAAGAGCTCTTTGTGAAAGGCTCGTTCGGGGAAGTACTACCACTACGCTTTTTTCTGCCGCCAAGCAGCAACGCTGTTTCGGTTTTAAGAGTGTGGTCGCCGGTGTAATTACAGGCACATGAGGCTTAACAACTGTATGCCTCAAGTTGATGGATACAGTGCATCGTAGGGCACGTTCCTATCATGCGTGACTTACGTGGCAATGTTTTGTCTATAGGTGATGGTTACCACTTAACACATCAGGTTGGCCGTCTGCTTGTTCACTCAGCTAGATGCATGAAAATAAAATAATAGAAATAAAATGAAAATACAAATTGTCGTTTGGAAGTGGCCTAGAAAAACCAACAAACTCACGTCGTGGTTCCACCGATCTTTCGTCACTGTTACAAAGTGACAAGCAAAGCACCAGTGTGTCACGTTCAAAGAACATTAGCTTCATGCTTCCTATTTACTAAACAAAGACTTAATAACAAGCATTGCGAGACAAAGTAGCGGCAGTAACGATCGCGACCATTAGGAAATACCATGGTTAAGCTGAACGTCTCGGGGCACTTAGTCGGAGCATCGCATCGGTGAAGTTTCACAGTATCCTGATCTGTTTTGCATTAGACGTGAAGAGAAAATACAACAGAGTTTGAATTTTTCAATTTTATTTTATTTATTTAGTGAACATAAAACACAAATTATTCAATTTAATTTTATTTATTTAGTGAACATAAAACAGAGGTAACAGTATCAAAAGAGAACACTGAAAACTGCATAAGTAAAACTTTGTCGCAGTTTCCAGCACCCAACCTTCGGCAAAGAGGAAATAGGCGACCAATCAAACTAATATTATGAATAGCTGCGCCCCGCGGTTTCACGCGCGTAGTTTTAAATCCCGGTGTTCCCACGGGCTAAAAAGTAGCCTATGTGCTATTTCCAGACTTAACTTATCTTTCATCCAGATCCTTTCAGTGCTAGTCGATCACCATTTAATTTTGTCGCACCTTTGAAATCGAACTTGCCTCGAAGCCCGGCGGTCGTGTTAGATAAAATAACTAAATTATGCTCAAACCACAGTTGACTAAGACAAAGTAAGTAAACTCCGGTATAGGAACCTCATTATGTAGCAGGTGCCTTATCATCTTCAGGCGCTGCCATAAATCGGGGATGTACTTTGCATGACTATCGTGAGGTTTGTGAGCTACGTCACAGCCTGAGCAAATATTGGACACAGCTGGTAAACTTATGCTTGCCTCTGCGTCGCAGGCGGACTCTCGCCCGATGCGCCACTGAGGTCGTCAAATAGGTTTTAGTTAGATTTCTGCTTAATTTAAAGTTTTTCGATTAATTTTATTTTGAAAATTCCTAGCGTAATCACTCTCTGACCATAGCAATGACTGATAAAAATTTCAAAGTCTGAAAAAGTTATACACCTAAAAGTTACCTTTTAGAAGCATTAAAAAAATCAAATAAATTAATGTTTTAACAGAATATTAAAGGTCTATCCCCACACATCAGTGCCGTGTGAGGGACGGAACTTCGTTGCGTTCGTTGCTTCGTTGCCGGCACAGGCACGGACAGTGTGATCGAGTTCATAGACAATGTAAGCAATGATATTTTTATAGACTCCTGACGAAACACGTCCCTGCCCCGTCCCTGATACGGCACTGATGTGTGGGGATATAACCTTTACTCTTACGTCTTAATTGTTTATTTATTGGATAAAACTTTGAAGCCATTTGCGCTACACACAATTTAACCTAGCTGTTGTTGTCTAAGCTATCTTACACATGAATCATAGCAAATACATAAATCTTCTTAATTTCAGTGCTCATCCGTGAAATATGTGCTTAATTAAGATTCGTCTAGCAAAGTGTTGCAATTCGAGCTCCAAATTACTTTAAGATTACACGTTACCTTTGATTTAGTTATCAAAATGAGCTTTAGATAAAATTTACAGCTTAAATGAAGTTCATGTTAAAGTTATACTAGTTAAAAGAGGCTGTGATAATTTTTAACATAAAGTTTTGATATTTTAACGTGAATTTAAGGGTTTTACAAAATTTTGCAAATAACACTTTATCATCTTAAAAGACGAAACAGCTGCACTAAATTGTCACGTATGGAACACCAACTAATGCAAAATGTAGGCATACAAAAAAAGAATGCATGTCTGACTAACCCAACTAGACATCCTGCATTGTTTTTTTTATGTTTTTTTCGCAAGTAGGTTCCTACCTACCTACCTACAGAATATCTACCTGCTATATTTCACAGCTTTATTTTGTTGTTAAGACATGTGATGCTGTTCTCGTGTTTGTGTGTCAAATAAAAATCTTCTATTTATAACAAGAACCTTTAGATGGTACTTAGTACTACGAGATGAAAGGATAATATCCGTGTCTGGGAATCAAAGTCGTACAGCTGTTACCTGCTAAACATTCTCGCCCGGCACTCGGGTAAAAAGTGTACACTTCAAAATAATGAGGGTTGCCCACCTGCCCATTATTTCATTATTTAGCGCTTCAATTATAGCAGTGGTGGTGTTGCCAAGTCGTGAGTAATTCGGGCGTCGGCAACTCGACATGACTACCTTATGTAACTTCGTATTGACGAATAGATCGTGTGGAATACATAGCGAGGAAACCGACATGTCGTACCTTAAAAGTTCTAATATCCCGTTAACTTTTGTCTCAAATGCGCGAAAAACAACGCGTGCAGTAACGCAAGAGAGAGAGAGAGGAAGAGAGTTGAAATACCCCGTTTAAACTTAACTCAAAGTACTTCAATTACTCAAAGTACAAAAATTTTAAGCTTAGCGCAAGGACATGGGCAGTGACATGGGTAATGCGCGAAAGACAACGCGTGCGGTAACGCGAGAGAGAGAGAGAGATAGTTGACATTCGCGTTGCCACGGACATGAGGTGAGTATAAACGCAGCATAAAACATGTGTCGAGTACTCGAAAGCAGCCTCTTTGAGGCCCACTTAAAATCCTTTCACCTCCTGAAAAAAACTATTGACACAACAAGAAGAAGGCGAATAAATATAATTATCATCAACATAAAATCGGTTACATATAGAAATGAAGTCTTAACTTTGTTGCATGTTCTTTAAGCTTGGCAGCGTGCAAGTGGGCAAGTGGTTGGCTGCTTGATCAATCAGAATGAAAAATTCTAATTAGCTTTTCATTACTATTAAAGTTTCCATCGTCGTATTTCGAACAGCCCTTTAGCAAATATTGACGGTCTTGTCACTGAATACTGAATTATCCCGGGAAATTGGGTCGGGCATGCTACCAAGATATGATAAGGTCAATATTATAGTGGGTTGAGTATGAATATTCAAGCATAACCTTACGTTTATACTCGTATTCATAATTAAGAAATTTTCTTACAAAAAAAATTTCAAACAGTTTTTTTATACTACCTAGGTACCTGTACTTACTTGCGCTTGGATGGAACTCCTGATGGAAAGTTGCCTAGCAAAACATGCTTGTATTTTACGACAGCATACCCTTCAAACAAAAAAAAAGACCTTGCTTTAAGAAAATGGTAGTAGTATTTATTTCCCCGGACGAGCTCTTCGCAATGAGATCATTTTGTAATTTTGGGCGGTTATCGTCAAAATCCATACCGAAAACACGACTGTTGTACTTTTTACTAAAGCCCGTGGCTTTGCTCACTTAGCGGTGATTGCTAACATCAATATTTAAATCAATCAATAGATAAATTTTTGGTCCATAATCCATTATCCGCTAAGGACCCGCTAAGGAGTGGAACTCGTTACCGTCGTCTGTTTTTCCTGAACATTACAATATAAGTCTCTTCAAGGCAAGAGTGAATAGGTGTCTTCTAGATCGTTCTGCTCCAACGTAGGCTACATCGTCGCTTACCATCAGGTGAGATTGTAGTCAAAGGACGGTCTATTTTAGTTAAAAAAAACAGAATTCATTGATTTACAAGCTACAAATTTTCTTAGTGCGAACATGGTATGGTGAGATCTAAACTGAGAGGATATCTGCCATGCATGGGATCTAAAACCGAATATTTTTTTATTATAAAAAAGCTCTTCATTTTCTATGTATTGTAATAGCTTATAAAGCCACTGAATTCTGTACCTGAGTTGAGGAAAAGTTGAGCCAAAGAATACGGGTGTTAGAAAATTGTTGAATAATTAAATTATTCTCAGAACATCTCTTCATTGGATTATAATTAACCCAATTTCCAATGATGTCACCACGCTATTGCAGAGGTTTTTAGATGGCTCTAGTTAACAAAAGTTAGCCCAAACTTTTTTAAATTTTTATGGCACACTCTGAACAGGTTTTAAGCGTATTTATATTCCTTGGTTAAAAGTGTTAGAACGTTCCTTGAGTTAATTAATGTGTAAGATTTGAAATAGATAAAACATGATTTAAAATTTATAGATTTTTTTTTTAATTTTCTATAATATATTAACTGACTTATTGTTAGACTTATTTATATAAACTTATTTTTAATACATACTCTGAAAAGGTTTTCAGTAAAACCGATCAAACAAAGTATTTTTTAGTGTTTTTTTTGTAGTTTAGTTATGAATCCCTTAGGAGATATAAGACGTGCTAGAACTACAAATGACGAAATCAGAAGGAACACCAAAGCTACCAACGTAGCTCGCAGAATCAGCAATCGAGAATCATGGGAAGTTGGTGTTTGTATGGAGACAGGAATCATTCTTCCTAGACTGTTACAATGTACGAATGTTCAAGTTAATAGTGAACAGGTGGATTGGTAGTAAGTAGTTACGAGTATTATAAGAAAAGAGTTCATGATAATCAGTTATAGGGGTGCAATGGGGGATGAAAATGATTAAAAATATCTATAGTTTAAATAGCAAATTGGAACCAAATAACATTAAAAATTTAAGTTTTTTTTTTCTAAATAGATGTTTCACCTCCGGTTTCTAAAAGCTCGATCAACACTAATCGGCTGTCAAGTCACTTGCTATGTCTACCTAATTCAAATCAAATATGTTTATTATGGAAACAAATATACAAAAAAGTCAAAAACGATGATATTTGCAAAAGTATTAAACTGTGTCGCAGATACCAACGCCTTCCTCCAGTACAGTGGAAATACTAAATATAAACAAAAAATACAATATAAACATAAACAAGGTTATGGAACATAAATAAAAGTAAAAGAAGGTAATAACTAACATTAACAGTTTATTACGTTAGTTATTACCTTTTTATTTATTAATTTGAAGTAAAAGCTGAAATAGCAAGTGACTTGACAACCGATTAGTGTTATCGCGCTTTCAGAAACCGGGGGTTAGTAAACGTAACCAGAAATAACTCACCTCCCGTCTAGAGTTTGGTTGTTATGGAGACTGACGGGATATCTACCGGTCCAGGGGATCGAAGTCCTGACATGAGCTTTTAGTACGATAATACTTAATTATTGTGTGCATCATTTCCTCGTAATTGAGCTGATATCTTAAAACTTGGCCAATTACTGAAAATGCGTGGGCGCAAACAATAAACAAGTAGGTAATGTCAATTGTACGAAAATACTCAGTTTCTGTGAATCATTGAGCGCTAGGACGTAAATAGGTTTCAGAAACTGTAATATTGTTTGAGTTGTTTGTGAGTTTACTCTCAACTCACCTATTTAATGAGAGGTTTCTTTTTGTGATGATTTTAAATGATAAATTATGTGATAAACCAGCCCAAGGTTGACTGCTGTGGTGTAGCGGGTCTGAAAGAGGTCCGAGAGGTGCAGGTTCAGTTTCCAACCACAAAAATTTTTATTGAGGTAGGTTAGCCTAGCTATAAGAGATTTCAAAGTCATTTTAGTGCTTGAGTAAAACATTTTTCAACTTTGACTTATATCTAAAAAAAAACTTAAGTCAGGACTAACAGCTTACATCTATATATTAAAAGGCAAGGAATATAGATAAAACATGTATTCAAATTCCTTGATAAAAGGCAAAAGTGATTGACTGATTACAACGCACAGGCCACACCCTTTAGGCTACAAACGAGAAATTTCACACATACCTACGTTTTCCTCTTATGACGAAGGCACCCACTAATAAGGGATAAAAATTTGTATGAAAGTTTCCAAGTAAACGAGCGCGATAGAAGCCGCGGGATCAGCTAGTTTAGAATAAAAATTAGAAATAATAATTACATGGACATACATTACACGGACGGTCGACCATCGAATAGGTGACAGATCGTTCAGTTAAAAATGCCCAAGCAAGAGGTCAAACGCTGAAATGTTTGCTTGTTTCTTATGTAAATAATTCAGATGTTCGGGAACTTTCAAGATAATTTTATTATAAAGCTGACTTCAAAGGAAATAGCCAGTTACTTAGGTAATTACTTATTAATAAAATGAATTAATTCTAAAAGGAATAACATTTTCCTGTTGTTTACTATAGGACAGCCTACGTAGCTCAGTTGGTAGTAGCTCTGCCTTCTGCGCCGTAGGTCGTGGGTTCGATTCTCACCGTGAACAAATATTTGTGTGATGAACATAGATGTTTGTTCTCTGTCTGGGTGTTATATAATATTATAAGTATGTATTAACAAAAAAAAAGTATATAAGTAGTATATCAACTATCTGGTTCCCATATCACAAGCATAAGCTTAGTTTGGGGCTAGATAAGTGCTGTGTGGAAAGTCCACCAATATCTATTTATATTTATATTTATTTAATGGGATTTATGAGAGTTCAAAGTAGGTATTATTATTCAATTCGTGGCAGTAATTAATAATAAAAACAAATTGATTTTTCACACATCACTATTTAGCCTTATACTAAGCTAAGCTTGTAATATGGGAACCAGATAGCTGATAAATAAAACTTTTGATTTTGTTTTGTAAAAACTTTTGTTAATTTGAAATCCGTAAAGAAGTCGTAAAAATCTTTTGAGAATACCGAAATATTTTTATTTAGTAAAAATCAATAACTATTTCTCAACTCAAAAAATCATCAAGTTGGTTAAAAATAAATAACAACAAATGCAATGCAAATGCTGTTGCAATTATGAAAATATACCTACCTAGTAGTTACTATGATAAAAATAACTCAAGGCGCTAAATTTTATATTTTGCCTGCCAATTTCAGAGTGACACAGACTATATACTTTGGAGTTTTGCCAACAACGAGACATGTTCCAATTAATTGTAGTATTATAGCATTTATTATGTTTTTTACCGTTTTTATGTTACTAATAAAGAACGAATGTAAATTTGCGAATGATAAGCGCTCTGAATAAGAGGATTTTTCAGTTTTATTTTTCTTCAGAGATTATCTTAGTCTGCAGTAAAAATCTAAATAGTGGTAGTAGTTTTTAATGAAATTATACAGAAATAGGTTTGATTTCCAGTCGTGATAGATACCTATTCCCTCAAATCTCATAATACCTACTAGTACTGATGTAGACAAACAGGTAGAATTGTAGATGTTCATGAGACGTAGAGCTTTTTGTGTGTGGCTCGTCCGCGGAAGTACTACCACCACGCCTTTTTCTGCCGACAAGCAGCGTTGCTGTGTTTCGGTTTGAAGTGTGTATTATTATTCCTCTATAATATTTGGCTTTTTCCATGAATTTCCCTGAATACTTACATAAAATTTAATTTATTCTTATTCAACACAAAATAAAAAGCTAGGTGCATGCGTGTTCCAATTTGAAAACTACTGATGCAAAATTAAAATCGACATCACAGTGCATGTAGGTATAGAGGGCCATTGTATTGTGTGAATCAGAACTTGCACTCATTTGCCATTTGTATTTGCAAAACAATGAGCTGCGGTCACCGATTCTCGGAACGTTTTTATAATCAAAACAGGCGATGTTTCAATCGCCGCTAAAATGTACCTACTATTTTAAATTAATGCACAACTACAGAACAGAACAAAAACAAAACAAGTTTGGCTTTAAACGCGCTTTATTTCTATGCTATACTTACTTAGCTGCTTCTATTCTATAATAAAAAATATCTATCTATGCAAGCTTAGAATGTATTAAATAATCCGTTATCTAGTGCTCATAACACAAGCTTTGAGTAGCTTACTTTGGAGCTAGATAGTGCTAAATGGATTGTGCAGTATTAATAAAAAAAAAAGCCATGAAACTATAGAAAAAATACTGATTTTTTCTATTCGAAGAATATTATCTATCTGATTTTTTTTTCTATCTGAACGTTGTTTCAGTTTAATCTTTCAAAATACAAGCAGAAAAGAATACAGAAAGTGTAATAAATTATTCCGACAGCCTATCGTAAACACCTTGCACTCATAGCATTACCTTTGTAGAAATTCAAACGTTAAAAACTTGCAAGCGCCCGTTTTATCGCTACAAGTTAGGTCTTAAGAATGTAAATTTATGTCAGAATTATTTATTCATTGCTGGTTATTGCGTACAAATTCACACAATGGAGAAAATTTATTCGTCTGGCCCGAACTTTCAAGTATACCGCCTTTTAAAATGAAGGCTTCGCAATTATATTTTACTGGTGATTTATTTCTATGGGTGATCGAGATGGGTTGCTTAAATTTGCATTATTATATATCGGTAAAAATTGTTTGGTTAGAAATCCAAACATTAGAGTTATCCAGAAAGTGGTTCTCAATATCTTTCAGGTTTTTCTTCCTACAGCGTAATGAATAAACTTAACCTTCACCCCCTTCACACTATTGATTTCACAAAAAAACATCACTTACCAAGACACCGACAAATAGTTGTAAATTATTTTGAACTAGTTGCTGCTCGCGTTTTCATAATGATTGCTCTTATTTATACATTAACACGTTCTTCCATTACAGAGTTCTTATTCGTTTTCAATAACTCATTTTTCTTTTCCGTTTTTTGGGATAAAAAGTAGTATACTAAGTTAATTTTATCCGAAAAATACTTATTGCAGCTAGCAAATTAAACTCTAAACAACAGTTTAGGGGTAGGACGTGGTTGAGCCACAAACATCCCAACATTCAAACATTGTAACTTTCGTATTTATATGTAATGTAAGTAGGAAATACGATAGATATTAAAATCGGGCTTACCATAAACTTTCGACCACTGCGCCGGCGGCCTCCAATCAGGATAATGCTTTGGAAACTTCTCCCGCGTCCAATACGTGTGCAGAACCATTTTGTAGACGGTCATTTTGTCCGGATTGCACGAATCCGTGTCGCACGACACGACCGCGATAATCGCGAGCAACACTATCGCGAGTAAACCCGCCATTTTATCGATAAAACTCATCGACACTGTCACAACACTGTTTCTGTCAACATAGTGGGGTTGCTCCGGCGCATGTCAGTACCTGCAACAAATTATAGCTAAATTATTAACCAGTTCTTGTTAAGCAAAGAAAAAAATTGTGTGTATTAAACGTAAAATTGGTAGACATTCCGAACTGGACTATCCACCCCCAAACAAAGCTTAGCTTGTTATTATGGCAACCAGATAACGGATATAATATTTTTTCTATGAGAACTATGAGAAGTAATGCTAATCTCATCTCATCTCATAAAATCAAAACCAAAACGGTTAAGGTGAAGACAAGAGCAAATGTGACTCTCGCTCGCACGTTTTGATTTATTGAAGGTTATAAAATAACTGAACCCATTTTCGAGAAATCTTTTTCGTACTTAAGCAAACTTTTGAGTAGGAAAACTTGCATCGATCAAAATGCATTTTTTACCAAACTGTGTGCAATGTGATTGCACACAAAATGGTTGTTTGCGATTTTTCGAAAATGGGAGTAGTGATTTTATATCTTTAAAAATGTCGAATCGTGCGAGCGAGAGCTACATTAGATGTTGTCAACGCCTTAAGTGAAACTACCGCCGTTCGTCGCGACCAAGCATAGATCATAGACAGGGTTCTTCTACAATACCAAAGACCGTCTAAATGTGCCATCCGCATTTGCGCTTACAAGACTGATTATGAAGTTTCACAAATGAAGACTCAAGCGTAACCTCTCCCATGAATGAACCGCATCTAACGAGGTCATCAACCTGTCTATTTCTATGCCTTTGACACCAAAGCTAGTGTGCGGTAAGAACGTAGGCAGGTGTGTGCTATTCGAATCATTGAAACTGTTTGAAATTCTATCTATCTTAATCAAAGCGTCTGAGTGCGCAGTCTGTAAGAATATACAGGCTTTTGCATCTTAGAATGGTTTATGTTTTTAGCATCTCTCATAGCTTGCAATAAATGTTGGTGGACTTTCCACACAGCAGTGTAGCTCCAAACTAAACGAGGCTTGTAGGTTATGTGGGAAACATATAGCTGATAATAATACTTGTATACTTTTTTATTTGTATACCTACTTATAATAATATTCAGACAGAGATTAAACATATTTGTTCATCATACAAATATTTGTTCCGTATGGAGATCGAACCCACGGCCCACAGTGCAGAAGGCAGAGTTATTCTAACGACAGAGATGTCTTACTTTTTTTTACATCATTAAAAATTTATATTATTTTTAGGTGCAAAAAGTCAATTTTTTTTTTTTTATTTCATCTGTATATTAAATATAGAACAACTTTGGATTTAGACACGATTTTATTTAGTTTGGCTAAACAACAGGCACCATATAATTTTTAACCCGATTCGGAACTCGCAATTCATAAGTAAAAATATTTATTACAATATCTAGGAGTTTAGAATAGAATAGAATAGAATAGAATAGAATAGAATATATGTTTATTTGACGACAACACACAGAAGAAACATACAGACAAGAGAAAACAGAAAAAAAGGCAGTAGGTAGATTAACAAACACTTAAAAAATAAAGATAGCCTACACACAAATAACAAGCCTCTCCCTGTGTGAGTCAGTCAAAAAGGCTTTAGGATTTTAATTAAAACAGTCCGCAATCAAAACATGGAGAAATATTCGCTGAAAGAAAAAATCCAACATTATAATATTCAGAGCAAAACTGAACAACCAGCTAAATATACTGAACTGGGCTTAAAATTGATAACAAGAAAAACCTTTATCTGGATAAAAATGTGCGTAATGCTAGTGATATCGAACGGTGATGAAAAACATCGCGAGGAAAGTAGCTGGTGTTCTGGCAGCTGCTTGGGCGTTGGTAGTAAAAGAGTCACCTAATTTTAAGACGATTCAAGATGGTCCTTGTGATATTAATGAATAAATATATTTTGACTTTGACTTTGAAAATGTACCTACAACATGTGAGTAGTGTGTGTGGGGCCTGTATTACCTGTGTTATGGGTAAAGGTTACCACTTAACATCAGGTGGGTCATCTGCTTGTTTTATCTTTAGCAGTAGAATATATTTTTGTATGCCATCAACTTATTATGTTTTTTTCATTTCTGTACCTACCCCTATAGCTGGGGTTGCGCACCGGTTTCACCCGCGCAGATAGTCCCGATATTCCAACGGGATAAAAAGTAGCCTATGTGTTAACCAGATCAATCTCTCTGCCAAGTTTCATCCAGATCCGTTCAGCCGTTCCGGCATGAAAGAGTAACAAACATCCATCCATACATACAAAACTTTCGCGTTGATAATAATAGTAGAATTTTTATTTCTTTCTCTTTTATTTTCTGATCTATTTTTCGATTGCTGTCCTTAAGGCTTGTTGCTTTTTGTTGCTCAACCGTACATTGAACCCGACTCACCAATCCAAACTAAACTAAAAGTCGATATACGCCACTTCAACCACACTTTAATCTCTTAGACTTGTACACGAAACTTTCGGAGAAGAACCGAATTTTAACTACGTGTAAGTCTCCTGTCTTTTAGTTAAAATACCCAACTAACATTGCGGGGAAGCTTCAGAGCGTTTGCTTAAACTTTGTTCGAGTAGAATATGATTTGCCTTGATAATGCAGTGTGTCGGTCTCTTGAATCAGAATAATCAGAATAATCAATTTATTGGTAACAGTAATTACAAGTCAGTGTTTCAATCGATAAAATAAAAATAAAATTTATGAGAATAAATAATAGATTGCAAATAATAAAAAATAATAATTGCACACATTCTAATGAAATTATAAATAAATAAATTCGTATAGCATTTAAAAATTAAAAATATATCAGTCGCAGGTAAAAAAATTAGGTGCCTAAGAAGAAGAAGAATCTAAATATATATAACTCAAAGGTGACTGACTGACTGACATAGTGATCTATCAACGCACAGCCCAAACCATTGGACGGATCGGGCTGAAATTTGGCATGCAGGTAGATGTTATGACGTATGCATCCGCTAAGAAAGGATTTTGATCAATTCTACTCCCAAGGGGATAAAATAGGGGATGAAAGTTTGTATGAAACTTTGAATTCCTTGGCGCGAGCACAGCCGCGGGTTCAGCTAGTAAGATATAAGGCGACGACAACTACTAATGCATTTATTTAGATGCCACTGATTATAGATTAAAAACAGGAACGTGCCTTATGATTCACTAATCGTAGGGCACTTTCATATCGTGAGTGACTGGCGAGGTAATACTTTTTTATAGGTCATCTTTAACATCAGGTGGGTCCTCTGCTTGCTAGATGGAAGTTGTAATAAATAAAGGTTTATTTTTCCCAAAAAATAGCTAGGATCACAGATCATCAAAAAACGGGGTCAATATACAACCTGTGTTATATTTCTATAGAGTTTGATTTCCGGAAAAATACTTTGTCAATATCTTGACCTGTACAAAATCGGGGTAACTCAGCTAGTCAATAACAAGTTAAAAGCTTTTTGATGTACTACCTGTCCATCAAAAGTTATTGTTTCATAAACTCTTGGGAATAAGTTATAGTTTGAAGGCAGGATGAGCAATAACCAGCAACTCTACCGTATAACGTAGAAGTACAGTTTATAATAAGGTGGAAGTTCTACAGGATTTCAGACGTAATATCGTAGATTTAAGGTTCAAAATACGATGCACTCGATAGTGGCACTTACGCAGGTCTGCTAGATGGAGTGTGAGATAATTAAAGTTTTTGAAGTTGACCTTTGGTTCTTTTTAAATGCGTTTTTAATATTCATGTTTTTGTCTCTCCACCGCCACACCATAACTAGGTAGGTACTTAACCATTAAATTGAAGCTGGACCTAAACATAATAGTTCATAACTTGTATTAGCATATATATTATCGACGACCTCTGTGGCGCAGCGGGCGAGAGCCTGCCTGCGACGCAAGAGGTTGCGGGTTCGATTCCCGCCTTGGAACAAATTTGTGTACGATCTGCAGAAATTTGTTCCGATGGTCTGGTTGTTTTCTATGTATAATAAAAAATATCTATCTATGTAAGCATATAATGTATTAAATATATCAGCTATCTAGTACCCATAACACAAGCTTTGAATAGCTTACTTTGGGGCTAGATAGTGCTGTGTGGATAGTCCAGCATTATTTATTTATTTATTATGCTATCCAGAAAATTACCGGAATCAGGACAGAAAATAAGCATGATACAACACAATGTTAGTCAATTACAACTCTTTTTTTTTCATATTTATATACACCTAACATAATTATAATATAATGCATACATAGGGACATAGGGATATAGGGACAGTCTAGTGATTTTGTTTTATACTATGTAGTGATATACATACATGCATGATATAGTAGAAAAACAATGTGCACCCGTGCGAAGCAGGGGCGCGCGGGCGGGTCGCTAGTCCCTACTAATATTATAAATGCGAAAGTAACTCTGTCTGTCTGTCTGTCCGTCTGTCTATCTGTTACGCTTTCCCGCTTAAACCTCTCAACTGATTTTGATGAAATTTGGCACAGACAATCTTTAGACCCTGAGAAAGGACATAGGCTACCTTTTATTGTTGCGAAAAAAAGGGATGAAGAGATTAAAAGTACGCAGACGAAGTCGCGGGTACCAGCTAGTATCACATAAATGTTTGTTTTCGGTGGGAATCGAACCAACGGCCTTGTTTGTTTTCGGTGGGAATCGAACCAACGGCCTATACCGCAGAAAACAGAGCTACTACCAATTGAGCGGAAGACTGTCTTTTTTTTTTTTTTTTTTATACTACTAGCTGATGGAACAAGCAGATGGTCCACCTGATGTTAAGTGGTAACCATCACCTATAAACAAAACATTGCCCCGTAGGTCACGCACAATAGGAACGTGCCCTACGATGCACTGCCCTGCGTCCATCAGTTTGAGGCATACAGATGTTAAGCCTCATGTGCCTGTAATTACACCGGCGACCACACTCTTCAAACCGAAACACAGCGTTGCTGCTTGGCGGCAGAAAATGGCGTGGTGGTAGTACTTCCCCGGACGAGCCCTTCACAAAGAGCTCTACTACTCTTAAAATGTGTCTGTCTATACTTGGACTGTCCTGTCTATACTTGGACAAAGCATCGGGCGGTATATGTATGTATATAGTGTTCCCATTGTTATAAATAACTTAGGTACTATGTGGACATGCGCCATTTATCGATTCACTTTAGTTTAGCTCACTGATTAAATTGAGCCGTGTTAGCCCCAGTTTCTGAAAATAGGCTAACAAAGTAAACTATAATAGCGATGGCTTATACCCACGCATCGTTCGATGGCCGTGGGATTATTGCTTTTAAATCAACACAACAAGAAAGTTAGAGTTCAAACGGATTGAGTTACTAGTTCTGAAGTTAGGTCGAGGTGGAAGTTCCTATAATACATACATTGTTAGTGATTTTTTTAAATAACCTTTAGTAATTGTGTGGTTACAGAAATCCACCGGTTGGATCCCACAAAATGCAAGATGGCGACGTGGAAGGCCCAGAATGAGATGGAGAGACGAGTTTGACTGCCACCTAAGCTCATGTCCTGTCTGCGTTAAATCGCGAAGAATGAAAACAAGGAAGGGAGGCCTTTACCATAACGGCTAAACAATAAAAAAAATTGTGTATCTTCACTATTACTTACACTACTCACTACATAGTATGTATGTTTAAATCTTTAAAACTACGCAACGGATTTTGATGCAGTTTTTTTAATAGATAGAGGGATTCAAGAGGAAGGTTTTTATGTATAACATGCATGATTATGTGCACCCGTGCGAAGCAGCGGCGCGCGGGCGGGTCGCTAGTTTAAAATAAAAATTTGAAATATCTGATCGAGAAGTATAGGTATTACAGCGGCCGTATGCGTACAGAGTACTTCACTCGGTGCCCTGCGTTCAGCGTTCTTACGACGATGAGGTAGTAAGAACCTTATAGTAAAGTATTTCAGTAACAAATCCAATTTAATCCAAACAGACTTCAAACACCATTATTTGTACAAAAGAACCAAAGTTAACCAAATCAATTCACTTTAAGGAATCGCCCATTATTTTAATAGTTGATTTCGTTTCCCCTCGGTCTTTACAGACCACTTCACAGTGGTTTTCCCGTGTTACCCCAGCCCACCCGATGTAAACACTCGGAAAAGTTGCCCTATCTCCCCCCCAAGCAAAGCTCTACGATGCGGTAATTCGATTAAGTTATTGTTTTGTGGCAACCGGCATGCCGACGGTAATCTTTTTCAAAAGTGTGGATTGATGGTGAGATTTTGAAAATTATAGATAGATAGATAGAAAATTCTTTATTGCACAAAAATATAATGTACATAGGCGAGCTTAGTGCTGGATAGCATTATCTACCAGCTAATCTTTGGGTAATGGGAAAACATTTGGGTAGTGCACATTTGATAAGGACAAAGATAGCAAAATAATAAAACAAAGCAAAGATTTAGGAAAAAATAATTATGATAATTAAACAGTGACAACGAAACAAACTTCTAAGAGTGGTCCAAAGTGTTCGGTTTACTCTATTGAAAATGAACGAATGAAACTCATTCTGTCGTTTTTAGCTTTAAGAAAAAGAGTGACGCACATAACGTTAACACTAGAAATAAAAATAAATTATGCATTCCGAAATTTCGATTACAAAAGGTAAATGGCTCGTTCATGGGGAACGGTATACGCTTCTATAATAAACTTCCAGAAAGTGTCACTGGGCTTCCTATTAAAAAATTTAAAGTGTACATTAAGAATTATCTGATAAGGAAAGCTTACTATACTATAGATAGTTATATTAATGATAAAAGTGCGTGGCCTGATGTCCCGGTCGCTCTGCCCATCGACGGCTAACATATCTGCAATGTCTTTACTATTATGTTATTTAAAAAAAGATTTTTTATTTTTTTCTCCATTGTTGTTTGACTATACTATCAATTTATGAATCTGTTTACTTTTCCATTTCTGTTAGATTACTTTGTATTATATAGCTTCAATAGTGTAGGTATTTTATTACATTGTAACGAGGATCATATAAAAGAGCGATAGATACCAAGCCGAGTTTGTTGCCTGTTCTTCTCGGTGTTGGTCGCGTGGAACTGGCACTAGAGTCACCTAGTTTTAAGACGGTTCAAGATGGTCCTTGTGATTTTACTGAATAAACATATTTTGACTTTGACTTTGACTTTGACTTTGACTTTGACTACAGCCTTCACAGCTCAGTTGGTAGTAACTCTGCCATTCTGGGCACTAGGCCGTGGGTTCGATTCCCATCCGAGGACAAACATTTGTGTGATGATTGTTCTTATGTCTGGGTGTTATACTCGTATAATATTATAAGTATGTATACAAAAAATAATAAATAAATAAATATGTTGTGTGGAATGTCCAGCAAATTTTTATTTATTTATTTTAAGGCTTATGAGAGCTGCCCGGGATCAATCTCATGATCTTGTTTTTTTTGATGTGCGCAATGTCATTCCTCCATGGACGAGTTAGCATTCCTCTCATCGGAGTAAAAGTAAAGTAAAATGTGTTTATTGACAATAATAAGATAGGTACAGTTCGGTTTAAAGAGTTTATTCTCATAAGAACAGATACAGTTCACTTAAATTAGTTAAAGGTAAATAAAGTAAATTTAAGGCTAGTGGCGAAGTAGTATGTATAACGTAAACATAATTCATAAATGTTTAGACTTAAAAAATATTCTTATACATATTCAAATGTTTAAATGTTTAAACTAATGGCGAAACAAGTATTAACTAAAAACTAATCTAAATCAATAGGGAGGTGAGTATACCTAGGATTAACAGAACTACTATGTAGGTATAGCACGCGTCACGTAAAAAGAACTCCGGAAGGAGGGGAGGGGGTGTGATGGTGCGAGACATTGTATGTGACACATCTCCACCGCTTTCCAGCGCTCTTCCCGGTTAACGCGCACTATGTACATACGTACGTACATAGCAACGTTATTACGTTGCTGTTATTTTTTTGTAATGTTAGGTTAGCTTAGCTGATGCCTATCTTATTAGATAGGCATCAGCTAAGCTAACCTAACATTACAAAAAAATAACAATTTTTATATGGAATAGTAGGAAGCTAGGCAGTCACCAACAAAATTGTAAATAATGTTTTAGATAAGAAGGTTTGAATGTCGTCGATTGGTAGGTACCTAGTTCATTGAATTTTTTATGTTAGTGACGAAAAGACAGAGGGTTATTTTGAATCCATAGGCTCCCGTACTAGGTAGTTAAGAAACTGTGTGGTCAATGGTGTATCGGCTGTATCTAAGGATCAAAGTCATAGATACTTTTTCCATTTCATTTTATGTAAATATTGTACCTCAAGTCGGAGTATTATTTTCGGTTTTGGTATTTTGTTTCCGTATTGCGAGCTTGGATTTTGTATAAAGCTACGAGTATACAGAACGCCCGATAAAAGTGCTTATCAATCTCCAATCTGGCCTGACGATACAGAAAACGAGAAACAATAAATCTTTCAAGGAAAAGCTGACTTCAATGTCCTGGAAAATACAGTCATACTTACTACTATAACTCAAGAACTACTCGTCAGCTCTGACTCAAATCTAAATGGGACTACAGGACAAGCACCAGCTTTAGATTCAAAAAAACAATCATCAGAATCGATGCACTAATTAAAAATAACATGAGGTGAGGTAACACATATGAGGTAACAAGCATAAAAAAGTCAAATCGAGAACCTCCTTCTTTTTTGAAGTCGGTTAAAAAAGACTTCGGGTACAGAATAGCTATAATTTATTCTCAAAAACCTGCTAAATCTCACCTTTCAGCTAGTGTACCTCGTAAATTCTCACGTAGGTACTTTAATGAAGGTATCAAGGCATTCTTGGAGTTACAGCCCGGAGTTGCTCCAGTGTAATTAAGTTTTAATAATTCACAATGTTGCCGAAACTGTTCAGTGTTACAATGTTAATTTTGAAAAGACCATACCTTTTAAATGAACTTTTTAACTATCATTTAATAAACCTATATTTACAATATACGTTAGCACATTTTATATTCAATAAATTTTTATAGTTACTAAGCCTGTAGTACGCCTCTTCAAGAAATTAAACTCTATTTAGTTCGCTGGTTATGCCTGAAATAGATAGACGCAGGTCAGTGCTATGCAGGGCCCGTTCATATCGTGCGTTACTTGCAAGGACATACTATACAGGTCAATCGACCTGTAGATTAAGTCAAGGTGGTCTGGAAGAGATCGCTTTTAGCGATAAGACGATGACTGAGACTCAGATGTTTTTTTGTTCTGCTATGTGTAATTACTATGTGGTGTGCATAGTATTTTCTGTCTACTATCTATCTAAGTCACGTACGATATGAACGGGCCCTACATTTCACAATGCACTACCCTGCGTCTATTAATGCTCAGGTGAGGGTTACCGCTTAACGTCGGTGGGCTATTTCCTTGTTCCGTCAGAAAATGCACTAGTGTGTTCAATCGGTCACAGATTGTCACACAGGAAGTTACGTCACGGGAATTATTTCAGTGACGAACTTCCTTCAATTTTGTAAACTGTTTGTTATTGCTGCGTTAATTATAGATAAATCTCTCGACATTTGAACGATTATAGTCTTGGGTTTATTTTTAGTTGAGTTAAAAGTAGTTTAAGAGTGAAATGTAAAATGTGATAGCAGACGTTCAGAGAAAGGCCAGATTAAAAGTAGCCTAAACCGACGAGCGTGTATGAAGAATGATAAGAGATTAAATAAAGCAAAAGTGGTATGTCAGAATCGTAACAACTGTAAATCTGTGATCCGAATTTTATGAACAAGTATGTTTATAAAATAAGCTTGAACGAGAAAGCTAAAAATCTTGTCTAAAACCTTCAAATACCATTAAATTTATGTTTGTATGTCAAACTTGAATGAAGCAAAAATTTTTATCTGAAGTCTTCAAATACCGTAGGATAAGCCACCGTGTCAGATTGCGGATAAAGTCAATACGTTTGATCGTTTTGTGTCGAGCCAGGAATAGCCTACATCAAACATTACGGCTGCTCAGGGACTGGCATTCTTGAGGGAAGCACAAAGAATGTTTCAATCAGAAGTACAAAGAATCTTTGTTAAATTTGGGACATTTCTGTGTATTATTTTGTTGGGAGTTATTTTATTTCTTTATGGGTGCTGGATAGGGTTGAAAGGCTAAACGAACAGGCAAAAAGGCTTGGTTCCTTTTCATGTACATTTTTTTTATTTAGGTACGTCTTTTTTTTGTCTTTAGTATGTTAGCCATACTTACACTGTTTTAAACATCTAGTAAGTATTAGTGTCTTACAATGGTGTCAATTCTGTTGTTTACTTTTTTTAATTTAACCTAATTTGACAGCACTAAAAACATTGCCGTCCCTTTCTAAAAGACGGAAGTAACAAGGATGGCATAATTTTAGAGCTGTCAAATTTATGTTCAGTTAGGATAATGCAACAACAGAATCGACACCTTACATTTTCACTTATTTGCACTATCTCAAAAAAATATAGGTTTTCAAACCCTGGTTTCCACGGAAAATGATATAATATCATTTTCCGTGAATTCCGGAAACCCGGCTTTTTGGAGCCGGGTTTCCGGAATTTTTTCCTATATTTTTATCTATCTATTTTATCTATATAATTATCTATTTTACCTATATTTTTTTTTATAAACTTTATTTTGAAACCAAAATATGCATTGGTAGTATGGCGTAATGACACCTTTTTTGTTTTGGTGTTAAAATATAAATAAAATAGCTGCGCCCCGTGGTTTCACCCGCGCAGATTTAAATCCCGGTATTCCCACGGGATATAAAGTAGCCTATGTGCTTTTTCAGATCTCTCTGCCAAGTTTCATCCAGATCCGTTTAGCCGTTTCGGCGTGAAAAGGTAACAAACATCCATCCATTCATACTTACGCGTTTATAATATTTGTAGGACTTAGAATAAAACTAAAGATAAAACTTCAATCTGCATATTGATTTATGATTATGATTATTTCGACAGATCCTTTAAAAAATGTAGGGCATTACAGTGATTCACGGAATTTCATTGATGTTATATAACAACGTGAATGGGCTTGAAAGTGACAATCACATCTATCGATCAGCACACCGGGATTGAGCAATGTCGTTTCTTGGGAATTTATAAGGCTAGCGTCGACTAAAGCACGTCGTTAAAACAACAAATAAGTTATGACAAAATAATTATCACTGTTGGTATGAAAAGTATTTGTTACCATTATTACCATTGTTTTTGTTTCATTTTTCGTAAGAAAAATATTTTTTGAATGAGTTCGTCTTTGTCTAACTGTGTGATGTAAGCCTATTGATATAATTTAATAAATTGTAAGCATATTAATAGTGAATAAGCCAGTTTTTCCATTTTTGAGACCATGTCATAGGTTCCTTAGAGCCAATGCAAACATAAGCTTTGAATAGCTTACTTTGGGGCTAGATAGTGCTGTGTGGATTGTCCAGCATTATTTTTTTTTTATTTTTATTTTTTTTAATAATCTCTCTTGTTTTTAATCCATACATACTTATAATATTATATTATAATATTATACTATTATATATAATATTATACATACTTATAATATTATATTATAATACTACTTATAATATTATATTATAATATTATAAGTATGTATGGATTAAAAACAAGAGAGATTATTAAAAAAAAAAATAATAATAATGCTGGACAATCCACACAGCACTATCTAGCCCCAAAGTAAGCTATTCAAAGCTTGTGTTATGGGTACTAGATAACTGATATATTTAATACATTATATACTTACATAGATAGATATTTTTTTATTATACATAGAAAACACCCAGACCATCGGAACAAATTTCTGCAGATCGTACACAAATTTGTTCCAAGGCGGGAATCGAACCCGCAACCTCTTGCGTCGCAGGCAGGCTCTCGCCTGCTGCGCCACAGAGGTCGTCGAATTATATGTATCATATCAGCTATCTGGTTCCCAAATTTCAAGTGTGGAAAGTCCAGCAATATTTATATTTATTTTAAAAGCTGAAAACATCACCTTCATAGCAAAATTGTATGAATTTTAGTGGTATAGTGCACAGTGGCATTGATCCGCCCGCCCACGCACTATTCATTCACTCGGAAACTGTCTCATGAATACATAACACGATTTGACTCTATTCCGCGACTTTTCCGTATTGATAGTAGGTCTACGGGATCCGAGTCGACTATTTTTTGTATTGGAATTTAAATTTGCATAGGTATGCCTAAAAATGTAGAAAGATAGATCTTGTGAAGATCTCGTCTATACTTCCCCGGGAAGTACTACAGGGAAGTAATACCGGGGAAGTCTTTTTCGCCAATTAGCGTTGTTGTGTTAGGTTTGCCGGAAAACACACACATGAGGTTTAATATAGTAACATCTGTATGCCTCAAGTTTATGGACGCAGGGCATCATAGGACAAGTTCCTAATCGAGCGTGACTCACGATACAGGTCATAGGTGATAAGACATGGGCTTTGGCAGGTGATGGTTACCACGTAACATCAGATGGTAATTTGCTTGTCTTACCAACAAGTTGCATAAAAAAAGAACTGAAGGTTTTTTTTTATACAACTAGCTGATGGAACAAGCAGATGGCCCACCTGATGTTAAGTGGTAACCATGACCTATAAACAAAACATTGCCCCGTAGGTCACGCACGATAGGAGCGTGCCCTACGATGCACTGCCCTGCGTCCATCAACTTGAGGCATACAGATGTTCACTACAGTTGGCTTCTAGCTCACATGAACATGCGTAAACATGTTTTCATAGTTCCGCCACGTAGCTATTTAAATTAATTGGTAAAATTTATTATATCCACTCAATTTCAACAGTGACTTATTAAATCTCTAAATACTTCATCTGAAATAGCAACACAGAAATAACCAATGAAATGCCGCGTGAGCCATTGACATGTAGAAATACTTTGAATATATGACATTCATAATTATCATAGGATCATTTCACTGAAGTAAAATCGTCAAGCCTGGTGACAGAGACTTAGGTGTCCGTCATGGCTTATGACCAGATATCTTGGAACAAATTTGTGTACGATCTGCAGAAATTTGTTCCGTTGGTCTGGGTGTTTTCTATGTATAGTATAAAATATCTTTTCATGTAAATATATAATGTACGCGAACATTCCGAAAATATAAGTAGGTGGTAGTCAGAGACAAGTCCATAACCAAACATTGCACCAACAAATTTCAACTGAATTGGCCTAATTATATCCATCAGTTATCTAGTACCCATAACACAAGCTTTGAGTAGCTTACTTTAAAGATAGAAAGAAATAAACATTTATTTGTAACACAACACACAGAGAACACAGAAAAAAAACATAACAGATAACGAACAGTAAAAGTAAAGGAACAGAAAAATACAAAAACAGTGTTCGAGGACAGTTTGTCTCCTCTGTGTTGTGTGGACCAAACAGGTCCAGTCTCAGCATTTTTTATACAACTAGCTGATGGAACAAGCAGATGGCCCACCTGATGTTAAGTGGTAACCATCACCTATAAACAAAACATTGCCCCGTAGGTCACGCACAATAGGAACGCGCCCTACGATGCACTGCCCTGCGTCCATCAACTTGAGGCGTACAGATTTTAAGCCTCATGTGCCCGTAACTACACCGGCGACCACATTCTTCAAACCGAAACACAGCGTTGCTGCTTGGCGGCAGAAAAAGGCGTGGTGGTAGTACTTCCCCCGACGAGCCCTTCACAAAGAGCTCTACTACTCTTACAAAATTGATTGATTGATGCTTGACTTTGGGGCTAGATGATGCTGTGTCAATTGTCCAGCATTATTTATTTATTGTTATTCTCCAAAACATGGTTTTTTAATGTTTTTAATTATTTTTTATCAAGTGATATATTTTTTTAATGCTGAAATATACGAGCAAGAAATTGTTTTGTTGTCGGCAAGCCAGCTATGCTTGCAATTTAAATTTTCAGTAACTAATCCTTTTTACATTCTCTCACAGTTTTCGCACGAGACAAAATGAACAAAACTGCAGAAGTAACTTTAAATTATACATAATGCAGTCTAACTGTAACTGCAGTCATTTATTATACGCTTGGTAATGGACAAACAATGCTGCGACTATTTTATTACATACTAGCTGGTACCCGCGACTTCGTCTGCGTACTTTTAATCTCTTCATCTCTTTTTTTCGCAATAAAAGGTAGCCTATGTTCTTTCTCAGGGTCTAAAGATTGTCTGTGCCAAATTTCATCAAAATCGGTTGAGAGGTTTAAGCGGGAAAGCGTAACAGACAGACAGACAGACAGACAGAGTTACTTTCGCATTTATAACATTAGTTGGGATTTTGTGAAAATTCGTTATAATTATTATTATAAACTACCAGTAATATGTAATTTGTAGTAACCATCCTTTTCGTATTTCTATTGTTCACATAGACTATACATTTTATTTAACACTAACTTTATTTACAAAGGAAATTGCAATTAATAGGCATTTTTTTCAAAATGTACAAAATATACAAAATTTGCAATTTATTGGCATTTTTTTTACAAAATACTTAGGAACCAGTTGATCTGTAGATCGTTTGCAACGGTCTGCAGATAGCTCAACTGATCCAAATGCCAATCGGAAGCGTACCCAAGACAATGGCTGCATTGCTACGCTGAATGGCAATGCTGATGCGCTGAGCCAGGCACTCATCAGCCCTCGGGTTCATTGTCGCGTCACTAGTTTATTTCGACACAGTGTGGTGAAAGGATTTTAAGTGCTCCATAAAGGCTCCTTTCAAGCATTTTTATTTTGATTTTTAGGTTCTACGACGTGCGTTTCCTCACGATATTTCCTTCATCGTTTAAGGGTACCTACTGGAACTGTGCACAATATTATTCAACAGTAAATCTCATAGGTTGCCGACTGGTTCTCAACCCACTACCTTAGGAGGACTCCATTGCTGCAGGATCAAAACCCCCGACCTTGCGATCAAACGGGTCAACTCAAGTGATAATGTTTATTTGAGAGTTAAATTTATCTTACCCAGGTTAAGCTTCAAGTTGCATAAATCCCACAATCATAAAGGAGGTCAACAAGACCTCTATACAAAAAATTTTGCCTTGTTGCAGCTGAACGCATTATACTTTCAAACTATGCTTTTTAACGTAAATTTTACTAGTGGTCTAGTGGTAGCGACCCCCCTTTCTGATCCTAAGGTCGTGAATTCGAAATTAGAGACACCAGAGTTTTTCTGTATAAATAATTATGTGTACAATGCTACCTCACACGCGGTGAAGGAAAAAAATAATGAGGAAAAGTTATAAAACATGTGTGTCAAGTGCTCAGAAGGAGCCTTCTTTGAGACGCACAAAAACCATTTTTTTAATACAACTAATAAGTTGATGGAACAAGCAGATGGTTATTTGTAACCATTACCTATAACAAAGCATTGCCTCATAAGTCACGCACGATAGGTAAGTGCCCTATGCACTGCCCTGCGTCCATCAACTTGAGGCATACTGATTTTAAGCCTCCTGAGCCTGTAATTACACCGGCGACCACACTCTTCAACCCGAAACACCAGCGTCGCTGCTTGGCGGCAGATAAAGGCGAGTGGTAGTAATTTCCCGGACGAGTCCTTTACAAATAGCTCTCTACTCACAAAATCTAATCTTTCACCACACTGGTTTGAAATAAGTAATGACACAACAACAAGAAGGCGTTTATCTGTACCGATTCCTAAGTATTGGGGTATCTCACAAGCACATTCAGAAGCGTCTGTAGACAAAGTCGTAGATGATTATGATGACCCTAGGCGTCGGAATAAACTCTGGCATTCTGTGTCAGTGTGTCATAACTTGTACGACCAAGGTTGTACGTGTTTAATGTGGAATCCAAGTTTATTGCCTGTTCCTGAATAAATTACCTAAAATCGTGGGAGGTCGAAAAGTCGCTACGTCGACTAAATTTATTTTATACTTTATTTTAGTTTATTTGGAAATAAAACAGAGTTGATTTAAAACTACTTTAAAAACTTTTTGCCAATGTGGGTGGTTACCACTACCAATTTATTTGAGGAATCGTTTTCAGGAGAACGATTCAGATCCCTTCCATCCACCGACTTCCTGCGAACCTCACAAAACTCACAACATCACCAGTCCATAATCGGGTAGCATAGCTAATGTTTTTTTTATTGAACTAGCTGATGAAACAAGCCGATGGCCTACTTGATGTGAAGTGGTAATCATCACCTATAACAAAGCATTGCCTAGTAAGTCACGATAGGAACGTGCCCTACGATGCACTGCCCTGCATCCATCAACTCAGGCATACAGATGTTAAGGCTCATGTGCCTGCAATAACACCGGCAACCACACGCTTCAAACCGAAACACAGCAACGCTGCTTGGCGGCAGTCAAAGGCGTGGTGGTAGTTTGCCGGACCAGCCCACTCTTAAATCTAATGTAGTACTACGTAAATATTTAACACGGTAGATGCGTGTGTCGTTCGACGACCTATTTGAGATCTATTTCAGTAAGGCCGAGCGATCACTTGGGCAAGCGCAGTCAAACGACAAAAAATGTCTGCGACACGCGTGGTATTTTGAAAATAGATTTATCTCTTTTTTAGAACACACGAATACAGATCAAGCTAAACAAAACCAAAATATGACTGCAAAGACAAAACGAGCAGTGCTTGATGCGTATTTGATAAGACCGCCCATTGTACTTTGTGGTTTATGTTTGTTATATCATTAATCTGTATATAGTATAGGTATATTGTATTTTCTATCTTCTATTTATTTATCTATCTATCTTGCACTGCGAGGTTGCAGTATTTTTCAATCAATCCTTCAAGTTCAGTCTCAACGAATCCACAGTAGCGATGGCTGGGTATAACTTCAATTTAAAAAATGAAATTCCCACGTATTCGTAGAAAAGCAATAAAGGAGTCTAGTTCCGACGTATTAGACACTTGTTCATTCCAGCGACTGTTCATTTCATCGATAGTTCTGTTAGCACACTTCTTCTTCTTCTTCTTAATTGTATGGCCTAAGCAGTGTAGCCCGCAATTTCTCCAATGTCACGTTTTATGCTGTTAGAACTTAGCACGACCTTCAGTGGATATTACCTAGTGAAAACTAAAACTGCCAACAGAAACACTGAAACGGGTTTGAAATGAAATGTTTTAACTGGTGGTTGAAGTTTTATTGGAGTTTCAAGAAGGTACCACTCACCTTAAATAAATAAACGGTTTATTGGAAACTAATTGAGGGCAACAACCCCGTGAGCCTCGCTTCCTACGCGCATAACTGTTTCATGTAAAATCCTACTAATATTATAAACGTGAAAGTTTGTAAGTACCTATGGATGGATGGATGTTTGTTACTCTTTCACGCCAAAACGGCTGAACGGATTTGAATGAAACTTGGCAGAGAGATACATTATAGTCTGGAATAGCACATAGGCTACTTTTAACCCGTGGGCATACCGGGATTTAGATCTGCGCAGGTGAAACCGCGGGGCGCAACTATTATCATCTATTTCAGAGTTGTTTTCAATGTGAAGACATGGATAATGTTAAGGAAACTTATGGTATGTCAATGGTTCCCGTGGGATAGGTTGCTGGGATACAAGGGGGAGTTAGGAGACGTGGGGTCCAAGGGGTGTCCACAAGGATCTACTTTTTAATCGCGGCTAATACCGCGAGGCGCAGCTGGCATGGATCCTAATAATATTATAATGCGAAAGTTTGTAAGTATGGATGTTTTTTACTCTATAACTCCAGAACGGCTGAACGGATCTTGGTGAAAATTAAATTGGCACAGAGATATATTATAGTCTGGAATAACACACTTTTTATTCCGTGGAAATACTGGGATTTAAAACTAAGCGGGTGAAACCGCAGGGCGCTACTAGTATGCTATAATTATAAATTATATAAAAGATTACTTATTAGGCTATTAAACTTTACTATCGATAGTGAAGAAAAGTTTTCACATTCACTCCTTGTGACAAGATTAACACATATGCACACTCCGAATAGCTCGTCTAAGTATCAAGAATCCCAATTGAGTTATGCTGAAACTAACAGCATAACCAAGATGTTTACAACGGCAGTGTCCATAAAACAGACGCTTCCTCACGTGCGAGGAAGGCGTGATAAATCGGGCTATAAGAGTATTATAGAGCATTGGACTTGGCACATATTTTAGTCCACCTAGGGCTCAAAAGTGTAGCCAAAGCGAATGGAATACCAACTACTGTCACAAGTTACTGACTAGTAGTAGCCAGTCTAATAAAGCATTAAAAAAAGGAGCAAGTTTATTACGACTGATGTTGATTATAATCAAAACAAAATTTAGATTTTTAAATGCACAAAAACCGCATTTAAGTGCCTTATGCATGGCAGTACCTTTTTAGTACACCATTGTTTTTTTTATGCAGCTAGCTGATGGAACAAGCAGATAGCCCGCCTGATGTTAAGTGGCAACCACCACCAAACACAAACCAAACAAAGCATAGTCTCGTAAGTCACGCACGATATGACGTGCCCTACGATGCACTGCCCTGCGTCCATCAACTTGAGGCATACCGTTGCTAAGCCTCATGTGCCTGTAGTTACATCGGCAACCACACTCTTCAAGCCGTAACAGCGTTGCTGCTTGGTAACAGAAAGAGGCATGGTGGTAGTACTTCTCCGGACGAGCCCTTCACAAAAAGCTCTACTACTCTCAAACATTATTTTAGTAAATTCAAGTAAAATAGGTACATAGCTTTAAAATGATCTGCCATACGTGCCGTCACTGATAATCGCTGAAAATTATAGCTATAAATAAAAATAATAATAATGCTGGACAATCCGCACAGCACCATCTAGCCCCAAAGTAAGCTATTCAAAGCTTCCAGCCTAAAAAGTACTGACAACCGTTCCAGAAATCCCAAAGTAATTTTGAGCAAATTCTCATTTCCTCTCCTTCTTCAGCTCACAGATATCAGATTCAATATTCCATCTGTTACGTCACAGATAAGACAAACGGCTGACCTGCTCACAATCGACATCCCATCTACTGGAAATAGGATTCGGTCAAGTGAGAGTACGTACGGCAGCATAGTGGGTTCCTGACACACTTTTAAGGAGGTACCTACAGATTAATCGCTTTAGAAAAGTGTGATATTTGAAGATTCTGGATAAGGTATTTTTTTATTTAATTCTTTTACAAAAGGTGAGTTTTTCTGACAGCTTTCATAGCTCAGTTGGTAGTAGCTATGCCTTCTGCGCTGTAGGTCGTGGGTTCGATTCCCACCGAGAACAAACATTTGTGTGATGAAGATAGATTTTTGTTCTCTGTCTGGGTGTCATATAATATTATAAGTATGTACTTACAGAAAAAGTATATAAGTACATAAAAAACTCTTTATTGTACACCACAAGAAAATAGCATAACATGTAAGAATTAATTTAAACTACAGCGAATTACAATGGGCAGTCTTATCGCTATGAGCGATCATCAGACAACCTTCGGACGGACAGGAATAATGTCACATGACGGTGTCACAAAGAGGACTTCTACAATACTAAAGGATAGAATCGAAACTTTTTTAAATAGTAAAAAATCGTGTTACGTTATTTCAATCAGAATTTCCTCCAGATTTTCTTTTGAATAAACTATGGCAATAGTGCATCATTATTAGATGAAGCGCCGTAATTTTCTCCAAAAAGCTCTTAAAACTCCAGCTACACGATATTTGCGTTAGAACTAAAATATAGAGTGCATAGGTTTTTGTATAGAGAATATTTTAAGGTTAACCCTTATTTCGTTATACGCGACACGTACTGAAAGGTCCTTTGACAGCACGAGCGATCTTTACAATCTAGACTAAAAGCTGATAAAAAAAGGCAGAAAATAAAACCTGAGTGATGAAAAACGGAATTGATATCTCTCGTAAAGGAGATAGGGTTCAATTTAGTAAAATAAAACTTTTGTCGTGTCAAAAAACCGTCTGTTTCATAGTTTTGTAACTTTTTTAAACCATCAAATCCAAAATGGTATACGGACTGTATTTTCTTTCTATGTTCGTTTTTTCTATCTGATGTATTGTATATCTGTGTACGTTTGAAACCCATACAAGTTAACATATTTCCAAAATTAAATTTTAAAATATTTCCAAAAAAAATGGATTTATTGAATTTATATCTTTTAACATGTCAAATCGTACGAGTGAGAGTTACATTAGGTATTGTCTTCACCTTAAAATTCAATCTTAAGATTGAGAGTAAGGACGTAATAATTGACCAAGCGAGCGAAGCGTCTCTGTTTCCACATTGGCCAAAAATGCGTTTGTCCGGATGTCTGTCTGTCTGTCTGTCTGTCTGTTCTCCTCTACAGGTCGCATTTTTCAACCGATCTGGACGAAGCTTGGCACACAGGTTATATGACTTATTAGATTTTTTTGTCGTCGGGAATTTTTGATTGGAGGGGTACTTCCCCCAAAAAAAGGGCAAAAAGATCCGATGACCAAATGAGATCCGATTTCGATTATTCTTTTTTTATTATATTACGACCTATTATATTTATTACGACCTCTGTGGCGCAGCGGGCGAGAGCCTGCCTGCGACGCAAGAGGTTGCGGGTTCGATTCCCGCCGTGGAACAAATTTGTGTACGATCTGCAGAAATTTGTTCTGATGGTCTGGGTGTTTTCTATGTATAATAAAAAATATCTATCTATGTAAGTATATAATGTATTAAATATATCAGTTATCTAGTACCCATAACACAAGCTTTGAATAGCTTACTTTGGGGCTAGATAGTGCTGTGTGGATTGTCCAGCATTATTTATTTATTTTATTTATTTAATTATTTGACACATTGATCGTTCGATTTTCGTTGAGAATAGTTGTGTCACTCGTGACCGCGCGTACCAACAGTGCAAAGTGCTAACGCATCACAACAAAACCGCCGCGACCCGGCCTGACCGCGATGTTGACCTAGTTACACATTGCGTAAGGCATGCTTACGATCGGCTAATCATATTGTTAAGGCGAGGTAAGTTCTACCCAACCTCAACAATGGATACTCCATCCAAAGAGGGCAAAATCCAATTGCAGACAGAAACTGAGGTGCTTTTATACAACCGTTTCCAAGAACAACGCGACATCTTCAATAAAGAAAGGCAAGAGCGTCTAAAACTGCAAAGCCTAGTACAAGACTTACGAAGTCAGATAGAAATTCTTCAGCAACAGCTGAAATGTGCTATGGAGACCGAACCTACAGCGCCTCCATCTACTTCCAACATTGAAAGTTCTTCTCACCAAGCGGAATACTGCACCGATGAAGAAGATCTAGCTAAAGAAACAGAGTGGATTAGAACAAAAACGAGGAAAAAAAGAAAGTTGAACACTTCACCCTCACTCTCACCAACAGAAAACCCAAATCCAAGGGTAGAAAAAACTAAAAAAATTCCCCCGCCACCACCAATCGTAGTTGATGGCGTAAGGGACTATCAAAATTTCTATGACTTCTTGTCTACTAACCAGAGCGCTAGCACCTTCAAAATAAAGATGCTAAGCGGTGATAACGTCAAGGTGAATGCTTGTGATGGTGAAGCATACAGAGCCATAACAAAATCATTGACTGAGCATAACTGCCTCTGGCATTCATATGAAAATAAGCAAGAAAGGCCAATCCGAGTGATGGTGAAAAAACTTCCTTCTACTTGCAAGCCTGATAGAATTATAGGTGACCTTCAAGCAAAAGGGTACCAGATCGAAGATGCGGTGAACAAATTAAGCTGGAAAACCAAAGAGCCGCTAAATATGTTCATGCTCACCTTTAACAACAAAGAGGATGTAAAAAAAATCTATGACATAAGAGTTATACTGGGGTGCACGGTTGATATACAACCTATTAGATCGCCAAAACTGATCCCACAGTGCAAAAGATGTCAGGTTTATGGCCACACACAAAAATACTGCGCCAAAGAGCCGAGGTGTGTTAAATGTACTGGTAAACACCTCACCAAAGACTGCAGAAAACCA
This sequence comes from Plemyria rubiginata, assembly GCA_963576535.1. NCBI lineage: Eukaryota > Metazoa > Arthropoda > Insecta > Lepidoptera > Geometridae > Plemyria > Plemyria rubiginata. The sequence continues at coordinate 2,224,939 of OY754916.1, read as the reverse complement.
GCGGAAGAAAAGCCGAAATGCGTACACTGCGGTGAAGCACACCCCGCTAATTACAGAGGATGTATCATTGCAAAAGAAATGCAAAAGATCAAAAATAAAACCCAAAAACACCCTGAGGGCAACCAACAACACCGGCAGGATCCAAACAATCAACCTTCTAACAACCAGCATAAGCCGTGTAAAGTTACGGCTACTACGAGTAAAAACGTCTCCTACGCTCAAGCAGCCGCTAAGAATACTACTACAGCCAGCCAACGCAACGAGCACACCGACAAAAACGACAGTAAGTTGAATGAAATTCTTAAGTTCATGACGTCGTTTGATGAGAGATTAAAGAAAATAGAAAGTAGCACCAAATCGGCTGCATCTAAGGCCCAAAAATGATTAACACTAAAAATAATGGCCTGGAATTGTAACGGGCTCCAAAAACATCAGAACGAACTACAAGTAGTCCTAGACATAGAAAATGTAGATGTGTGTCTAATATCTGAGACTCATTTTACAAAACAATCGCACATTCGTTTCAAAGGTTACAACATCTATCATGCATTACACCCGGCCAATAAAGGAAGAGGCGGCAGTGCTGTAATTGTTAGAGAAAATATAAAACATCACGAAGAATACAAACAAGAAGAGTCAGAAATTCAATCTGTAGCAATCTGTATTAACACCAACCGCCAAAGTATTACTCTAGCAGCTATATACTGTCCACCACGCTATACAATAAGAAAAGATGAATACTTGAGTCTTCTACGAAATCTCGGTGAAAGGTTCGTACTAGGAGGAGACTTCAATGCAAAAAATACATATTGGGGTTCCCGACTAATAAATACAAAAGGAAGGGAACTCATGAATGCTATAAGAGAATTCAAATGTGACGTGGCATCAACAAGATCACCCACATACTGGCCAACCGATCCGTTAAAAATACCTGACCTAATAGATTTTTTTATACACAAAACCATATCACCAAGTTATATAAGAACCTATCAGAGCTATGATATGAATTCTGACCACTCTGCTATTTACCTAGAAATAAGTGAAAAAATATTGTATAGAGAAAATACTCTGACCCTAAGTAATAAGTACACAGACTGGGAGAGTTTTAAAATAGATTTAGATTATAAAATAGACCTTAAAGTTCCGCTCAAAACCCCGGAGCAATTAAACATGGACTTAGAAAAGTTTGTTACAACCATACAGCAAACTGCTTGGAAAAATACACCCCTTTTTACGAAGAGGACCACAAAAAACAATTATCCCAGAGAGATCAAACAACTCATATATGAAAAGAGAAGACAAAGAAATCAATGGCACCAATCAAGATCTCCACAGGATAAAACAAAGCTAAACAACCTTACAAAACAACTCAAAAGAAAGATCCAAAACCACAATGATGCTCTAACCAACACATCACTACAAAAGTTAACCAACGATCGCAGTACAGACTATTCGCTCTGGAAAGCAACCAAGAACATGAAACGGCCCAGTGCCCAAGTTCCACCAATAAAGGATGGAAACGGGAAATGGGCCGTGAGTAACGAACAAAAAGCCAAACGGTTTGCTGAACACTTAGAAAATATATTTAAACCAAACGACGGTCCAAATAACGTTGAATCTAGTACCACACATGAAATACTTGATGAGCAACCTTATATCCAACTCGTTACACCTAGAGAGGTACAACGAGAAATTAGGAATAAAATAAATCCTAGAAAATCTCCTGGATTCGACCTCATCTCTGGAGAAATACTTCATAATTTCCCAAGAAAGGCCTTAGTCAAGCTTACAAACCTCATCAACGCCGCACTGAGATTGAAATTTGTACCAGACCTGTGGAAAGTTGCCGAAGTAATAATGATAGCTAAACCAGGAAAACCGCCCCATGATACTTCATCGTATAGACCGATTTCATTGTTACCCATAATGTCGAAATTATTTGAAAAGCTACTACTAAAGCGGCTTAAACCAATATTAGAAACTAAAGGTCTTATCCCAGAGCATCAATTTGGTTTTAGAGAAAAGCACTCGACCATAGACCAAGTTCACCGAATAACAAATGTTATAGAAAAAAGCCTTGAGGAAAAAAAAGTCTGTTCCACCATATTCCTAGATGTGGCACAGGCGTTTGACAAAGTGTGGCATGAAGGACTTATGGCCAAGCTAAGAAAAATGTTACCGAAAGAATACGCAGACATTTTAAAATCATATATAATGGATCGGTTCTTTAGAATAAGACAGGACGACGCCTATTCAGAACTTAAAGAAATTAAAGCTGGTGTACCACAGGGAAGCGTACTGGGTCCGGTCCTGTACCTGCTATACACCTGTGATATACCTGAATTAGAAAATAGCACCATTGCAACCTTCGCTGATGACACTGCTATAATGGCTATAGGAAGCACTCACGCAGAAGCAGCAGAAAAGGTTCAATTGGCTGTTAACAAAGTCCACGACTGGACGGAAAAATGGCGAATCAGATTAAATGAAACTAAATCAGTCCATATCAATTTCACAAACCAGAAGGAACATTATTGCCCAGTGTATATCAATAATAAGATCATACCCTACGAAAACACAGCCAAGTATCTAGGCATGACACTTGATGCAAAACTTCGCTGGAAAGCTCATGTGAAAAAGAAAAGAGATGAACTGGAAATTCGCTTCAGGAAAATGAACTGGCTGATTGGAAGGCATTCCACGTTATCAGTTCAAAATAAAATTGTTTTGTACAAGCAGGTCCTAATGCCCGTATGGACATATGGTATACAGCTGTGGGGCTGTACCAAAAAGACTAACATCCTAACTATACAAGGGTTCCAGAATAAAGTGCTTAGAGAAATCGTAAATGCGCCCTGGTACGTCAGAAATGACGACCTCCACCGGGACCTGAATATAGAGTTCGTTGAGAATGTTATAAAAAAATATGCAGAAGCTCACGAACATAGACTTCATCATCATGTGAACGTCGAGGCCATCCAGCTCCTCGACAACACGGACATAGTGAGAAGACTTAAAAGAACAAAACCATTTGAACTAGTGTAGTGTAAAATTTTAATTCGTGCAGTGAATGTGAAAAACTCTAATCAAGAACACAAGAACAAAGTGTCTTCACCTTAAATAGAGACAATAAGAAAAGTGCCAGTGGACACATTCTTAGTTGTAAGCTTACTTTATAAAACTAGGTCAGTGTTATATTGCTTATTAGCCGTATTTATGGCTAGATTGTAATTTTATTAGGTATGTTATAAGTAATTATCACGTACACAATTTAAAAAAAAATTTAATTATTTATTTATTTGAAAGGTAGTAACTATAAGTTGGTCTCATAAAAGTTTGGCGAAGATCTGATAGGGATCTTCAGCATGATGAACAGGATAGCTCATCAAACAATCGATGGTTTTCAATCAAATTTGAGAGAAACACAAAGGACCTCATTCTACACAAGATGATGCAAAAAAAATCAAAAAGATCAAAAAAATCACAAAACGGAAAATACACACATTACATTCCTCAAATAGCTCACTTTTAGTATGCTCGCGAGGTCTACAGCTCCCAGAGCCACTAGTATAAAATGACTCGCAATTACGGATACCGAATTTTAAGAATGCGCCGCGGGTCGCAGTTTCCTTACTTCTTATTTGTTGTGTACGTTTTACAGCTAAAGTCGTTTTCAATTTTCAGCGGAAAGCTCTTTATGGTGCGCTTGAAGCGTGACGCGCATAAAACCTCCAAGAAAGCCTCTACTTGTCTCCATCTACGTAGAAGTCGGTAGATTTACCGATGCCCTAATCCTACAATCAACTCCCAACCTTATACTCTTGAGCACAAGACGCATTTTAACGTGACACAAGTAAAATGTGAGAAATTTCTTAATCTTTCGAGTTATTTCTCTTTTTTTCAGGGACAGATGTTGCCAGTAGCGTCGAGTGTAAAAGTTTTCGTTTCATTTTTTATTACTTTTACAAATTAGGTTGGTTTAATGTGTTCTTTAAAGATTTACAGGCGTGAGACGAACGATTTCAGAGATAATTCTTAGCACTCGTGATAGCTCACTACTTTGTTTGAGTGAAGCCTTACCTACCCTACTACACGCTCATATATACCTACTGAAGGTACACACGGGGGGTATCAACCCTGAAGGAGGTGAATGTGCTCATGAAACTCAACAACTTTCTCCAAAGAACATAGGTCGAAATATGAAAAAAAAATTTGGCCCTCCCTTACAAAACTGACTACCAGCTGATTGATTTACTATGGGAGGGCCAAATTTTTTTTTCATATTTCGACCTATGTTCTTTGGGGAAAGTTGTTGAGTTTCATGAGCACATTCACCTCCTTCAGGGTTGATACTCCCTTCCGTTACACGCTGTATGTCTTACTAAAGGCATTACATATATTATTACGTTGATGTGTTTCGGTTTGAAGAGTGTGGTTGCCGGTGTAATTACAGGCGCATGAGGCTTAACATCTGTATGCCTCAAGTTGATGGACGCAGGGCAGTGCATCGTAGGGCACTTTTATATCGTGCGAGTCTTGCGAGGCAATGCTTTGTAGGAGGTGGTTACGACTTAACATCAGGTGGGCGTGTCTGATCCATCATCAAGTCGAAACACACGTTTGTTATATATTATAAAACTGGCTTTAGGGGTTCGTTTACGTTTTGGTCTAAAGTTTTAGCAGTAGTAACTAGACTGTTAATTATAAACTGATACTTGTTATTATAAGACGACCTCTGTGGCGCAGCGGGCGATAGCCTGCCTGCGACGCAAGAGGTTGCGGGTTTGATTCCCGCCGTGGAACAAATTTGTGTACGATCTGCAGAAATTTGTTCCGATGGTCTGGGTGTTTTCTATGTATAATAAAAAATATCTATCTATGTAAGTATATAATGTATTAAATATATCAGTTATCTAGTACCCATAACACAAGCTTTGAATAGCTTACTTTGGGGCTAGATAGTGCTGTGTGGATTGTCCAGCATTATTTATTTATTATTATTTATAATCATACTAATATTATAAACGTGTATGTAAGATTGTTTGTTACGCTTTCACGCAAAAACAACTCAACCGATCATCATGAAACTTTGTACACATATTCATGGAGGTATAAGAAGTAACATAGGATACTTTTAAACCCGTGGGAATACCGGAATATGAAACGACGCGGGTAAAACCGCGGGGTTCAGCTAGTTTAATATAATACTAACGTATGAATAGTTATTAAATGGTTAATAATTAGTGCCACTTTTGAATACCCTACAAGGTCAGGCTTAATAGTTAAACTGTCAAGCTAGTAGCAGTAGAAAATTATTCGTTTATAATATTTTTGCCCAAAAAGTGTATTCTTATAATTCACGCCGCAAATCGTCTGCACAGCAATAAAAGCCTGCTCGACTTACGGTTAAAGATTATTACGATGAATATAACTCAACCGGAGGCCCTAAATCACTGCGAAGCAAACCTAATGGAGAACGGTACGTATTTGAACAATTTAAATAAGTGTATGTCACAGTATTTTTTAAATAAATCCTTATATTATGTAAAAATGAATTGCTGTTCTTTAGTCTTGCTAAATCTCGAAAACTGCTGATCCGATTTGGCTATTTTTGGCTTTGAATTATTTGTGGCCGTCCAGAAAAGGTTTAAAAGGTGTGTTAATATGAAAATGCACTGATTTATCGATTGAGGCAGTACGAAGTCTGCCGGGTCAGCTAGTATGAAATGTAAAACTTAGGAAATTGAGCGTCGTGGGCCGTAGATGGATGAGGGTAGCCCAAGATCGTTTAAAACGGAATGAGCATGAGTGATAATTATGATGATAATATATTTGCTTGTTTATATACTAACAGAACAATTCAAATGTGTCAAGGGCTGAGTGTTTAAGACGAAGACAAGAGCTAATGTGACTCTCGCTCGCACGTTTTGGCTTGTTGAAAGATTTAAAATCACTAAACCCGTTTCCGAAAAATCGCAAACAACTATTTTGTGTGCAATCACATTGCGCACAGTTTAGTAAAAAAATCATTTTGATCGGTACAAGTTTTCCTACTTAAAAGTTTGCTTTTCTAGTTTTCGTACATAAGCAAACTTTTGAGTAGGAAAACTTGCATCAATCGAAATGTAATTTTTACCAAACTATGCGCAATGATTGCACACGAAATGGTTGTTTGCGATTTTTCAAAATTGGAATTTGTCATTTTATATCTTTCAAAATGTCGAATCGTGCGAGCGAGAGAAATGTTAGGTGTTGTCAACGCCTTAAGAGATTTTTACACAAAATCAGGTAATGTGATAGAGGCTTTGGTCGTGACTGGGTGGTAGATTCACCTAGAAGGATATAAAGACGTTTCAAAGCGATGAATAAAGATCGGTTTGACATTGCAGAATCAAACGGTTACCACAAACAAAACCATACAAGCGATAAAGATTTTATAATGTCCCAAAAGTTATTCTCCGAGCGGGAGAACCCGCGACCTGACACGGAGCTACGCTACCAACGTCGCCAAAGGAGTCCAATCATACTCGACGGATAACTCTTAGACATACGCGATATTTTAATAAACTATATTTTGTCATGATCTTTGTTTTCATCCTTAAATAAACTACTGGGGCTTCGTACAGAATTCTCTTTCTCTGTCTCTTTGCTAAAAAGATTACCGACGTTATCTGGGAAACCAAACGGGCCATTCCGGGCGGTTGCGAAAGAATCCACAATATTTTTATTGCATTGGCCACAAAGGAAATCTTGCTTCAGGAATTCTAGTAATTCTACAGCAAATTGCAGACGTTGACTTATAGTAATGCAACGCAGGAGTACCTACTAGCTGAATCCCGCACAACTTTGTTCGCATGAAGCTATTTTATACAACATCCAACCCCGACGCACCCATACTTTCTAGAACGAATTTTTTGATATGTTATGGTGAATTAATGTATGGTAGTGAAAGTTCGGTATGGCAGAAAAAACATCAGAGTAGTGCAGTACAAATGAGAGCGTTACGTAGTATGTGTGGTGTGAATTTGAGCGATAGAATGAGGAATAGTGTGATTAGAGAACAATGTGGAGTGCAAGAAGACGCAGTGATGAGGATACAATGAAAATGAAAAATGTTTATTTGCAATAATTAAAAATCTACAGTAAGTGTGAGGCTCTGTCTCCTGGAATAGCGTTAGCTGTGGCTCAAAAAAAGTTATGTTTAGATGGTTTGGGCATGTAGAGAGGATGGATGAAAGAAGATTGACGAAAAAGGTGCATCAGCCTAGTGTGAATGGGAATGTTGGGAGGAGAAGACCTCGGCGGACGTACCTAGATCAGATAGCAGACGTGCTAAAGAAAGGCCAGGTCAAGAGTCGCAAAAACCGCAAACAACCATTTTGTGTGCAATCACATTGCGCACAGTTTAGTAAAAAAATCATTTTGATCGATACAAGTTTTCCTACTTAAAAGTTTGCTTTTCTAGTTTTCGCACTCAAGCAAACTTTTGAGTAGGAAAGCTTGCATCAATCAAAATGAAATTTTTACCAAACTATGCGCAATGTGCATAATGCGCAAATGCACACAAAATGGTTGTTTGCAATTTTTCAAAATTAGAAATTTGTGATTTTATATTTTTTTAAATGTCGAATCGTGAGAGCGAGAGAAATATGAGGTGTTGTCAACGCCTTAAGATGAAGGAATTTCAAGAACGAAATGCAGCTGTGTACATTTTAATGTGTGTTTCTTTTTAATGGAACACAAGTTTTCCATGATTAGTTTATAACATTGCTAAGATTGTGAAATTAATAATGATTATGAATTGCATTGATATGAGAATGAGTGGTGATTAATGAGTGAATGAATGAATGAATGAGTGGTTGAATGATTGATGAATGTTTTACGTAGTATTCAAATTCCTTGGTTTTAATGTTGTTGCAAAATTTATAGCAACAGATTAATTTTAGATTACATTTCAGATGCCGAAAACAGACATTGCACAATTTGCACAGGACCAACTACTATTATGTACCTAATTAATTTATGTTATTTAGCAAACATTTTGTTGTAATTCCAACCCAGAAGGTCTTATTTACCCCTTGTTAGATGCTATGTAACATTGTAACTTGTAAGTGAACACCGTAAGGGCTATTACGCAAATTGCGAGAGCCATGTAATTGTAGTAATGGCTGTAATTTGCTTGTTATTACTTTTGCCGCTTGAGGCACTGGTGTAGTGGTAGCTAGGTACCTTGTTTAAAGGTTGGGTTCGCGTACAACAATTAATTTACGTGCCTTGTAATAAACAACATTGCTGATATAATATTAATCTACTAATAAAATGCGAAAATTGCAACAAGTGTTTGTTTAAATAAATGATTAGCTAGGTATCCTATCTCACTAATATAAATGATATAATATAAATGAGAAAGTTTGAATGTTTTATTACTAAATCACGTCAGAACGGCTGAACGGATCTAAATTTAGTACAGAAACAGATTATAATCTGGAATAGCACAAAGGCTACTTTTTATGCCGTGGGCTACCGGGATATAAAACTACGCAGGTGAAACCACGGGGCGCAGTTGGTGTAATATCTTCATCAAATAAAATGTTTGTACACATGGAAAAGACGAGTCAATTATTAAATCGAATCAATATGTTCTTTAGCTTAATATACCCATTTCCACCGTTACATACCTAAATAAATCTAACGCACAAGAACACCGGTGGTCTAGTGGGAGTGACCCCGCCTTCCGGTCGTAAGGTCGCAGGTTTAAATCCGGTCCTGCACCTATGGATTTTTCTATCGAAAAATTTATGTGCGCAATGCCAGTGCTCTTAAACGGTTAAGGAAAACATCGTGAGGAAACCAGTTTAGTATTCTAATAACTGCGATGGGCTTGCCACCTGTCACGTATGGAATACTAACTACTGCAAAATGTGGGTGTGACAAATGTAATGTTTGAACGTACCTCTGACTGCCCCCCTTAGACATACTCAAAGAAACTTGAGTTAGTACTTGGTACTGAGAGATCTGAAAGGGATATCTAACGTGCCTAGGGATCAAAGTCGTGAAGCTGTTTCAGTTTTTCAGTTTATAAATCTAACGCCAGTATCTCGATCGTGACCAAAGCCTAGACAAACGATCATTCCATCAAATTGTCAGAGGTGTTTAATTGGGTGACTCAAGTTATCGATTCATATTATTATGATCGATTTCTTTCATTATCCATATTCAGTCTATCGGAAACCAATTGTGGTTCATATTTTAGTGCACTGCAAATTTCCAAATTGCGTCCAATTATAAATAAATACTATATTAATTGGTTCCAATGTTATAAATCAGCATTCAGTTGAGTTAATTTGCGAGTGCACTGGGCTCTACATTTTCGGTGCGGTGTCCAACAAAGCACAGCGTAACCAATTTCAAGGTCATATCGTGTGTCGATCTGACGACGTATCGGTAGTATAGTTTTTTTGCACTCGTTGGAGCTGCAAAACATTTGCATTTCTGTGATTGTACGGCACATCCAAATGGCAATACTTAAATCAAATTTAAATAAGTTACTTGCAACTTATAGCAGATTGTTCATTTTTGAAAAATCCGCAGTACCACTATAGACATCCTCGACTTTATACCTGATACTAAAATAACCGAATGGATATCTACCGTAATATAATTAAAGTCGTGAAGCTGGTATTTTTTTTGTTTAACCACATTGCTGTAGCAGACAGCAGCCCTTTAATTTGAAAGTGAATCGATTCCGACAATTTATGATAACGCCAATACAAAATTTTGTTTTTTTTCTATGACATTTTGTTATCTGACACCACGTTGCTTTAGCAGACAGCGGCCTTTTTTAGCAAGTGCACTGAGTCCGACAATTTCCGATAACGCTGTAAACCCGATATGATATTGCGTGTCATTGACATTGGCGCCAGAACGAAGCCTTTCGCGAATGTTAATGAGACCTGCGGTTTTAATTTGCGATGTACTTTGAAAATAATATCGTAGGTAGAGCTTCCGATTAGTTTACATGCGCTCAAGCATAGACATAACCATAATTAACTTTATTAGGTATTATTATTAGGTATTTTTATTGGGTCTTCAAAATTTTATCCAGGCGACTTATCGACGCGACGCGTGACCCGAGGGCTGGTGAGTATCTGGCTCAGCGTATCAGCATTGCCATTCAGCGTGGCAATGCAGCCAGTATCTTGGGTACGCTTCCGACTGGCACTGATTTGGATCAGTTGAGCTATCTATAGATCGTTTGCAACGGTCTGCAGATAGCTCAACTGTTTCATGTGTATTTTGTATATTTTGTACATTTTGAAAATAATTGTAACTATTAGTTGTAATTTTCTTTGTCAATAAAGATACTTTATTAGGAATCAAATTACATACACGAATGAATCCAAATCCTACTAAAAATACTACTACTACTATTATAAATGCGAAAATTTGGATGTATGGATGGATGTTTGTTACTCTATAACTCAAGAACGGCTGAACGGATCTTAGTGAAAATTGGCACATTATGTTATAGTCTGGAATAACACATAGGCTACTTTTTATTCCGCGGGAATACCAGGATTTGAAAATACGCGGGTGAAACCGCAGGTCACTACTAGTATAAAATACATTTAAAATAACATGAGCCTAAAACTTTTTTTCAATGATTCTACGTTTTTTCATAGTAATCGCAGCAGGTAATCATGATAATGTAGCGTATAGGTTTTTTTGTTAGACAAATAAAAATATAAAAATGGAGGAGACCAGTGGTAAAAATATATAAAAAAAATGGACCAATGATGTTGTAAGGAAGGATCATCAATCATGCTCATTTGCCTGTAATCACAAATAACCTCTAAAACAGCAAAAACATACTTAACATAAACTTTTGAACCCATGTTTTATTACATTTGTAACGTTCATAAAAATACAGAAACATATTCCCTAACCCTGCTACGCTCACATCTATTCAATAATACATAATTATGTAAATAGGGTAGATAAACAAGAAGGAGTACAATAAAAACATAAAAGAAATGTGTAAGAAACCGATAAGGCAGTGAAAGGGCTGAGAAAGCCAATAATCATAATAGAACGTACAAGCATTCGTAAAAGTGAATACATTTCTTTTTATCTTCCTTGACATAGTAGTTAATTATTTTTATTATATACTAGCTGTGTCCCACGGTTTCACCCCAGCCTTTTAAACCCCGGTATTCCCACCGGATAAAAAGCCTATGTGCTATTCTAGATTGTAATCTTTCTCTGTGCCAAATTTCATCCAGATCCGTTCAGCCGTTCTGGCGTTATTGAGTACCAAACATCTATGCATACAGACATACATCCAAACTTTCGCATTTATGATATTAGTTTGTACATTAATTTTAACAGTAGTTGATCTATTTTCTTTTTAAGTAAAACTACCGGAATTAGGAGGCATCGCTCTTCCTTGACATACTTATAGAGATAAAAAATATATTTTATACAAAACTACTTTGTTTATCTAAAATCTAATTAAAAAATACTAGTGCTTGGAATCGGTGAAGGAAAACATCGTGAGGATACATGTTAAACGGTGCGGCGATGGGCTGCTATATGTCACGTAATACTGCAAAATGTGAGTATGTCAAATGTGATTATTGGACGCATCCAACTACCAAAGACATCTTCAAAGAACTTTGATTTGATTTTTGCACTAAGATAAGGGAGTATCTACTTTGCCTGGGGATCAAAGTTTTGAAGCAGTTTTTATTTTATTTCAAACACAAATAATTAAACTTAATAACTCAAAACAAGGTAAATAAGGAAACTAAGTATTATACCACATTTTTATGATTTATATAAACCATAAAAAATATAGAAAATACCATAACTGCAATAATAATAACATTCTCGATGACTGTACTGAATTAAGGCTACGGGCGTAGCACCGTAGACGTGAATAAACAAGTGCTACGGACGTAGGCCCCGGGGGTCTACGTAATATTTGTAGAGTCAATGTAGAGTAAATTACCCACCATCCCGTTTAATTTTTTTTTATTAAAAGATGCTGGAAATATTCTAATGTGGCCTAAATAGGTATACTATTGCTGTCATGACATTTGTAAAATAAAAGTAATTTTTGGACGTGACTCTGCCCACCCGGTACTCTAAAAACATGAGGGAATTGTCATTGAAATTGTTTTGAAAATATTTACTAAAATCAATCTATTTCTTCCTTAAAGTATTAAAGTATACGATTTCAGAATTTAAAACACGGGTCAGTCGGGTCAGCTCCTAAATTAGCACTTCAGCATTCTACCTCTCGTAGTGACCGATCAAAGAGAATACGAGCAACAATAAAATTACCACCGTGTGGCCAGCTTTCAGTGCCAACGTACCGTTATCTACCTGAAAACCACACGAAACGTACTCACCATACAACCGGCTACATGACACATCCGAACCAGCACTATCTGTCAAAACACAGTCTATTTACGAATACTCAACAATAAAAAAAAACCATTCAGGTCCCGGTAAAATCACGCCTCGGATTGTAAGACGGAGACAAACACACGTCCGACGGCCGTGAGCTCGAAAGCAGAACTAGGAGCTCAGCCGTGCTCTCAACCCGAAATCAGCACGACAAGGACGGCATGCAGTGTGCGAGGGAGACAGACGAAAGTGCAGAGGTGCGCAGGAAAGAATTAGATGTTTATTTGGGATACGTAATGGAGAACAGAGGTGGGTGCTGTAGTTTTGAGTGAAGACCACTTGTAGTGATTACCTACTTTGTTTTATGTTGCCTTAGTAGCAGCTGTTCTTATGAAAATAGATACCAATGGAGTGGATTATCATGTTGCGATGTTTCTTCGGATGCAGCAGAACGAATTAGTACCTACCTGCTAATTATTAGTTTTACTTCGAAATTTAAGTGGAAGTAAGAGGAGGCGAATTTTGTATTTTGATTTTTGATATTGATAAAGAAAACTCTATCTAGGGTTAAGCTCGCCTTTGTACATAACTATTGTGTATTTTTTGTGTTAATTATTTTGTGTACTGAGCACCGGTGGTCTAGCGGGAGTGACCCCGCCTTCCGATCGTAAGGTCGCAGGTTCGAATCCGGTCGTGCACCAATGGATTTTTCTATCGAAAAATTTATGTGCGCAATGCCAGTGCTCTTAAACGGTGAAGGAAAACATCGTGAGGAAACCAGTTAGTATTCTAACAGCGGCGATGGGCTTGCAACCTGTCACGTATGGAATACTAACTACTGCAAAATGTGGGTATGTGCCAAATGTAATGTTTGGACGTACCTCTGACTACCCCCCTTAGACATCCTCAAAGAATCTTGAATTAGTACCTACTTGGTACTGGGAGATCTGAAGGGATATCTACCGTACCTGGGGATCAAAGTCGTGAAGCTGTTTTCAGTTTTTTTCAGTTTTTTATTTTGTGTAAAAGAAAGAGAATAAAGAGAGAAAATTACCATTTACCAAGAAAATAAGAAAATTTGCACTGCCCTTCGTCCATCAACTTGAGATATACAGATGTTAAGCCTCGTGTGCCTGTTATTACACCGGCGACCATACTCTATAAACCGCAACACAGCAACGCTGCTTGGCGGCAGAAAAAGGCGTGATGGTAGTACTTCCTCGGACGAGCCCTTCACAAAGAGCTCTAACTACTCTTGACATGTTCAATTTCAATACAATAAGCCAGTTGAATCTGCGATCCGAATAATGGCTAGTAAATTAGCTTGAGCCGAAAATCACTCGGATGGAATGACTGAATGCATAAAACAAATAGTGCGAGAGCTCACTGCATACTCTTATTGCAAAACTAAGTAGACATAGGTACAACACATACACATAGACATAACACACATACAAATATAAATAAAAATTTGAAATGAATAAACAGATAATAATTGTCTGCAGGTGTTTGTGTGCTACGGGAAAAAAAAGAAACAGCTAACTACTTCGACCCTCAAATACGGTAAACAAACCCGCAGATCAATTAGTAACAACTCAACATTCTTTGAAGATAAGTAGGCGTTAGTCAGAAGTACATCAAAATATTACATTTTGGCACATACCCATATTTTCCATTAGTTAATATATGCATGACAGGTTGCAAGCTCATCGCCGTTGCTATAGCAAGAACTGGTTTCCTGACGATGTTTTTCTGCACTGTTTTAGAGAACAGGCATTGTGTTTACGTTTTTAGAAGAGAATATTAGTGCGTGGCCAGATTCAAACCTCACGAAGTGGACTCCCTTCCACTAGACCACCGGTGCTTATAAAATGAAGAACAATAAAAACTCCCCTTATAAAATCTTAGAAGCGAAATTATTTAGTGCAAAGTATTTTGTCCCAGAATATCCTCGTTTTCTCAGTATAAGTCTAATAGAGCTTATTTTGAGATTTTGAGTTATTTTGAGATATTTAATCTTTTATTAGGAAAATAACTTTGTTTGCTTTCCCCAAACCTAACTTAAATCTAATAAAATGTTTACCTAATCCATATTTCTAATTTTATCTTCTTTGCGTAAGTTTACGAAATACCCAAAACATTATTATCAATTTACTACCATCGGTTTAGTGAGGAATTAATTGTCTGAATGAATTAATCTTTATAGATTGTATTGTATATTTGAAAATAGTAAGGGTGGTTTCGTTTAATATAAATAAATTATTTAATTTCACGACGTTTGAAAATCTGTGATCTATTCAAAGATTTACAAAACGCGATTTCAAAGCAGCCTTTGCAAAATATTTAGCTTAAGTTTAAGCTTTCATAGATAATCAGTTCCTTCTCCTCAGTAATATTTAAACTAAATTACTATCTATGTATCTATTACCTTACTATTAAGTTCGCCTTTGTACTGTTATTCTAATGTGCAACTAATAGCAACCCGCCCGCGCGCCCCTGCTTCGCACGGGTGCACATTGTTTTTCTACTATACCATGCATGTATTATACATATAAACCTTCCTCTTGATATTAAAAAAACCGCATCAAAATCCGTTGCGTAGTTTTAAAGATTTAAGCATACATAGGGATATAGGGACGGAGAAAGCGACTTTGCTCTATACTATGTAATGATGAAGTATTTTCAATCAATTTTTGGTACTAAAATATATTATCTGTGGATATCTACCGTGAACTGTCCCCCAGTCATGAAGCTATTCCCGTAGATTCAGCTGATACTATGCTTATAAACTTTTTTATCATAAATAAATAAAATAAAATAAATAAATAATGCTGGACAATCCACACAGCACCATCTATAAGCCCCAAAGTAAGCTACTCAAAGCTTGTGTTATGGGTACTAGATGACTGATATATATTTTATACTTTCATAGATAGATATTTTTATTATGCATAAACACCCAGACCAACGGCACAAACTTCTGCAGATCGTACAAAAATTTGTTCCGAGGCGGGAATCGAACCCGCAACCTCTTGCGTCGCAGACGGACTCTCGCCCGCTGCGCCACTGAGGTCGTCGTGTTGAAAAAGTAACTTTAGCTCCCAGACTCACGCTAATAGGTGCATGTACCTATAGCCTACACATAGTATATCTATCTAAAGGTATTGGTTGGTGTGTTCTATTGTCTGGGCAGACCTTGTATCCCGAGTGATAATGTGATGGAAGGCGATGTGTATAGTGATTTTGTGGGCTATTGTCTGAATATTGCAAGGTATTAAATCCTGTGTTATTGTTAATACTACCTTCGGCGTGCTGACAGGTCGACGAGTGATGCTGGACTAAACTATAATCATGAGATAGAACAGGCTCATAATCTTTGTTTTTTTTTATATTTTATCATGGGATTGCAACCTGTCCTGTACGAAATACTAACTAGTGCAAAATGTGGGTGTGTGTGCCAAAATGTAATAGTTTGTTTTTTTTTTTACCTTTGACTACCACAATTGGATATCTGCAGTGCAAGTACCGTTCTTATCGATCACTTAATTTGACATTTAGAATCTACAAAAATCGTTAAAACTGGTTTTATCCATTGATGAAACCATTTTTAACGAATTTTTGACGCACTGCTGATGATATTGTCGTCGATACGAAATTTGACGATTGGAATATTCTTTGACGATATACCTAGTCGGTACATGGTACGAAATGTCTCAGGATTATACTCATGAAATTGTTTTAGTTTATATTCTCTCATCGGATAAACAGTGAATTTTTTTTTCAGGCTTTCAGTGAGAAACAAAACACTTGATGACAATGTACCCGTGCATACTTCTTGAAGTAAGCCACAGCTAGCGTATATAATAACAATAGCGTTCCTAAGCGTATTTAAATTCTAACACTATGTAGATGTATTTAAATAGCCTTTATGTCTAGCTATATATACAAAATAATTATTTTTTGTACTGCGAAGAATACTTTTTTGTTCTCGCAGATTAAGTGCGCATTAAAGCTTGAACAAAAGCGCGCAGTAACTGTCGAGTCCAACGCTGTTTCCCATTTTAAAAACAAGTTTACGAGTCAGTTAATTATCTGGGTCCAGGGAAATTATTTGGGCCCTGTTATAAATTATCATCGGAAAGGTCGAATATCACAGGGTTCATTTCCTTTTTATTGTGGGCTCGTCATTTTTATTCCACCAATAAAAAGTTGGGGCACGTTTTCGCGACACCTATTAATATGTATGGCATTGTTGGACCTATATTTATGTTTGTTTGCGTTATTGCCGAATGCGAGATCTCGTAAACGGAATTGTTGCATTTAAAATTTCGGGTTTGGAAGGCTAGAATGAGACAATAAAACGGAACATAAACTTGATACCTCAAAATGGCTTTTTTGGACTCATCGCCAATGCAGTTATTCAAGGTTTATATTGACTATTCCAACGACAAAAAGGGTAGTGTGCTAATTTTGCTAATAAATTCTTCTTTCTTTGTTTATATTTTTTAGTAAATACGCATGTACAATTGGAATTGAGGGCCTTTTGACAAACCACTTTAAAAAGCCGAATCGATTTACAGCACTTTTCATTTAGTAGATCAAACTTTATATCCCCGCCCATTTAAAACCGCAAATAAAAAAAGAACGCAGATAAATCCATCTGATCACGAGAGCTGGTGATAAATTTTGCGCAATTACAGAGGAAATTGCGGACTCCAATACTTATGTATGAGACGTGACTTGCATTTATCATTGAGCTCACCATTAGGAAGAATACTAATAGTATTTTTAATGGTGTGTGTGATACCCGCAATAGATACGAGAAAGAATTTAATTTGGGCAGTGAGCACAGAACAGTTTTTTAGCGGAGTACAGCATAGCACAGCCTAAATCATACCTTAATGCAAATGGAAGAAAGACTCACTAATAATGGCACGAATTAATAAATACTTTGAATTCAGCTTTTGTTTGGGGCACAGTAGTGCTGTGTGAAATGACCACTAAAATTATTATTTTTTATTTTATAGTATAATTAACTAAATATACCGCACCGTAGTTATCCCGCACTAAAAATTTTACAGTACATTGTACATTCAAAAGGAAAAATGATCAATAAATAATTGCAATTCGTCCAACATAAAAGTGTAAGGTACCTACGTAAACGCCGGCGAGCAATGGACATTACGGCTTTAATGGATCCTTTTTGTGCTCAAAATCCCATTTATCAGAAACAATAACACTGTGGCTACCGTGGCACAGACTCGCTCGACAAAGGAGCAGCTAATGACTTTGTACAAAAACTCTATTTCCTATAAAGAATAATGCCGTGTGGCCTTCAAACGCTGTAACATTTTACTTTAGTTTTCTTTAGTAGTCTGCAAATAAACTGTCTTCGTTCAATTATAAAACAAATCATAAACGAAATAAGTACTCATTAGAGCATGGAGTGGAATGCGACAGACGCAGCGACTCTTTGCAATGCTTTGAGCTGAAAACAAAAGCAGAACTCCCTACATCATTTTACTTCCCCTTTTCATTCGGATCAGGCGCAATCCTATTCACCTGAAACACACGTTATATGTAGACCTCGTATTACATTACTTTTGACAGATGCATATATGTCTTATAAAATTAGTGTCGTTGTTCTAAATTTAAATTTTTAAGGATAGCAAGCTCATCGTCGTCCATTATAATACTCGCATTAAAGCAACCCTTGACTTATGCTATACTGTGTTTAGCAATAAATAAATCTAAATCACCCAAGTAGTAATAAGTCAACCAACTTCTGGTAAACCGAAAGATTAGATTAACACATTGTTTAATCTAAGTGTTGGACGTTTGTTGAGTGTGGAACGATATTATTTGCATTTTCGTGTTCTAATTCGCGATCGCTCTTCTAAACCATTTATTTCCCGCGGCTAGTTCTCCGAGCTTTGAGGCTTACCTCTTACAGCTATTTCAACTTGATAAATGTTTTATCAAATTACTTTAAAATCATAGAAAAAAGACAAGTTACTGGATGCATCTGCCAAACGTAACTTTTGTAAAGATGTGGGTGCTTCAAAACCCAGACAAACATATAACTGGGAAACTGGACGAGTAAAGCTGGATTTAGACAGGGCGAGTTACCTGATTGGATAGATTTCATGTAGCTTAAAACCAAGCGATGCTAAAAAGTACGGCATACTTGAATTTGGAATAGAAAAACGCATTGGATTCTAAATTATTTAAATTTCAAACGCGAGATTTGAATTTATAATGCGAGAGTTGGCAGTCGCTACTTACAAATATCACTATTTGTCTATTACTGTTGGGGAGCATTAAAAGCTAAAAAAAACTTCACGATTTTGATCACTAGGCACACGGTAGAATCTTCTGCGATCTTTTTGTACTAAGTATCAACTCAAGATTTTTTGTAGATGCCAAATGGGTGTGGGTAGTAAGAGGCACAATCTAAACAAGTATCAGTAACTTGCACAGTTTAAACGCAGCCTGAGGCGAGTGAGGCTTACAAAGAAAATAAAGCGGCGTCCAGACTAGCGTCAACAACTGCAGTTTGCTCGCATGTGTCCTTGGGGAAATCTGGCAGTTACCTGCGCTACGGTCGGCAGAGAAGTTCGTGGATGAATTATTGATGCAGAGTGAAGTCGCTGAGTTTTCAAAGTCAAAGCCAGACGTGTATTCGAGCTGAGTTAACTAAATCATAAGACTTAGAAATAGATGAGGATCGACTAGTTTTATGTTTTAGGCGAAAGTTGGCATTATCTAAAACTGTCGTCGTTGTATTAAAAGTATGTAGTTAGGTATTTCGTTTACCTACTATCTTGTCCATTTTTTCGTATACGCAAAATAGTCTACAAAAACAAATACATCAAAAATAAAATCCACAATACCTACAAAATGTATTAGTACAAGTCAAAACTCCCCGCATCTTTCCCCTCCATTTTATCCCCTAGATGTCTTTGATCTCCACAAACCTCTGTTCATTATCATTCTTAATAACCAAATTAATTAGCCCTCATTAATTGGATACTCAAAATGTAACGTTCATTATTGGAGAGTAATTAGGACACCCAATTTGATCAAGTTGTAATTATGGTAAGATCTCGATGCTCCAGTTTTTTAAGATTAGGGTTCATCAATTCACTGTCTATATCAATAAGGACCAAATTTTTCATTTTTCTTTGATTTCGCGCCAGAAAATTGATTTTAGTCTGTTAAAGGAGGTGGGGTCTAATAGACCGCGTGTCGCCCTAACGTCTGGTCACGGTGCGGGCCGCAGGAACGGAAAGTTTGCAAAAATTGGTGCCGCAGCTAACGTGTTAAACATGCGACGAATCAAACAGATAGCCCACGTGCATTGAGTGGTTTACTTGTACCTATATGAATTACAGCTTATTGCTGGACATCCCACACAGCACTACCTTGCCCCAAACTAAGCCAAAGCTTGTGCTATGGGAACCAGATAGCTGATATAATTCAATACTTTTTTTTTGTAAATACATACTTATAATATTATATAACACCCGGACACAGAACAAACATCTATGTTCATCACACAAATGCTTGTTCTTGGTGGGAATCGAACCCACGTCCTACGGCACAGAAGGCAGAGCTACTACCAACTGAGCTATGAAGGCTGTCAAATGAATTGACTATCCCCCTTATAAATTCTCAAATATAATCTGGAGTTGGTACTTCGTACTATGAAGAGGGGATAGCAACCGTGCCTTGGTATCAAAGTCTTGGAGTTGTTTCTCAGTTTATTATTCCGAGGCTAGTAATGCTGGACAATCCACACAGCACCATCTAGTCCCAAAGTAAGCCACTCAATGCTTGTGTTATGGGTACTAGATAACTGATATATTTAATACATTATATACTTACATAGATAGATTTTTTTTTTACCATACATGGAAAACACCCTGACCAACGAAACAAATTTCTGCAGATCGTACTCAAATTTGTTCCGAGGCGGGAATCGAGCCCGCAACCTCTTGCGTCACAGGTGGACTCTCGCCCGCTGCGCCACTGAGGAACTAACGTGGATACATTAGTCACCTAAATTTCGAAATTCCAGTTAAAATGAGATCCCCCTTCATTTACACTATAATCTAAAAGCCCCGGCATATCGCGTTCAATTCCCGTTGCCTGATAGAGACTGATGGCTAGGCGGCGTGTTAGAATTCGATTTGCGAACCACTCGCGCCGGATTAGATTAATGCTGCCTCACATTTTCATGTTGCAGATTCCCTTCTTTCGGATTTTTTTTCGGTCTGGGTCTTTTCTATATACAATAAAAAATATCTATCTATATTAGTATATAATGTATTAAATATATCAGTTATCTAGTACCCATAACACAAGCTTTGAGTAGCTACTAGCCCCAACTTTGGGGCACTATCTAGCCCCAAAGTCGGGGCTAGATAGTGCTGTCTGGATTGTGCAGCATTATTTATTTATTTATTTAATTCCGTTGATGTGCCTACCTATTGTGTGATTTAGGTATGTTGTACTTGTGACGGAGAATGTTTATTATTAGTCAGAAAAACAACAGCCTTAATTCCCTTATAATTTATCTTCTTCTCCGTCTTGATGTGCCACTAGTTTCTTTCAAAACAGTGTGGAGAAAAGATTTTAAGTGCGCCTCTTGGCTTCCTTGTTTACTAGCTGCCACCCACGGCTTTCCTCGCGTTATGTATTTTTTGTCTTTAAAAAATATACAAGAATAATAATAAAAAAAGCTGAAATGATGTGCTAGCGAGAGGTATAAGCTCTTGTTCGCCGTAATAACCATCATAATTACAAATAAAAGCTGCCATACTACCAATTAACATTAAATTTGAAGTAATCAGCAATACAGTCGAATTTAACAGCGAATTTCCGAAATGTATACCCCATCCAATTAGATTTTGAAAATTATGACAGGTATTAATTTCTTGCGATGCCAACCTGAAAGAGCGTTTTAATTATGTTAATTAATATGTACGACGTGATAGTTACCTATCTCAGTATCTTCGTGAATACGTTGAAGAGTCACTTTTCATTAGAGGGGGTTTCAGTGAAGGCGATCGAGTGAGCGCTTTTCATACATATTTGTGTGGCGTGTCAAAGATCCAGTCAAAAAATATATAATAAAATGTATGGTTTTAAAACTAGGGCTATTGTACAATGTGGCATTTAAAAATTCACTACACATAATGAATAATATGATACGGAAGAAGAAGTAGATAACAGTTAGTGGTAACCATTTTCAGGGCTGCTTTATAGATCGCCAAAAGAGTTAAGTGTGCGCCTAATCGCATTACGAAAGCAAATTGCGATATAATCACTACATAGTATAAAACAAAGTCACTTTCTCTGTCATTATATCTCCATGTCTCGATGTCCCTATGTATGCTTAAATCTTTAAAACCACGCAACGGATTTTGATGCGGTTTTTTTAAGTAGATAGAGTGATTCAAGTGGAAGGTTTATATGTATAATACATGCATGATATTTGCACCTGTACGAAGTAGGGGCGCGCGGGCGGGTCGCTAGTAATAATCCACACAGCACCATCAAGCCTCAAAGTAAGCTACGTATTTTTGCAATGAAGATAAAGTTTACAACGTAGTAAGTAAAACTAGTTATTTTATTTTTGTTTTGCTGCCAACTTGAAAGGAAAAGTACAAGTATCTTAAAAAAAATGCCTTGCTTCTTTTCAAGTTTCATTTAAGTTTCTTGAAGACATAGGAATTTTTTGTCAAGAAACTTGTATTGTGTAAAGTGCGTTAGCACGTTGAGAAAATGTTGCTTGACATTTTAAGGCTCACTTCTGAGAACCAGGTTCTAACTAATGCCTTAAGGGCACACATTAGTTGCTTAGGAACGCTAATTGACTGAAAGGAGTTCCCTGACACTCTATCTAACAGTGTTTTGTTTGCGACCTTCAATTATTTTGTTATTTATTTTGATTTATAAACCAAAAAGTGAATCGAAGAATAAATTCTTGATTTTTGTGCTGTTCTTTGTGTGGGGATCGAACCCACGGCCTACAGCGCAGAAGGCAGAGCTACACCAACTCAGCTGTGAGGGCTATGTCAAGGCTGTGTCTATCATTATATCAACGCTAGCAAAATCTACACACAGCATTTATTGCAAACTAGTTGCGTCCCGCGGTTTCAGCCGCGCAGATTTAAATCTCGGTATTCCCTCGGGATAAAAGTAACCTATGTGCTATTCCAGACTATAGTCTATCTCTTTGCCAAGTTTCATCCAGACCCGTTCAGCCGTTCCGGCGTGAAAGAGTATTATATATTATTTATTTATTTATTTATTACATAAATGATAGTAAGCTTACAGTACGCAGACCAAAGCGCTTACTATCTTAGCTTGAAACTTAAAAATAATCCTAAATTGTTACTGATAACATGTATTTTATCATTAAATACAAACATCCATCCATCCATACTTATAAACTTTCGCGCTTATAATAGGACTGGTTGCGCCCCGCGGTTTCACCCGCGCAGATTTAAATCCCGGTATTCCCACGGGATAAAAAGTTGCCTATGTGCTATTCCAGACTATAATCTATCTCTCTGCAAATTTTAATCTAGATCCGTTAAGCCGTTCCGGCGTGAAAGAGTAACAAACATCCATCCATCCATCCATACTTACAAACTTCCGCGTTTATAATTGTAGTAGGATGAACGACACTTTCCTGTTCTGAGCACCAGCCACTTTGTTGGATATATATTTTGCTTTTTCATGCGATTTAGGCAAAATGCCTTCACTTTGAAAATTAAATTAGCCACGATTTATTTGGATATTCTACTCACGTGTCGGGGGAACGTAAAGAGCATTGTAAATGTGAACAATTGTCACACGAGTAAATAAAACAGAGTAAAGCTTCTTAAAGATATTTTTTTTAAAACGACTAGCATCAGCAGTTCCATCAGGAACAAACAAGCAGATGTCTTACCTGATGTTAAGTGATAACCATCAAATATAACAAAGCATTGCCTCGTAAGTCACGCACGCCACGAACGTGCCCTACGATGCACTGCCCTGCGTCCATCAACTTGAGACATACAGATATTATTAAGCCTCATGTGCCTTTAATAACACCGGCGACCACACTCGTCAAACCGAAACACAGCGTTGCTGCTTGGCGGCAGAAAAAGGCGTGGTGGTAGTCTTCCCCGGACGAGCCCTTCACAAAAAGCTCTACTGCTCTTAGTTTTAGTTTTATAGTGTTTTTTACACTTCAGGAAATCACAAAGATTTTTTAGTCCCAAAATTTACTGTGCCATCGCGCGGTCTCGACGAAATATTGCTTATAGTATTAATAGTCGAAACCAGAGAAGCGGACTTTCTGTTCGTTCTGTTCGCTCAAGTGCTGCGCGGGTAGCACAATTGTTACATATTTCCACGTTGCGTTGCCTTTGTCTTGATGCGAATGTATTTTTTATGTGGCGCAGGCAGCCGACGTTTGTAAACAATGAAACTGTCCTGAAGCGCTGTGTTCTAACTGTCGCTCATATTATTATAACTGGATGTTCAATAACGCACAACTGCTTCAAGTGGAATTATTTGTATAGTGCGCGTCAACCAAAAAGAACGCTGGAAAACAGTTAAGGGGTGTGATCGCACATACAAAATACTCGCGCCAACACACCGGCGTTCTTTTTGCGTGACGTGCACTATACCTATTACCGACTTACAAATGTAGTAGGTGTTTACAAAATACGCTAATAAGCGTGTCTAGAGTTTGAGGTGAAAGAAATTTTTTGCTAGATTCTAAACCAAAAAAACTTTTTTGTATAAAATAACAAATGTGATGTATTATTTTATTTATTTATTAGAAGCTCTCAAAGGATACTCTCGTAGACACTAGAGTTTCGGAAAACGACTTTTATCGGACTGAGTAATGATTCTAATAAAGAAGACAAAGGTTGGAGTCCGTATTATAATCTCCACATTTTTGAAGTAAAATTCTAATCCGTATCTACTTAGCGCACCAAGACGTTTCGCTAGACTAGTAGGTACAGTCCACATCATTGCAGACTTCGTTGATACCGACTACATGCATATTTAACTAACAAAAGCAGAGTTAGCGTGTATGTAGACAAAAACCAAATTTTACCAAAAGTGAAGTAGAAGAAACTTGTAAAGACGTAGACAACTTCTTCTTGTCATGCCGTTTCTTTCTTAACAGAGAACCCAGGTTCACATCAGTCCAGCATCATCACTACATATAGTATAAAACAAAGTCGCTTTCCCGCTACCCCCATGTCCCTATGTCCCTATTTGCCTATATATGCTTAAATCTTTAAAACTACGCAATAGATTTTGATGCGATTTTTTTAATAGATAGAGTGATTCAATAGGAAGGTTTATATGTATAATACATGCATGATATGTGCACCCGTGCGAAGCAGGGGCACGCGGGCGGGTATATGAAGTAAGTAAAGTAAGTCGAATATGAAGTACCGCCCAAGTCCGGTGAAATTTAGCTTAGTACCTATCTACCTATCCTACTAAGTCTACGTTTAATATAAGACTAAAGAAACTCGGTAAAGCGAATAGGCAAGCTGTGAACTCATGACCCTGTCAGCCTACAACCCTTATTGAAAGAAATGTGAAAATATTGCATTGTTTTGACAGGTCCACAGTCCACTGCTTGTTGTACTTAAAAAGAATAACACAAAGTCACACAACATAGTGACATCATTACGGGCATGACTGTACCTAGAAGGTAGTAAGTTCTATTATTTATTCTGTGTCCAGAGTGCAATACGGGCGGGACAATTCAAGAGCAATCTGCCAGGATTGTCGCCCGAAGAGGTTATAAGATTGGCTGCATTTGCATACTGGGTATGCTGTAGAATCAACGTTTGTAGGTATTTTTATATTATGTCTGTTCTGCAGTTTTTACTCTTTGTACCTACTTTTTTTTTTTAAGTTTTGTTACGTTGTTTCGAACCTAATGATTATTACGAGGATGCTTTCTACAGATTTGCAAGTACGGGCATGACGTAATGTAGTTTCGAGTTTTAGGCATGATTTTGACTGTACCAGCATTTATAAAAAATCATTTTGAATTCAGGAATGTTTAGAACTTATATATAAACTTATATTGGTGGACATTCCACACAGCACTATCTCGCCCCAAACTAAGCCAAAGCTTATGATATGGGAACCAGATAGCTGACATACTACTACTTTTTTTTTTGTAAATCCTTACTCGTAATATTTTATAACACCCCGACAGAGAACAATCATGTTCAATATCAGATCAAAAATCAAATCAAAAATGTTTATTTGCAACTGTGTAGGTATTACCTATGTTAATTAATAAGTATGTTAGACGACTTAAAGACGAAAACACAATAAAACATATTAAAAGCCTCTCGAGTTATACGCAAAAAGTAAAATCAATAACGTATTTAAAACTACGTTGTTTTTACAGTATTAAAAAAAAACCAACGCTGATTTTCAGCTGAACCACACCAGTGACGACTTACGACAGATAATCGAAACAACACGAAAAAAAGAATCATGACTTATAAAAATATTAAATATTTCAAAAAAAAAAGTAAGTCACGCTTATGCCAAAACACGTAAGTCACAAGGTTACCAACTGGTTAAAACAAAAACAGTTGCAAAATGGTCCCAACTCAGCATATGCAAGCTGTAGAAACTTACGCTGGTCTTCCGTTGGGGCCGTCCATCTCACAAATGTTTGTTCTCGCTGGAAATCCAGCATGTACAAACTGAAAAAATAATTAAATTATCTATACCTTTATCCATTACAAAAGTTATCAAGTTGTTCGCAGTTTGCACATCATTTTTCATTCAGCGGGTGATATTCCACGCCCTCACCGCCCCTCGAGCAAGTCATCCCTGTGTAACAGCCCTTAAATTTCACTTTCACCACACATTACTAAGATATTTTGTCTCGATTGTAACTATTTACCTCTGCGACGCAGAGGTTGCGGGCTCGATTCCGCCTCGGAACAAATTTTTGTACGATCTGCAGAAATTTGTTCCGTTGGTCTGGGTGTTTTCTATGTATAAAATATCCTATGGATGTAAGTTTAAAATGTACCCTTAACACAAGATTTGAGTAGCTTACTTTGGGGCTAGATAGTGCTGTGTGGATTGTCCAGCATTATTTATTTATAAAGACATCGACATCATTTATTTGGTACTAAAATATTCATAGGGGAAGTCTGGGGGAGACAGCCAAACGGGTGAGATGGCCAATTGTGAAAGAAGTGGTGAAAGAAGCCCTTAAAATGTATTGAAAAAATTCATAAATTAAAAAGTACGTTTTTCTTTGACTTTGTTTTTCATATTATTCAGTTAATAATTTGAACTGTATGGTTTTTGAAAACTACCTATAGTTCAAATTATTTTGTTTATTCTCAGGTTGCAAATTAAGTACAGTGAACATAATGCATTTCCTGCATTGTCTACCAGCCAACGCTGCAGTGCAAGTACCGTTCTTATCGATTGCTTAATTTGACATTTAGAATCGTCAAAATTCTTTAAAACTGGTTTTATCCATTGTTGAAACCATTTTAACGAATTTTGACGATTCTAAATGTCAAATTTAGCGATCGATAAGAGCGGTACTTGCACTGCTGGTCATGGTAGGGATAGGATACGATTTTAAATCGAGAACATTAAGTAGCCGCTGTAATCTCTCCAATCGATGCACCCTGGATCTACCAAACTCAATTTGAGCCACAAAGTGCGCAGTCACCCCCGCCCCTGCAATGTCTGCTTCCCCTACCACGCTGAATGTGCAAACATACTTTCATCACGCTGGTTCTTCTACCTATTATTTTTGGTCTTTATTCAGTTACTTACCTACTTTTAAATGTCTTATAAACTCAGTGAGTGTAGGCGCCAGACAGTTCTTATAAAAAAAGTTGTTTAGGACCGCAACGTCTGGAAAATAAATAGGATAGTAGTTTTCAATATGAGTCAGCTTCATGATTTTATTTATGTGTGAGAAGTGAGTGAGACGGTTATCAGCCCTAAATTTTAAATTTTCGGTCTCAAACAAATATAATAGCAGTAACACAGAATATAAATAGTATGGTAGAAACTCGGAGTCGGTAATGTCATTAAAATGCCGACAGATCATAATTTTTTAAGCCCCTTGGGTAATGGTTATTGGCTTTAAATCGATGGTTCAGCTTGTAACAGCCCCTAACAGTGGTCTTAAAAGCATAGTTACATAGAAAGCAGATTGCCCACACTTGAACAAATGAATGACATTCTACATTCATCATGAAGAATGTAATTCCTTACCGGCGTCCGTTTTTCCAAAGGCCTATACATATAATTTGGATGCTTTCAAGAGAAGTGTGATCAGGTATTTTCTAGGTATACGTGCCAGATCGTCGACCGCCTCATCACTTTTTACGGTCAAACGTTTTTACCTATAGGTAGTAAAAAAAGTAGTAAGAATGAATGAAAGAAAGACACTTTAAGCTTGAAAAAGTCCACTGCTGGAAATAGGCCATAGTTGTGGCGCCCACAGTTAATAATGAACGGGGCAGCACAGGTATTTTAATTTCAGCCAAAACTACCACAGTATCTAGCATATTCACAAGCGCTTCAAAATAATTACAGTTAGCTATCAGTTAGTATGTATTGAATTATTTAAATTAAATAATGATTATTAAGAGTAAGTAATTCCAATTAAAATATGCCTTAAGTCTGTTCCATCAGCAAGAAGAATAAATGAATACAACTGTTGTATCGGGACTTTTCTAACTACTTTTGGTGTGACTGCAGTAAAATTTTCTGGATGAACGCTGCTTAATATGATTAAAATGAGGTGCAGACTCTGCAGCCTCTCGAGTTATACGCGAAAAGTAAAATCAATAACGTATTTAAAACTACGTTGTTTTTACAGTATTAAAAAAAACCAACGCTGATTTTCAGCTGAACCACACCAGTGACGACTTACGACAGATAATCGAAACAACACGAAAAAAAGAATCATGACTTATAAAAATATTAAATATTTCAAAAAAAAAATTCAAAAAAAAAAAAAAAATTATACAACTAGCATAAGGAATAAGCAGTTGGTACAACTGATGTCAAGTGGTAACCATCACCTATAACAAAGCATTGCCTCGTAAGTCACTCAACGTGCCCTACGATGCACTGCCCTGCGTCCATCAACACATACATACAGACATAGAGACGTTAAGCCTCATGTGCCTGTTATAACACTGGCAACCACACTCTTGAAACCGAAACACAGCAACGCTGCTTGGTGGCAGAAAAAGGTGTGGTGGTAGTACTACTCCGGACGAACCCTCCACAAAGAGCTAAAGCTTTTCCGACTACTCTTAATATTTAAAGTAAAACTGCTATTCTCAACAACAAAATTGGAGATTTTGAGCAAATTCTGTGACTTTTAAAAGTGCTGCTAATGCATCATTTTTGCAATATCCTCACTTCATTCGAATTTCGGCATTGGGTAAATTAAAAGTGAACGGCGCGGTGGTATAGTGGAAAAACGTGCAATTAATCTTGCCAACGATGTCGCCCTGCGTCCGCTGCCCGTACTGTCCGGTTCTGTACGGTTCTGTCCGGTTCTGTGGCACGCAGATTAGTCATAAATAGCTGGTTTACTTAGCTCAGTCTAAAGGCCCTGGGGGCTGATTCTAGCCCACGGGGGCCACATTTTTGTCACGGTAGATATATATCACGGTAACTGTCAATTTCCTATTGAGTTTGACAGTTTTTTTTGTCAGACCGAGATAATATCCACCTTGACAACAAAGTCACTGGGCTAGAATCGGCCCCCTTAGGCCTTATGCTCACTTATCTCACGGTGGTGACACATATGACGTCTTATCTCGTTCGATAACTCACAGACGTTGCAACTCGCATGAACTTTGAACGGTGAGAATGGGGATAATTTTGTTATCACGAGTTATCGATGGTATGACGTCATCTCTACCGTGAGATAATCTCGTTCGAAGTGAGCATAAGGCCCGACGACGAGAACGAAAACCGAAAACGAGAACCGAAGTTTTATGGCTCGTCGGTAAAGCTCTAGTCCATTCGTCGTCGCCATAAATACTTAAGAAGCTTTACCGACGAGCCATAAGACCGCGGTTTTACTCGCTCTTCGATCAGCACTGCAAGTACCGTTCTTACCGATCGCTTAATTGACATTTAGAATCGTTAGAAATGGTTTCAACTAGTGTTGGGTAGGACACGGTTTCAAAAAGAGTTTGAGTGAGGCCCTCGTTTTATTTCGTGAGGTGGGACAATGTCATGCTTTAAATGTCATGTCACATAGGTACAAAATGTCATATTGTTGAAGTACATAATTCTAGTTCGCTCTACTCATTTCATTTGTCATTGAGGAAAATCTGTCACACTGCGTCACATCAACGATACCATTTCATTCAACGTGATACGACCCCTCATTTCGGCCATACAGTACTCACTCACTTCTTACAATGAAATTTTCCTCGTTCGTCCCGCTCGCGCAAGCGATGTCGTCTCAGTCAGACAGTGAGCGACTGTATGGAGCATGACAAAAATGAGGTGGTACATGAATTGAAAACGAGGACCGGGACATTTTTGAGTGAATGAGTGTGACAAACGAGGTGCCTCACGTATGTCCTACTCAACACTAGTTTCAACAATGGATAAAACCAGTTTTAACGAATTTTGTCGATTCTAAATGTCAAATTAAGGCTCCGGTGACAGCGGCTCGCAATTTCGAAGTGCGATTGGCTATTATTTCATTTTATTTCATTTCGGGGAGATTGTTTGAAAAAATAACTCTAAAGAAACACGCATAAATACTGTTCGAACACAAATAATACAATAATATAAGAGAAACATGCCCGAATCAGAAATCATTTTGGTATTAGTATGTTTGGTCTTACGTTTACCTAATACCAAAATGATTTCCGACTCAAGCACATTTCCCTTATATTATTGTATTATTTGTGTTCGAACAGTATTTATGCGTGTTTCTTTAGAGTTATTATTTCAAACAACCTCCCCAAAATGAAATAAAATGAAATAATAGCCAATCGCACCTCGAAATTGTGAGCCGCAGTCACCGGACCCTTAAGCGATCTTTAAGAAAGGTACTTGCACTGCAAGCCCTTTAGATGAATATTCACCCCGTATCAATCACTCGTGTCAAGAGACGGTCGATTTTGAGGGTTATGAAATAAGTTATTTGTGGAGACCCAGGGAACATACAACCAAATACAACCAACTTCTTTTCTTTAGTAACCACCACCCGACGTGGTTAAAAAAGTCAAAGTTTTATTAACCACGTCAGGTGGTCATTTGAGTCAAAATAACGTACAATAAACAAAATTGGTTAGTTACCTTCGGAAAACGAAGTTTTTGCAGTTTTCTAATGCTCTTTCATGACGCCGGATGATGACATTCTTTCGTCTTTTTTCTGAATCATACACCAAAATATCATGAGCTAGCTGTTTACATTTATCTAAATCATAAATCCGGGACGCCCGTGTCCTGTCCACATCTCGCTGTGCATACAAAACTCAGCATCCTCTTTCGAATAATAGAATATTCGTTGAAAAAATGCCTTTAATTAAGTTTTGTTTTATAGACATTTGCATAAAGCCATTGTCTTGGTGAGCGGGTATAGGTTTATTTTGTAGTGTGATTTTTGAGTTCGGAAAGTCAGTTAGCTTGTGCCAACATTCAACAGAATTTAACCGCCAGTGTCAGAAAGCTAGATCAATGTTACTTGGCTGTCAGGTCACTTGCTATTTCAGCTTTTACTTTAAATTACATAGACAACAAGTGACTTGGCAGCCGATTAGCTTTGATCGAGCTTTCAGAAACCAGCGGTAAGATGAGGTAGGTTCTTACTGGTACTTTTTCAAATAATATCAAACCTGACTATCGATTTTATTAATACTACTTGCTGATAGAACAAGCAGATAGCCCACCTGATATTAAATGGTTACTATTAGCTATAAATCCGGGAGTTTAAATTCATATTGGGATTTTCCTAGAATTATCAGTGGAGACCTATAAATGGCCTCAGTGTTACCTATTTAAGTCACTATTGTGTTATAATGTGCCAATGGTCTTCCCAAAAAGAACAAATAAATAAATAAATTATGATAGATATAAGTGATATTTTATACATAAAAACAACAGTTATCTATCAACTCATAAGTATTAGCATACTAATATAATATGTACCTCAGAAGAAAATTTCATGGATTGTGTACCTCCCCGAATTCACAGATAACCTAAAAATTTTGACGTTTCAAGCTACTAAAAAGTAATGAGACATAGTAACAGAGTTCTGTAACAAGGCTCGGTTCATAATTACTTCCTTTTATAGCGTCCTACAGAACTGGCAGAACCTCATCTAAAATTCCATCATAAGCTCGCATCTAAGGCTCTGGTCGGTTCTTCGTAGAAGCAATGGCCGTCTCGTGACATCTTAGGAAATTATAATTGTTCAGTTAGGTAATAAGTTAGGATAGGTAATTTTCTTCTAGACTTATCACGAAGAACTGGCATATGGCATCTAGATTGACCTGAAAGAGTGATAAATAGATTACTCTGATCTATCTATCACTCTATCTACTAACACATATTAAAATATAACATATTTTTGACCCCGTTTTTTGAGTGTCATTATTTGACTTGACGACCTCAGTGGCGCAGCGGGCGAGAGTCTGCCTGCGACGCAAGAGGTTGCGGGTTCGATTCCCGCCTCGGAACGATCTGTGTACGATCTGCAGAAATTTGTTCCGTTGGTCTGGGTGTTTTCTATGTATAATAAAAAATATCTATCTATGTAAGGACCTATATTATATAATGTATAAATATATCAGTTATCTAGCTAGTACCCATAAATCAAGCTTTGAGTAGCTTACTTTGGGGCTAGATGGTGCTGTGTGGATTGTGCAGCATTATTTATTTATTTATTATTTTTACCATCTTGCACATTTTTTATTAAAAACTTACGACTGTAGTAATATAATGGGTGGCCTTATCACTAATAGTGATCTCTTCCAGGCAATTAGGCAAAGGTTAGTGATTATTACGATACTTGATTTGATCCCTGTTAATAGAAAATGAAAAAAATAACCTTTTTTACAACAGTGACGCCAACTATGAAAAAACTAGTTACGCCCCGCGGTTTCACCCGTGCAGATTAAAATTCCGGTATTCCCACGAGATAAAAATAGCCTATGTGCTATTCCAGACTATAATCATCAATCTGCTAAGTTGAAATGAAATGAAATTTATTTGGATTCGTAACAAACATCATAATATCTTATAAAATAGGGTTGAAACGTGTTACAATATCGGTATTTCCTGGTTGGACAACATTGGTACCCAAACTAGGATAGCCCTGTGTTATGGCATACCAATGCCCTCCGCCCTCCTTAGTTTCATCCAGATTTGTTCAGCCATTTCGGCGTGAAAGAGTAACGGTAACATCCATCCATTCTTACAAGCTCGCGTTTATAATAATAATAGGATAACGACAGTCACGAGACGGCCGCCGGTTCTTCAGAAAGCAACACTTAAAGCAGCATTAGTATGTATCCAGCTAAATACTGTTGTAACCGACTAATACAGAACTTTGCATGTTAATTACTGGGAGTAACAAAGGCTCATTGGCGTGAACATAGCCTGTACTGTAGGCTGTACGAATACTGGGAGACGGGGACACAGCTGAGTCTGGAAGTGGGAATTTTGGGTGCAAGTAATAATAATAATGCTGGACAATCCACACAGCACTATCTAGCCCCAAAGTAAGCTACTCAAAGCTTGTGTTATGGGTACTAGATAACTGATATATTTAATACATTATATACTTACATAGATAGTTATTTTTTATTATACATAGAAAACACCCAGACCATCGGAACAAATTTCTGCAGATTGTACACAAATTTGTTCCGAGGCGGGAATCGAACCCGGAACCTCTTGCGTCGCAGGCAGGCTCTCGCCCGCTGCGCCACAGAGGTCGTCAAAGTCGTCAAGTAGTGAACAATCTAAAATGTACGTAATACTTAGCTGCGCTCCGCGGTTTTACCCGCGTATACTTTTAAATCCTGGTATTTCCACGGCATAAAAAGTAGACAATGAATAGCTACAGACTATAATCTATCTCTGTGCCAAATTTCATTCAGATCCAGTCAGCTGTTCTGGCGTTATTGAGTAACAAACTTTCACATTTATAATACTAGTAGCGCCCTACGGTTTCATCCGCGTAGTTTTAAATCCCGGTATTCTCACGGGATAAAAAGTAGCCTATGTGTTATTCCAGACTATTATGTATTTCTAGAGTTATAGAGTAACAAACATCCATGCTTACAAACTTTCGCATTTATAATATTAGTAGGATTATTTGATGTGATGTGGTGTACTCGCGATTTTATCGTCTGCCAGTCAAAGCGCTCTCGTCTTCCAGATGTTTGCCAGTGACATTTTTATCTAAAAATTCTAGTGCTCCAGCTAAAATTTAGCTATGAGGCATCAAGCCGGCTGCACCAGAATTTGTTCATAAACATACCCCCGGTTTCTGAAAGCGCGATCAACACTAATCGGCTTTCAAGTCACTTGCTATCTCTATCCAATTTGAAGAAAAAGCTGAAATAGCAATTGACTTGACAGCTGATTAGTGTTGATCGAGCTCTCAGAAACCGGGGGTAAATGAAGCACCACAAAAAACAAAATCCTGCAAATCCTGCAAAAAATCCTTTTTTATTCTCTTTTGTCTAAAAACACCTTGAACTTCGTATACATTTTAACGGTGAGGTCAATGGATCCATACATAACATTAGCTTGCAAAACTGGTGTCAAGTAGGGTCACATCTGCTAATGTAGGCATCGCGAAATGATAGCCTCAGTGTAATCTGCAGGACTGTTGTAGTAATCACGTTTGCAATGTGGTTTTTAACCTTTGTGAATACAGAGCTATACAAATACTCTTGTTATATTAATGTACTAGTTGCGCCCCGCGGTTCCACCCGCGCAGATTTAAATCCCGGTATTCCACGAGATTAAAATGTGCTATCCCAGACTATAATATATCGCTCTGCAATGTTTCATCCTGATCCGTTCAGCCGTTCCGGCGAGAAAGAGTAACAAACATCCATCCATCCATACTTACAAACTTTCGCGTTTTATTATTAGTAGAAAGAAATAGAAAGGGGCAATTACAACCACATACGAAGATAAACACTGCTTTGCACCTCTCGTTTGCTAGTTTAGACATTTTAAAATAAATAAAAAACATTGAACATAAAAAGTAAGTTGTGGAATGAACTTCCCCCTGCGGTTTTCCCTCGGAGTTACGACATGGGGTCTTTCAAAAGGCAGGTTTATCCTCATAAAAGGCCGGCAGCGCATCAGCAAACGCCTCTGGTGTTGCAGGATTCTATGGGCGACGGTAACCACTTTCCACCAGGTGGCCCGTATGCTCGTCTACCAGCTTTGGCATTAAAAAAAAGTTAAATTATTTTTCATAATTAACTTCAGTAATATTACATCTTTTAAAATGATGAAATGCGCGGGCAAGTTTCTGACGGCTGGCAGCCTCTTAACCCCCATACACATAGGGCAAAAAATCCCACACACCTATAGCTTGGGTATGTTAACAGTGCTACAGTTGCGATGTGTATGTGTGTGTATCTGAAAGTAAACGAACTGGCCTTTGGTTAAGATCCCTTAAATGCGTCCTGTGCAGTAAACCGTGCCCTACCACCACTTGGAGAGCGCGTCGCAAACTACCCTCTACGTCAGATAACCCTTCAAATGCGAAGATCCTCATTACTGTCCCGAAAAGGCTGGGGTCAACGACATGCAGCATAAGGCCTCGTTTACAACAAGTTTTTTTTTATTATGAGATAAAAAGTTTGACCACAATCTCACCTGATGTTAAGTGATGATACAGTCGACCGATCTGGCACAATTTTATTCTTCTTCACCCACGGCTTAAGGAAAAAAAATCTTACTTAATAGTAATACGTTACTTACCCGCGATACAGGCTTGTGTGCGGGGACCATCAGATTCAGTAACCATTATGTAATTGGTTTTGGTAAATAAGTGTATGTAAGTATTTGTACTTTCTGAACCCTTCCGATAGCACAAAAAATTCCATACTTTGTTGTCATCTCAAAAGTTTTATGCTTTTATGTAATAATTTTGACCCTGAAACACTAAAAGAACTTTGTTAAATTGTACCGTTGTGTCATTAGTAAAGTGATATTTGGGATTGTACAACTAATGGAATACAAAACATAGCACGATCCAACTTTTGGAATTCTTTGAATTATTTCATTCACCAACGCGAAACACCCCTACGCAACGTAGAGAAATGGGTTAGAAATGTAGGAATGTATCACATTCTGTTGCTTTTAGCCGAATGAATTTCGCTGTGGTGCTGAATAGAAATGAAGAGTTGACGAGAAAGTATTATTATAAAAGTAGGTATTATATACGTTCGTCCGCACGGTACCCGAAAC
Source organism: Plemyria rubiginata (assembly GCA_963576535.1). Classification (NCBI taxonomy): domain Eukaryota; kingdom Metazoa; phylum Arthropoda; class Insecta; order Lepidoptera; family Geometridae; genus Plemyria; species Plemyria rubiginata. The sequence goes on along the minus strand of OY754916.1, from coordinate 2,189,008 downwards.
ATGACCTTTGTTAGTATGTGGGTTACAGTACACAGTTTTACAGTTTACAGTTTTCTATATTTTCTATCTATCTGTGATAGCCGGTCGAGCAAATCTTTGACCGAGTGGCCAAAGTCTGGCCAAAGAAGTTTAGGGCATCGGGAAGCGCGGTGGGTCAACATAATGAAGGTTGCAGGATCGCACCTGGACCAGAGACGTACAAGACAGAGGAGGCTGGCAAAACATGACGGCCTCTACTCAGCAGTAGGTGATACCAGGGGCATTATTCTCTATGACATGGGAGATTCCTTGGAAGGAGGATAAACTTCCAAAGGAGATACTTACCCCAAACCGTGTGACGTCACAACATGATCTAAACACAAACGCAATTAGATTGGTCATAGTGAATCCCAGGCTGAGATGAGATGACGATCTATTTTTCAAGTCGAACCGTGTTCTTTTTTTATTTATTTATTTATTTATTTTAACTATCACTACAAAGTATAAAACAAAGTCGCTTTCTCTGTCCCTATATCCCTATATCCCTATGTATGCTTAAATCTTTAAAACTACGCAACGGATTTTGATGCAGTTATTTTAATAGATAGAGTGATTCAAGAGGAAGGTTTATATGTATAATACATGCATGATATGTGCACCCGTGCGAAGAATGGCCGCCCGGCAGGTCGCTAGTCTCTAAAAATAAAATAACAAATTGAAAATACATTTTAAGGTGATTAAGCATGCACGGCCGCCTTCGTGTAATCCGATGGAAAAGCGATTGTTCCGTAAAATATTGTTGAACATTCATCCAACAATAACAATAAAATACTCTACATTTTGCGGTCGTTGGTACTCTGCGTAATTAACTGTAATGTAACGAAGCTACGAATAATTTAACAATCGAAATTATCGTTTCGAATTATGAATTTTATGTTCGGTGTAAAAATGCTTATTCGCTTGTGAAAATCGGAAAAACTGAAATAGGCTCATTTACATGGGCCGAGGCATGGGAAGAATACTTTGCTATCTAATACGAACTTTGATTTTTGTCTAGTACTTTTATCTCTTTCTGTTTAAATTATTTTCTGTGGTTATACCAAATTATTTCAGGTATTTTCCTCCCATCAAAAGTTTTAAAGATATTTAGTTGGAAAGCATTCCCGTGAGCCAGTCGAGAGTTCGACAAATAGCCCCCATCTGAGCTGTACTTTCGCAAATGAATACGTTATGTTCTGAGAAAAGTTTTCACTGAGAAATACTCGAACTTTGCACAAGAAAGTTCGAAGTGCGTTAGTTTCATTAAGTTCAGACTAAGTACTCGAATCACGTAGGTATGCCACAGAGTGAGAAATAGATTTACCATTTCAGTTATTCTCTATATTAGAAGGGCATTTTTTTCTTCTCCGCTCCGTTGTGTCTTTGATGGTTTTAATTTAGTCTAGATTAAAACCATCAAACGACTTCTCGCATGAACATTATGCCTTGCAATATGACGTGTTGCAATTTTTAATAAAAACATTGAGTTACTTTATTCATAAGGCGCATGTAGGTACCAGCACGTCTCGACATGTTGATATAAAATCACTAAATTCATTTTCGGAAAATTGCAATAAACCATTCTGGTAAAAAAAAAAACATTTTGAAAGTGGATTAGGTGTTTTTACATCTTTCAAAATGTCGCACGTTATTCTAAAGAAAAAACCATTTGGTTTTTAATTTTAACTAAAAACTCATGTTTCTTTCACTGGTTGGAACCAAAAAAGTAATAGTGTTCTCCAAACGAATCCTACAACTTGTAGTCCTCATTTTCAATTAGAACGAATAGTTTTTTCGAAAAAACATCATAGGGAAATCGGTTGAACTAATGGAGCCAAACTAACTCATATGTATCTCTTTTTTGTCTGAAATAAACATTATCTTATCTTATCTAATAAACTATAAAAGTTTTTTTTAAGTTACCCTTACACTAATCCATTGGACAAAGCACCAAGATCGGAGGAAGCCGGAGCGCTCCGCAAACATTCCTCCCATTCCATTTACTAATTGTTAATTATCCAATTTCCCCTACCTCCCCTGCAATGATGACGTCACTGAGACTATCTTCTCATGGACGAAATTATCCTACTACGCTATAAACGCAAAAGTTTGTAAGTATGAATGGATTGATGTTTGTAACTCTTTCACGCCGGAACTGCTGAACGGATCTGGATGAAATTGGCATAGCGATTGATTATAATCTGGAATAGCATATAGACTACTTTTGATTCCGTGGGAATACTGTATACACCCTTAACTTAAATTAGCTTTGCATGATTTTAGTCATCACGCGACAGTAGGTAATTTTGTGTTATGACGTCGGCTCAATGAGATCAAGAAAGAACAAGTTACACGATTAACAAAAGAACATTGTCCACAAGACAAAGGGTAGACTGGAACGAACTGCGGTCTGATTACGCTAATGTCTGGCTATCGAGATGGCTTTCAGTTTGACATTTGATTCCCATCCATCCAAGGAATTTAGCATCCATCATAAGGAATTTAGATACTAGATCCATCCATATTGCTATTACATTATGGGAATCAAATGCTCTCGTCAGAGAGTATTATATTCCTTGATCAAATGTCAAACTGAAAGCCATCTCGATAGCCAGACATTAGCGTAATCGGACCGCTGGACTGAATTCCACATTCCGTGGAGATTGTGATCTCCAATTTAACTTTGTCGATTTCGTAAACAGATGCAGAATCCACTCTTTTTGAAATATCTTGAACCCTACCCCTTTGCAATAAGAACATTCAGAGGAAGTTGGAGGAATATTACTTAGTGTTTGTTTGTGCTAGGAACTAAGTACTCGTATCAAGGTATAACACAGATCAAGTACAGTGAAAGAAAAAAGAGATGAAACTCGCTTGCACTTTTCATCATTAAGATAATGTAATAGCTGAAATTATTCATGAAAAATCGCAATCGAACAATATAATTTTAATGCTAATGAAAAATTTTTGTATGCATATTGTGCGAAAATAACTTTTTTTTAGTTGATAAGCAAAATTTGCTTAGCAACAAAAAAGTTAGCAAACCTATTTTTGCAGACCTTAAAAAAACTTCAAGTCAACACAAGGTTAGCTATTACATGCTCAGTGGCAACACCATAACCATTTATATACAACGTGTCGTGGCTACTGATTCAAACACAACCTGAAACTACATCCTACTATCCTACTAATATTATAAACGCGAAAGTTTGTAAATATGGATGGATAGATGGATGGATGGATATTTGTTACACTTTCACGCCAGAACGGCTAAAAGGATCTGGATGAAACTTTGCTGAGATATGGATTATTGTCTGGAATAACACATAGGCTACTTTTTATCCCGTGGGAATACCGGGATTTAAATCGGCGCGCGTGAAACCGCGGGGCGCACCTAGTAGTGCATACACACATACTGCCTACTAGCGAAAAATGTGTTTTAGAATCAGTTCCGGAGGCGCGTTCCTCTTCAAGTCACCTCTCAGTAGGTACATGAATCACTTTTATTACTTGCAAGGTTTTATTTGAACTTCTCCTGCCTTGCGTTCCCTCGGGACGCCTCACAATGCCTCATCCGCCTGGATGTTTGGTATGCACTTGAGGCGGCGGATGCGAATGTTGAATACAGGGTGATTACTAATTCCATGAAAAATAAAACAGAAAACGTTAGAGGAATAAAGTTATTATACTTAAGTTATATTTTGAATTTGACATGGAATACAACATTCTGCAAAACGTGGGTATGTGCCAAATGTAATATTGGGACGTGCCTCTGACTACTCCCCTTTGACATCCTCATAGAATCTTGAGTTAGTACTTGGTACTGAGAGATCTGTAGAGACCGACCGTGACCGTGCCTGGGAATCAAAGACGTGAAGCTGTTTCAGTTTTCAGTATATTTTGAATTTGACATTGGAAACAAGAAAAGCTTAACTTTTGCTAAAATTCATTAAAATTGTATGATACGTATGTTACTACGGTTTTATGAAACGTAGCACACGTTGCAACAATTTTTCTTTTTTTTATTGTTAGGCTATTAATTCACACCCTGTATAACACGCCCGTCTACAACAATGACTGTTTATTTTATAGGAATCTCGGCTGGATATCGTTTGTGGACAGAGTGTTTGCTAATTTGACAAGGGAAATATTTGGGGGACTTTATTAATTGACATTATGATAACTGTCAGGATAATAATGGGGAAATAAATATGTGTGTAGGTATTATTTTGATTTATTTAATCCTCGATCTGAGTTTTAGTCCCCGTTCAAGTTTCCGTAAGGTTGCTTTAACACCTTGCTGTCACAGCTGCAGCATGCGAGACCAGGCTGTTCATCCAATATTTACGATTGTTTTACGCTTCTGTGGTGTCTACGAGAGAGGAGGAAGCAATCTTGTCATCATAAAAGTTGTCTTCTCACTGTCATCTCTCCTAAGTGGTCTACTCACTGTTTTGTTGTGCCGCTTAAGAAGACTTTTTCAGTCCCGGGCCTTATTGTGTTAACTTGAAGCCATTCTGGTGTTTCGAGTGTCAAACTTTCTATACTACATTATCAAGTTTATCTGCCATTACGATACTACCACTGACCTCAATAAATTACACATTAAGGTCAGTGGATACTACATATTCCCTCATCTGTGCCAATTACGAATACCAGCGAGTTTCATCTGGAGATATCATCATCATCAGCTCCAGAAGCACGGACGAATTATAATTAGTCCGCGGCCCGAAATCAAAGTCAATGTCAATATCAATAAAATATAAGGTTAAGTAGCTGCGCCCCGTGGTGTTACCCGCGATTAAAAAGTATGTCCTTTCTTAGCGGCCTGTCCCGGCTTCCCACGAATGGACCTCTCCGACCCGATTATGTTTATGTTTAAACTTATTTCTTGTAACTGGAACCAAGCCCAGGTATTACTCTCGCAAGAGCTAGCTCACAGCAGTGGGCATAGCTTACCCTCCGCATAGTCTTTAAGCACTAACCATTACGTATAAAGCATAAAGCCAAGAATTTAGTATTTGAACAACTTTCTTGATAGAAAAATGCTTATACCAGATACTTAAGAGAAATAGAGTTCTACTACTTTTAAATTTACGCCAATTTGCTGTGTTTCGGCTTGAGTACATCTGTACGCCTCAAGTTGATAGACGCAGGGCGTTGCATCGTAGGGCACGATAACATAGCAGATACTTTGCCTAAACATTGTGACTTCACAACGTGATCTAAGCGTGATAGCGATCATATCATATCATGATCATAGTGAATAACGCCCCAGCCTGAATTTAATATTGATAAAGTACCCATAAAGGGTTTTCCGAAGAGAAAAACTAACAGCTTTCTACCAAAAAGGCCACTTATCCATACAATATCGGGACAAAACGTACCCGTCTGAATTCCTAAGCTCTGTTTACAACCTGAATGGGTTGCCAGCTGAAACGGAGCCGCACTCCGCTATGCATAAGATTGTAAGGCAGTGATTACACGAACAATTGCTCTCCAACACCGCCTTATCATCAAACTAGAATTATGATTGCTGTCTTGGCTTTTCAGCTATATAGACTAAATTCCCAAATTGAGACCACCAATCCAAAAATCCACTAGTCAATGGTTAGGTACAAAGCTGGTAAATTTAATTTTATATGTATTTTTGTTTAGTTTTACCCCCGTTTCTGAAAGGCCGATCAACACTAATCGGCTGTCAAGTCACTTGCTATCTCTAACTTGAAGTAAAGCTGAAATAGCAGTGACTTAACAGCCGATTAGCGTTGATCGGCCTTTCAGAAACCGGGCGTAAGTGACTTATTTTAATAATTATTATTTGGTCAATGTAATAGAATAAATGTACATATTTTTCTAATTTTTGCCTCGATCGTAGTGCATCTCAAAAATAAAGAAAGAAAGAAAGAAAGAAAGAAAATACATTTATTTTGGACACACACGATACATACACTTATAATAATTAAAACAAGAAAATACAATAAAAACATTAATAGAAGCACGACAGAAAAGTAAACACGAGAAGACAAAGAAGAACAATTTCAGGATAAAAACAGTAAGTAGAATAAACAGGAAAAGTAGAAATAAAAACAGAAAAAAGTATTGTTTGTTAAAAGTCGATCAATATTATGCCTGCACTACCGTAAATTTCATTGCTCACTATATCCTTTATAGATCCTGACCTATCATCAATAACTTTTTAAACTGGTTTTTAATTACCGCTTCGTCTATCGCTACCTCCTATCACTGCATCCACCTCATCGTGACGCACAGCACGCTTTCATCGGCGCTGTAAAAGGCTCCAAGCGACGCTTCGACACCATCTGAAGGTTTGAAAGCTCCAGCCCCTGAGGGCCTGAGAGCTGGCTTTGTGACAAAGCTCTTTAGTTCTGTGTCAGTTTCAGCACTAAATAGCGCGGCGTAGTCAGCTCCGCATGTGTTCGCTATGCCTTTTATACAGGGTTTCCCAAAAAATAGTGTCAAGCGAAAGTCAAGAGATAGAACACCCTGAGATTTAACATCACCTAACAAAGCATTGCGTCTCAAATCACGGACGATATAGAAACAAGCCCTACGATGCCCAGCGCTCATCAACTTGAGGCATAGGTACAGATGCTAAGCCTCATGTGCCCGTAATTTACTTTTCTACGACAAACACCCGTAAAATTGAGGAGCCTTTGAGCGAGCGCAGTTATCTGCTCACTTCCCGTTATGGCTATTCCCTCTGACCCTGGCAGGTCTCCGTCCATTTCAATGGATGGGTCTATTGTTAGGTTTCTGTATGAAGAGGGCCTGTATCGAGCTGTGGACTTATTTATACGGATGACTGACGATGACAAAACAGCTAGTTTCGAACCCATGACCTCTAGAACTCACTGCTAGATAACACCAGTAGTCTCATGGACACAAGTTAAACAGCCAACTTTTGTCGTTGATCTTCATCATGTTACACTTTACATAAAATATCTAAGTTTAACTAAGCGGTTAACTGTTACTACTAGATATAAACCCGTTAAAGCCGTGGGTGTAGCTCAGGGCACAAGCAAGGTGTGGTTCATGGTAAAAGATTATTGAGCTACAGTTAAATGACACCAAAACCACCCAGTACCAGTAACACCCGGCCCCTAAGGACCAAGATACTGAGACAAAATTTGGGAGAAACGATAATTCTAAAAAACATGAAAATAATTTTACCTCATCTATCGTCATGCGCTGACGTCCATCTCATTTTATGAGAACGACCGGCAAGATCTGCAAGCATTTTGTTTATCCACTAACTAACTTATCCAGGCTGGGGCCTTATTGTCTAACTTGACGATATGCTGTTTCAAGTGGCAAACTGTCTGTATTAGTTATCAAGTTCATCTGTGCCATTTTGATACTACATATTCCCTTATCTGTGACGATTATGATTACCAGAGTTAGACAATTAGGGTGCTGGTCTCGGTAGTCTCAGTAGCCAAAATCTTAGCTCATTTGAGACTTGTATGGATATGTCTCAAAGTCCCAAAAACACCGTCAAGGACTCAGTCAAGTTTTTCTGTACTAAAATCTTCTAAAATGGGTATGGGTTAATAAATGGGGAAAGGGTTACCTGCTCGAAAAAAGCTCGAAAATAGAAACTAGTGACAAAGAACTAGTGACACAACAAAAAAAAATGATTGATGTTTTTTACCACTCCACTTTTAAACCGCTCAAAATCTTTCTCTTGGGGTGGGGCTTACTAGGCCTGCGGTCCTTAGTGGTCTAGTTGAGTTATAAATCCACACCTTAGGGGTAGGTTTACCGTAAGCAAGTTTGTACACCCACCCCTGATGCAATTTTCATTTTGAAAACTGCATTATGCGAGAAATAAGTTTTTACATTGTATAAAATTTGCAAAGGTAAGGTTAATACTGGAAAATGTTGGAAAAAATATTTTATCAAAGTTTTGTAGAGAAACATTAATTATAAAATGTACCTACCTATTTATGCAGTCGTAATATTTTTTCTGTTTTGAACCTCATGGGAATAAAAGTTTGCACCATGTATTTTACACGTAGAGTTTAAATTTTCAGATGTTCGGGGTAAATCTGGAACAGTTTTAAATATGACTAGTTGCGCCCCGTGGTTTCCCCCGTACAGATTTAAATACCGGTGTTCCCACGGGATAAAAAGTAGTCTATGATCTATGTCTCTGCCAAGTTTCAGCCAGATCCGTTTAGCCGTTCCGGCGTGAAAGAGTAACAAACATCCATGCATCCATCCATACTTACAAACTTTAGTAGGATTAGGATTAGGATTAGTAGTAGGATTTATTGGATGATGATAATGATCTTCACCTAGAGATGTACGATTACATACAAGAGCTAGCACACTCGCGGTTGTAATCCGCGGAACTGGTGGCCACTAATGGCGGATTACCGCGGACATGCCGCAATCAAACTGGGATAAGAACCGACCCTGAACGGATGTATTTACAGGCGAGTGGAGATGGAGAAACATGTTTTCTGCAGTAAATACACTTTAATGTTCAATCAATTCAATCCTTTATTTGCAAATAAGAGTAAGTACAATTTACAGTAAAATTTCAATACACGCTCTTACAATATCTAAGGATAGAAATAACAAGGGATTAAAAGTAGCTTATGTGCTATTACAGACTATAATCTATCTCTCTGCCAAGTTTGATCCAGATCCGTTCAGCCATTCCCGCGTGAAAGAGTAACAAACACCCATACTTACAAACTTTCGTGTTTATAATATCAGTAGGAAGGAAGGATTGCTCGTTTAAACGTAATTATCTGTAGCACTTCTACTGAATCGACATCTACTGTGATAGAAGAGCCGACGAAAAAGTATTACCCTGTTTCTGTACGGGATTACTTTCAAGGGGCAGATCGGGGTCATTAGGTGAGCCGTTCCTTTTACATGAACGCTATATTCATGGAATTACGTCTTATTAACTAAATAAGAATAAGATGTAATTATTTACGTAAAATGTGATAATCATTCTGGTAAAAACTGCACAACGGTAGGTAGGTCCTTTATTAGTGTAGGTTATAATTTTATTTTCTGTTAGTTTTAAGTAAGTACCTACTTGTTTTGTGGGACGAAATAAATATATTTTCTTTCTTCTTTCTTCTTTCTAAAAAGAAATACTAGTCACATGCTTGTTCTGGGCGCAATACGGACCGCATAATAAATAAATAATAATAATAAATAATGCTGGACAATCCACACAGCATCATCTAGCCCCAAAGTAAGCTACTCAAAGCTTGTGTTATGGGTACTAGATGACTGATATATTTAATACATTATATACCTACATAGATATATATTTTTTATTATACATAAACACTCAGACCAACGGAACAAATTTCTGTAGATCGTACACAAATTTGTTCCGAGACGGGAATTGAACCCGCAACCTCTTGCGTCGCAGGCAGACTCTCGCCCATAATACGGACGCTTATTGGACCCCATTGAGTATTTTGATTCATACTAAGCTGAGTTCTCGATTATATAAATTGTTGTTTTGTAGCTGGTATTTTTTTTATTTAATAGCGATGGAACATATAGCTGTTCTACCTAATTTTTTTTATGATAACCATCACACAGAAACCCTTATGTAATAATCTCGCAAGTCACTTCATGTCAAGCCTCTAATTTAACCGGCACCCCTTCAAACCAAAAAACATTGCAGCAATGCTACTTGGGCGGCAGAAGAAGGCATGGTGGTAGTACTTCCCCGGACGAGCCCTTTACAAAGAGCGTCTTGCGTCTTTTGTCATCATCTGATCTCTGAGTCTGATCTCTGATCTGATGAGTGATCATCAGCTTAGAAAACCCAATACTGGACGTAGGCGTCCCCATCTATTTATATCTACACTTCTACACTAATATTTTAGAGGAAGGATTTGTATTTTTGTATGTAACGAATAGGCTCTAAAACTACTGGCCTGATTTTTCAAAATTCATTAGAATGCTACATTATTCATGGCACACATAGGCTATATTTTTTTTGTAGAAAATATTAGAGATACCTACAAAAACTTGAATTATGTAACCCAAGGTGTAAAAAAATTGGTTATAAAATGTCTTGTTTTCATTGCATGTGCTGCGGAAACTAGTATTTTCCAACACTGTCACAAATAAATTGATAATATAGTTTTTCCAGCAAATTATATTTCAAACTAGTTGCACCCCGTGGTTTCACCCGCGCAGATTTAAATCCCGGTATGTCCACGGGATAAAAAGTAGCCTATGTGCTATTCCAGTCTATAACCTATCTCTCTGCCGAGTTTCATCCAGATCCGTCCAGCCGTGAAAGAGTAAAAACATCCATCCATCCATCCATACAAACTTTCGCGCTTATAATATTAGTAGGGTGAAGTCTAATAGTATATCTAAACTTGAACTAAAATGTCCCGTAAATTGTAAATCTTTGGCTGCACTTTATTTACAAACTCGCAAGAATGCATCGCGCTCGGAAACTTTAAAACCCCTAATAAATCTTCGCAAATCGCTAAAAACGACGTGCTTTCGTTTAAAATCGCTGTATTGAGAAAATGTATAGCTTGGGCTTGGATAAGTGATTTTGGAGCAGGAATTTGGTAGAGGTTTAAGCGGAAATGAGCTTGCAAACTGTCACGTTTGACTCGCGAATACGTGTGCTACACATTTTTTTAATATCTTCTAATGAGTAACTAAGTTAATATGCAGATAGCCAACTAACATGTTCTCGCTTCTAAACGCTAGGATAAAAAATCACAGAATAAAGTTTCGGAAAATGGCATTAAAAAGTTACTCTATTTAACATTTTAAACCACACAAGTTTTCTTATAATTTTTTTGCTAATTAATATTATCTGAAAACTTGTTGTGTTAGTCAGTCTTTTAACAAGATGAGATGTCTACCATGACTACATAATCATTAGTTTTTTTTCATTAACACTCCATCTCTTACGGGTCACTTATTTCAATTGTTTTTGTGGAGGAAAACACTAGGCAGTTTTCTTTCGCCGTCCGGTCATCTTGATAATACCCTACGTCATTGTAACATAACTCTTATGTACTCTGTAACAATCATAGAAACTCTGAGATATTCTACGGTTTGAGTAATACAAACTGTGCTGTATTCTGTGCAATGACTTGCGGCTCCCCGATGGGTTCCGTCAATGACTTGGCTGGTTCACATCGTTAGTTATCTTGAAGAATTGCAAAGCTAGAATTACCATCAGCTTATTTTGCCAAGTTTGAAATAAATTGAGATAAATTGAGGCACTGTGTTCTTATCGGAATACTGTCTAAGGGGTGGAGTGACCTTTCTGCGGGTCAAATAACTAAAAACAAATTGATATGGCAGCACTAGCAGAAAAAGTACCATAGTAGAAAAAGAGCCATAGCTGAAAAAGAGCCATAGCTGAAAAAGAGCCATAGCTGAAAAAGTGCCATAGCAGAAAAAGAGGCATTGTTATCTGCTCTTATCCCACGCTAAGTATGGTCGCTACAGCAGGTTTTATTCACACACATGTGCCAAATATAATACTCGGACTTACCTCTGACTACGTCCCTAGACATCCTCAAAGAATCTTGAGTTGAAACTTATCGTTGGGGTGTTGTGTGAAAGGTCCACAAATTGTAGTATCACTATCACTACTCACTACATAGTATAAAATCATAAATCCATCCATGCATGGATGGATGAATCCATGGATGGAGGTTGATGATGATTATAGCAAAGTCGGTGGATGGATATAATTTTTATTCTTGCTTGAAATATAAAGGAGATGTCCTTTTTTCTCAGTGGACTTTTTCATTGATGATGATTAAATAGCATCCATTACAATATTGACATAATTAATGAATTGTAACGCATTACAACCATTTGCACTATAATGCACAATAGCACATATAATGTCCTCCATTTGCACTATAATGCACAATAGCACATATAATGTCCTCCATTTGCACTATAATGCACAATAGCACATATAATGTCCTCCATTTGCACTATAATGCACAATAGCACATATAATGTCCTCCATTTGCACTATAATGCACAATAGCACATATAATGTCCTCCATTTGCACTATAATGCACAATAGCACATATAATGTCCTCCATTTGCACTATAATGCACAATAGCACATATAATGTCCTTCATTTGCACTATAATGCACAATAGCACATATAATGTCCTTCATTTGCACTATAATGCACAATAGCACATATAATGTCCTCCATTTGCACTATAATGCACAATAGCACATATAATGTCCTGATTTACCTTAAAGCATTAATTAACATCGCTTTGATATTGCATCGCACATTATTGAAATTCTCTCACGTAGGCTGTTGGTTGTAAAGGAGCTTACAAAACATGAACGAGAGAAATACCAAAAGGTTCCTCAAAAATTTTTAAATTAAAATATTGAAAGGGTCAGCAACTCGCAAAATAAATGTCAGATAATGTATTAGTTATGTTATTAGCTCTTTGTGTGTGGCTCGTCCGGGGAAGTACTACCACCACGCCTTTTACTGCCGCCAAGCAGCATTGCTGTGTTTCGGTTTGAAGAGTGTGGTCGCCGGTGTACCCAATTACAGGCACATGAGGCTTAACATCTGTATGCCTCAAGTTGATGGACGCAGGACAGTGCATCGTTAGGGCACGTTCCTGTCGTGCGTCACTTGAGGCAATACTTTGTTATAGGTGATGATTACCACTTAACTACAGGTGGGCCATTTGCTTGTTCCATCAGCCAGTTATTAAAAAAGTATTAGTTGCTTATCCACGTAAAACACGGAACAGACGTGGGCGTGGTGCATGAAATATCCTACTAATATTATAAACGCAACAGTTTATAAGTATGGATGGATGGATGTTTGTTACTCTTTCACGCCGGAACGGCTGAACGGATCTGGATGAAACTTGGCAGAGATATTGGTTATAGTCTGGAATAACACATAGGCTACTTTTTATCCCGCGGGAATACCGGGATTTAAATAATAATATAATAATAATAGAAGCCGCGGGGCGCAACTAGTCAAACATAAGACGCAATATTCAAGAGTTCACGCACGAAACGCGCGTGCTAGCTCGCGACGTCTACCGCGCTTGCAATTAATATTGTTATCTTTGATTATAATCAAAGATTGTTTTAAGATAAGCACACGAAGTGTGCTGGCTATTCCGGGATAGAAGTTTCTGTCGAATTCTGTAATCTTCTGTTCAGTGTCTTCTTTTTCACTCGTATGTTAGTGTAAACGTCACATTACACTAAAACCATCACTGATTGCCACATTGCATTCCGAAATAACTGCATATGAAACACGTAATGGATACGACATAAACAGCGTGCTTATTTAGTTGAACATTATTTTGCAAGATTCAGTGAACGTCACTGGCGGGCGACTGTTTCATAAGACGTTTTATGAAATGAAATGACATGAAATGTTTATTTGCGAGAAATCGTTAGAAGTTGGATCTTAGTCAAATTTTTACAATTAAATAAAATTATTATCACTACATAGTATAAAACAAAGTCGCTTTCTCTGTCCCTATGTCCCTATGTATGCTTAAATATTTAAAACTACGCAACGGATTTTGATGCGGTTTTTTTTAATAGATAGAGTGATTCAAGGAGGAAGGTTTATATGTATAATACAAGCATGATATGTGCACCCGTGCGAAGCTGGGGCGCGCGGGCGGGTCGCTAGTACTAATCTATGATTAATCTAGGGGTGACCGAGCTTTGCTCGGCTGCTTAACATCGCCATCTACTGAAGTAGTTTAAAAAAATAGTGTTAGGTACCTATTACTCACCAATAAATGTCAGGAAGAGTCACTAATATGTTTAAGTATACGTTTATCATTGCATGAAAACACGGATAAAAACCTTTTTCAAAAATGAATCCTAGCTAGATCTACTTATCACTCCGAAACCTGCATACTAAATGCCATGAAAATAATAATTGTTGGAGCTGTTTCCGAGATTCAGATCCTATTATTATTATAAACGCGAATAACATTTAAACGTGAATATTTGTAAGTGAGAATGGATGGATGGATGGATGTTTGTTACTCTTTTACGCCGGAACGACTGAACGGATCTGGATGAAACTTGGTAGAGAGATAGATTATAGTCTGGAATAGCACACAGGTTACTTTTATCCCGTGGGAATACCGAGATTTTAATCTGCGCGGGTGAAACCGCGGGGCACAACTAGTTACAAATAAATAAATATACAAAAATTTCTCGTTTAAAGGTATTAGATTTGACTATATTATAAGATAGTTAGTTAGTTAGTGCGCAATGCCAGTACTCTCAAACGGTGAAGGAAAACATCGTGAGGAAACCGGCATGTTGTAAAACCTAACAAGTTCTATAACATGTGACAAGTGCTCGAAAGGAGCCTCTTGAGGCGCACTTAAAATCCTTTCACCACACTGTTTCGAAAGAAACTAGTGACACGATAAGAAGAAGAAGAAGTGGTTAGTAGCAAGGAATTTGAATACAAGGTTAGTAGTAACTTTCGTCCATCACACAGCAACGCTAAACGTCAAATAAAAAAGCATAGTTGACGTAAATTGGTATTTTTTTTGAGTTGTTGTGTAGTAAGTAATAAATAAATAAATAATGCTGGACAATCCACACAGCACCATCTAGCCCCAAAGTAAGTTACTCAAAGCTTGTGTTATGGGTACTAGATGACTGATATATTTAATACATTATATACTTACATGGATAGATATTTTTTATTATACATAGAAAACACCCAGACCAACGGAACAAATTTCTGCAGATCGTACACAAATTTGTTCTGAGGCGGAAATCGAACCCACAACCTCTTGAGTCGCAGGCGGACTCTCGCCCGCTGCGCCACTGAGGTCGTAGTATTTATTGTTAGAGTGCGCTCTTGTTCAATGGCGGCGTTCGAACTCACCCGTCGGCATCTCAACCGACAATAACCCCGCAGAGAGCTTGAACTAACTTTTATACATGTAGCTGATGATGACACACCTGATGATAAGTGGTAACCATCACCTATAACAAAGCATTGACTCGTAAGTCACACACGATAGGAACGTGCCCTGCGATGCACTGCCCTGCGTCCATCAACTTGAGGCATACAGATGTTAAGCCTCATGCGCCTGTAATTACACCGGCGACCACACTCTTCAAACCGAAACACAGCGATGATGCTTGGCGGCAGAAAAAGGCGTGGTGGTAGTACTTCACCGGACGAACCCTTCACAAAGAGCTCTACTACTCTTAAAACTTATGCTATATTACGGACGTCAGCAACCGCTGTTTGAGAGACTACCGGTTATTGTATGCTATTTTAGTTTTTGTGGCTGATAGGAATACAACTGATCATTGATTAACCCTTAATTAACTTCCTGAGTCCCTGGGACTCACATCAAAATTGCAAACTTCCATAATTGTAACATTTAAGCGGCTAGATTCCCCCCCGTCTCAGTACCTTCCTGCAGTGTCGCGGGCTACGCGGAGGCGAGAGGACGTGTGCCGGCACTGCGTATTTGGTGAGTTATTGCGTCGAGTGAGTCCCAAGGACTCATACAAGTGAATTGTGCTATATATTTTTTATTTGTTTAAATTTTCGAATGTTGCTTATTTGTCGTTATTATTGATATAAATTATATTTTTTATATGCTTATAACATATATCTTTTTAGGTTTGCAGAATGAATCCAGAACAAGATAAATTCGTTCAAAGTGACGTGCCAAAACTGACAAGAATGAATTTTCTGAAAAGAATTTCTGAAAATTTAAACGAAGCCAATCTGATGACACGTCTGCACAATACTCGCCTGCCACGCAAAGTTCGCTGCTTGGTTCATATATTGAAAATCTATATTGTATCATCTATATTGAAAAAAGACATTCCTGAAGATGCGAACCACCCTGAAACTGAAGACAAGCTACCTAGGAATGAAAGAAAATACTGCTATATGTGCCACTACAAAAAAAGAACAAAGACTGCATATCTATGCACCAAATGTCTGAAACCAATATGTTTGACCTGCTCGAAAAAGGTAT
The DNA here is from genome assembly GCA_963576535.1 of Plemyria rubiginata. Lineage (NCBI taxonomy): Eukaryota > Metazoa > Arthropoda > Insecta > Lepidoptera > Geometridae > Plemyria > Plemyria rubiginata. The sequence continues at coordinate 2,172,945 of OY754916.1, read as the reverse complement.
GCCGACGTTGCCTGTAAGCAGTGCCAAAACCCATTGCACCTTTTATTTTTTTGTATTGGAGCATACATTTTTGTTTTATTATTATTAATTTGTATATCTTTGAGAGTCCAAAAACATAAAAACATATATAAGTTACGAATATTTCATAGTTTTGTAGAGGTTTTAAAATACCTTTGTTTTTTGAGACTGATAAAATTAGTTTCTTTAATTTTTAAGAGGATCTCTGTAGTCTGTCCAGTTTTGATACTTTTTCCTAGTGCCTTAATAAATATTTAATATGAATAATAAAAAAAAATTTAAAAAAAATTGTTTTATTTGAGAATATCACGCTTAGAAAATATATGAGTCCCACTGACTCATACAAGTTAATTACGTTAGTAAATTTCACGAAGTTAATCAAGGGTTAACAAAATTAACACACAACACAAAACCACATTCCGCTAAATGAGCGCAAATGTGCGAGCGAGAAGAACTAAGACAGTAAAGATGTGAGTGTGGTTCTAGGCATCTCATTATCTAGTGAACAAGCCGACTACTGGGTTATTAACCCAGGGTGCAACGTGCTGTCTCAGCTTTTTCTTCAATTAGATAGAGATAGCAAGTGACTTGACAGCCGATTAGTGTTGATCGGGCTTTCAGAAACCGGCGGTAAGACCATTAGAGCCGCAGCCGGACATATGTAAATGCCACTAACGGTAACCCATCGTGAGAAACCGAACAAACCAATTCCTCGAGCACCGTTAGTGATTTATATGACTCAAAAGAAAAGTTTTTATATTACTAAGTACGGCGGTATAAAATATTTTATTAGTCCTAATATTTTTATACACAACAAAGTACTTACTTTTACGAGACCCACTGACCGTACAACCAAAAGCCTATTTTATGAAAAAGTTTTTCTCATTCGATACTTACGCGGTTTTACTACAATGAGTCGGCTGACGTTGGCAGCTATTTTGTGGCTCCTACGTCTTTCCCCTTAGGGCACCCTGGTGAGGTCCCTGCTGTGACAAGGACCTCTGAAACATTTTTATTTCTTTTGAGAGCCTAAAACTACCGCTTATAAATATACCTAGTACAGCCTTCACAGTTGGTTATGTTCAAGTTCATTTATTGCGTACTTATAAAAGGATACACGTCATAACAAATTAATAGAATTTTTTTAGAATAAAAAGCAATAATAAAAATAATAGGTACAATAAAATGATTAAAATACAAAATTTTAACAATAACAATTAAAAAAAGGTACTGCCTATACCAATGCGCAACAGGCCGTGGGTTCGATATCCACCGAGAACAAACATTTGTTTGATCACAATAGATGTTTGTTCTTTCTCTGGATGTAATTATAATAATAATAATAATGCTGGACAATCCACACAGCACTATCTAAATCCCCACTATCAGCCCCAAAGTAAGCTATTCAAAGCTTGTGTTATGGGTACTAGATATCTGATATATATATATATACTGATATGTAATAAGTATTAGTATGTATTTACGAGAAAGAAAGTATGCAGGGATGTACTATATCTGATTAAACTGAAAACTCATTGGTGTAGAGCACCGGTGGTCTAGTGGGAATGACCCCGCCTTCCGATCGTAAGGTCGCAGGTTCGAATCCGGTCGTGCACCAATGGATTTTTCTATCGAAAAATTTATGTGCGCAATGCCAGTGCTCTTAAACGGTGAAGGAAAACATCGTGAGGAAACCAGTTAGTATTCTAACAGCGGCGATGGGCTTGCAACCTGTCACGTATGGAATACTAACTACTGCAAAATGTGGGTATGTGCCAAATGTAATGTTTGGACGTACCTCTGACTACCCCCCTTAGACATTCTCAAAGAATCTTAATTTAGTACCTACTTGGTACTGGGAGATCTGAAGGGATATCTACCGTGCCTGGGGATCAAAGTCGTGAAGCTGTTTCTGTTTTCTCATTGGTGTATTATCATCATAATCATTTTACTGCCCTTATCCCACGTTTGTGGTGTCGGCACAACAGGTTTTTCCCTCCACTTTTCTCTATCAGTCGTCATCTCAGCAGTCACTCTCTTACTCGTGTCATCTTCCACGCAGTCCACAACCTAGAACAGATATTGGTGCCAATTCTGTTGTTTAATTTTCCTAACTTAAGGCTTCGGTGACAGCGGCTCGCAATTTCGAGGTGCGATTGGCTATTATTTCATTTTATTTCATTTCGGGGAGGTTGTTTGAAAAAATAACTCTAAAGAAACACGCATAAATACTGTTCGAACACAAATAATACAATAATATAAGGGAAACATGCCCGAATCAGAAATCATTTTGGTATTAGTATGTTTGGTCTTACATTTACCTAATACCAAAATGATTTCTGACTCAAGCACATTTCCCTTATATTATTGTATTATTTGTGTTCGAACAGTATTTATGCGTGTTTCTTTAGAGTTATTTTTTCAAACAACCTCCCCGAAATGAAATAAAATGAAATAATAGCCAATCGCACCTCGAAATTGCGAGCCGCTGTCACCGGACTCTTAACCTAATTTGACAGCACTAAAAATGTTGCCATCCCTTTCTAAAAGACTGAAACACAAGGACGGCTATAATTTTAGAGCTGTCAGATTAGGTTATTTTAGGATAATGCAACAACAGAATCGACACCATTGTTTGTTTTTTCTGTTTTGGTCAAAACAATGTTTATATTTTTCTAAATACCTAGGTATTTTTAAAAACACAAGCCTGTATAAACGACAGCTCTGACTGAATGTTCATAATAGCGCTCTGGCTCTCGTCTCTTTTACCTCAATTTATCTCAAGACTGCTATATTTTGAACAATACCAGACAATACCTCTTTGTGGGTTCAACTGACGTTTTTGCTAGCTGTCTTGTCCTGACAAAAGTACAAATCCATTATTATCTTATCTTGAGTCGGCTAACTTGGCATTCGCTTTATCTGGTTGGACAATAAATCATTTTGCGTTGTCGCTTTTTATTACCGCGTTTGGAGAATCGATGCGGTGTGAGTTGTGAGCTGAGAAGTTGTTTCAATAACGACCTGTTTCTGAAAGCTCGATCCAAACTAGTCGGCTATAAAGGTTGCTGGTAAACTTACTATCTCTATCTTTCAGCAAGTGACTTGACAGCCGTTTAGTTTTGATCGTACTTTCAGAAACCGCTGTTAGAGAATCAACCTCCTCAAAATATACATCAGATAGGTAAATAAGAAAGAAAGAAAGAGAAGACATTTATTTATACATACTGCACACGACATGTAACAGGGCAGCTGTACGAAACATAAAAGGGAACTATTCTAGATAGATAATATGACAATGTACGTAGATATGACACCTAGAGAGTGAGAAAGCAAAAAAGTAAAAGAGAGCAAAAGAAAAAGAAAATATAATTATATTTCCATCACTTTCTATAGCACCATCTAGCTAGATAGTGCTATGTAAAAAGTATCAAAACATCTGTTTAAAATATGTTTAAATTAATTTTATATTTAGCTTAGTCTTATAAATCTATTATATTATAATACATGTTCCAAGTACAACTTCATCAGTAAAATTCGCGTGTAAGAAATTGTAGCGCCGGTACGCGATAGTACCAGCAGCGTAGCAGAGACAGTCCCGTAGCACCGTAGGCTGGCAATTACTCTAGACCACTATTACTCAACCTACGGCCCTTTGTTATTGGCCCATCTGAAGTTACAAATTTATTGTAAACCATTTTAATTTTCGCGCATAACAGAGAATGGGTATAATTTAAGACCTAAATAGTTTTTTGCTTGCGGCCCTCGATACCAGCGACACCACGACTGTAACGTGTTTGAGGCCCCTATAAAAAAGAGGTTGAGTATGGCTGCTGTAGATTATAGATTCCATTTTTAAATTGACAACCGGTAGACCACAATCACAGAAAAATAGGTTTTTTTTTTTTTTTTTATATATAACTAGCTGATGGAACAAGCAGATGGCCCACCTGATGTTAAGTGGTAACCATCACCTATAAACAAAACATTGCCCCGTAGGTCACGCACAATAGGAACGTGCCCTACGATGCACTGCCCTGCGTCCATCAACTTGAGGCATACAGATGTTAAGCCTCATGTGCCTGTAATTACACCGGCGACCACACTCTTCAAACCGAAACACAGCGTTGCTGCTTGGCGGCAGGTTTCTCTATTCCGTGACCACACTAATGGTTATTTACCAAGGAATTTGAATAGTTATTAACAAACAATTTCTTGAGAGGTTTCGTTTTCTGGCATTTTGCGATGCCACATCCTACTCGTACTAATATTATAAATGTGAAAGATTGTCTGTTACGGACGGGCCACAAAAAATACTTGAGTCACAGTAGATAAAAAAATATTCTACTATGTTATAAAAGTAACTAGCGACCCGCCCGCGCGCCCCTGCTTCGCACGGGTGCACTATCATGCATGGTTATACATATAAACCTTCCTCTTGAATCACTCTGTCTATTACAAAAAACGGCATCAAAATCCGTTGCGAAGTTTTAAAGATTTAAGCATACATAGGGACATAGGGATATAGAGACAGAGAAAGCGACTTCGTTTTATACTATGTAGTAACTTGATTGTGAAGATCTTAAGCTCAGTCCATACTGCGCAAACGGTACATGATCCTGAATGCCTGATTAAAACAAACAAACGCTGGGAGTCCTGATTAGCTCGCCGTTCTTGATTTAAACCGTTGTCCCTTAGGGTCTTTGTTTTCCTTATCTTAACGCGGTTTGATTAAGCTATTGTGTATCGCTAAGCCATTTGTTAGTTCATTCTGAGAAATTGACTATCGGGCTCGCAAAGTTTGGTATTGCTTTTGAGAATAAGCTTTTGATGATGCAAAAGCATAGAGCTTATCGGAAACTTCTCAGGTGTGTAAAATTTAGCAAAAATGAAAGCCACATTTTTTTCATACAAATAGCTAATGGAACAAGCAGATGGCCCACCTGATGTTAAGTGGTAACCATCAACTATAACAAAGCATTGCCTCGTAAGTCACGATGCACTACCCTACGTCCACAAACTTGAGGCATACAGATATTAGGCATCATGTGCCTGAAATCTGTAATTACACCAGCAACCACACTCTTCAAACCGAAACACAGCGTTGCTGCTTGGCGGCAGAAAAAGGCGTGGTGGTAGTACTTCCCCGGACGAGCCCTTCACACAGAGCTCTACTACAGAGCTCTCCTTGCTAAATAATACATTGGGCATTTTTTACGCACAAAAAGTGAACGATACAATCCAATCGCCGCTGCTCGATACATTGTCAGTATTTTATTCACACACATTTTTACACATCCGTTGAAATAGGACAGTGTAAAGTGTACCTTAACCTTGACCCCTCGACAACTTTGCCCTCCCACCCGATACCCGGTTTGATACCTGAAAATGGATACCAGTGTTTTATTGAAATGTATAAGCCTCTCGGGAGTGATACCCAACCGGCAGTTGTATAATTTATGCATCGACCGCGTCCCGCGGTGGCTCCCGATCTCACCTACTTCCCGTGATAATTGAATGTTTGTTTTGTTGCAGCTCAGTTGGTAGCCTTCAGCGCCGCGTGTGGGTTCGATTCCCATAAAGGACAAAATAATCACTACATGACCCTATGTATGCTTAAATCTTTAGAACTACGCAACGGATTTTGATGCGGTTTTTTTTAATAGATAGAGTGATTCAAGAGGAAGGTTTATTATGTATATAATACATGCATGGTATGTACACCCGTGCGAAGCAGGGGCGCGTGGGCGGGTCGCTAGTAATAATAATAAATCTTTATTAAAAAATCAAGCAATTAGATACAATAATAAGGGTACATAAAAAAATCATCGTCTGGCTTGTTTACAAATAAATTGTTGTACTGCAGTATCTACACGGACTTGTGTCGTAGATACCAGATTACCATCCAATGTTCTTTTATTATTTATTATTTAATTAATCCATGTACTAAACATGTTTTCATAGCCATATTGAATTATAATACTGGGCGGAGCGTAAAAAATAGTTTGCTCTCTGGGTAATATTATTGTAGCATGTAAAAGTACGATTAAAAAAAACTGTAGTCTTAAAAGCTTAGTTTGGAGCTTGATAGAGGTTTTAAAATGTAGATTTTTTTTATACAACTAGCTGATGGAACAAGCAGATGGCCCACCTGATGTTAAGTGGTAACCATCACCTATAAACAAAACATTGCCCCGTAGGTCACGCACAATAGGAACGTGCCCTACGATGCACTGCCCTACGTCCATCAACTTGAGGCATACAGATGTTAAGCTTCATGTGCCTGTAATTACACCGGCGACCACACTCTTCAAACCGAAACACAGCGTTGTTGCTTGGCGGCAGAAAAAGGCGTGGTAGTACTTCCCCGGACGAGCCCTTCACAAAGAGCTCTACTACTCTTGAAAGATTGTTCAAGCTCTACTACTCTTGTAGATTTTAATGTTTGCCATATACATCATCATCATCAACGTATATTAGTCCACTGCTGGATGTAGGTCTCTCCCAAGACATGCCACTGAACCCGGTCTCCGGCCCTTCTCATCTCGTGCTAACAATATAATAGTTGCCATACATAAAAAAATCAAATTTCATTTAAACACTTTTTTGTCTGCTCATGAATTACCTACCTTTGATATTGCCTGTACTTAATTAAATTAACTAAGCCTTAACAGTTGTTATTGTTTGACTCGTGAAATGGTGATATGTAAATATTTTGTATAAAAACTTCGAGTTAAATAGTAGGTACTTTCTTCTGTATGCTTCTTCTGTGTGCTTGCTTTCAAATGAATGCCTATTCTATTCTTGTCTATTCTTAAAAGTAAATTATGACCAAAAACGGATAAGAGCAAGCAGGTAGCGAATTAAAAAGGAAACAAAGTGATAGAAAAGCAAAAGATAGATGTTTCGGGGATGCTTCAAAGTTTAGATAGGAGTTGTCTGTAGCCGTCTGCTTAGTGCCAAAACATGGAGTGAGTGGAAACGGATGTCCTTACATTCAGTACCTATTTGTTTTTCGATTAAGATTAAAACTTTTCAGGAAATCAACCACATTTCTAATCCATAAGGCTACTTTTTAATCTTGGATGTAACATTGTATGTTACCTTATGAAAATTGTATTCGTAATTTTAGATTTTACTCGCTTGATACTGTGTTGTACTGCCAATAATTACTGATTAAAACAATCACATTTTCCTCAACCAATCTGCGGCCCGAATACGCTAATGTCTGGCTATCAAGATGGCTTTCAGTTTGACATTTGATTCCCATCCGTACTATACAATTTCTATTACACTATGACAAACTGAAAGCCATCTCGATAGCCAGACATTAGCGTAATCGGGCCGCTGGTCCTTACAAAAGCTCTAAGAACCTTTTGAAGGCCGTTTTTCACCATCGTAAATACCACAACAGTGGATGATGGGCTTGCAACTTGTTACGTATAGAATAATCTACTGCAAAATGTGACTATGTGCCAAATGTAGAGGTAATAATTGGACGTACCTCGTTCTTCCCCCTTAGGCATCCCCTTAGGAATCTTAAGTTAGTTAATGTACCACCGATCACAGAGATTTGGCAGGATATCTGCCGGCCGTGCCTAGGAATGCTGTTTTTTCATTCGTCGTGATTTCGCATCCATTACTAACAGTCGTATTCGCAGCTCCTAACTCTAATTGAGGCGTGTCCGGTCATTCCAACCTCAACTTCGCCGGTCTTGTTAAGGGCCAACAAATTCGGAAATCGCGTCCAAATGTTAACGAGAACCAATTTGTGGGTACAATCGACCCAAGCTGCACCCAAAGTTATTGGAACATGGTATTTTGTAGGGTTGATTAGTTTGTCTGCCGTGAGCCTTTCTGGTCTAATTGGTAGGATTCATAAATTTACCTCCCAAGTTATGAATTGGGTTTAATTTAGCGAAAATATTGATATGCGCAAGTCAGAAGTTTTTTAGTTTAATAATTAGACATTATGGGCCCTACTACAAAACGGTGTCTAACTTTAAACAGTGTCTAAAATTAGCGCTGTCTCTGTTTGCCATTATGCAATGGCAAGAAATGTCAAAAGTTTAGGCAGTGTTTAACGTTTGCCTATTTTTTTGTAGTAAGGCCCAATATGAATAAGTTTTAACTAAAAGTAAGGTGTATTTCATATTATGAAGTAAGTGTTTATTACTTTCTATGTACCTATATTTTTTGTTAAATACACCATCATCGGTACATTGATTCATAAACGTTTATATTCTAAAAGCACATGAAATAAAGTTCGTAGCATAATGGTACAGCCTGAAATCAAAACAGACTAAACCAAAACAGCGAGTGTTTATAATTTGCAACGGCAGGTTAATTTTCCGGTAATCTGGTGTGAGCTGATGTGATTTTGAGGTTATGTCTAGCCGCGGGCGCGTCGCTTCGCCTGGCCGGCCGCCATATTGAATTATCTGCGCGGGGATACGTCATCATGACATTACCGTGCGGTGATATTGCAGGTGAAAATGGATATTCTGTATCATGGGGTTTCGCTGAAATAAGTAGGTAATCTTGTTTTTAGTACGTTTACGCGCTGTTTTTTCGGATTCGGATGTATGAAATAACGTATTTTGTTTAAGTATTCAAGGTACCAAAAAAAATTATGAATAAATAATTTTTCAGGGGTTTTATATCCGTTTGTATCAACTTCTTGAGTTTTGAATAAATATTATATTTTGTTTTCAAATTGAGGTTAGCCTTAATGGCAGTCACATAAATAACTGTCCTCAATTTCTGACGTGTTATCTTTTACTCCTCTTCAGGCTTTTCCCAATACCATCATGGCGAGATCAAGCTACAACGAGTAAAAGTCCTATTTATTTTTTCATAAGACCTTATTCTCCGCCGTCACATTCACCTGTTACCTATTAAACATGACAATTTTGAATATCCGCCTGCCACCATCTGCTGAAGATTGCCCTAAATATTACCTACCTAATGCAGCTTCGTTTTGTATTTTGATCCACCAATATTTATTTAATGAGTATTTAATATTCACTCACCTGTAATCCAGTTTTGAAACACTGCGTAGGTCCATGCAACCCAACGAGTTTTTAATCAATTTCGAAAAAGGAATAACAAAAACTCCTAGAAAAACAATGAATTTTAATCGATAGCGGCAAACCACAACAGTAAACCCCAAAACATCAAAAAACCCGGGCAACTCCAATAAAAATTCCAAATTCCAGCGTAAAAATACTATTTTCGAGAATACGTGTCGTCGGCAGGAAGCTCGTGACGGATCCGCCACGTCGCCGTCGCGTCAGCGGGTTTCGTCAACGGTAATCCAATATGGTCGGCCACCCGGCACCACGCCGCTTCTGATTGTGGCACAAGTTTGCAGAAGAGGCGATTCTATACAGCAGCTATAGAGATCGTTTTCCCTTGTAGCTCCCATGTTTGGACAAATACTATTCTAGATTTTCCGGTGTCAAAATTTGTATTAATTTCCTAGAAATGCCCCATGTTGTGCGCCAATAACTTTTAATTAGTAAATAATTGTGGTTAATGTTACTATTAAAAAAACCAGGGGAAAATTAATTAAAACATATCAAAGATAAAATATTCGTTTTGGCAGGGCTTTGGGTAATGATTTAAAGCAAATCATAAGCTTAAAACTTGGACCACTTCCTAAAGATAAAACGATAAAATACTTTTAGTTCTGCCAAGTTTCATTTTAGCATTTTCGCTGAATTTTATTAAATTGTTTGATAACACTGCATCGGACAGGAGAGCTTTGCCAAGATTTGTGTTGTTCTTTTATGTGGCGTTCGAATCAACGCGACCGAGAATAGCGACTCGTCCTCAGAAAACGAGTTTTTACAACTAGGTATTGCTTTTAATAATCTTTGTTTTGAATTAAAATCTATGTTCGTTTGTTATCTATGTATCGGTAGATTCAGTAGTATAAAATAGTATATAACTAGTAGTAATTTTTCAAAAATTTTATTTGAATTTTAAGGGCTTTGTCGCTTAGCAACCATATTGCCCTATGTTAAACATAAAAAATACATCGTATATCAATTTTTCGTCAAACTTACGCTTATACTATTGCGGAGTGAGAGTGTGACTTCTTGGATTGAATCTCGTTCCATGAATCAGTACAGCAGGATGAATTTTGATGTTTGTCGCGTAAAGGTGTCCTAGTTTCCTAGCGATATTCTTTATTTTTTATTTATATCCGTTATACCTTATTCTGTTATAGTTTAGGGATACAATTGCTTACACGACTAACGTCAAATTCGTTCGTGATTAGGCCACAGATGCTGGTATTCATCTTGCGTCGTAAAAGCGTCCATGTGCATCTCTTTATTCATCACTATTGACGTGCTCAGTTGCGGTCGCTTTGATCGTGACTAACGCTTTATAGGTATTGGCTATATTACTTCTAGCTGGTAATACTTACAGCAAAGCGAAATTGAGAGATGAGAATTTGGCCATATTTTCGCCAGATTGCGAAGGTTACGAGTTATGGTATAAAGTTGAGCATTTTTTATGTGGTACGTACTTATACAAAAGCCATTTTTGACACGGTTTTTCCGAGCCCAGATTTTTCAGATAACATTTTGGTCATGGAATCTTGTTACATTGTACAAGGTAGGCAACATTACGATTTTTTTTCACAATTACGTATCCGGATAATATAATAATATCATTATCGGTGGTCTGAGTGTTTTCTATGCATATAATAAAAAATATATATCTATGTAAGTATATAATGTATTAAATATATCAGTCATCTAGTACCCATAACACAAGCTTTGAGTAGCTTACTTTGGGGCTAGGTGGTGCTGTGTGGATTGTCCAGCATTATATATTTATTTTATTTATTTATTTATCTACATAAATGGCATGCCTGCCGTTAACTCCATATGAAATTTTCTTTCAACTTCAGCTTCAGATAACTTTAAAATAACCTCTAATAAGCTACACACTTTTCAATGTCTTACTTGCCATCTTCAAACCGAGTTGAAATAAAATCTAAAGACTTTGAGCGGAGCCTCAACTTCGACTTGGTATCTCGTGCTTTCAAAGTTCAACTTTAACCGGCAGCAAACCCATCTAAAACCCAACGCAGTGTGCTTTAAAAATACCTAAGGTCTGCTACGGACGTTGCGGAAGCGACGTCCAGCATTGACTGACTCCGCACAAAGGTAACGATGTTAATACGATGTAGAATATATACCTAATAAAATAATATACCTAATAACCGATAAACGAACATCTGGTCAACACCATTGATGTTCTTAAAAAACTGAAAAACTGAAACAGCTTCACGACTTTGATCCCCAGGTACGGTAGATATCCCTTCAGATCTCCCAGTGGGTGTTTTCTATGTATAATAAAAAAATATCTATCTATGTAAGTATATAATGTATTAAATATATCAGTTATCTAGTACCCATAACACAAGCTTTGAATAGCTTACTTTGGGGCTAGATGGTGCTGTGTGGATTGTCCAGCATTATTTATTTATTTATTTATTTATTATTTATTTATTTAGTACCAAGTAGGTACTAATTCAAGATTCTTTGAGGATGTCTAAGGGGGGTAGTCAGAGGTACGTCCAAACATTACATTTGGCACATACCCACATTTTGCAGTAGTTAGTATTCCATACGTGACAGGTTGCAAGCCCATCGCCGCTGTTAGAATACTAACTGGTTTCCTCACGATGTTTTCCTTCACCGTTTAAGAGCACTGGCATTGCGCACATAAATTTTTCGATAGAAAAATCCATTGGTGCACGACCGGATTCGAACCTGCGACCTTACGATCGGAAGGCGGGGTCACTCCCATTAGACCACCGGTGCTCATTTGTTACTCGGCGTCGGCTCGGTGTCACCGGTGTTCTTACTTCTGAATAATTTTTCATTACGAACCAATTAACTACTCATCGATTTAATTATCATTTTGACCATGGTCTCTTTAAAAAAAATGTTTACTGTTTTAACTTATTTGGACCAAAGATATATTTTTAACGAACCGGTAATACTGATCTTCGAAACTTGATTAATGGCGATTATTCATAACGACACTCATTTTATATATTTCTCTTCTTCTTCACTCAGATATAAACGTTCGACAGACAATTTTTTAAGCGTTAAATAAAATAAAATGATTAAAAAATATACCAGCCGTATTATATTGGTCGTCACGTTTTGAAGAAAATGGTGGCCGTTCAAAAATTTTTCATGTAGTTGTTCGATGGTTATTTATAATGCGTCACGCGATACGCGACTCACAGCGTTTTCAACAAACCATGCTCATTATTTTGCTGGTGGCTTCCTTATAGTTTCCGATATATCTTTGATGCGAGATATAAATGTTCATCTATTTAAAAATAGGGAGGAACACAGCGTTGCTGCTTGGCGGCAGAAAAAGGCGAGGTGGTAGTACTTCCCCGGACGAGCCACACACAAAGAGCTCTACTACTCTTAAAAAATAACGTGTGGATGTAGAATAAAAAAGACTAATTCTTAATTAAAATCGAAATGCAACAATTCATTAGAATTAAAACTCGCTTATCCGAATAACAAGCGAGTCAATTGCTTTTCGTTTTCAACATTATTTTTCCAAATTAAAGTTCGTAAAACGACATTGGTTTCCAATACCCAGGTTTCGCAACCGCGCTATTATTCATTGTAATCGAATTCACTGTACTATCTATCGTTTAGCGACCTACGAACCATTAAAAATCCCATTATTACAGGCTGGTCAGGACCTTTAAACGAAGCGCGCGGTGCGTGACCACGCATAAATACCTATTGTTGAATGTACTCAACTCCGTTTTATTATGCAGTCGGGTATAGAATGAATTTTATTGTCCCTGATCAGAGTATTCTTTGATGCTTACGAAATGTGTTGAGGAGGATCATTAAGTGGGTGGGCTCACGGTGAATGGTGGTGAGTATTCTATGAGATTATGAGAATATGAAGACAATGATTATTATAATAAAAATAACAAAAACAAATTTTAGTAAATAGCACAACTATGCAAGCGATCCCGTGGATGACAGCTAGTTAATATTTTTTATATATTGTTTTCTAATTCCTTTTTATGTTGTACTAGTTGCGTCCCGCGGTTTCACCCGCGCAGATTTAAATCCCGTTATTCTCACGGGACAAAAAGTAGCCTATTTGCTATTCCAGACTATAATCCATCTCTCTGCCAAGTTTCATTCAGATCCGTTCAGCCGTTCCGGCGTGAAAGAGTAACAAGCATCCATCCATCCATACAAACTTTCGCGTATTTAATATTAGTAGGATTTACTTGAAGTGGAGTCGTTTTATTGCAAAAACCACCGCTGGAGCACTCCAATCATCCCATCCTTGCTCGTGCAAGATCACAAGCTACGCCCCTCAGGAACTTAGATTTATAGCGGTCAAACTTTGAGAACAGATGCCCGGTGATGCCGCATGCTCCGGCACTCGCCGAACGTGGCGATTTTTGATAAATTGCTTGTAGGAAATATGTTTTACAAATAGGGCTGATGGTAAAGAATTTTATAACCGGTGGTATCATTTTGCAAAGAGGATCATACAAAAAACGCTAGGCACCAAGCTTAGTTTCTTGCCAGTTCTTCTAGAATTTGGTTGCGACGAACTGGTAGTAGATTCACTTATAACATAAGACGTTTCAAACTGATCCCTGTGATTGTACTGAATAAAGACTGTTTTTCTTAGACTAAAATACTCGCTAGCGTAGATAATAGTAAAATGCGTATGAAAACATCTCCTACGAAACAGAACAGAATATTAGCAAGTGTGTAGTAAATCTAAGGAGTTCCTTGGTTTCTTGCTTCTGCAAGTCAGCTGTGTCAGACTGCAAATGGACCGCAAACATGCGGTTTCCGAGCAGTTAGCATGCAGTTAGTACCACCACTGAGCTTTATCTAGAAATGTAGCGTAGATACACGATTTGTGTATGTATAAATTATGTTTTTATAACAATTGCATTTAATTAGCAGTAGCATGTAATACGTATGTACACATTACATGCTACTATAATAACCCTATAACTATAATTGCGAAAATTACGATGATTGGATATTTGTGACTCAATCATGTCTTATCCACTAAACTGAACGGAACTAATTTTGAATCAAATTTTATTATAGTTCGTAGCCTGGATTAACATATACCTACCACAGATAAAATAATACTATATACCTACGCAATACCTTAAGAAATATTTAAATAGAAAAATTACCGGAAATGAGTTAGAAAAAATTAACCAGATAAAGAGAAATCGCAGCATGTAAAAAACTACGCCTCTTGTGCTAAACATAACGAATATTGAGAAATTATGCTAATTATTTTTAATAATCTACTTTACAAAAGCTAGGTCCGCTTTCAGTTTTAACGTGGTGATAGTTTCAAAAGACGTCACAGCTAAACTAAATTAAGGCATAAAATAATTAAAACTTACTTTAAACTTAAAAGTTTTCGAACAAAGCGTCCGAGACAACGAAGTCCCCTTAATATCTAATATATCATTTTCACGGTTTTATACAACTTTAAGTCAACTTTGAAACTTAACCCGCTGCGTAGGGCTGGCGTAATTTAAGATAACTTAAGATTTAGATACGGTTAAGTGAGGCTAAGTTGGAGTTAAGTGCTAAGATAAGGGAGTCCAGCCCGTAAATCTAATATTCTGTTCCGAGTAGTTTGGACTTGGAGCCAGCTTGCCTTGGCTACTCTGAAATGTTGTTGCAGTAAAATATCACTCTAGATTAAGATGAGTCACACCAAAAGTTAACCAAATCATAATATGTATAGGTACCCAACAAATTTCAAACCAATTTTAATTCTCAAAATGCTAGTTTTGACAGTTACCGCTAGCGGCCGTAAAGCGAACGCGCGTCGCTTTTGTTTCTGCGATCACCTGTCATAAATTCATAGCAGCAAGCAGTTGAGCTGCAGGTTGATCAAGTAACATTTGTTGCATTCAAAATCCAGTTGCCTATGTCAATTTTGGCAGTTTTGCAATCGTAAAACTGCCTAAATTGACATAGGCAACCGGATTTTGAATGCAACAAAAGTTACGTGATCAGCCTGATGATATTTCTTTCATCGGAGTTCAACAGCAGGATTATATCTGTCTTGGAAGTGCATGACATTAGAAAACATCCTAACACTTTACATCGTCATTATACCGACAAGACGCGCGCGTTGCGTTACGTTTTTGACCCTTGCCTATAGTTTTCCAATCCAAAGTCTCAGTGCCCTCTGCACTGAGACATTAATTGCATTAATTATTTTGAGAGTGGAAGTGTCGGCGGCAATGTATATTTTGCTTTAGATGATATGAAAAAATACACTACACTGTCACCTGAAAGCGTATCGTATACGACCCAATTTGTTACTTCTTATATTTTTTATACAACAACAGCTGATGGAACTGGCGGCCCACCTGATGTTACATAACAATCACCTTTTACAAAGTATTGCCTTGTCACGTACGATAGGTAAGAGGACATGGTGTTAGTACATCCGCGGACGAGCCCCTCACAAATAGTTCTAATAATTATGTTATTCTAACCTGTGTGATGTGTAAGAACTGCCGCGCAAGTGCCGTTCTGATCGATCGCTTAATTTGACATTTAGAATCGTCAAAATTCGACAAACTGGTTTTATCCATTGATGAAACCATTTTTAACGAATTTTGACGATTCTAAATGTCAAATTAAGCGATCGATAACAACGGTACGTGCACTTCTGGGCTAAATTTTCCGAGTGATTTCGCCTCTAAATTCCGTCTACCACACTCCAGTTGTTTATCCAACTGACATCCGGCCACAGGGCCTCCCCGCGAATGTAATAAATTAAAAATGTTGTGGATGTGCCTGTCCGTCTGAGTTAAAACTGCAAACTAACTTTTGTTGTACAGTTTTACACATCTGGGGTGTTATTGTTTATATTTATTGTTATGCTTTACGTCGTTCTTTGACTCAGGATAAACTTAAATAATGAGTCTGGGATGGGGGGGGGCTTTATATTATTATATCCCATACTACTTTATTGATACAAACTTTATTGATATAAACTATGTAATACTAGCGACCCGCCCGCGCGCCCCTGCTTCGCACGCGTGCACATATCATGCATGTATTATACATATATGAACCTTCCTCTTGAATCACTTTATCTATTCAGAAAAACCGCATCAAAATCTGTTGTGTAGTTTTAAAGATTTAAGCATATATAGGGACATAGGGACATGGGGACATAGGGATATAGGGACAGAGAAAGCGACTTTGTTTTATATGTAGTGATGTCAGGCCTTTTGTAATATTTTCCGAAATAAACTATTAAACAGGTGTTATAATCTAAAAACTGATCTAAAAAAAACTACGTAAACAGTTATCAGGTGGATTAGAGGTAGTAGTTAACCTTTAAAACTTAATAGTCCTTCTCCATCAGTTTGGTAGAACTTTTTTTGGATGTTTTTAGTACCGTTTACGTATAAATCTATATAAACTTCCACGTAAGTACATGTTTTACAGCTCCCGAGAAATAGGTCCAAAAGTGTCAAGTGGAATCAGGTGTCCCTGTGGTTACCCTTATATTTTACCCTTAAAATGGGGAGGTTTACTAAACAACACTTAACCCAGTGAAGTGTCTCAGCTTGATTGATCGATTATAGATAGGTATAGGCCTCTTGTTTCGTCTTTTTAGATGTGTATTGTATTAGGCATTTCAGGTATTAAAAATAAACGCATATAATCCCATTGTAAATAATAACGAGTTTATTTACAAATGGACGTACCCATTATGAACGTTGGGAAGAAAATTAAACATTTAACAATCTTGAAAATTTTAAACTACAATATTTAAATACCTATCCATTTGCAGCAATAAAATAGTTTAAGAAAATGGCTGAAACTTTACCCATTGAGAAAGTTCTAGAACTCAAATCAAAGCGATCTTGCATCGGGATTGAGTTCATCGGCGAAGTTATTGTTTTAATATTTTTGCAGACATTTTGTTTGTCAGAATACTTCTATTTTGTTTCGTAGTTTGTATATCAGGTTCAATATAAATCCATAATTAATTCATAGTTTCTAATCTACACTGCTTTAACATTGTAAAGAGGAAAGATTTTTATTTTTGTATGTTTGCAACGAATAAACTCATAATTCAATTCAATTCAAATCATTTATTTCAGATCATGTTAATCCAATTCGTTAGTACACACACAGATAAAAACCTAAAAACTAATGTTAGTAACATCAAAACACGAGACAAAAACATTTAACTATATGTTTGATTCAGGCCTTGTCACCTACTGGGTCACTAGCTTTATTTATTTATTTATTTATTTAGAATCTCCAACATCGTATACATCAATTACATTCAAACAAATTAAAAATAAAGATAGTGAACCATGCTAAATGTTACAATAATTACAGGAGACAGACAGCGTGCAAATAAAAATTTTGAGCGAGAGCGAGTTAAAAATAAAATTATATAAAATTCTAAAATCACAGTAAAGCTACGATAAAATGTCATATAATACTAATAAAATGTCAAAACTAGATCTATTTACTAGCAATTTAGCTGAGCAATAGGTAGCAGTTTATCTACCCACCAGGTGAAGAAGCCTGAATCCAACCGATCTGCAACAACGGCCAGCTGCCGCTATTATATTGGTGCTGCCGCGGATCCGACTCATCAGCGACGCGGTTAATGCTACTGCTACTGTTATAAGCTACTGCCCTGATTTCAAAAATTCTTTCACCATTAGAATACTAATTAACATAGGTTTACTATTGTACAAATATTTGAAAAAATAAATGTCTACCTGTGCGAAGCCAACACGAGCCGCTTGTCTTTTATCAATCGGTCGGTTTCGCATTCGAAATTCAAATAAACAGAACAGGCTCCTTCGATATTAAAAAAGTTCAAGATTCTCTATGGAGTCGGCAGATATCGTCTTGAATGTTTTTCCAAACAAATATGCAAAGAGGTTGTACTGTACGACTCCCTTTTGGCAGATGGGGCAAAAATAAATATTTTTATCTTCATCTTCATAAAAAAGTGTAATTTTTGCAGTAGTGACTTTAGCAAGGTAAAGTGCTTTAAAGTAACTTTAGCTTCAAATACTGATAGGCAATTCAATTGTTTTTTAAGCTTGTGAACGAATTTTACAGTAATTCATATTTTGTCAATTCAGAGTCTTTGCCTACTGCAATGCCACTGCTCATGCATTATGATTATACCATTGATCGTCCACCAAGAACCTGTGACTTATTTTACGGAAGAGTCGAAAAATAAAGGAATTCGTTTATTTTTTTATGAATAAAAACTCAAAATGAGTTAATCCCCTAGTCCCAGGGATCACGTGTTAATGGACGTTAAACATTTGCTCCCCGGAGCGTGCCCACACACCCGCTACGGGGATCAACAACTTTTTCTTTCGCACTTTCGGTATCTTGAGATAGCGGACCCGTTGAATTAATCTACCTGTTTTAAAAGACGAAGTAGTCGTGCGTATTTGTTTTATGGTCCAGTTATTTTTGAATCTAAATATATATAACTCAAAGGTGACTGACTGACTGACATAGTGATCTATCAACTCACAGCCCAAACCACTGGACGGATCGGGCTGAAATTTGGCATGCAGGTAGATGTTATGACGTAGGCATCCGCTAAGAAAGGATTTTGATCAATTCTACTCCCAAGGGGATAAAATAGGGGATGAAAGTTTGTATGAAACTTTGAATTCCTTGGCGCGAGCAAAGCCGCGGGTTCAGCTAGTTCCGAATAAACCGTAAACTAAGAAGTTTTACTTGACTATTTATGGTTGGTTTTAAATTTAAATTCAGTGCACCTGTGGCGTGCTTAGTTCAATAAATAACTTATGAAGATTCTATCAGCTTGGTTTATACAAATTTCATGCCAATTATACTTTTTATTGTGAATCGATATTCAAATAATCGAAGCTCTAGTAATTTGGAGAGGTTCTGCTGCTCATAAAGTACTGAATTCACGCAACTCTTCGAGCACGATACTCAAACGATACACGTAAATTAGATTATTTTTGGTTTGGGGTCAGACTGGCACAGGATCATGGTTTGGCGAACTAACCCCCGGTTTCTGAAAGCTCGATCAACACTATTCGGCTGTCAAGTCACTTGCTATCTCTATCTAATTATGACGACCTCAGTGGCGCAGCGGGCGAGAGTCCGCCTGCGACGCAGAGGTTGCGGGTTCGATTCCCGCCGCGGAACAAATTTGTGTACGATCTGCAGATATTTTTGTTCCGTTGGTCTGGGTGTTTTCTATGTATAATAAAAAATATCTATCTATATACATTTTATGTATAATGTATTAAATTTGAATCTGAAAAGCTGAAATATCAAGTGACTTGACAGCCGACTAACTTTGATCGGGCTTTCTGAAACCGGCGGTTAGGGAAGCTTTATCCAGCAGAGGGTGAACTTGAAGTTTGGATGATGATTAGCGTTTTAGTCCGCACAATCATTATTTCCTATTTCAAATTGAAAGCAAATGTAATAGCCCTTGTTATATAATGAGCGTCGAAAGGTGTTAAATTATACATTTTTATTATCAAACAAGCTGCGTTATATCAACATACGCTGCAGTGTTTTAACATTCATGCTGAGTAGCGTTCAATTTGATTTCATTTACTTTTCATGTTTGCTCTTGTATTTCATATAATTTATTTTTATGTGGGCTTATAGAAATTATTTTAAAAGTATACATTTTATAAATGCATCTAAAACCACAACCCCTTACTTTTTATAGTGACCACATTCAAAAATATATGAAGTAACTTTGAAAGCATTTTGCCCCGTTAGCTAAAGACGAAATTGAATGTTCAAATATTATTACATCAAGCACATTTTTCAATAGCAGCTATGCCATGCGTGACAAGTTGCAAGCCTGTCGCCGCTAGGATGAAGCCACACATGGCACACAAAAGAGACTTAATTGCCAATTTACTCGTGTTTACCTCAGTCAATTAATTCAGGGAAATTAAAACTGCCTAGAGCTCACATTTATTGGTAAAGTTAACTTTGAACAGTTTAAATGTTACCGACACGATGATCACGCGATTTAAATGCACTATTTTACTCCCCTTTCAGTTGATTACTACGATTACTAGTTTTGTCAACCTAGATAAAAATTGATCTCTGTAAATTAATATATATTTTTTTATTATAATGATATTTTATTTTATATTGTACAAAGCGTAAATATTTTAACAGTCACATTTATTTTTAATTTTTTGAGCTTCGTTTCTTAGTGCCTCATTGCCTCACAAAAATTTACAGAGTAAAATATCTAGTTAGCCTACAGAGCTTGGCTGAGTACATAAGAACATTAGATACCAAGTGTCCAATTTAATAGGTATTTTTCGAGTTCGTTTATGTTTTCTACTCCGTTCCCGATCATTTTAAGAATAAAAAGTAGCCCTCAAGCTAATATAGGTTTTTATTTTATTTATTTTGGGATAGAAAAGGATGGAATTCCTTTATTAAGTCTAACACAACATTTCTGGCAAAATATTAAATAAGGTCCACATAAACGGGACATTTCACATTCCACCCTAACCAAAGGGTGAACAAGCCCTTAATCTTGTAAACACATGCGTCAGACAATTTTATAACTATGTTAATTAATCTAAGCAAAACTCGTACCCGAAATTCCGTTTGTCAAAGCATGTACCTAAGTGCACGAGGACCTGCCTGAGGTATGTAGGGGAAGGGCTGATTGATTGTACCGCCTTCTATATTTGAAATCCAAGACATTCAAATAGCCAAATAGGGTTTAGGCGCCTTAAATAGAGTAAAAGAGTAAACATGTCAACCAATGGGTTTGAAAATAAAATTTCAACTAATAATGAAAAAAACACCCTAGTTGTGATAAATGAATTTAGGTTTTAGCTGACAGACTTTTTTTTACAAACAATAATAATTTATTCAGCAAAAAAAATAAGCACTGTGGCACAGTTGGTTCAATATACCAGCGTCTACCCTAGAGGACACTGGGGTTAACGAGTAGTACCTATACATCGCGGGTCCAGGCTAAGGTTTAACCCAAAGTTTGAAACTATCTTGTAATGCGACAGCATACTTCAGACATGCCTGATAGAGAGGATGGTGAAAATATGTCAGGGCCAAGGAAATGTGGCCATTCAATTTACTATGTTTATGCCTGGTAATGTAAAAATAAAATAATAAGTAATCTGAAAAAATAATGTAAGTAATGAAAGTTTTTGTTTTTGCCGCCTAGGCTCGAAAAAAGTTGCAGGTGAGCCCGTACCTGAGCCCCGAGCCCCGAACCCTGAGCCCCGAGTCCCGAGTCCCGAGTCCCGAGCTCTGAGCCCTACCAGAGCCCTGAGCCCTGAGCCCCGAGCCCTACTTGAGCCCTAAGTCCTGAGCCTCAAGCTCTGAGATCCGAGACCTACCTGAACCCTAAGCCCCAGGACCTGCTTGCAAAAAGAAATATTTTCACTGTTGTATCTTTATGTTTTGTTTGTATTTTTTGTTCCTTTTGTTTTGAATTTCATTTATGTTACATTTTTAGAAGGCATTAAATAGTTATATATTAATATCTGAAGGCACAAACACGTCAGCCTCGTCTGCTCAAACTAATCTTAGGCCTTTATCACGGGCTGCTTCAAGTTGATGTTTGTGCGAAATTGATTGAACGATTAATCCTCTCAGAATTGTTTAAGCCAGGCTACGTACCTTTGTCTTCAACCCATCGCTTAGGCGCCGCTGTTGTGGCTTTCCGTACTTAACAAAGGGATGATTGAGCAAAAACTGAAGCTAACAAGCAACTTTGAGAACACATTGTCTGGTGGATTTCTGAGTGACTGAGCTGAAGAATACCATGGTATTTAAAAGCGTACACACACATACTGGTAAGCTTTCTCTGATTTCAAAGTCAGAAGGCATTAAATAGTAAAAGAACTTACAATTTAACAAATCAATTATCACGTAAAAACAACGATAAATAATATCATGTAATTTTCATTTAAAACGGGATATTTACCATGATTTTGTGAGTTTTGTTGTTTCCCGATGAAAATTAGATTCATTTTTTTTACAACTAAGTTGCTTATGGTACAAGCATATGGCCCACCTGATGATAAGTGCCAACCATCACCTATAACAAAGAATTGCCTCGTAAGTCACGCACGATAGGAACGTGCCCTACGATGCACTGCCCTTGCGGCTGTAATTACACCGGTGACCACACTCTTCAAACCGAAACACAGCAACGCCGCTTGGCGGCAGAAAAAAGCGTGGTGGTAGTACATACTTCCCTGGACGAGCCCATCACAAAGAGATCTTCTCTACCCTGAAAATCCTACTAATATTATAAACGTAAAGGTTTGTATATAAGTATGGAAGTATGGATGGATGTTTGTTACTCTTTCACGCCGGAACGGCTGAACGGATCTGGATGAAACTTGGCAGAGAGATACATTATAGTCTGGAATAACACATAGGCTACTTTTTATCCCGTGGGAATAGCGAGATTTAAAACTACGCGGGGAAACCGCGGGGCGCACCTAGTATGATAATAATTATGAAACAGTACCTGCAGACCGTTGCAAATGATTTGGAGATAGCTCAACCGATCCAAATCAGTGGCAATTGGTCCCCAAAACACTGGCCTCATTGTCAGCATATCATCCTATGGCAACGCTGAGTGAAGCGCTGAGCCAGATACTCACCAGGCCTCGGGTGATGGGTCACCTCGATAACACATCCTGATAAAATTTATAGAACCGAAAAGAAAATCTGAAAGTGTATGGTCCAGCGAGATTTCAACATAAACATCTACAGGCAGGCGGATAAAATACTGGGTAATTTACACCCGCGAATACTCAACGCAACTCAGATTTGAGCACGTCTTAAGTCGTGGTTTTTTGACAGTTTTTAATGAAATTCCGTCAAAAACTCGTCACATGAGACGTGCTTAAATCTGAGTTGCGTTTGAGTATTCGGGCGTTACTATTTTATTTAATAATTTGAAAGTTGACGTCATAATGACGACGTAAGGTAGGAGGGCCTCGTGTTGTTTTTAATTCTATGATTAATATTATGTTTGTAATTCATATTGGTATCATCCTCCTAAATTCATTGATATCCATCCCACTAATGTGAATGTTTGGATGTTTGCTACTCAATCACGCGACAACGGATCTGGATGAAATTTTGCACAGAGATAGATATAGTCTGGAATAGCACACAAGTTTTATTCCCGTGGGAATACCGGAATTTAAAACTATATGGATGAAACCGCAGGGCGCAGCTAATGTTTATAAAGTAAAATAAATACCTGTCGCTAGCCTCGTATTTGTGTGCATAATACGAGTATGTACCGACACAAATACATTACATAATATGTACACAAATACAATACATAATATGTACACAAATACAATACATAATGTACAAAAATACAATGTTATTGTACTACTTTAGCGGAATGAAATTTCGTTGTTTTAAACCACAAAATAAAAATCCTCCACTGTAAGCCGTACGGAACACGTAACACTGTCAACAAGTTAAAGAGAAAAGTCCGACCAGCGCGAGCGGAAACGTGTAAGCGATGAGATAACTCGTAAAATAAATATGTGCAGACACCTCTCCTAGCTCCATGGAGCTTAAACGTAAATACAAAGCGCATTCACTATGCCTGGGAAACATCGAGCAAACCGTTAATAAATAATAACAAATTTTGGTGCACTTTACATTGACTTTCCACTGAACTATCTAGCCCAAAACGAAGGCAAAGCTTGCAACATTGGAACCTGTTAACTGATACAATACGTACCTTTTAATTTTTTTTTTGTAAATACACTCATTATTGACATAATTTATTGTATACATAACTTCACATAATATGATCGAAGCAATGGGTTTTGCGGTGCAAAGCGGGTTTCTAAAAGGCAGTTTTTTTATCCTTTTTCAAATGGTAGATCAAGTCTTGAAGAGAAGAAGAGTTGAGTTGATCTCATTAGCATTACCCACTAGATCTCGTTGCTCTAGCAAATCATGAATGAATACCTAGATCTAAAAAGTATCATTGTGCTTTGGCAGCTAAGTAAAACTAATATGAGTTTAACCCTAAAGAATATTGGTTGGCTTTAGAGCTCAAAACTTATTTTTCTTTCCTGCGTTATTCACGAATCAGGTCACTGGTGCATCTTCAAAACTTTCCTTTAAAATATAAGCGTAAATTCCAGTCACAGTATAAATAAAACAGATGCAGGAGTCGTCGCTCCGCGTACAGATCGTTGGCGGTGTGTTTATTTCTGTCCGGAAAGCGACGGGAATCCGAAATAGAAAAGTCCACCGCATCTCTTCGGAGTAGTTGCACGCACGCGGATAAGAAATAAAATAAAATAACCGAAGTAAAACTTAAACTCATTCCATTTTTGAATTAAAAGTTTACGTCAGATGCGCGTCTGTTCGTAATGGCGCTTTGGAAGCGAATGACCGCCATCTTGGTTTTAGTGTTGATTGCTGTGACTTTAGGCTGTGACGTTGATGATGTGGCTGTTTACAAAGTGTCACTGCGCATGTTGTGGAGTGAAGAGCGTTTTCCTAAAGACTACCCTCTGTATCGACCCAAGGCTCAGTGGTCTCAAGTTTTCGGTAAGTTTTAGTGCCTTCTTTTTTCTTTCATCGACAATTTACTGAGAGAAAGCAAAGGCCAAAAGTATTATTACTATTTCGTGTCTTTCTTGAGTCGACAATACAAATGTCACGTCAATTACCTACATTTTTATACACTAAGTAGCAAGCTACTAAATACGTTCCACCAGATAGAAAGGGTTACCGCAGCTTATGGACGCTTGCAACACCAGAGGTAAAACGCGCGTTGTCAGCCCAAAAATATTATCTGACAGTTTACCTACCTAGCATGGAAGATGAGCGCAAGTGCAGCCATAGCCAACTCATTCGTTATACCTGCATGAACAACTTCCCTACATGCAGAAGGAACAGGTCACACAAACGATCGCTGGCAACGGAACGCACAAAGGGGACACCTTCAGAGAGAATTCGAGCAATAGAAAAGGGTAGGTATAACGTATAGTCTTTCACTTGAAAAGTTTATTTCATTTATAAATTCGTGAACACGAAATATTAATTATGATATTAATTTTAAAGTAATATAAATTAATTACAAACTGAAAATCCCTGCAACGGTAAGAATAATGTAAATAGGAATAAAAAATATAAACGCACAGTCTTATAGACACCTTTAAAAAAATTTACTTAGATATCCATAAAATGAAAGTTTTTAATTAGCACGCTGGAAATTTCCTGAGGCAGGTTGGATTAAGTTTAAGTATTATTACAACGGAGTGAACGTCTCATTATGACCTGCGTGATTATTTGAACCGCCATATTAGCAATTTGTTAGTAACTAACAATTTTTAACTATGTCTGTAGCGTTTATGATCCGCATTATTGACAGCAACTGGTGTAGACTGAACTAACCTTCAAGCTACAAGCATGCATTTCCAATATAAAAAAAATGGTTCTTACACGAAAGTCCCGACTGACTAGATTTTCATTTGTTTTTAAACCTGTTCTTCCCTTGAGCATGGATCATCGATACGATTCTTAGCGTAGCGTTATATCTTTTTAGATAAGATAAAATTTTACAAGCTACATGCTTGCACGGCTGTTTTTGTATACGTTCGCTCGTTATTCAAATTTATCAAGTAACTGTCAAATTTTATCGCACCGATGATCCATTCTCAAGAGGCTGTGTCAAGCAAAAAGCTCCAATGCTGTCTTGTAATGTTTTGGCCAATCAAATAAGCGGTTATGTATTCCGTTCAACGGAAGAAAAGTACTAAAACTCAATGAAATTCTAACTTGGGGTCAAAACACAATAAGCATCAAGCATTTTGAAATGTTTCTGTCGGAACTTAACTAATCAAATATCTGGCAACAATGAGAGGAAGGAAAAACAAAAGCGTCATTAGGTTCTTTTATCTCGTAACGGTTTGTAACTGCTACTGGCTGTCGATTTTGTTAACAAAATCGAGGGAGTTTTACTCAGGGGGGCTATCATGACTTTAGTGCCAACCGCGATCGATCGTAGATCGCAACGATCTACACCGAATTTCAAGAAAATTAAACAACGGCATCTAGCGTATTCTTTGAGAAGCTTAAGGGAAGCTTCTCAAAGAATGCGAATAATATTTAATATTTATAATAAGAATAATGATAAAAATCATAAGAATTTATTAGCAGTATAAGAATAATATATAATATTGAATTTCCTTGAAATGCGGTGCTTATCGGTGTGATCTACGATCGATTGCGGTCGGCACCGGAACTCGTGATACTTTGACCTGAGGGGTCAAAGTCAAAAGGTGGTATCAACCGTCAGCATTCCACTGTCTTAAATCCTTTTGTTGACTCAATCAAGATTGTAGGCAGAACTGACTGAAACTACTAGAATATTCGATCTAGATTCAAATTTTTTATTTTAATTTTGGACTGTACATTGGTTAAGAATAATCATCAAACATTATTCTCTGTGAATCTAGGTAAGTTTATAAAAAGCAGATATCATATGGAATATCCTGCCATTAGGCCTACAAAGGATTTTCTTACAAACTACTTTACAAATTCCACATTCAATCATTTGCAGATGTTCGTCAAATAGGTAATTGGGTATACATTAAATAGTTAATTAATTCAAAAAACATAAAAGTTATTAAAAATAATTTAGTCAGACAAAAATTCATTGACACTACAAAAAGTTTTATCTATTTTTAGAAGAGGTTTAGAGTTTAGAAGATAAAGGCGACCCTGGAGCAGAACGGTCTAGAAGACACATATCACTCTTGCCTTGATGCTTTTTTGGTGCTTCTATCGTCTAATATTAGAAATTTAATTTACTGTACACACCTGGGGAAAACAGGTAAGCAATAAATTATAGCAAAATAAACATAAACTAAATTCTACGCAAAAAAACAATTTTGGATTGTAACAAAAAACTTCCTATAATTTTCTGGCAAGAAAAAACATAATAAAACTAACATGGTGAACTATGAAAAATGATAAACTATAAAAACTCATGAAAAATTGTTCCGACCGCAGGAAAACTTGTTTTTGCCCCTTGACAAATACGTTTGGCAAAACAACTTGTCGAAAACATTTTATTTTACCTAATCATATAGATACGAGGGAGAGAGATAATAGAAATGGTGAAAAATGCTTTTAATTTATCACTGTAGGATTATTTTATTATAATATTATTATTTTACTAATACATCAGCCAGCTAGCAGAGCATTTCAATAAGTCGTGGGTAGAAAACGGTAATATATTCACGAATTTTATATACCCAGACACGATAGATATGTCCCCTAGATGAACCTAGCAGAAAATAAAAGGCAGTTATTTGACAGCCTACACAGCTCAGTTGGTGGTTGGCTCTGCCTTCTGTGCCTTAGGCCGTAGGTTCGATCTCCACCAAGAATAAACATTTGTGTAATGAACATAGATGTTTGTTCTCTGTCTGGGTGTTAGATAATATCATAAGCTTATCAAACTTTTTTTAATTTAATGCCTAACACAAGTAGGCATTAAAATTTAAAATCAAAATAAACGCTTTTACGGGGGTGATACAAACTGGGGTGATTTTCTATAAAATATAATAATAAATTAACGAAGTCACCCAAAGTTAAAATATAGGGTGAACTAACATGAAACTCGCCCATTTAAAAAGTTTTGGGCCGAGCCGTTTTGTTGACTATTTTCTTACCTCTGAAAAGGGAACCTTCCTTGAACATAACTCACTTGAGGCAATGACACAACTTCATTTCAATAGAAACGATATACTTTCATCTCCCGATAAAGTAACATCGTCAAGAAAGTTCTCTATCAATTTCAAAAAAAACATTTCGAAGATATATTTACGAAAGCTCTATGTCACGCTTACTCTATATTTATAATTCAGGTCGATAACCTTAACTAAGTACCTACTAATTTATAATTACACAGTACTCTATACATACCTAATACATTGATACGTTCTTGCCTTGCTAATAATTTAGAGACATGACTACGTTAAGGGTCCGGTGACTGCGGCTCGCAATTTCGAGGTGCGATTGGCTATTATTTCATTTTATTTCATTTTGGGGAGGTTGTTTGAAATAATAACTCTAAAGAAACACGCATAAATACTGTTCGAACACAAATAATACAATAATATAAGGGAAATGTGCTTGAGTCGGAAATCATTTTGGTATTAGGTAAACGTAAGACCAAACATACTGATACCAAAATGATTTCTGATTCGGGCATGTTTCCCTTATATTATTGTATTATTTGTGTTCGAACAGTATTTATGCGTGTTTCTTTAGAGTTATTTTTTCAAACAATCTCCCTGAAATGAAATAAAATGAAATAATAGCCAATCGCACTTCGAAATTGCGAGCAGCTGTCACCGGAGCCTTAAAACACATTATAAAATAATAAATAAATAAATAATGCTGGACAATCCACACCATTATGTGGGTGAATCAACTTTTAGGACACTCCTTTGACAACATTATGAACAACTAAAAATAAAAAATAAATCATCGAAATATTATGAAAATATGGTACTGTTAACATTTGCACAAGTTTATCTATTTTTAGGTTTTGCAGTGGGGCACGACATCTAAGCTAATATTAACGAGTTTTTTTAGAAAAAGTGACGAGGGTGCCTCATAAATATCCATTGCAACGCTGTAGAGCGACAATAAACCTACGCGGACCAGCTGAGAACTTAATTTAGGCTGGGGGGGCGGTAAAGCTAGGTAGAGATTTTTTGATCATACCAACTAAATATTAGACAATAATCGCCTTAGATGACACCAAGGTAGGCGTATCTCTTGATAACGGTCATGAATTTTTATCGGTAACTCTGTAGAACTGATGTTTTGATCAAAGTTTGGGACAAAAGTTTGGATGCACGAAAAATATAAAATATTTGTCAAACTTTTATAAATGTTAACTTTAAACGTAAGTTTATCTTTTTCTGAATCATAATATTGGGTAAAAAGGCTGTGCATTCATACATTTTTTTTAAGATACGTCCTAAATTGTATCGTCATCTAGGCCTGGGGACACATCTTTTTTGTATGGATAGTGCTTATGTTCTGCTGAGTTACCATAATAAAGTCAAAATTTTTCCTATTAACTATAAAATACTATGAAACTAGCATGTTAGGAAAGGATCTAAGTTTACGATAACATCAAAACAAACATATTTTATAAGGAAATTAGAATTTTTATGCTCTTTGCATGACAGGGACACAAAAGGAGTGCCTTAAAAGTTGATTCACCCATGTATCAACACAGTCCAACCACTAAACTAAAAGTAGGTAGGTATTTGGTATTTGTGTAGCTACATTAGCAATCTCTATCAAATTGGATGTAATAGCTGAAATAGCAAGTGACTTGACATACAATTACGTTTGATCAAGTTTTCAAAAACCGGAAAAGTAGTAGAGCTCTTTGTGAAGGGCTCGTCCGGGGAAGTACTACCACCACGCCTTTTTCTGCCGCCAAGCAGCAACGCTGTGTTTCGGTTTGAATTGTGTGGTCGCCGGTGTTATTACAGGCAGATAAGACAGATGTTAAATCTGTATGCCTCAAGTTGATGCTGGACGCCGGGTATTTGAGTCGGTCTTTTTTTGGGTGGTTTTAGTATATTTATTGACTGATTTTATAAAATTATTATTTGTAAATTTTCTTTACAACCCATTTTATATAATTTTATTGCCCAAGTAATCTTTCATTCAAAGTAGAGCTTTTCGAGATAAAAATGAATTACACTACACGTTGTGAACGAACACTTAGCTAAGCAATGTCCCATAATAATTGCAATAAAACCAACGTAAACGTGGGTAAAGAAACTGCTTTATTTGCATATCTCACTCGGGTTATTCTGAACCAAATGGCCTATAAAATGCTTCGATAAAGACGAACGTAGAGGTACGGTGGGGGTGCATTCTCAACATTTTCATACTTAATGAAAACACAACAAGTAGGTACATTTTATGTACTCCTGTTTTTATAAATAAAGCAGTTTCTTACCCACGTTTACGTCGGTTTTATTGTAATTATTATGGGGCATTGCATAGCCAATAGTGTTCGTTCACAACGTATAGTGTAATTCACTATAGCTCGAAAAGATCTTCTCAAAAAAGGCGGATAAATGCGATAGTATACTTCATAAAAAGAACCAAAAGAAATGAAAAAAATACAGCCTAAGGACTTAAGGACAGCCTGGACATCTTTGCAAATCGATGCGGTATAGGTACGTGTAAACCTGTTCGTCTATCGTTTTGTGGAGATATAATATATAGTTAGTTACTATATATATAGTTAGACCTTGATAGAATATCCGGATATTAATTAATCATCAAGATGCTCTTTTTTGTTCGGTACCTATGCTTATATTTGGCCCCAAAAGCCATTAATAATGATATTGTATGTATAGGGACACGATTAGCCTTAGATGTAGATACTGTAACTGATAATGTTAAATTGGCTATCTTTGAGAATAACCCCGAGTCGCGACGGTGTGAGACGCTTGGATGAGCCGTCCTTTAAAGGCTACGTTATATTGAGCTATCTCATGCCTATAGTAGGTACAGAGCTTATTTATAAGCAGGTACTACCATGAATAAGGACTAGTCTGGATGGTCCAGTATTCTGCTTGACTTCGTGCTGTAATTGGATCGCGATGTAGGATGGAGATTGTTTAAAATAGGCAAATACTTAGGTAGGCATTTGGTGTCCTCGAAAAGCGTTCTGGGTATACATTATTTGTTAATAAAATGAAAAAAACCTTTGATTTAGAATAATCTAATTAATATTATAAATGTGAACGTTTGGATAGATTTATGAACGTGTGGATGTTTGTTACCTAATAACGCCAGAACGGCTGAACGGATCTGAATGAAATTTGGCACAACAAGCTTTGGCTTAGTTTGGGGCGAGATAGTGCTGTGGAAATTCCACCAATATGGTTTTTTTTATTTTCTTCTATCAGCAATTACTACAAAATAGCTCCCTCACAACACTAAGAGCGAGTAAATGAGTCTTTGAATATCTTACTATATATACTTTTTCCAGGCCAATCCCACAACATATCCTACGCCCTCTACCGGGTTGGGGAAGTCTCCCGTCCATCAGTGCGTAGCTTCGCACAGCACGGTATCCTGGATGAGCTGGTGAAGCAAGGAGACGAGGAGCCGAAGGTGTACGACCAGTTCTCGGCGCCGGCTGTGGGCAGCGGGGAAGGCAGTACGGAGAATCTGGTGCTGGTGGATGGGACTCATAACTTTGTAAGATCGGGCATCTTTTTTAGCCAAATATTTATTTTCGTACGGGTGGGTTTTACTATCTCAGAATAACACCAGTTTCATAAAGGAGCCTCTTGAGGCGTAAATAGAATCCATTCACCACACTGTTTCGAAAGAAACTAGTGACACGACAAGAACAAGGCGAACAGTTTCAGGGTCTCTACCAAAGAGTACTTACGACTTAAACAAATGCAATGACGGAATTAATTTTGGCTGACGGATAGCATTGGGTACTCTGAGATGGTAAGCCAGAAATGCAGCATACATACTACAATTACAAACGTATATGCGTTTAAATAAAATACTTCAAAAAATAGTAACTAACGAATATTAGCAAATGGAATAGTCACATAGTATATCTGTTGGAATAGTATTATGACCCGAGTGTTGAAAGCGAGCGCTGGAAGATTTCCTTATTCTAATATCTTCCTAGGGTTCCTAAACTGTATGGTATTTGGGCATTTTGGGTCAAATAATCTATTTATCTTTATTCCTTTTCAGTTTTGATAAAGGGATTTAAAAATGCGTTTTTTTCGCTCGATAACTTGAGCCCGGGTACCTGTTATTTCAGGTATCCTTGATGTGTCGGATTATTCCGTCTCCGGACTGGTTTGTTGGCGTGGACAGCTTGAACCTCTGTGTGGATTCTACGTGGGTGGACCAAATTAGCCTAGACGTAAGTTTTTCTATTTTAAGACTATTGATTTGTGAACCATTGACAGGACATTTTTATTAGGTCAACACAATCTGGCCATGGCACTCCTAGTATGTACTTACTGAAACTTACTATGGCCATCGTAAGAGGCGACTATTAAGTGAAAGAATTGGGCACTCTGGGCAACAGTCTCTTCAGAATGTTTAACACCAATTCTGCGGTCATCAATCTGCCAGGAACTAGCAAACACCCAATGATTTCTAGAATAATACAAAGATGGTATTTGTCCAGCAGTGGATTTTTTAGGCACATAAAGATAACTTCAAAAATATGGAGATCAGACTCGTATTTATATTATAAAATATATTTTAAGTACTCGTAAAGCCTCTTTATCACTAAAGGTAGCAACCAACAAATTACACCAAACAAAATTAGTCCCTATGATAGTAGCCAAGAGCTCATGCGAGAATGCATTCAGCTGGAACCATTGGACGCTGGCGCAGAGAGTGGCCTAACCTTCACGGCGCCTCACTGGAAGAACTCGCCCCCCGAGCCCGTCTCTAAGCACACGCCCAAGAAGCCAGGTCATCCCGCAGCTGGCTTCTACTACCCGAACCTGAGGGAACTACCCGCCATCGCAAGAGTTGAGTTTACGAAGGTAAGAGGTTTCGGAGTTTTAGTGTTGAATGAATGGATATCTCGATTTTTTTCTAACACCTATTCAAGTCTAATAGAACGGTCAATAAAACTAAACATCAAAACAAAGTCCTCAAAAACAGGGTCGGACTACCTGAAACGAACATAGAGGATACGAATAAATGTAATTGACCGCTTAAAGCGCACTTAGCTATATCATTAACGTTCTGTATTGCGGAAAATGAAGTCATTTCAATTACACTGGGTTTCTGTAAATGTGTAGTTTTAATACCTTAATTATTAAAACGGTTCTTAGAGGTCTTCTTAATAACCTACCTACCTGTAACCTACCTGTTGCGTTCTTCATAAAACAATTTCTTCACTTAAAATTGGAATAAACTTTTCAGATAAAAGAATACTCGACTATAGAGCTGAACGACCTAGCTCGAAGGTATATGCTATCAACGCTCAAAGCCAAGGATATGCGGAAAGGCCGATCAAAGTTCCAGCAATATTTCGATACAGAACGTGACTATGATGGTAGTGAGGAAGTAACCACAAGGAACTATATCCAGCTAAAGGATTTGGAGGAAGATCCTGTTGGAACGCCGAGACCTAATCAACCAGACAACAACGTGATTCTTGTTACTACACCAGTAACTACTACGTTAGTGCCATATCCATATTATTATCTTTATTTCATGAAGTCCACAACAGAAATTG
The DNA here is from genome assembly GCA_963576535.1 of Plemyria rubiginata. Lineage (NCBI taxonomy): Eukaryota > Metazoa > Arthropoda > Insecta > Lepidoptera > Geometridae > Plemyria > Plemyria rubiginata. Next base: position 2,139,507 of record OY754916.1, on the reverse strand, counting down.
ATCTTGTAGGAACCTCCAAAGCCTTTGTAAATAAACTGAAAGACTGGAGTAAAAAAATTGGGGTTCAATCAAACTTCACTTTCTAAGGCATCAGCACCATTATTGTATAAGTGTCTTCGCAGACCCTTCGCTCCACTGGATTTATCTGTATACTCAGGTCAAACAGAATAGGATGTTTACCCATTTTTTTCCAAGTGTCAAAAACAACAATAAATGAAGCCAGAAGTCTACATGATTTAATTAAATCAGTGTCTAAAACGCGCTAAAACTAAACGACAAAACCTCACCAAAAATCAAAGATTGTATAATGTCCCAAAATATATTCTCCAAGCGGGATCTTTGTGATTTCTTTATGTGTATACACTATAAATCTGATAAAAAAAACTAATCTAAATGTTTGTCGTAATATTTATTTCTATTGCGAAAGATTTGAGTAGGTACTTTAGCAAAGATCCATTAACTTACAAGCACTCTCCAAACTCCAATAAGTAAATATAAACATCCGTGAAATCTCAATAATTCAAAGCAAATAATAACAACATAGAATATCACTTTGGCAGTATTTTGTTATGTAGCCGCAATGCTGTTACTTTCCCATTAGTATTAACCATATCACGCAAAATATGATAGGTTTCACCTAATAGGTATTGCTTCTATGCGTTGTAGAGAAAATTAATAGCATTTCCAATATCCTGTTTGATTTGCGATAGGAAATGTAGTTTATCGATTTTACATCAGTGAGTACCGGCACTGCAAATTATTTTTGTTCAAAATGTTATAGGCTGCATGAATGATAATTATGCAAAATATTAGGTATAGTAAATGGAAAATAACGAAGTGAATTAAAAAGTATTCTAGTTTAGAGCAAATATAAGACGGTAAATTGTATTAAGCTGCGTTTACACTCGGCTCATGTCCGTGTGACAAAAATGCAATGATAAAAATTTATCAATTTTACTAAAGATTTTTTATTGAATTGAATATGAAATTATTTAAGCTCATTTGCAATATATATAATTTAACATAATTTCACTAAAATAATATAAAAGTCTATTAGCTATTAAAAAAAATAACTACACCATCATGATTCTCATCACTTTCTTTTATTTTGTATCTGATATTTAGCATAGTTTTGAGGATTTATAAGGAATGACTCTATAGAGGCAGTTTGGAAGTGGCGCCGTGCGCCAGTGACCGAAAAATGAAGAGCAATAGGTTAGCGTGGTATGGGCATGTTATGAGAAGGGATGAATGTCATGTAACGAAAAGAGTATTAGGGATGAATGTAGATAGATTAATGAGTAGAGGCAGGTCAAAGAAAAGATGGATGGATTGTGTGAAAGGTGACATGGGAAAGAAAGGAGTGACTACAGAGATGACGGATGATAAGAGGAAAGTGGCGAGAAAAAACCTGTTGTGCCGACCCCACATAAAGTGGGATAAGGGCAGGAAGAAGAAGATTTAGCGTAGTTTATTTCAAATCTCGCGTATTCTCAACAGCACAACAGAAAAGGAGTTCAGCAGTGAACTGAAGAGTATGGACGACGTGGTCCTAGCAGTGGCCCACGGACGTAAGATGGGCCTGGGAAGACATCTGCCAAGGCACTTTAGGTCCCGGCTACACCACGCTGTCAACAATATCCGACGTAAGTTCCATCTTCTAGCCTGTTCCTAGTATTGTAAATTTAGATATTTTATAATATAATAATTATAATTATAAAAATAATTGTAAACGCTTTCTTTTTTTTTCGAATGTACTATAATGCTGGTATAATCGTATGTCGATTGCCGACAGCGTTACCGGGCTAGTGTAAACGCTGTATACTATCTGCCGGTTTATATGTATACTTTCAGCAAACGACTGCGTAGTCTCTGAATGGAGCGCATGGTCCCCTTGCTCTGTCACCTGCGGCTTTGGGGAGATGCTTCGCCAGAGGGCAGTCGTTCGGGAGCGCTCGGCAGATGGACGGAAATGCCCGAAGCTGAATGAGAGGAAGCATTGTGGAAATGTCAACTCTTGCGCGCATATCGACTATTTTGAGTGGTAAATAAAATACTTGTATACCTATTGTGTTTAAATTGTTTTATTTTAGTTTATTAATTCATAGTTTAGTCAGATGCCTCCAAAATCTCGAAATGTTATGATTTTTTCCAAGACATTTTTGCTATAGTAAAAGAACTACAAAAATTTAACTAGCAAGCGAGCCGAATGATGAATTTATATTTTGGTCAAAAATCATAGGCGACAAATAAAAGGCGAGGTTTATTTCCAACCGCAGACTTCTTCAAGCTGATGATAAGCAGATAATTACCTGCATATAATTTAAGTAGATATTAGTGTGCCTTGACTTACATCAGCTATTCAGCGGTAAGACATCCACCAATGAATGAGCTGTGAACATAGGCCCGCCTTTATATTTCCTGAGCGCTCGGTCTTTGGGCACACATTCGCATCAAAGGCTGGCCCGCCTTTATATTTCCTGAGCGCTCGGTCTTTGGGCACCCATTCGCATCAAAGGCTGGTAGAAAATGCTCATAGCAGTTACAGGAAGATGGGGAAATGCCGATCACCTGAGAAAAAAATGCTCATCTTATGTTAGTTTTGAGGTTTAGATACTCTGCCTGCTCAAGCGTTACAACCCCTGCGCGTGCGCGCTGTGTTTTAAGGCACCTTATTTAATAAGTTATTGGAGAGAGCGGTATTACCCGACATGATCGCCATTACCCCTGCTTCCCCTACATAAGCCTTCTGGCAGTTCATATCCGTACCTAAACATTTTTGTTATTGTGAAATAAAGTGTAGCAGTACCTAACAGCAAGTAACAACCTTCATAGATCAGTTGGTAGTAGATCTGCCTTCTGCGCCGTTGGCCGTGGGTTCGATTCCCACCGTGAACAAACATTTGTGTAATGAACATAGATGTTTGTGTTCTGTTTGGGTGTTATTACGTATTACAAGTATTAATTTACAAAAAAAAAGTACTTTATTATGTATTATGTCAGCTATCTGGTTCCCATATTACAAGCTTTGTCTTAGCTTGTGCCTAGATAGTGCTGTGTGGAAAGTCCACCAATATTTATTTTTATTTATTCAAGTGCCTATAGATTGCCAGCAACTTTTTCTAGTCGTCGGTCGTCCCATTTATTCGATTGCCAGTGTCTAGTAATTTTTCTTATTGTTCTAGAACTCTCTACCATTCAAACACAGCTTTCAGGAGCAATCAATAGGTACGCCATTGTGGCCCAAGTAGGTCAGAACCGTTGAGGTAGAACAATGTGCCAAGTTCTGTTTGCTTTTCCAAGAACACACACTTCCAGATAACAACACACTTGAAAGATATAGACAAGATAAGGACAAGAAGACACTGTCGGTTCGTAAGTACATAAAGGTGGAAAGAAATACATACCTGACATTTAACTACCCTAACTATATATTTATTTGTGTGTATTCATTATTTATGAAGGGTTCCCAAAATTATGGTATGATCTTGGTTTAATATGTAGGTAGGTAATATCGACACATTAGCATAATAACCCCCGGTTTCTGAAGACGCGATCAACACTAATCGGCTGTCAAGTCACTTGCTAACTCTTCTTCTTCGTTTTTTTATATGGCTCCTGTCTATAGACAATCTTGCCAGTGTCAAGTGATAGAGATTATATGCTCTTTGTTATGTTTCTAGTCACGTCAGTCGAAAGTCGAGTCAGTCAATTGTTTTGAAGAAAATGGTGGCGGTTTCTTCAAAACATTTGAAACATTTTCGGTCAAATCACGATATCACATATTACACTTTCATTTCAAATGCTTACACTTTGTGCTAAGACCACAAGTAATGTTGGTTAAAATACCACCAAAATTACACAACACAACTCAAAATAACACTAGAAAAACAATTAAAATGAAAATGCTATGTTGCTTCGATAGATGACAGAAAACGAAAACTTGCTAACTCTATCTAATTTGAAGTAAATGACTTGACAGCCGATTACTTGTTGTTCGAGCTTTAAGAAACCGGGGGTAAATCTCTAGAATATTATTTAGTGTGAAATCACAAAGAAATTCACATTTCTCAGTTTCAGAAAAAAATCTCTAGAATTATTTAGCTTTCATTAATTTCTTACTCTGATTGATGGACGTGAATAATTTAACTTTAATCATAGAAGAGCTGAAAAAATCATTCTCGCTTCTCATCGTAAAGCGAGAAGCTTTATAGGGGTGGCATAAAATGCAAGCTCGGCCAGATTACAGCGTGAAATATTAAATTATAGCCTGATCGGATGAGCGGGGTCGTCGAAGTTCTAAACAATGTCAATTCACTGGCAACTTGCTTTGCTTATGAATAGGCTGTTTATGGCGTGACTGATGAATTTAAACAGCCGGGTGGGACAAAGATTCCGTAATACAGAACCAGAACATTTTTTTATGTAACAAGCTGATGGAACAAGTAGATGACCCCCCTGACGTTAAGTGGTAACCATCACCTATAACAAAGCATTGACTTGTAAGTCAAGCACGATAGGAACGTGCCCTGCGTCGATCAACTTGAGGCATACCGATGTTAAGCCTCATGTGCCTGTAATCACACAGGCGACCATACTCATCAAACAAGCGCAGCAACGCTGCTTGGCGGCAGAAAAAGGCGTGGGGGTTGTACTTCCCCGGACGAAACCTTCACAAAGAGCTCTACTACTCTTAAACATGTACTAAAACGATTGCCTACGAGCATATACATAGAAACCACCCAAATTTCATTTAATTATTATTTCTATTACTGTCAGATTATCTAACGGACAAAGATCCGTAGCAGGTCTAAGTACCAACTAACGGATCGACGTATAGACGCCGGATCGTTTCCTACGTACCTTATTAAGAATACAAACAAATAGGCTTTAATAGCTTACATTTAAGTTTAATCTAGTGAAACACACATTAGAGAGCGTCACGTATAGTTAGCATAAAAAAAGTATGATACATAAAACCCGCACCCTAGTGAAATTGCCTGGATAATCATAATCAACACCCCTCATACACCATTGTTCTTCTTCTTGTGTGTGTATGTGTGTTACTAGTTTTTTTTTAATTGTGTTAATATTTTTGTTGTACACGACCTTTAATGTGTTCCGCTTCCTAAATGCGATTAATGGCTTGCTAAACACGATTAGCTATTGTCGTGCAAGCGTCCCAGCTTCTTTCTACGGTGTATTCAATAAACTTTTGATGCTGACTGTACAAACTCAGAGATATCAAAGTTAATGTTTGTCAGTAAGCCGAGGGTGGGAATTATTGCCTAACCCGACTAATCTATGTCGAGTAAACCTGTAACCCGATTCGGGGCCAGATGGGGGGAAAGAAAATTAGGGCCTTACAACAAAAAAAAAAGGCAAACGTTAAACACTGCCTAAACTTTGGACATCTCTTGCCATTGCGTAATGGCAAACAGAGACAGCGCTAATTTTAGACACTGTTTAAAGTTAGACACCGTTTTGTAGTAAGGCCCTTAGTGTGTACTGGCATCCTGAGGCAGGATTATACAGGGTGTCGCAAAGAATAGTGTCAAGTGAAAGTCCAGAGATAGAACACTCCTTGCAATTGAAATGTATTTATATATTTATCTATTTATACCGCTGACTGGACATGAATCTAGATGCCAATGTAAGTAGGTAGCATAATGTAAAGGAAAACTGTATGTTTACCCACCACATGGCGGACGATACGTTTTACAAAAAACAAACCAATATTTCCACCACACAATTCCCATAAAAATGTGCTGAAAACGAACTCTTATAACCCATTCCCTGTAATGTGTTTCATAAAACGCCACTATCTTTGATTACGGTGAAGGGTGGTCGCATCCCCTAAGGATGGGGTCTGGAAGGACACCGGCGCATTTCGTATTCCACTCGCGGTCCCTTCAAAATCAAGGAGTATGTGATTCGATTTCTATACAGTAAGATATCTGTATGGAGATGATGCATCTTCATAATTTGAAAAGACAGGTACTTATAATTCATTAAATTAATTATTATATTAAATATATTTATTATTTTAAAATAGAAGACATTTTGTCGCTGACTATAGGTACTTACTTAACGAAGTCTTAAAATAAATATTCGTAATACGTATATACATAAGTTTTAGAAGTATTAAAAATGTGTGACAAACATAAAACTTCATGTTTCCACAAAAAATAACTAAAGTCGCCGTAAGTTATGATAAATCGCAAAAAACAAAGTTTCGGAAATAGCATTACAGAAGTTCAGTTAAAAATGTTTTTTCTCACTTACAGAAAATTAGATGGTGGTAGAATGGGAATATATTCCGGGGGCATTAAGGCCGCGTAAATTTAAAAGAACACCAAACCAAGGTGGTATAACCAGCTCTAGCAGTTCGTTCGGTTCACTCAATCGGAAACATCAATTGAGTGTCTCATCGCGAGCTACATACTAAATACGCGATGTCCTGAGGATGTCTTGGTGCCCCGAAGGTGCCTATCAAACGCGCCTTCAAATTGGATAAGAAGTAATAGCACCGTCGGTCGCATAGTAGGTACCTACCTACCTACGCATAGTTGTGTAGTACGATACTAACGTAGCATAACGTACGTATCACTATGATTAGATTCCGATGGCACAAGGTTATAGTAGTTCCCAGCGCAATGTGAAAGTCAAGTAGGTAAGGTGGGTTCAAATCCCACACGGATAAAATATTTGTGTGAAATGTTTGTTCTCTGCATCTTACAAAAAAAATAGTTAAAAGTACTTATCTATATCAGCAATTTAGCAATTTAATTATTATATTTATAGCAGAAAAAAATCATAGTGCCTTAGGAAAATGAAATTAATTATTATAAAGTCGCAGGCAAAAGCCAGTTTCACATACAAATCAGGATGGCCTCTAGCCAAAAATTGGTGAGAACAGAGAACCCCATACGTTGCTATCTGGTATCTAAGGTAAGAATTTTTCCCAAAATATTTCCAGAACTGCTAGTCAGCGGTAAAGGAAATTCTTTTAGGTTACGACATCTCATATCGAAGATTTAGATGGTATCCGGACTTCGGGTTAAGCTGACAAAGGATATTATGGTCTTCTACTACTTTTTATATAGGTAGAGGTACGTATCTTGTGCGAAAAATATGGATATTATAATATTGGTAATCCGGGCTAAAATCAAATAAATTACCTTTTGGTTAAACTGGAAATTACCACGTTAACCTTTTTTTTAGAATATGAAAGCAGTTGAACTGCTCTATTAATACATTGAATGCTGTTGAGTATCTGGTCGGTTATTACCTAACTGTGCAAATCTAGAATAATTATTTCGAAGGATCTAAAAGAGCATCGCTTCGCGGCAAAAAGGCTCTAGGCGCATCCAATTTTCCAATACATTAGAGGTTGAGAGGGAGCTATCTGCGATGGATCCACTGAGGTGATTGATGCCAGCGTTGGAGAATACTGAAGCAGACGATTTGTTCTTCGAGAAGGTATTTGTAGCTAGTGTTTTGTTGACATTATCAGCTTGAAGACGCCCACTACTGGAAATAGACCTCTCTCGTAATAATATTAATAATGGAGGACATTCCACACTGCACTATACCATCGGGAGCCTAAACTTCTCAGGAGCGAGGAATTTAGGCTTATGTATACAGAAGGGGGATATTCTTATGATTTCATGCTTATTATAGCAGATCTGTAGTATGTTTGAGAAAAAAATAAAAACACTTCCCGTTTAAACACCAATTAGCTTGACACTACGAATGGCCGGTCATCGCCCTTTGATGGTTTCCCACTATCCATTAGGTATAAGTGAAATTTGTATAGGAAGCAGGTTTTCTAGATGGCACTTGATATAAAATATCCAACAAATTGTAAAAAATTAAGCAGAAAAGAATAAGCAGAAGAAAATTATAGCCAAAATCCAATGTTAAAGAATGTAACCATTTGGCTGGCGGTTTAACTATGAATTAATATTGGTGGACTAAACGAATAGGTATTGCACACCAAAATAAAACACACTGCTAAAGAATAGCACACTATGGGCGCTGGAATTGATTTGGTGTTCTACCAATCGAGATTAATTCATCGTAGACATGTTTGTCTACGACCAAGAGTAATGGAAACATGATTGAAGAATCCTAGGGCATACCTGTAATGTCATGCCCGTAGGATTCTTTAAAAGGTAATGTAGAAAATGAGCATAGCATTTTTAAGCACCTACAATCAAATGGTGCAGGATAATCCGCTTTCTACGTGAATCGTCTCTAATGTTACGGCAAATTGAGCCAATTACAGCAAGACATTCCGCAGACAAGTCGCACAGTCGCATGCCGGCTCTGCACCACGATAAATAACAACTTAACGCGCTATTTACCGGATGCATCGACCATGCAACACATAGAATCAGGAATTATTCAATGTGGGCATTGCAGCATATTGAGCTATTGCCTGCTCATTTAGAAATTAAAGAGCAATTCTGGTCTAGTGAAAGCAGCCCCGCCTGATCCTGAGGTTGTGGGCTCAAAACTGGTCGTAGACAGATGAGTTTTCCTTTTCAAAAAATATATTTACGGGAAGCAGGGGCAATGGCGATCGTGTCTGGTAATACCGCTCACTCGAATAACTGATTGGTGTGCCTGAAACACAGCGAGCACGCTGCAGCGCAGGGGTTGTGACGCTTCAGCAGGCAGTCTCTAAACAAATCTAACATAAAGACAAATGAAAAAACAAATAGAGCATTTTTCTCTCAGGTGATCGGCATTCCCCTGTCTTCCTCTAAGTACCAGTACTCATAAACGGTGAAATAAAACATAGTGAGGAAACCCGGCATGTCGTAGAACATAGATAAGCTCTAAGACATGTGTCGCTCGAAAGGCCTCACGTGCGCTTAAAATCCTTACACCACATTTCGTAAGAACTGGTGAACAAGAAGAAGCAGATTTAGAAATCATGGCATTAGCTGAGAGCGTTGGCTGTTTTCTTCTTCTTAGTGATTGGAATCAAATAAGATGACGATGACATAAATTATTGTTGCAAAAACTCGCTTTCTAAAAATGTATAGACAAAATTTATAAAAAAATAGGCTTACATACGAATTTAATAATTTCCCAGCACGGTTTTTAATAAATTCCCAGACTTACTTACCTTTTTGTAGTAGGTTTAGGTATTTAGTGCATGCATGCTACAATAGTGAATACTGAAAACTGAAACTGAAACAGCTTCACGACTTTGATCCCCAGGTACGGTAGATATCCCTTCAGATCTCCCAGTACCAAGTAGGTACTAATTCAAGATTCTTTGAGGATGTCTAAGGGGGTAGTCAGAGGTACGTCCAAACATTACATTTGGCATATACCCACATTTTGCAGTAGTTAGCATTCCATACGTGACAGGTTGCAAGCCCATCGCCGCTGTTAGAATACTAACTGGTTTCCTCACGATGTTTTCCTTCACCGTTTAAGAGCACTGGCATTGCGCACATAAATTTTTCGATAGAAAAATCCATTGGTGCATGACCGGATTCGAACCTGCGACCTTACGATCGGAAGGCGGGGTCACTCCCACTAGACCACCGGTGCTCGGTGAATAGTGAATATGTCCAGTAAATTCAAATCAAACGCTCCATTTACTTAACACACTGAGCAGTGTTCATTGCTTCGATTCGAACATTAGCTTAGTTTAATCTCCCATCGATAGAATAGAGTAGAATTGTTCTAGTGCCAAATGTGCCAATACGTTTAATATTGGCTATCAAGAGAATATAGGGCTGACTGTAGATATACAAGAACGATTGGAGCTAAAGGCACTTTTATGATGAGTCCCGTAAATAAGAAATCAGCAGTAAAGAGGTAACTCATCAAGCTTCAGCCTACAATTTGGCGTTGCGTTAATATTATATTACCAAAGTAGGTACACAGTCCCCTTTCGCAAAGAACACAATAACTGATTTGAATACACTCCGATTGAATACAAATCAATTCATAAGGGCCCACCCCAAAGATACGCAGACGTCTTATGGAAATACTTCGATTATTGTCTTTTTCTATGTGCCTAGATTGTTAACGTGGTAAGTTATATCGTGGTTTGAATATGGAATAGTGATAGTGGATGAGTCAGCCTGTATAAATTCGAGTACCTACCTACCATCATCATCATCATCAGGTAGAGTTTGAAGGCCGCTGCTCACATGCCTGTAGCTTGCGCACTTGCATGCAAGCTATAGGTACATGCCAGCTACTTGCATGTGTATACATACGCTAATTGGCATGCAAGTAACAGAGTAATGCGTTTCGACATACCTAAATTTTATTGAACATGACAAGTTAACTAAAACTTAGATACAAGATAGAGTAGGAAATAGGAAACTTTCAGAAAGTGTTTTCCGTAAAAGCTAGATAGGTAGAACAAAACCAATTCCGACAAAGAGCAAGTGTGATTAATTCATTGGTAACAAGAAAGCGTTTCGTCATAAGGAATTTATTGGAGCTCTGATATTGGATTTCTTCCAGTACGTCTACTTATATTATTCCTGATATATTTTCTTCATTTGCTATGGCTCGTTTTCGGAAAAGTTGCCTAAAAGCCAAACATGTTTTTCTCAGCGTTCTGTTTTTGTTTCGTCGACCCAAACTACTCATTTGAAGCCTTATTTATCGTTGCGAACTCTGTCCCAAATAAATCTGTTTTATTTATTCAAGTGCACATCTCAAACTGAAGCCAAAATCTTATCCTGGCCTTTTTCGTTCAAGTAGGCACCTACCTACTAGTTTTAGTGTGGGGCACGTCTTCGCATCGACCTTTTTATTCCGTTCCGGGGTCTGATTCTCGAACTTCAGTTTGAATTCACAATATTAGAGACGAGCATGGTGAAAAGCTCTGTCAGAGCAAAAATACTCATAACAACTTATACCTACAGAATATGAAATTTCGAAGTTGATATTATAAGGATCTCCCTCTTTGTGTCTAGCTAGTCTATAGATATTATACCAGAAGAATGAAAATCACAATGTATATCGAGCATCTGAAATTGAAGTGTCGTCTCAAAATCATTCTGTAAATCGGTTCGTATATCGGCTATCCCCTTTTATATGGTTCCAATGCAGACATAGTACCCGCACTTTCCTTGGGTCGCGTGTTAAAAGTTTTACAGCGCTCGATGGATTGACAAATTGACTGAGCTGAAGGATATGGGCCGGTTGAGATTACGGATTGGTGTAAAATTTTATTTCCCAAATATAAAAGGCTTTACGATTTTAGTTTTATTGTGTTTAGGCGTGCAGCGCGTTTATTTAATTTTGGTACATACGTATACATACTGAAGGCATGAAGGCATACAATGAGTAATTTGGGAGTGCGACCGAATCAATCAACGAACAAAAATGTTTTTAAAATGTTTATAAGACAACTATCTGATGGAAAAAGCAGATGGCCCACCATGGTGACCATCACCTCTATGAAAGCATTGCCTCGTAAGTCACGCACAATACGAACGTGCCCCACGATGCACTGCCCTGCGTCCCATCAACTTGAGGCATACAGATGTTAAGTTTCATGTGCCTGTAATTACGCCGGCAACCACTCTCTTCAAACCGAAACACAGCAACGCTGCTTAGCGGCAGAATAAAGCATGGTGGTAGTAATTCCCCGGACGAGACCCTCACAAAGAGCTCTACCACTCATGGCTCTATACCATTACGGTACTGTAATTTATGTACCTACTGTTTAAGGCTTTATCGGCTACTATCAATTCTCTCTAATCTCCAAACAGTTGTTGGTCGCATCATCTCCAGTACTAGACCAAGAAATCAGGTAGGTATTTTTTGTTTCAACGAAATGGCATCATTACCATAATAATCCAAATTAGTGAGTAAAATTGGATTGCTAAACGATTTCGTCATTCCATTATCATTTTTTTCCACCGAATTCTTTCACCTCCTAAAATCCAATTCCTTTTCTCGGCGTAATATTGTTACTTTCATCATCTTACTTTATTCCCGACATCTGGGCTTCAGCCAATCGTTTCCATCAATTCCGTGTGAACGCTTACACGGGCAGGGTATATCGTGAGATCTAGCGTTACACCGAAACATCTAAACTAGATCACTAGCACATCGCAGCCTCCGCCATAAATCAATGAAGCGGACGCGGCCATTGGAGGGTTAAAAAACAACCCTCGAAGGCAAAAACCGAGATCGAAACTGCCTCCGGTGAAAGCTTGTTGTCCGAAGTGTTTTTGTTGGCACGCACGTGTATACATAAAGAAGAAATAATAAAATTTTGCAAAGAATTGCGAAGGCATTGATAGAGGAGAGCATAAAATATTTTAGTAAATGTTCCTACTCGTGTATCATCAAAAAGATTTCCGATACCGGGAATCGAACCCGAGCCTCCTGGGTGAGAGCCAGGTATCCTAGCCACTAGACCATATCGGATTATGATGATGTGGACAAATTTATGAATCACTGTTTGTATAAAAACATCAAAATTATAGGTATTGGTCATTCATCAGGCAAACTTTTAAGAATTAATAAAAAATACACGCTGGTGAAGTGTTATGCAGCTTAAAGGAAGCTGGACCAAAATAAATATTCCGATACCGGGAATCGAACCCGAGCCTCCTGGGTGAGAGCCAGGTATCCTAGCCACTAGACCATATCGGATGATGACGAGTAAAGTGATATAAGTACTTAGTCTGGTAATAGATTAGGTATGTACCTATTGCTACGCAATGCTTCCTTGGAGCCGGAGAGAGGCGGTGAGTGGTCACTAAGTATCAATAATCAATAATCATTATCATCATCACTACATAGTAAAAAACAAAGTCGCTTTCTCTGTCCCTATATCCCTATGTCCTTAAGTGCCTATGTATGCTTAAATCTTTAGAACTACGCAACGGATTTTGATGCGGTTTTTTTTATAGATAGAGTGATTCAAGAGGACGGTTTATATGTATAATACATGAATGATATTGTAGGAAAACAATGTGCACCCGTGCGAAACGCGGGCGGGTCGCTAGTGAAGAATAAAAGTAAAACACTATTAGAGTTTTTGAAATCTAGCAACAGTCTAGCAAGACAGTTTTTTCATTGTCTAGCAAGAATATAAAAAAGCGGAGAAACCAAACGGAGCTAGGTTTACTTACTCGAGATTATTCTCGCGATCTGGGAAAACTGATAAAGAAACAATTTGTATTCAATAAGGCCGGCGCGCGGCCCCGCGGGAGTAAGTGCCGAGTCGAAATATCGCTGCGTTGCGAGTTTACCTTCAAACCAAAAGAAATTAAAGCTGGAAGAGTTAAAGGAAAAGAAAAGAAAAAAACCCGTTTATTCTTTACAGTAAAAAAATATCAACGTAGTTCAGAAAATCTCTAGTAGTAGTAGAAAATAATTAGTAGGTAATTTAGCTGAAAAAGTTAAATTGCAACCCCCATACCCAACCTCAACCCCAACCCTCAACCCAGGTACAAGGATTGCTATAGCCATTATAGCCAACCCTCAATTTTAAGCATTATTTATATTCCAACTAGCCAAAATAAATGTCTATTGAATTATTTTTATTGCAGTAATTATTTAAAAAAAAAAGAAAGTGGCTTCAGAGTTTCAAAAGCAAGTAAGGGAGACGTGAGCCGTTTGAGAAAAGGAAATAGGCAAACGGAGCAATCGACTAAAAGACAAGTTGACGAAATAGATACCTAACTGGGACATAACGGACCTAGCTATGCTAAACTGGTGACAAACCTAGTTCGTCACACCCACGGATGAAGGAAAGGAGGGGATGGGGCATGTGGGCGTATCCCGTGAGATGGCAACGTGAGGGATTCCCCACATAGTCCTTCGCTCGGCAAAAATCAGGGATTAGTCGCGAGTCGTCTGTCGTCTGACAAGTTTTTAAAATGCCGGAATGTGCGATCGTCTCGTGCAAGAATACTAGCAGAAAAGTGAATTATAGGGAACACGGAATAACCTACCACATGTAAGTTGACAATTTACTTGTTTTTATTAAGTATTTAGCCATAAAACAATCACAAGTCAAAACATACTTTCTAAGGTCAGTCAAAAGTTAAATCGGTGCGAAAAGCATTTTTAACTAATTGTTTCAAATACATTGCTGCGTGTATCTTGAAACGAGTCACGACCCAATAAACAAATGACGCAATGGAATGAGTTGTTAGCGATGCTCTCGACACCACGTTCTTTGCGTGGTACTGTCGCTGCTATTTGCTGCGAGATAGTGATGTGCTCGTTCATTTCAACAAATAAAAAAAATTACCGATGATCGAATGATGATTGGTTGAAAATAGTAAAATGAAGTAAAATATAACATAGTTTGAATAAATAAATGGTGTTTACTTAGATAGAGATATTTTAAGAGTAGTAGAGCTCTTTGTGAAGGGCTCGTCCGGGGAAGTACTACCACCACGCCTTTTTCTGCCGCCAAGCAGCAACGCTGTGTTTCGGTTTGAAGAGTGTGGTCGCCGGTGTAATTACAGGCACATGAGGCTTAACATCTGTATGCCTCAAGTTGATGGACGCAGGGCAGTGCATCGTAGGGCACGTTCCTATTGTGCGTGACCTACGGGGCAATGTTTTGTTTATAGGTGATGGTTACCACTTAACATCAGGTGGGCCATCTGCTTGTTCCATCAGCTAGTAGTATAAAAAAAAATAGAGACAGCAGATTAGTTTTGATCGTGCTTTCAGAAACCGGCGGTTAAGCGCTGCCAGTATATTTTATACACCTCTGAAAAAATACACTTTATAGAACGAAAACGGGCCCGTCAAAATCTGGATCACTATTGATCAGATTTGGACGGGCCCGATTTTTTTGAGAATATAAGTACCTCCATTTTTGAAGTCAGTTAAAAATAAAAGTTATTATTATTATTAAATTAAGACATATGGATTTTCTTACTAGACAAGCTGAGATTGAATGTGGAAAAGACTTCGATAATATCGATTCATCTTTTGTAAGATCGTATCAATCGATAATACTGAAATCCCTATGCCTACGTTTTTATGGTAGTGTGACGTACGAGTGGTTCGCATTGATTGGGTGATTGTAAGTGTGAGTTGGTCAAGTAGCCAATCGTAGTGCTGCGTTCAGTGTGTGTGTCACCCGAGTTTATTATCGTATGTACGCTTTATATGTAAGTGTAGGCAAGGGAGAGAGAAATCTGCCGACACCGTGTTTCATATGATTAGGATTTAAACCGCCAGTCTCTATAAGTCTATGGTCACACCTCAGCAGTTATCCTCTGCATCAAAAAGTAATCTTGAATTGTTCGTAAAAAAAATCTGGTTATGCCCTGTAATGCCATTGCCGTCGTCATCCGTCGTACGCATCAAGGAGCACTGCTAGCAATAATCAAACTTATAGCTCCAAGCGCTACTGAGCGAACCCCCAGTTTCTGAAGCGCGATCAAAGCTAATCGGCTGTCAAGTCACTTGCTATTTCTATCTAATTTGAAGTAACAGCTGAAATGGGTGGTAAGTCTCTTCCAGCTGGTCTTGATCTGCAAACCCAAGTTTGGTACAGCGCGCGTCTCGCCAGCTTTGTTGACTCGCAAATGGAATACGACGGAGGTTATGAAAAGGGCTCCCGCGTGCGTAAAATGTAATTTGAAACGTGTTACAAGCTCGCCACAGGCTATATTGCCCCAGTACCTGTTAAAACGTAATTGCTGCTTTGCGTCCGATTGTTTTGTTTTTTATGCAAATTTTAAACTAAATTATTTTACCTTCCAGGGAGGTATTGTTCAAAAGCACGGGAGAATGGAAAAATTATGATCGCGTGAGAGAAGAGGTGAACAGTACCATCATCGTTGTTTTATGCAAAGCCTGAAATATTTATATAGGTAATCCTCGTTACAATGTGTAATAAGATTGATGCATAGATGTTTATTCTTTGTCTGGGTGTTATGTATTTACAAAAAGTATATATAGTAAAAAGTATTTAAATAAGCATATTATTATCAGCTATCTGGTTCCCATTACAAGCTTTGACTTAGTTTGGGGCTGGATAGCGCTATGTGGAAAGTCCACCACTTTTTAACCTATAGGTATAGCAGTGGAACAGTTGCTGGGAAAAAGTCTCCCTCACATTTTTTCCACTCCACCCATATTTATTTATTTATATTTATTACCGTATTTTTTTATCATAATCTAACACATATAATATGTTATTATTATGTAGATTATAGATTTTAAACTATTCCCTCACTTCTTGTCGTGTCTCTACTCTCAAGTTATTTATACAAAACCAATTCTTTACTATCTAGCAGCCACAATTCTTAACTTCACATCCGAGAGAATGTTCAAAAGTCATATTTCTTCGAACTCGCCGGAAACTGAGGGAACCGCGGACATTTTCTAAAATGAATAACGTCCTTTGAACTAATGCGTCTGCATTATGTATTCGAAGCGCAATCGACACACGTGCGGGATGAAACAGCACACTGCAGGCAAAGTTTAACCATTTATGTCGGACTCCGCAAAGCTAAAGGGAAAACGTAGACGCAGCTAGAAAAATATTGCCGGACGAAGTCATTAGAAACTCTATGTTGCCTACAGAAAATAGAAACAGCGCAGGAATAGCGACTGAATTGAGACCTTGCAACGGTGCGGCGAAAGTCGGAAACTACGGAATGGCCAGGCAGGAAAAGTTTGAAAATATAGAACTAGTTTTTGCAGAGTAGCTTCTTAAGTAGCATCCGACTTTGCTTAGAAACAGGTTCTTAGCAACAATAATTGCTCTTTTTTTCGTCCCGTTTCAATTGCTTCAGTGTTATTGAAATAATGGGAGTAATGAATTCTACTCACGGCTTATCGTTACGCCCGACACCACAATAAATAATAAATAAATAAATAACGCTGGACAATCCACACAGCACTATCTAGCCCCAAAGTAAGCTATTCAAAGCTTGTGTTATGGGTACTAGATAACTGATATATTTAATACATTATATACTTACATAGATAGATATTTTTTATTATACATAGAAAACACCCAGACCATCGAAACAAATTTCTGCAAAAGTCACCATTAGCATCCACAAAACATTGTAACAAACGGAAAAATGTATTGAACGCCATAAATTTCCCACGAAGCGTGCCATCTGATAACCTTAATTGCTATTGTAATGGAACTTTGGCCATTCGTCGCAAAATGCTTTCAAAACACTGCATCCATTACGACTGCCGACGAACGTATAGCGGCATTCATCATCCCGAGATGGGAAGTAAAGGAGTGGGAGGAGAGTCCACACATTTTATCCTTGTTTTTAACACAGACTATGTGGCAAAAATAAATTAGACGAAGGTACAAAAACAATGTTGTTTATTATTTTTAGTCACTTTACATTTTACATTTTGTATAATATTCCTATATTTCGATACAATTTATGATTAATGATAGACTTTATCGATATTTAAATTCTTTAAGAAACCCCGGCAACTGCGGGGGCAAATAGTGTAACGAATCCCAATTGTTATCGTTACGAGAACTTTCGGGTTTAGCATATAATCTCATTTGGCTATTTTTAAAATTTTCTTTTTCCGATATATTCTTACACAGACCGGAAATTTCTAGTAGATCGTTTGAAACTGAATCATACCTATTTTTGTGGTATGGACATACTGCTTCAACGTAGTAAAAGCATTGCTCATTTGCGCGAGGGTTTTTCTGAAGCACTGGCTTACACGCACATGGTTTTATAACAATATGGGGTAATTTATCCTTCGATTTTATGAATTCCCTTTTCGGAAGAGTACTATTGCATTTTTCTGTACATTTGTCAGGATCACAAATCTTACAGCTGCCATTTCGATTTCGTTTAACTTTACTCCAATCTATGCCACACATCTCAGGACGGAAAAGTCGTAAGCCAGTATCGTTTTTCGATGTGTCCTGATTCCCGTTTTTATTAGTGCACTGAAGTTCGTCGCAAATACATTTTGAAGGATCGCAGCCACTTTGGTTCGGTTTAGCGTTGCAAGTTGTTGCTACCGCTTTGTTGACTGGACGTTTTAATTTCCCAATCATATAAGTAGATCTTGTATCAACGGTGCTGTGTCCAGCTGCACTATTTATCAATAAATGTTTTCCAGTTTCAATTTCTTTGACTAGTTTTTTATCAACTATTACGAAAATGTTTCCCGACGGTGTAATCTTGAGGGAGCCATAATGAGTCTTGTCTTTTTGATCATCATTGAGCACAATCGTTATTTCTCCTGACTGGGTTCTTCTAACGGGTATTAATCCTTGAGAGTTATTCTGCAGGTAACTTTTTAAGTTGTTTATAAAAGCTCTTTTTGACTCTTTTCCCATCACGACCGCATATTGTCCTGAACTACTTTTCTTTAGTGCTGCTAAAGGTTTTGTTAGTATATCTTCGCAACTGGGGGTTATAATTTTAGCCTTATCATATAAATTAGAGTCACTGCTCGATTTAGTACTCGAAAGTCTTTTTGCTTGACTTATTTTTCGCGATGCCAACACAACAGCTGGCAACAGCTTTTCTAAAATCTCTCTAAATACTTTAGATTCTGAATTTACTGACGGACGCCTATGACTGAATTTTCCTGTTACATTATTTTCTATTACTTTTATATTTCCAGATGGAGATTTCACAAGTACAGCATTCGATTTAAAACATTTATCACTATCATCAAAATTGATCACATAGTTATTAGAACTAGTTCTTAACATGTTTATATTGCATTCTGTGTTGTCCGCCAGAGTATTCTTAAATACTTTTTCGTATTCTTTCTCATATTCCTTATCAAGAGTTATAATAAAATTATCTGAAGGAGTTGATTTTAAAACCGCAGGTGGATCAATAACGCCAAAGTCATTTTTTATTCTCAGTGTAAAAAACTCTTCCTGTTTTATAGTTTTTTTAGTATCCATAGACTTAAGTACAGGTTCAGTTAATACTACTAAAACTCCCCCGGAAGGTGTTTTTCGAACCACTGCATTCAGAGATTTATTATCTCGACCGATATTCAGATAATATGAACCAAATTCTGTCTTTTGCAAAGATACAGCACATTCTTTTGCATTACCTTGAATATCTCCAAGCAAAGCTAATTCATGCACATCAACGGCTATGTTTCCAGAAATCGTTTTAGTAAGTGGAGCTTCTATTTCAGTAATGGATCCATTTTTATTGTCAATTTTTACGTCTATATATTTGTTCACACTATCATATTTCCGCAATAATTCATTAACAAGTAATCTATTACCATTTTCTTTCTTATTTAACCTTGAACCGTTATTATTTTTGACAACTTTGCTACATGCTGAAGTCTTCTTTGGTATATTCTGATCTTTTTTTACGGCGGGTGACATTTCTTTTTCATTCTCTTCAACTTCCTCTTTAGCTTGTAATTTTTTGATGAACTTGTCATGTACCTCCAACATTCTAGTTCCTGACAAAGTCCTATTAACCAAAACTTTGTAAGCATCTTCAGTTGAACTATCTTCAACATTAAAATTTACACTAAATTGCCCCGAAGCAGTTTTTTTAAGAGACACTAAAATATTTGGATTTTCTGAAGTTTTTTTGTCAATGAGCTCAATTACTTTTTCATCTAACGCAATAGCTAATGTTCCCGATGATGTTTTGGTAATTTCTGTTAACAATTTGTTGTTAGTGTCATCATAACTTTGACCGGTCACTACTTTTAATTGATCGTTCATTGTATTGTTATCTTTTTCCTCAAAAGTAACACTTTTGTTTCCAATATTATTATTTTCGATACTTTGATTAATATCAAGCATTAATTGTCCCTTAGAAAATAATATATTCGCCTGTCCGTTTGGCATGTCTCTATCTATTGTTTGCCCTAGCGCAGGATATTTGACATAAGATTCTTTCCTTATCTCATTTTCAATGAGAGAAAATCTACGATGAACGTCGTCCGTACCTTGTCCCCCAACAGTAGCACACGTACTCATACCACAACTTTTGATAGTACTAGCTTTCGATTGCTTGGTATCTGTAATTTGTGCAAAAATAATTTGCTTGAAAAAGCAATGTCTTACCTTACGTGGGAGTACAACACAAAAAAATGGAAAAATTTATAATAATACACTGAAATATATTTACCTACGACACTGCTACAATGTGTTCACATATTTATTTGGTTTTCCATGTGCGATGCATTCTTAATTTTAGAGGTATGTGTGTGTTTCACGTGCAATGTAATACTTTTTAAGCTTCTTAGGAGCAGAAGCTTCACTACGCACGAAATTCTCAGCTAAATATTTATGCAAATGCATTGGTCTCCTTGTATTATTATTATTATTTATGAAAGGATTTTTATTATTAAATCTACATTTTGGATCTTCTGCAATTCCTGTATTAGAATCTTCCGTTTTCCCAAGCATATTTTGAACAAAATATTTAAAATATTTTCCGTGCCTCTCAGTTTTATTAGCTTTTATAGGAATACTTGAATCGGAAAGCAGGTTTTGAGACGAAAAACTTCCATTAATTTGAGAGAACAAAATTTCATTGATATCTTTTTCTCGTCTCGCCATTACATCGAGAGAGGAACTCTGAAAACTGTTGTCTTCTAGATTTGCTAGGTTACTTAATTTTGCCATTGTTTCAATTACTTTTCTTAAGACCACTTTATTCAACAACGTTTGGATGTATATAGCAAATTCGTCTTTCTTTGATTCTTCTAAAGCCTCATTTGTAACTTCAATTTCTTTATTGGTTATATTGCTCCCATTGTTATTGGGAGTTGATGATGATGAGGATAACTTTTTAATAAAAGATTCAACAGTCATCCACTCAACTCCAGAATCATGATCACATGTAGCGTTGCTCTCTGATACAATAATGTCTTTCATTAGATCCTTCACAGTTTCACAAATATTTCTTCCAAAATAGGTCATGCTAGAACAGTTATAATTAGTACCCACTATATTTTCTACAGAAGCGTCTTTTTTACATCTTGAGTTACAAGAGCTTAGATAGCTTGTAAGTGGGCTAGTATTTTCATTCATTTTGACGTTTGGGGGGTGAAATCTTGGATCTAGTATAACTGTTAGTCTTGTATCAATATTTCCGAGTTTCGCATTAGGTTCTGGGTTCGGGAATAGTCTTATGAGTTCTTTTGACTGAGAGATGTCATTGCAGCCAGTATTTTTGCAAACGTGAGTGAGATTTTTCTTTTGGAGCATTTCAAGAAGCGCACCAGTACCTTCTAAAAGTAGGAACTCTGATGAACTGCTATGTTTTTGAGATTGTGTCCCGGAGCCTTTAGTTGCCAACTTAATCATTCGTATAGAATTTGCAGTAGAGCATTTGCAACCATTCACAGTGCTTCTTAACGAACTGTCATGATCATCTTTCAACGTCACCTAATATGAAAACATGTATTTAGATGTTAAGCATGGTGGTTTCATGTTTTAACTACAGAAATAAAACCACCATGCGTTTTTGTTGAGTTTATTAAAATCAAATGAGATAAATCAAGTAGGTATCTATTGATCAAAATGTACCTAGATACGGCTAATTTGTATATTGAAAGTCTCTACTACAAGTTGCAGAAGATTTGCAGTGGAAAGAATCGTTGCTCAACATTGCGTAACTTACTTTTTCGATAGGAGATACTTCAATGTACTTTCCCATCACTTCTTCAATAATTCTTTCTCTTGGAAGACTTCTACGATCTAAAATCACGAAATATTCTTTGCTGTGACTATTCCAATAAAATAATTTCATATGTACCTATATTTGTACTCCCACGTAAAAACTAACTAGGTACTTTCTATAAAAGTTTAACTTACTTCCTCGACATGCGCAAGGTTTCACTGGAGTATTTCCACATTTACAGGTTATCTGTAGCATAAAAATAACCCCTATAATTATAACCTCTCTCGCTTCGGTGGAAACATAAATTGGCTTTATTTTACTGCCGAGAGGGATGGCCGGACCAAAACTTTGAGAAAGTTACGCCAAAGTTAGTTACCAAATTTTCCAAAACCGGTATGTCGGGCACGGGAACAGTAGACATAAAAGTCTTCGGTAATGAATTCAACGACTCCGGTCCCAGGACACATTGAGCAGCCCTCATACTCTTGGAGAAAGGGCAAGCTGTGCCGGAGCAAGGGTCAGGCCTCCACTGCGCCACATCGGTGCCGACGCAAGACGGGACAGCATGCATAGCACAGTCAGGGCCACAAGCGGTGGAGTCTTTGTGAGGGCAGACGACGACTTCACCCTAGGAAATATAATAATTCAAGACTCCAAGAAAGTCCAAGACATCACATGGCATTGAACATAAAATAAGTTACAGAAGTTTTCAGACTAGGTACAAGCAAAGTAAGTTAGTCATAGTAAAGGTCAAAGGAAACATCTGTTTGGCATAATCCGTGGTGGTATCCCCTTACATTTTTCGTGCTTTTTTAATGTAAAATAATTCATTAACAATGTATTATGACCATACCGGGTCATCTTCCTTGTCCTTATTTGGAGGGCATGGCGTAGGGTCCTTAGGTGGTGGCGGTGCCCGTTTAGTACAGATGCAGCCTTTAGGACCGCCAGGACAGTTACACTCACTGGTACCGCCCCAACGACGGCACGACTCCTAAAGAAACAAAGTGACTCAAACAAAACATTTATGGCCATTTTAATCAGTCATGCAATAGACCGCATTGAAAGTGAGGTGTGAAATGTGCACAAATCATCAACAAAGTTCCCTGAATCTTTTCCGTAAGTATTTGTTTACTCGTTATCATTTTATGGTCATCATCATTATCTTCCTGCTTCATGAAGGGTCGGCACAATAGGTTTTTTCTCCCCACTTCCATCATAATGATTAAATAGAAATACGAAAAATGTATGTGGCTACCTTTTTAGCTACCGTCCCCTTGTCAACTTTCGGCACTTTAACAGCAGTCACTTGTTTTAGACATAGCATCAATTGCTTGTAGGTATCAGGATCCATCTAAAAATCAAAACAGTTGTGTGTAGGGATAAAAACCAAGAACACAATTGAACTCAACGTAAACTAACATACCCGCAGACTAAAAAGCAATAAATTTTATAATACTCGAACGAAAGCTATAGGCTTTGGACATATCGTGGAATAGATTAATGTTTAGGTAATTACACTGTTTCCGGGTTTTATTCTATCTATATTTCCATGTTTTTTTCTATCAAGGAATGTATATTTTTAATAAATAGGTATCTGGTTTCCATAATACAAATATTGCTTAGTTTTGGGCTAGAAGGTGTAACGTGCAATGTCTGCTAATATTTATCTAAAGTTTTATTTAGTGATGATGAGATAATATCAAAATAAAAAACATAGATCAGACCTAACCTCACACCGAGTTTTTACAGCTCCACCAATGATCGTCAAGTTTAAATTCTTTTTCACCGTGTTGAGAATGAACTCCTGCAAGATCTTCTTCGTCTCATCATTGAGCTTCCCATTCCTGCTTCGTCGAAGACAATTTAAAACAGCTTCGGCTACTGCCTTCCCTGGCCCAGTTTTACTCTGTCTTTCAAGCACAGTGTACATGTTATCGAAAACGTTGTCTAGGAACTTCTCTTTGACACTCATGCAAACACAATCCATAGTGCTATCTAGATTGCAATGGTCGTCTTCGTATATACAATCCCTTAAAAATAAGAAACTTTTATATACCTAAGGACCTACTCTTGCTCTTGGGAAAACCTAAATGTGTGGAAAATAAAAAAAAAATAAAAAAAAAAGCTTGTCATGTTAAAAATCCAATGATACGAAACGCTTTTAAACTGCCTGAGACCTTCTCTGGAAAGAAACTATTTGACATGATAAAGATTCAATGTGACGAGACACTTATAATGCAAAAGAACCCCTAGGTAATCTAAACGCCCGTTTCTGAAAGCTCGATTAAAGCTATTCGGCTGTTATGTCAATTTCTATCTCTAATTTGAAGTAATAGCTGAAATAGCAAGTGACTTGACAGCTGATTAGTTTTGATCGGGTTTCAGAAACCGGCGGTAAGTCTCGAGAAGATCTATTTTCCATTGATCTACTAATCTACTTCATAGAGTAAAGAGCAAATACCGTTCCTCAGCGCAACGCGGACAGTCCGTACAATACTTCCTAATATCAGTGGTGTCAGTGCACTGATGGCATCTTATGCATTTAACACGATATGCGGATATTTCATTATCCATTTTCTTTATTTCCTCGTTGATGGTTTCTTTTTTGTTCTTGCATCGATCCTTACACATGTCCATTGTCTGGTTCAATAAGCTTATTTCTTGGAGACATGCCTCTTTCTGCAAAAAGTTTTTAGCCTCAAAATGACACAGCTATCAACCCTTTCTATGGTATCTAACTTACTTTAGAAATCTCTAACTGCAAACTGCTGCCTTGCAAATACCATATGTTACCAAATAACTTGTCGCAGATCCAACTTCTATTAATATTGTTCAACTGCCTGTATGATCGGCTGTTCCATTATAGTGCCATATATTATAAAATTAGTGTTTACAGTAGTGTTATCAGTCAAATCCAGGCAAGACTAACTTTTTCACCAAAGAATCACCACCAGAAAACCCACGCAAACACACCATGGAATTAATAGATTTAGTATTGAGTGATAATAATATGAATTGAATGAAACAAAACGATTAAGTAAAAAGGGAGCTCCAGAACCTCCGCTCTCAGATCTTCGTTCTCCAGTTTTTTCTGAAGTAGAATTGTGCAGATTTTTTGCAGATCTGCTCTTGCTTCTTTTACAAATTTAGTCCCATCCTGTTCCTTGACATGTTTGAACTTATTCTCTTCACCTAGCGATGTTTGCAATAGTGCTATGTCCGCTGCTATACTTGCTATTTTAATCTGAAAAAGCTCTTAAATTATAGGAACATACCTAATCATGAATGCCTGCCTATACCTAAATCAGTTTGTAGAAACAAGTAGGTAGGTACCTAATTTAAGGCGCTGTACATAGAGCGTTCTAGATCTAAGATGGAAGTGACCCTTCATCACTTATCATAAACACTACTCTTAGATTCATGAAAGCGGTTATTACTTACATCTGAAGCTTGTCTTTTATGACTCAGGGATTTCTTCGCGACGTCAGTTTCTTTCGTATTGCTCTCAATCCTTTTCTGGAAGTCGCTGATCTCGATATCCACACATTTGATATCGTTTTTCTTCTCGTTTAGTTTATTTGAGATCTCTTGCTGGCATTTGTTGATATTGTTCATTTGGAGATCGAGGTCTTTTTTGTTTTTGCGCCATTTGGTGTTGCTTGCCTCTACATCTTTTAGCTTGAACATAAAATAATGAACGTTTCAAATGTCAGACATGGGACAATGGGAGACATGTTTTGCTTAGCAGCTTAGCATTGTTTATGATTGATGATTATTGACCACCTTCAGTATCGCTTGTTCTTTTAATCCTAATCTATTGATTTAAAATTGTATGCTTATACGCGCTCATATGGCGCTTCAGATCCAGATCCAGATGGTGAAGAGTTGTGAATGATAAAGTGATCGTTGGAGGGAGTCACGAACCTCAGTACGACGCGAGGAGGACGATGGTAGCTTAATCATCAGATCTGCTTACTTACTTACCTAGCTCGTAAGATTTACCTACCTGTTTCATCAAATTTTTCTGTCTCTCCAAAGACTCGGCAACTCTTTTCTTGTACGCGTCTTCCATACAGGACCACATACAGTCAGCTTGCTTCAACAGTTGAACGCCTTCCTTTTCCCGATGCTCGAGGTGCTGGATTTGGTTCATAAGCTCTTTCTGCGTATTCATCAGCGCGCTAATTTTTTTGTTGCATTTCTTGTCAAACGAGGCCGCCTAGAAAACTCAAAAATCGCTAGAATATTGTTATATTAATATTATTATTATTATTCAGCCGCTACGGTCTCACTGCAGGGTAAAGGCCTCCCTTCCTTCTTTCCACTCTTCGCGATTCAACGCATCCACAGGCCACGAGCTCAGGTGGCAGTCAAGCTCGTCTCTCCATCTCATTCGAGGCCTTCCACGTCGCCGTCTTGCATTTTGTGGGATCCAGCCGGTCGTCCACAATGTGTCGGGCATGCGGCAGAAATGGAACTGGGCTGGACACGCCCAGTTCCATTTCAGGCTGGCGGCTTTTTGACCAACGTCAACGATGCGGGTTTTGGAGCGCAGTGTACTATTCCGCACGCGGTCTGACAGTTTAACACCTAAGATACTGCGCTCCATGGCTCGTTGGCATACCCCAAAGGCGGACTTTTGATGCTTTGTCATTGACCAAGTCTGAGCACCGTATGTAAGGATGGGGAGGATGCGTACGTTCATGAGCCTCTTTTTAAGGGTCAGTGGTAGTTTGCCCTTCATAAGGTCTTTCATTGACAAAAAGCATTTCCAGGCATTTTCTGTGCATTCTGGAAAGATACTGTTTGGTCAAGATAAAGATACTCCTGAACGTACTCAATCCTCATACCATCCACATCTACATTGTGTTTTGTGAAAGAAGAGATAAACGGAAACCCACCTCCTTCAAATTGCACAGGACTTTGCTAAGTGGCAATGTGTCGCTGTTCGATGGCTGTGGAGATAAAAGCTTCGAAGCGCCACATTTTTTACTTTCTTTCGATGCACTACCTTGGCAGCATATACTGAAATCAAACAAATAAACCCTCATACCTCATACAACCCATATAATATTAATATACCTACCCACCGGGATTCTCTCGGTGCATAGAAAATCGTCTATGTCTTCGAGCTACACCGTCCTGCAGTGCGAAAAAATCACCCAAGTGACTGCGGAATCCGCCATGAGTTTTTGATTTGACATTCTGTAATACATTGACCTTGACTAACGCCGATCACATGAATGTTTTGGCGAGTGGAAATACCAACGTGAGGCGATGCTCGTGATAGATGTGAGCGCGAATCCACTCCGTGGAACTCCCTGCGATTACGCTGTATATAGAATCTAAGCCCTGCTCCATCAATGACCCAAATGACACTTACCTAGGTACTTCCTCTACAATCTACCGAAATTTGATTGAAGGGTCCTTTGCGTTGGTTTAAAGAGTGTGGTTGCCGGTGAAATTGCACATGAGGCTTAACATCTGTGTAGGTAGTTACGTAGGTACCTACCTCAAATAGATGAACGCAGGGCAGTGCATCCTAGGGCACCTTTCGTGCGTGATTTATGACGTCATACTCTGTTATAGGTGATACCTAGTTGGGTACCACTCAAAATCTGGCCATCTAAGTACTTGTTCCGTCAGATACTTAGTTGTTTAAAACACTTTTGCTGAATATCCTTACTTTTTGATTTTGTTCAATGCATCCTTTTGCTTGTCCTCGTCTTCTTCCTTGCCTGACGGCTTCTCCTTTTCAGCCATGTAGCACGTGACTTGCTGGGGACGAAACATGGAGGTTGTGGTGGTCAGCCCCATGCGCTGTTTTACTTGTTGCTGAAACAAAAAAAAAACTTCTCTAAATAGAGGTGGGTAGTCTGTGGGTTAGGTAGATAGATACCTATCTAGTTTATACTTTTATGTAGGCTTACAAAAGAATCGGTATCTCCTAGATGTCTAGGTACTTAAATTTACAAGCTATGTGCCTACCTAGATAGGTAAAATTAAGTATGTAGGTACTTAAGTAGGTACCTAGGTACCTACCTACAGAACAGAGATGTCTGGTTTTATTTTTACCGTAAGATTACAATCGGGATCCTCTTTCAGTATGTTCCAAAATTCACACATGAGTTTGATGCCAGGGTCGTTGCTGGAGCCATAAGACGATGGATAATCGACCTCAGAGGCTCGCGAAGACAAGCAGTTTAGCTCCTGAATCAGCTCATCCAAGGCCCTATAGCGACGATTGAGGCAGTCCGGCACTTCGCGCATTTTGACAATTTGCTGGAATCAGGACAAAAGTGTCGGTGAAGAGCTCACAAGGATTTTTACATTATACAGAATCGAAACAGATAGGTTTTTTATTTATTTGTCATGGCTTGAGATCACAGGTAAAAGCGTAATTTGTTTCCGAAAGTTTTGCTAAAATTTTGACAAGCAGTTAGTGGGTAATTGACACAGATTTATGTAATTGAAGTAGGTAATTGATTTCTGGCTAATTGACATTCCTTAGTTTTCAAAAAAATTGCACCTTCTTTGCTCTAGTTATTTGGCGCAAGTGTATTTTATCATAGCCATAAAAACTCCTTGCTGCTTCGCTGTGCAGGTTTCTGGTATAATATTTGAGGTCAGTGTTTAAAATACAGATCAATGGTAGGTAGGTACATTCAAATTCCTTGGTAGGTAGATACCTACTTCTTTTTGCGCGACGCGCACTATACAACCTACGGTACCAAACCAAAGTTCCTATATTTTTTGATCTCAGTATTCTCAGTTTGCATTGTTTGTCATTGTCAAACAAATCTGCATTCGCTTAAAGACACTGGAACCTAGTCCAGCGTCATTAAAAAAAATCTTTGTGACAGTGACAGACCGGCAGACGGGAAGGAATACCCATTTGTTTTGTTTTTCTCTTTTCTGAAGTTGGTTCTTGTTTGCTTGTTTCTGAAGTGTTTTTTTACCAAGCAATACGTATATTTTTTTCTCCCCTTCTGATTTCTAGGTTCATTATTCGTATGTACCTACCTACCTATCATCTTACAGAGTGAAGTCGTAACTCTTGGCTTTGATAGTAAAACTTGTAGGTAGCCGGCAGATAACATTATCAGTAAATTAGCAACATAGAGCAGTAAGTTCAAATCTCACACACATGTACAAACAATGGCAGAACTAGGTCCAGTATGTATATTTACTTAGTTGAAACTTAGTAGATAGACAATTCTGATAAAAGCTAGAATTATCTTGTTCTAGGAACATCCAATAAACTTGATTCCGGAGCTCTGTAGACAGTTTTACCACTTAGGATGGGTAACTGGTACTGGAGGAGGGATTTCTATCAAGCAAGAGTAAGAATAAATCTGTACTAATTTCATGCCATAATATTTTTCTTAAAGGTCAGCAGCCCGATTACGCTAATGTCTGGCTATCAAGATGGCTTATTGTAGCAATTGTATAGGATGGGAATCAAATATAAAATTGAAAGCGCCGCAGGGACTACAGGGATACTGTAATCACAAATAATTTAATTTACCATTTTTATTAGTTTTATTGTGGTTACTACCCATGGATATTATAAAGATGTTTATAAATGGTTTGGCTAATGCTTGCTCCATTTAATATCTTTCAACATGTCAAAATGTGCAAGTGCCTATACATATTACATTTTACGGGTTGGCTATAGCAATCCTTGTACCTGAGTTGAGGGTTGGGGATAGGGGGGATGCAAGTGGGGGTAGATGACAAGTCTTCCCCTAGAGTCCTTTTTTCTAGGAAATGAAAAAAAATACTTTAATTTTTCAGGTAAGTTACTAGTTAGGTTAGGGTTTTTTTTATATGAAGAAAATTGGTAGTAATATTTCATCTCTATGACAAAAAGACTCAAGGGAAGAAATTCTCATTAGGTTAGGGTAATTTTTTTTTTTTTAAAGTTGAGAAATTTGAAGTAAAATATTACTTTTTTTACTTTTTTCATTTCCTAGAAAAAAGGACTCAAGGGGAAGACTTGCCATCTACCCCCACTTGCATCCCCCCTATCCCCAACCCTCAACTCAGGTACAAGGGTAGCTATAGTTTAACCCATTTTACTACTATTTTTGTCATGTGTGTGTGCATTTTAAGTTTCTGAATAAATTATTATATGAAAAAAAATGTTATCATTTACCATCATTGACAGCCTGCATGCAGTATTCCACTGCAGGTCCATACATTTCAAGAAGGAACAATTTCTAATTCATCAACTTCCCGCTATTGTTTCTATTTTGTTGGTTCAGGTGGGAAATAACATTATTTTTATATTTCAGCCACAAAATTTACATAGCCCCTTCCGGAGTACAAAAAGAACGCATGAAGAGTGATGAACTCTTTGTACAGACTATTGATGATGAAGACTTGGATTGGCCACCACCAGAAAAACAGTTAGTACTTATATAAAAATATGGCTTGGACCTACAGTTACATACAGTTTGTATACAGTAGTTTAGTATACAGTTTGTATTTATTTTCTTGAAAAATAAGGCTTGGACTACTTACTCTAGAATCTACATTGAGAGAGAGTTCATGGGACTGTCTATCAATAAAATCAAAACAAAACTGATGAAGTTGACCTCCTTTTCCTCCGTTGGACTCCTCTCAGGCCCAAATAGCTGCCGGAGCATTTAAGTGGTGAACAGCTTTAATTACTTTGGCTCTTACATCTGTAATGATGGCAGTTGTGTGGCATCATTACAGATGCCATGAGAAAAGACGCAATGACTTCTGAATGGCATCATTCTGTGATGTGATCCAAATGGCCACCAATCGAAGGTGGTGCAAACAATCAGTACACTCCAGCAGCGCAAGTACCGTTCTTATCGATCGCTTATTTGACATTAAGAATCGTCAAAAAATCGCTAAAAATGGTTTTACCCATTGTTGAAACCATTTTTAACGAATTTTTGACGATTCTAAATGTCAAATAAGCGATCGATAAGAACGGTACTTGCACTCCTGTACAGGAAAGACACCTTTAAGTGACTACAATCTTCAGTTATGAAGTGCCAACTACAGAAGAAGACTCTAGATCTAGAATACCTTGGGGCTAAGCTACTTTGTCAACTGGAACTGGCACTAGAGTTAAAACGTTTCAAGGTGGTCCTTGACATATTTTGAATTTGTTTAGTTTGATGATAGATGGCGCTGTATGGAACGACTAGGTACGAATTACTTTTTTTTTTTCAGACTAAAGAAAAGTCAATGCACCCCGTTATTCATGCTCGCATACCGCGAGCGAGACGCCGGCGCCGTCATACACACACACTCGTCTCACGCGGTGCGCTGCACGCTGCTTTATGATAAGGAGTTTGTTATCACACACCAGGAGATGATCAAGGTAGTCTTCATAAAAATCAACAAAGCCATTATGGATTAATTATAATTAACTACCTGGGTATTTTTTTTCTATTTTCGGTTTAAAGATTTACCTCCGGTTTCTGAAAACTCGATCAACACTAATCGGCTGTCGAGTCACTTGCTATTTCAGCTTTTACTTTAAATTACGACGACCTCAGTGGCGCAGCGGGCGAGAGTCCGTCTGCGACGCTAGAGGTTGCGGGTTCGATTCCTACCTCGGAACTAATTTGTGTACGATCTGCAGAAATTTGTTCCGATGGTCTGGGTGTTTTCTATGTATATAATAAAAAAATATCTATCTATGTAAGTATATTGTATTAAATAAATATCAGTTATCTAGTACCCATAACACAAGCTTTGAGTAGCTTACTTTGGGGCTGGATGGTGCTGTGTGGATTGTCCAGCATTATTTATTTAATTAGATAAAAATAGCAAGTGACTTGACGGCTGATTGGTGTTGATCAAGCTTTCAAAAACTAGGGGTTAGTCTATGATTATACTCATATTGTACTGTATGTAGGGTATCCGAGACGCATCATTAGGCCGATTTCTCCGCTACGACGAGAAGCTAGTGATCCCTATAATCGAGAACACGCCGTTCGAGCGCGACCTGGCTGGCAGCATGGCTGAAGCCTTGAAGAGGTACCCTGGGACCAGCGCTGTGCTGGTCAGGCGGCATGGAGTCTACGTATGGGGTCCCACCTGGCAGCAAACTAAGACTATGTAAGTTTCGTAAGTTTACAACTTGAGATAGCTTGATTTGCAAGCCTATAAACCCGAATTTATTTTCTAATTATTATTATTTTAAAATTTTGTGTTTTAATCATTTTATTGTATTACTAGTAGCGCCCAGCGGTTTCAACCGCGTAGTTTTAAATCCCGGTATTCCCACGGGATAAAATTTAGCCTATTCTCTGTGTATACTCGTATCTGTATAGACCTTGGACGAATTTAAAATAGAATTCTCGAAAATAGAGATCTGATACTTATTATATTTTGCAAAAAAGGTACTTATGTATTTGTGGTTAGTTTTGCGATGGCGATTCAAATAATTTGAGATTATTAAATTCTGTTTTTAAGTATTAAGCCTCATGATCGATGTAATTAGTAGGTAGGTACATCTAAACCGTGATTTCGAAATTCTTAAAAAAACATGCAGTATTTTTAACCATGCTTAAAATAAGATGACCTTCTTAGTCTTAGTTAATAAGTGTTTATTTTATTATTTCTCTTCCAGGACTGAGTGTTACGACTACTTGTTTGAAATGGCTGTGGAGATGAAGAAACTTGGATTGGATCCTGCTTTTAACCCGGAAACTGGTAAAAGCGCTCTCAACGAGAAGTAAGAGTACATTAAAACGAAGACAAGACCTAATGTGACTCTCGCTCGCACGTTTTGACTTGTTGAAAGATATAAAATCACTAAACTAATTTTTGAAAAATTGCAAACAACCATTTTGTGTGCAATCACATTGCGCACAGTGTAGTAAAAAAATCATTTTGATCGATACAAGTTTTCCTACTTAAAAGTTTGCTTTTCTAGTTTTCGTACTCAAGTTTTGAGTAGGAATACTTGCATCATACAAAATTAAATTTTTACCAAATTATGCGCCATGTGATTGCACACAAAATGGTTGTTTGCGATTTTTCAAAATTGGAATTTGTGATTTTATATCTTTCAAAATGTCTAATCGTGCGAGCGAGAGAAATATTAGGTGTTGTCAACGCCTTAATTCTATTTTTTAAGTGTTACTGTTATTATTACATATATTTTATGATAATCATTAATATCAATCGAGGTGCAAAATACTGGGTAGGTATTTGTGTTCTAGTAAAAAATAATGAGGTTATTCCTTTCCTACATAATGTCATCTAACAAAAACCTAGACTAAATGCAATGATGTAGAATTTATAATAACTATGCAAGTAAATACAATCATTTTGTACACAGAAATCAACGTTTATTGAACTACTCCTTCCTTTCTTTCCTCCCTCAAAAGCTCGGATACAATACTTCGTGAAATAGCAGTTATTTTTATATTTTTTATATCTTCCGTCTCCCTCTCGCCTTTGACAGTCCGTCTGTTTATCCCGTGCACACTGGACTTGCATGTCTTAAGAATAATATCTTTGGCTTCCTGTAAATCCTCATTCGTAAGCAATATTTCGTTATTACGTTCTAAATTTAAATATTCCGTAGTAGCCATCTCATATAAAGTGTGAGTGTCTAAAGAGTCTTTATGCTTCTGGGAGACGACTTGCTTGCGCCGTAATATCTTTCGTAAGTCGTCGAGATAAGGTCGGTTTTCGGCTATCTTGCCGTCGATCATTTCGACCTCCTTTTCGCTGAGTTTTTGAAGGTCTTCGAAGGCAATGTTGAATTTGTTTTTCACTGTTGGCGGCAGTTCTGTGAGAGATCCGCGGTTTTTATCTGAAACATCACAAAATCATTAGCTACTTTTTTATCAGTTAGTCGCACCGGGGCAGATTTAAATCCCAGTATTCCCACGGGATAAAAAGTAGCCTATGTGTTATTCCAGACTTTAATGTATCTCTCTGCCAAGTTTCATTCAGATCCGTTCAGCCGTTTCGGCGTGAAAGAGTAACAAACATCCATCCATACATACTTACAAACTTTCGCATTTATAATATTAGTAGGAAATGCCCATGAAAAGAGTAAGTTAACATATGACATACCGTCTTCTTCATCATAAACAGGCCTGATGGAGAAGAATGCTCGCATGATCTGGATCGGCTTCGATCCCTTATATGATTTGTCGAAGACATCGTATTCCACGCACACCACCTTGAGATAATTTGATAAGTATACCCACAGTATGAGAATACGTAAAACGTAAAAATAAGATAAATTTTTAAAATATATGCTTTGCAGTCATAATCTATCTGAATAGTAATGGTGTACACATGGATATGCAATATTACCACAGTCACTTTTATTTGCCTTACCCCCGGTTTCTGTAAGCTCGATCAACACTAATCGGCTTGTCAAGTCACTTGCTATTTCAGCTTTCACCTCAAATTAGAAACAGATAGCAAGTGACTTGACAGCCGATTAGTCTTGATCAAGCTTTCAGAAACCGGGGGATAGTGTAGCTTATTGTGTGTACATACCGAAAACCATACTTTTGCAGCAAAAAATTTTGTTCATTTTAAATTTTGTTCAACAAATAGTTTCGTAGTCATGGCTTGTACAGTCCCTAAGCCATGGCGTAGAATCAGTTTGCCATGGCGTAGAATCAGTTTACTATGGCTTAACATTCAGCTTACTTTCTCATCTAGTTTCCGGAGTTCCACGTTGTTGTGTTTGTATCTACTGAACTTCTCTGCGATGATCTTGACTCGGGGCACCTTGGATATCTCAATGTTACTGGAACGGTTTGAGGAGGGGGTCAGTGTTTCTGAAAATAAATAAAAACAATTAATGCTGGACAATCCGCACAGCACCATCTAGCCCCAAAATAAGCTACTCAAAGCTTGTACTATGGGTACTAGATAACTGATATATTTAATACATTACCTACTTACATAGATAGATATTTTTTATTATACCTACATAGAAAATGCACAGTTCGATAAGAAAGTTTTATTCTCTCGCACAATTAACTAAAGCGTCTATTAAACGGGCTAGAAATTGCGGCAATTTATTGCTGCATTTTGTATAGCTGTCCTGCTCACGGTCTATTTGCATAAACATTACAGACATAGGTACAGTTGCAGCTTGAAATTGCCGCAATTTCTAGCCCGTTTATTAAACGCATGTACCTACAGTCATGGGCACCCATCTCTAGGAACAGTTTTTTAGTTCCAAATAGACTTCAATAGATGGCGATACAGGTTTCGATTGAAATATAGGTTTTTGTTTTAGTCCAATTAAGAAGAATTATGGTCATGAATAGCCTGAGTTATACTGTGAAAAAATCTCCCATAAGCACGGGAAGGTGAGGAATCATGCTTTTATCAAATCCTTTATGTTTTTGAAAATGTTTTATTTTCAATATTGATCTCACTTTTTCTGGTGGCTGTAATTTGTACTACGTTGTTGTTTGCTTCCAAAGGTTTGTTTTGTGTATTGATGGCAACGCAACGCAACGCAACTTAGCGACATCTAGTGGCTGTGCGGGCTATTTTGCTTAGATTTGGAGGCAAAACAAATTAGCGCGAAGAATAGCCCGACTTAGGACGGGACCGTTTCAATGTATGGCGTGGGGTATCTATACTAGTATAGTATTCTTTTATCTGTGCTATTACTACAAAGCATATAATAGCTTACCTTCATCTTTACTCAGAATGAACTTATCGATATCATCAGCGTTGTCCACACTCTGCCATTGCGCGCCGTCAGATGTCTCCACGAATGAGGCCACAGGTTTGGCGTACTGCGAGCTATTCTCGACCTTATTGTTATCGCCGCAGAGCACTCTTCGCAACTCTTGCAGTTGGGTTATGGTCTCTGGGATGTTTGGGTTTAAGCCGTAATGTTCTAGTAGCATGCTTTGGTACTGAAATTAAATAGGTAGAACAATCGATAAATAATAGCATTCTATACAACACTCAGCCCCAAACTAAGCATTGTATTATTATTATGTTACTAGCGACCCGCCCGCACGCCCCTGCTTCGCACGGGTGCACATATCATGCATGTATTATACATTTTTTTTTATACTACCAAGGTAGCAAACAAGCATACGGCCCACCTGATGGAAAGCGGTCACCGTAGCCTATGGACGTTTGTAACACCAGAGGTGTCACACTCGCGTTGCTGACCCTTTAAAATAAACATAATAAACCTTCCTCTTGAATCACTCTATCTATTAAAAAAACCGCATCAAAATCCGTTGCGTAGTTTTAAAGATTTAAGCATACATAGAGACATAGGGATATAGGGGCATAGGGACAGAGAAAGCGACTTTGTTTTATACTATGTAGTGATTATGTATGGGAATATTGTAAAATTCCCATACAACAAACGAGTTTTTTTTTTTGCTGTTTTTATAGATAATGGTACAGCACCCTCCGTGCGAGAGTCCGACTCGCACTTGGACGGTTTTTTTATTAGTCTACACAATGAATATAAAGTATATAGCTCACCAGTTCATCAGCGTCATCCGTTAGCTGTCCGAACTCCCTCTGATCGGGGCTGACGTGGCAGCATCGGTTTGTCATCGGCTTTGCCTTGATTTCCTTCCTAGAAGTTATATTTTAAAATATAAATAAATATTGGTGGACATTCCACACATCACGATCTCGCCCTAAACTAAGCCGAAGCTTGTGATATGGGAACCAGATAGTTGATATACTACTTATGTACTTTTTGGGTTGGCTATAGCTACCCTGGTACCTGTGTTGAGGGTTGGGGATAGGGGGGTTGCAAGTGAGGGTGGGTAGGTGGCAAGTCTTTCCCTATAGTTCTTTTTTTCTAGGAAATGAAAAAAAAATCTTCACTTTTTCAGGTAAATTAAGAGTTAGGTTAGGGTTTTTTTTTTACTAAAGTGAAGAAAATTGGAAATAATATTTCATCTCCTAGACAAAAAGACTCAAGGGAAAGAATTCCCATTAGGTTAGGGTTATTTTTTCATTTTTTTTTTAAGTGAAGAAATTTGAAGAATTTTTTTTTCATATCATAGAAAAAAGAACTATAGGGAAAGACTTGCCATCTACCCCCACATGCATCCCCCTATCCCCAACCCTCAACTCAGGTACCAGGGAATACAACGCTGCTTGGCGGCAGAAAAAGGCGTGGTGGTAGTACTTCCCCGGACGAGCCCTTCACAAAGAGCTCTAATACAGCATTAGAGCTCCAGTAGGGAGTATTAGTAATACTCTTACCTCCTCTCGCTAGAAGACGACAAATCGACATGCCGTGATGTAAACACCTCGAACACTTCTGGTCCATTTCTCCTGACTCCCTTGATCCTAACTTCACTGTCGTTTCTCCTCGGGTACCGAGAAGGCCTACGTTGGTTTCTGTTCATTTTGAGATATAAACATAATTCACTAGGGATTTTGATCACATTTTAATCGGCAGTTTGGTGCTGTGTTTGACAATCATGTGACATGTTTTTATTTATTGGTTTTTTTTTTCATTTTGATCTTTGTCGTGACTTATGTCAGGCAAGAAAACAGCAGTTTTAGAAGTTAACCTTTTTTAGAATCCATCATCATGAGTATCATCGTAAGGTATAACAATCCCAACTAATATTATAAATGCGAAAGTAACTCTGTCTGTCTATCTGTCTGTCTGTCTGTCTGTCTGTTACGCTTTCCCGCTTAAATCTCTCAACCGATTTTGATGAAATTTGGCACAGACAATCTTTAGACCCTGAGAAAGAACATAGGCTGGCTTTTATTGCGAAAAAAAGAGATGAAGAGATTAAAAGTACGCAGACGAAGTCGCGGGTACCAGCTAGTAAAATATAAAACGATTTTTTTGTATATTCTTGGAGAAACTATATGTATAGTATTCCAGTAGTATTCTAGCAGTAGAAGTAGTATTCTAGCAGTAAAAGCAGTATTCTAACAGTAGTAGTAGTACTCTAGTAGTATAGTATTCTACTAGTAGTAGTAGTATTCAAGCATAGTAGTAGTAGTATTTGAGCATAGTAGTAGTATATTCTAGTAGTAATTTTTATTCCAGTGTCTCCACGTTATTCTAATAATAGATCTGGATTATTTACAGTTCTAAAATCGTTCAAAAATTATTTGTTAAAATTATCAAATTTTTTTTTTTTTATTAATTCAAAAATTTCGTAGTATATTTTTTTACTCATCTTCTTCAAAATGGTATAAAAATATATGAAAGAGGGTATGTAGAAAATTATTTATTATCCCAAAAACATGTTCAAGAAAAAATTCATTTCATTTCTATGAGGCTTTCTAGATAGCGAGTGAGCCCTACATATTATTGGTAGATTTCAAACAGGATACAAATTTTGTGATGTTGAACGCCAATACTTTTTTTATACAACTCTAGCTAATGGAACAAGCAGATGAAGTTAAGTGGTAATCACCTATAACAAAGCATTGCCTCGTAAGTCACGCACGACAGGAACGTGCCTTACGATGCACTGCCCTGCGTCCATCAACTTGAGGCATACCATCTGTTTGCCTCAAGTTGATGACGATTAAGCCTCATGTGCCTGTAATAGAATAGAATAGAATAGAAAATTGTTTATTTTATCTCATAATTTTTTAAAACACTTTTACAATTTGTTTGATGACAAAAAAGGCCACCACTCAGCATAATAATATCTACGGATTGATTGGAAAGCGAATTAAAAGCTTGAAATATGTCCACCTTACACCATAAGCTTGTTTTTTAGGCTTAAGGCTCCGGCGACAGCGGATCGCAATTTCGAGGTGCGATTGGCTATTATTTCATTTTATTTCATTTCGGGGAGGTTGTTTGAAAGAATAACTCTAAAGTGACACGCATAAATACTGTTCGAACACAAATAATACAATAATATAAGGGAAACATGCCCGAATCACAAATCATTTTGGTATTAGTATGTTTGGTCTTACGTTTACCTAATACCAAAATGATTTCTGACTCAAGCACATTTTCCTTATATTATTGTATTATTTGTGTTCGAACAGTATTTATGCGTGTCACTTTAGAGTTGATAAAGCAAGAGTAGAGTAGAGTTAGAGTTGAGTAGAGCAAGTGGAAATCCGTGGTCTCTGCCTACCCCTATGGGATACAGGCGTGATTTTATGTATGTATGTATGTACTTTAGAGTTATTCTTTCAAAAAACCTCCCTGAAATGAAATAAAATGAAATAATAGCCAATCGCACCTCGAAATTGCGAGCCGCTGTCGCCGGATCCTTAACGTCTTGCAAAGCACGGATGCCGCTTATTTATTTATTTAGACAATAATTACACAGCATTACAGTAACACCAATGCGCTATGGAATACAGAAAAAAAAGATAAAGAATAAAAAGAACATACACAATAAATTAACATATAGAACTGATTCGAACACTATCATTTAGCTCACAGTACCTCATACATTCTCTACATACACTCGTCCATCTGTCTACAAACAGATCACATGTTGGTGCTGATGCCAGAAGCGCATTTAATTGTCTTAGTACTGAATATTAGGTTCAGTCAGTTTCTCCTTGCCTCGTTTCGGCCAAGGCACTTTATTGTGTACATATTTGATGTGCACTTTCACATCGCATGGAGAGATGAAGGATTTGTCGCAGATGTCACAGCGGTGGGGTCTGATGCCTAAGTGGATCTGGAAAAAAAAACTATTTATTCTTCTTCTTCTTGTCGTGTGACTAGTTTCTTTCATTCTCTATGAAAAAAGGAGATTTCTTGCCCCAAACCGTGAAACGTCAAAACTTGATGTTGGGCTTTATTCTATGTATAAGACATAGGAGGTACTTTGCCTTGACCGTATGACACCGGCTGCCTTGTCTTAGCTGTGATCGCGGTGCAAATGGTCATTGGAGCCTTATTCACTATGACCATTTGCACCGCGATCACAGCGTGTGGCGTGTGGTGAAAGGATTTTAAGTGCGCCTCAAGGAGGCTCCTTTCGAGCTCTTAACATAATGTTATAGAGCTATTTGGGTTCTTCAACATGCCGGTTTCCTCACGATGTTTTCCTTCACCGTTTGAGAGTACTACTGGTTGATTTTATTCTTCTTTACAGATTGGTAGGTCATGAATGTATTGTTTTCGGAGTAGCACATAAACAGCTACGGCATTTTGTAACATATTTTCAATAAAACAACGACATCTAGCGTATTATTTGAGAAGCTTCACTTGCGAGTGGTCCCATTTTTTGAGCCAGATCGAAGAGTAGGTAGTTTTTGAGATACAGCAGTTTCCTTCATTTTGCGAAGCAACGTAGCATTTTCATTTTAATTGTTTTTCTAGTGTTATTTTGAGTTGTGTAATTTCGGCGGTATTTTAACCATCATTACTTGAGGTCTTGCAACTAAAGGCGTAACTTGACTAAATATTTTAATAATATTATTTCAATAATTCAGCGTGGCAATGCAGCCAATGTCTTGGGTACGCTACCGACTGGCACTGATTTGGATCAGTTGAGCTATCTGTTGATCGTTTGCAACGGTCTGCAGGTAGCTCAACTGCTTCATATGTATTTTGAATATTTTGTACATTTTGTAAATAAATGTAACTATTAGTTGTAATTTTCTTTGTAAATAAAGTCATGATATTGTACATAACAATATCATGAAATTAAATAATGATTACCTTCATATGTTTATTAAGAACGCTTTTGAACGTAAACACACGAGCGCAAACCTCGCACTTATGGTTGCGTTTGTTCAAGTGGACAGCTCTGTGGGTGGACAGAGACGCAGCGAGTTGGAATGTCTTGTCGCACTCTTCGCACTTGTAGGGACGCTCGCCGGAGTGTTTGCGTTGGTGGTATGTCAGGAAGCAATGCTTCTGGAAAATTGTATTAAGTTTTTATATACAAGCTGATGGAACAAGCAGATGGCCCACCTGATGTTAAGTGGTAACCATCACCTATAATAACAGAGCATTGCCTCGCAAGTCACGCACGATAGGGACGTGCCCTACGATGCACTGCTCTGCGTTCACCAACTTGAGGCATACAGATGTTAAGCCTCATGTGCCTGTCATCACACCGGCGACCACACTCTGTGTGTTAAAAAGAAAGAAAGAAAATACATTTATTTGACATACAACAAGAAAAGAAATACATATAGAACGGACAAGTACCTACATAAGTATACATAATTACAGACTTAAATAGAATACAAAGCGAAAGAAGAAACCTATGTACGAAAAAACAAAAGAAGACAATAACTGTACGCCAATAAGGCCCTGTCTCAGCTTGTGTGTGTTGTGTGTCAAATAAATGTTTCTTTCATTATTTCATTCAATATTTATTATTTATATGTGAATGTACCTTGAACATGCTGCCGCAGACTTCGCAGACGAAAGGCGTGGCCGCGTCTAGCTTCCTCGCCGCATCGGAACGTGGATGGACGGATAGCACGTGAGTTTTGTACTCTGACCGGTCGGCTAGCCATTTGTCGCACTGCAAATGAACAGCAGAATGTTGTGGAAATAACTATTAATAAATTTTTAGTTCTTGTTATTTCATAGCACCAGAAAGTCTGAAACAGCCGATGTTAAGTGATAACCATCACCTATAACAAAGCATTGCCTGGCATTTCACGCACGATACGTGCCCTACGTTGCACTGCCCTGCGTCCATTATTTATTGTACACAGTGAAAATATACAGTAAACTTAAATAACAATACATGTACAAAGGCGAGCTTAACCCTAAAAAGAGTTCTCTTCCAGCAAACCTTGAAGGATTGTGAGAGATTGAAATTAGAGGTGGGTGCGTGTACAAAATGAGCCGTCCATCAACAGCTTAACAGACGTTACGTGCCCTACGTTGCACTGCCCGGCTGAAACAGCTTAAACAGACGTTATTAAACAATTTGATTTGAACCCATGGCAATAGGCAAGTCATAGCTCGAAGAACTGACAACCGCTGGGGAATAAAGGTTCTCGAATGGCGACCACGAACAGGAAAGCGAAGCGTGGGACGCCCTCCTACCCGATGGACTGACGACATTGTTAGGATCGCGGGTAGTCGGTAGATGAAAAGGGTTCAGAATCGTTCTTCCTGGAAACGTCTCCCCTATACGTTTCCAGGAAGAACGATTCTGAACCCTTTCCATCTACCGACTACCCGCGATCCTAACAATATCGTCAGTCCATCATCATCGTCAGCGTCATCCATTAACCTATGCCCAGCAGTCGACTTCTTCATGTCATGATGACTATTTATTTCTTGAGTGATTTTAGTCAGAAATAAAAGTTTGAACACTAAATTTAACCTACCATAGGACAAAGGCCGGGTATTGTGTCCAAGTCTCGGCTGATGTGTTTCCTAGCGTGCACTCGCATGTGACATTTCAGCTCTTCCGAGGTACTGAACGTTTCTCCGCAGTATTTGCAGCCATTGCTGGAAAATAAAAACATTTAATAGGATTAAGGTCTAACCGTGAAACCATTTCTCAAAAGAAAAAATTGTATATGAGTAAAGTCAAAATCAAATATTTTATAAAATTACTAGAATCAATTGATATGATGCACAAAAAATAACATTACAAAGGCGAACTTAATGCTGTAAAGCATTATCTTCCAGATAACCTTTGTGTATAGTGGACAAGATGTTGTGTCAATGGGTCACGGATCACTAAAACGTCTTACAAACTTTCGCGTTTAAAATATTAGTAGGATATATTATATACTAGTAGCGCCCCGCGGTTTCACCCGCGTACTTTTAAATCCCGGTATTCCCACGGGATAAAAAGTAACCTATGTGTTATTCCAGACTATAATATATCTCTGTGCCAATTTTCACCAAGATCCGTTCAGCCCTTCTGAAGTTATAGAGTAACAAACATCCATCCATACTTACAAACTTTCGCATTTTTATATTAGTAGGATTTCCGTAATAACAACCTGACGGTGTGCTTCGAGGAGAGCACGAGATGAATCTTCCACGCAGCCTCCGTAGCGAAATGCTTGTTGCAGGCTTCGCATTCCGGTCCCAGCTTTTCGTTTACATGCTGAAAGGGAAATACATTGAATATCATACACTCAGGAATCTAGACACTATAAATCTATATTATAAATAATAATAATAATTAATAATGCTGGACAATCCACACAGCACTATCTAGCCCCAAAGTAAGCTACTCAAAGCGTGTTACATAGATACATTACATAGATAGATATAGATATATGATAGATACATTACATAGATAGATATTTTTTATTATACATTGAAACACCCAGACCAACGGAACAAATTTCTGCAGATCGTACACAAATTGCTTCCGAGGCAGGTATCAAACTCGCAACCTCTTGCGTCGCAGGGGGACTCTCGCCCGCTGCGTCACTGAGGTCGTCAAAAATGAATCCCTATTTCCCTTTGTCACGGCAAAAACTATTTCCGATACAAAATGTATGATTATAAACCCTGATATACTACTTAAATAAATAATAATAATAAAATAATAATGCTCGACAATCCACACAGCACCATCTAGCCCCAAAGTAAGCTACTCAAAGCTTGTGTTATGGGTACTAGATGACTGATATATTTAATACATTATATACTTACATAGATAGATATTTTTTATTATACATAGAAAAAACCGAGACCTACGGATCAAATTTCTGCAGATCGTACACAAATTTGTTCCGAGGCGGGAATCGAACCCGCAACCTCTAGCGTCGCAGGCGGACTCTCGCCCGCTGCGCCACAGAGGTCGTCAAATACTTCTTTTTGTAAATACATACATTTAATATTATATAACACCCAGACACAGAACAAACATCTATGTTCATCGCACAAATGTTTGTTCTGTAGGGATCGAACCCACGACCTACGGCGCAGAAGACTGAGCTACTACCAACTGAGCTGTGAAGGTTGTATATTATAATAATAATATATAATAATGTAGGTATTGAATAATAACATTATAAGACTAACATTAGCTTTTAAGTTTTTATTTGTGTATGTACTAACAAATTGGACTTGGAATTGAATTGAATTGAATTGAAATTGGATGGTCTGAAATAAATGATTTGAATTTGAATTATTAAGTACTAGCGACCCGCCCGCGCGCCACCGCTTCGCACGGGTGCACATTGTTTTTCTACTATATCATGCACGTATTATACATATAAACCTTTCTCTTGAATCACTCTATCTATTAAAAAAAACCGCATCAAAATCCGTTGCGTAGTTTTAAAGATTTAAGCATACCTAGGGACATAGGGACATGGGGATATAGGGACAGAGAAAGCGACTTTGTTTTATACTATGTAATGATAGTGATAGTGAAGTACTTGTCTATGCAGCTTCATGTGATGCGAGTAGAGTCCCCTAGGCGTCGCGAAGGTGTGTCCACAGAGGTCGCAGACGCATTCCGTCGGGTGTTTCTGGCGCTTGTGCATCAGGAGACTGTTGGGCATGCTGGAAACAAACACACTGCTAGTCTCAAGGTATCACTATCACTACATAGTATAAAACAAAGTCACTTTTCTGTCCCTATGTCCCTATGTATGTATCTTTAAAACTACGCAACGGATTTTGATGCGGTTTTTTTAATAGATAGAGTGATTCAAGAGGAAGGTTTATATGTATAATGCATGCATGATATGTGCACCCGTGCGAAGCGGGGGCGCGCGGGCGGGTCGCTAGTTTATTCAATAAAATCATAAGGATCGCTTTGAAACATCTGTAGTGCAAGTACCGTTCTTATCGATCGCTTAATTTGACATTTAGAATCGTCAAAATTCGTTAAAAATGTTTATCCATTGTTGAAATCATTTTTAACGAATTTTTGACGATTCTAAATGTCAATTAAGCGATCGATAAGAACGGTACCTACTTGCACTGCTGGTAGGGCTAATGCAGTAATGCTCGCTCTCGCTCGCACGTAAATCACTAAACCCGTTTTCAAAAAAGCCAAACCTCCAACTTTTGTGCACAGTTTAGTAAAAATCACATTTTTTTATACAAATTTCAGATGGCCCACCGGCGTTGTTCACTATGACCAATCCAATCGCGTTTTCAGCTTTTTAACCTGACGTAAA
Source organism: Plemyria rubiginata (assembly GCA_963576535.1). Classification (NCBI taxonomy): domain Eukaryota; kingdom Metazoa; phylum Arthropoda; class Insecta; order Lepidoptera; family Geometridae; genus Plemyria; species Plemyria rubiginata. Next base: position 2,094,853 of record OY754916.1, on the reverse strand, counting down.
GGGACTCGACATAAGGGAACCACTCGGTATGTGTACCTAGTGGACTTTATCAAGCTGATGGATCATATGTAATATCATAATCATATCTTATGGATTCTGAGTTTATTTACCTGAAAACTTCCCCACACTCTTTACATGGGTATTTCTTGCCCTTGTGTAAGCTGACGTGTGTTTTCGCTTGATGCCTGAAATACACAAAATACTTGGTAAATAAGGTGTTTGAAACCATATAGGCATTTGAGATGTGAGAAAAAACTGTTAGTGGAAATAGGTGGTATATATAGGTACTACCCACTAAGAGGGGTACCATACCAGGGGCATTATTCTCTATGACATAGGAGATTCCTTACCCAGAACCGTGTGAAGTCACGTGATCTTGGACTTTATTCTTTATGTCATAGGAGATACTTTGCCTTAACCATGTGACGTCATAACGTGATCTAAGCGCAAACGCGATTGGATTGGTCATAGTGAATAACGCCCCAGGTATGGGTGGTCCTTACTGAGCCATATGTCTACTTATCCCAAGGTGTAAAGGTATGGATGGAGTTTGTTAGATGGATAAGTGACCTACTCACATGCAAAAGCAAACATAGGAGCATATTTTGCAGGAGAACTTCCGTTTGTGTGAAGCTAGTCGGTGTTTGCATAGGTACCGCTGTTCTGGAAACCTAAGCTGGCAGATATCGCACTGGTATCCACCATACTCCTGAAAATATATTTTGAATAGAACTGAACTGAACTGAATAGACTGTCCTTTGACTACAATCTCACCCGATGGTAAGTGACGATGTAGACTACGGTGGAGCAGAACGGTCTAGAAGACACTCTATTACCCATTACATTTGACACCTGTTAGCCCATAATTTACACCATGCAGGACTCTGTTTTTTTCTATTATTATTTTTAGTCTATAAATTATTCTTTTGTTACCTGTCTGTACCTTAGTTTTTTTTTGTTATATTGGGTTAGTAAATTATTTTTCTTTCTGTCTTTTTCTTATTATTATCTTTAATTATACCTAGTTTTATCTACCTTTCTAGAGTATCAGTCAAAACACCGGATGAAACCTATCTAAGAGGCTAGGCTAGATTAAAGTTAAGATTACCTAAATATTTATGAAAGAATTTATAGTTGCAAGACTAGATTTAAACCGGTTAGGAGGTGGGTTCACTACCACTAGACTGGGATTAAGTTGAGATATTATGGATCTCCCCTACACCAATTTCAGTGGTGAGGTTATTTTGTTTTAAATTGTCTATTGATTTAATTACCTAGTTATTCATTTAGATTATGTAACTAATGGAAGTAGGTACTTAGTAGGTACCTGCTTGGTATGATGTTTGCTGAGGTTATTTTTGTTTTTTTTTTTGGTCGATGAATAAATATTTCAATCTAGTCCACCATAATCATTGCTTTATCTACTTATAATAAATGTAATAAGGACTTACAATGCTATGCTTTTTCATATGGTTGTCAAAAGCAGGTTTGGCTTCATATCCTCTATAACACAAGTCACATTTTAACTGAGAATTAATATAGTTACTGGAAACCTTTCTCAATAAAACTTCTTTCTTAGCGTCTTCCGGGGTTAAGAACACAACCGTTGCATAGTCTTCAAAATCACGGAAGTCTTTGAATCTCTTGCTGATTTTAGCACCTTTGAGTTCAGGCATTGTTGCATCATTAATTTTACTATCCTTTTTATTTTTAGTGACTGTATTTGCTAGAGGTTCATCATCACTCAGAGATTCGGGTTCTGTTGAATGTTTAGATATTTTAGGTTTTCTTCTGAATTTAGTCTGTGATTTCTTTCTTTTTCGTTTGGTTATTTGAATATCCAAATCAAGTTTGTGAGAGTCTTGTGCTGCATAGTCAATTGTATCATCAAAAATTAATTCATTTAAGTCTTTCTGCTCTATCATTTCACTTTTGATTGTATCAATGTTATCAATTTGTGCAATGGTGTCATCTTCATTGATTATCGGGATATAACTATTGCAGTGAATTGTGTGTGATGAAGATAAATTTGAAGCCAGTTGGTTCTGAATACGGTCTATGTTCTGGATTTGCTTGTAAATCTCCTGTAGAGGTTTTTATGATTGAAACATACAGTACTCAAAATAATCTTCTAATTCTTATATATGGTGTATTGTAACTTTTGTGTACAGTTTTCAGAAAATAGGCAGTATAGGTATTATGTAGGTTACCTACCTACCCAAGGTTTTTTGTTTATACTATCAACATAAATTTTTATATTTCAATCAAACATACCTCAGCATTTTCTGTTTCCAATGTGGCTATAATACTTTGAGCTCGGTAGCATTTCAATCTAAACTTTTCGTATTTATTCATTAGTCTTGCACATTCAAAACACAACCAAATATTGCTATGGCTGGCTGTTTTCAGCTAAAATAGAGAAAAAAATTATCGAAATGCAGGAAAATTTACTCGCCGGATACGAAATTACGTTTATTCATCCGAAATCTAAATAGTTATAAAATAACTTTGTAATTTACCGGTATATCCAGTATTTTTCGCATGCTTTCCAAGGGTCTTCTATTTGACGAGATTCCTGAATAAAAACTGCTCATTTTCACCCCAGTGACTAAACATATCATACAGTATTGATTATAACACATTATAATATGTTTTTCTCAAAATTTCATTCAACTTTTACAAATTACATTGATCAAACAAACTGGCAAAATTTTTTGTTTGTTTACAATTTTAACATTTACTTTTCCTTCCTTAACACCCCGTTTGAAGCAGGCTAAAGTAATAAGAGCATACTACCTCGTTTTTTGTTGTTTTTTTTCTGGTATTGGATCTTTTAATTTTCACTATATTTATTTTACTTTTATTTATTTTACTTACTTTTTATTTAAACTATTTTTATTTTCACTAGTTGCGCCCCGCGGTTTTACCCGCGCAGATATAAATGCTGCCAGGAGACCCATACAAACACACAGAAGACATACTTTCTCTGATATTTAAATATGACGTTATTTTTAAATAAAAAATGAGTACCTACTATCATTTAAAGCTTAAAAAATATATATAACGTACTTACGTACGTTTTTTTTTAATTATGTTATCGGTAATAAATTTTAGCAAATTCTGCGTCTACTGTCGCATATTCTGTCGTACACTGCTGAACTGACTGCTATTATTACTACTACAGTAAGTAAGGTAAGTCAGCGCTGCACCAGCAGCAGCAATCAATAACGGTAGCTGTTAACGGTTAGTTGGTAGGTTAGGTTAGGTATCTCCGACAGGAGTATTATTCTTCTGTGGCAGGTAGGCTTGTAGTAGGTACACACATCTACAACTTCATGGTACACACCGTACACACGTACACACCTGGATATATGTGTTCTGTGACACCTACCTACTTTCTAAAAAAAACATACTTTCTTATTTAGACACTGCAGGAAGAAATTACTATGATTTTGTATTGAAAAGTTTGTTTATTTGGATTGTCTGAGGTTAATTTTAAACTTTAGAAAACGTTTCCGATGGGAAATGTAAGCTTCTGTCTTTTTGTTCCGGTTCTTTTCAAACACAAGAAGAGAGATAGGTTTCATATAGTATTGTAATAACACTGTTTTTGGTATAGGAATGAATTCATAATAATTTTCATTTAGGTACTATTTGAGTTTTGGCTGGTAGATGACGGTAGCCGCAGGACAGTGAGCGGGGTAAGGCGAGCTGACGACTGTTCGAACTGTTAGTAGAACCTTGTCGTTGTGCGGAAGACAAGTCACCACCGCCATGCGACGTGATGGGCTGAACATCTGCTGGACGGCTCGGCCATCCACTAGCAACTGGAAAAAGGATTTATTTTAGTTTTTTTTTTGCTGTACTACCTACGTATAGATCGTCAAAGGTAGGTTAGGTAGGTATCGACAGCAATCGTTAAACCATGGATGAAACATGGAATGAATAACATGCTAGTCAGTATTTTTACAGAAATTTATGAATAAAGTAAAATATGTACCTAACTATTGGAAATATATCTTATCCACGTGATTATTATTCTAATGAGACCTCCGGGTCCCACTGCTGGGCAAAAGCCTCCTCCTATTCCTTCGACACAACGATCCGGGCCTACGTTTGTCCGTGGGTTGCCCAGTCCGTCAGAAAACATCAAGCATCTGGGCTTTACGAGATTCTAAGTCTTACATACATACATACATAAAATCACGCCTATTTCCCATAGGGGTAGGCAGAGACCACGGATTTCCACTTGCTACGATCCTGATAGACCTCTTTCGCTTCATTCACTCTCATAACATTCTTCATACATGCTCGTCGGTTTAGGGTACTCTTGACCTGGCCTTTCTCTAGAACATATGCTTTCTGATCTAGATAGGTCCGCCGAGGTCTTTCCCTCCCAACAGTCCCATTCACACTCGCCTGATGCACCTTTTTCGTCAATCTTCTTTCATTCATCCTCTCTACATGCCCAAACCATCTTAGCATACCTTTTTCTAAGTCTTAATTATTTAATAATGAACGAACATGTACCTATAATCAGCGATGATATAGTTACTGACCTCGTATCCTACAACATTGTTCAGCACGCGAGGAATGTTCCATTTCACCAGCACTGTGTGATCCGAAATACGTCGCACGTTAAGAAAGTTCACCTTCATTGCTTCACAACTATTACCAGAGCTCTGAAAATTAAATCAAAAGACTTCTAGATTGCTATTATTACCGAAGTATTAATTATTTTATAGGATCACGTTGACAAGAAAAGTGTAAGAGTTGGTACAATTTGTTGTGGAATAAGATGGAAAGATGATATAGTGGAAGTGGATATCGATTGATGGGGAAGTGGACACTGGCACCTTCCATAACGGTACACGAAACTGCAGACGGCCCAATCAACGACAAAAAAAATGTATATTCCACGAACTAATAAAAATGACAAGATAGTAAAATCATTACTAACTAGGGCAAGAAAGGTGACAGAGAATTATGAATGCTAAAAAGTGAATGAGGTGGGATGAAGACCAGGCAAGGGAAAAGAGAAAATAAGGGAAGTAAATGCTGGGACTGAACTGAGCTGAATTGAGACGTCCACTCCTCGTACACGACGAGTGGACGTCTCAATCCAAATCGAGGAAGATTTGGATCCAGAATAATCTAGATGTAACTGATGATATGACTGATGTTAAAATGTTCTACAAATTCTGAGAGCAACTCATAGAATAACAAAATTATGATTGAGTAGGTATTACCAACCGCAGCAGTAACTCTGGTAATATTTTCAATATTGTGACTATCTTCTGAGCCTTGGTTGGTTTGCGATGATGATGTTTTTGATAAACGGTTAATCATGGTATCGTCAATATCCTGTAGAGACAATGAACAGTTGGTGAGTAATTACAAAAAGGTTTTTAGATTTTGACATAGGTACCTACAGCACTAGACGTTTGCAGGATACCTTTTGGCCATTGAAAGTGTCTTCAAAAGTTTGTAAGATATTCATGTCTAGCAGCTTCTTTACTTCGAAATGTATTTTTGTCTGTAATCAAAACAGTGGAGCACTAGCAATAATTATAATTCTAGGTATTTCGTGGCTGAAATCTAATAATCTATATCTATTTTAAGAGTAGTAGAGCTCTTTGTGAAAGGCTCGTCCGGGGAAGTACTACCACCACGCCTTTTTCTGCCACCAAGCAGCGTTGCTGTGTTTCGGTTTGAAGAGTGTGGTCGCAGGTGTAATTACAGGCACATATGTCTCAAGTTCATGGACGCAGTGCAGTGCATCGTAGGGTACGTTCCTATCGTGCGTGACTTACGAGGCAATGTTTTGTTATAGGTGATGGTTACCACTTAACATCAGGTGGGCCATCTGCTTGTTCCATTAGCTGGTTGTATAAAAAAACTGCACGGACGTCCCGCAATGAGGTGTAATTGTGTGCCCCCTGCCAACCCAACTCCTTGAAATGGAAGAGACCTAGAGTTATGGCAGCAATGCTCAAGCATCGAAATTTTCTGTGATGGCCTCTTGAAAACATTGCTGATGCGAGATGGCCGCCAAAATCCTATAAAATCAATTTGGCATCGTTCTCAATTACTAAAATTTACGATCGCAATTTTTTACAGAAGACGTCCTTCACCCGTAGCAAGATCCAGCTTACATTATTTTTTTTATAACTATACAGCTGCTATTATTCTCAGCCTCATAATAATAGGCTTACAAACTTACTCCAAGATACTTCAAAGTCTGAGTAAGCACCTGTCTGAATAATTTCATTATGCCAAAAAACACAGTTGATATTGGCAGCAAAATATAACAGAGCATGAACTGTACTTACTAAAGCCTTATTTTCGTAGAGATACGTAGCATTTTCAACTGAAGGCTGCTTCAGAATTGTTTGTGCGGCCAGTTTCACGGCCCTCTCTAATGGTGCTAGAAGTGTTTGGTCATGTGTGTTGTCGTTAGTGTTCAGACAAAAGTTTTTCTTCGAAACAGGCCACGGTTCTTTTTCTTTCATTTCAACAAATTGTCTACTGTGCTGGAAACAACAAACTCCGATCGTATTTTTCAGTTAATATGTCACACTGAGTTTGAGTCTAAAATTTGCTTACCTACTTACCTCGAACAGTTGTTTTATTTTTACCACGTCTTTCTGTAAAATATGATCGTCATTTAATAATTTCTCAGTCATAGAAATTTTTAATTCTGTGGTAGATTTCATCACTGGTTTCAGAATATCTACAGCGGTCGGTTTCACCTCCACATTCAAAACCTTCATTTCTCTTCCAAAATCATTTGTTATGTTTCTTATTTCTCCGATCGGCAAATTTATCGCATGTGTTTGAGAATCATTAGTAGTATCAACTGTAACATTATAGCTAGTTGTTGGGCTTTTTATTTTTTTGGAACATATTATAGAGCGCTTGTACATTTTGTTATATCTTCTATTCAGTTTTACTACAACCCTTTTCTTTTTACCTTTGTGTGAAACATCAACTGGTTCTTTTTCTTCAATTATTGTGTTTAAAGTTTCAATGGTTTTAGTTATTATGTCATCGCCACTTTCATCGCGACCGTCGTTATTTTCACTGCAAGGTTCACTTGTATATTCATAGTTATCACTAGAACTATTTTCTAAATCAAGAGCATTAGGATGCTTAGCCTCATAAATTTTATTTGCGTGCGTATTTATTGCAACTAATTCTTCTGTTGAGGATCCAGAAGAGCATTGTTGATGTTCTTTAGTAGGCACTTCATCTATATCAACTGAATTTTTGAAATCATCGTCATAGTGATTAGCATCACATTTATTTAACAGAGAATCATTTGAATTATTCATGTTATTATTACACACACTTTCGAATTCTCGATTTGCCTTTTCGTATTTTTCAAGCAATCGCTCTAAGTGTAAAGAAAATGCTCGAGCTTCTTGTAATGTAATCTGGACTCTTTCATAATCTTTACCCAAGGCAAAACTGCGTAAGTTATCATTATTGGTTACAGTTAAGTTATCATATTTTTTAGGAGCGACTTCTCTTGGTATTGGAGTGAAATTTACTTGTTTACTTTTTATTTTGCTAAAATATTTAGGCTTTGCTTCAAAGTTTTGAAGGTAGGGATAGTCATCAAAATTTTGTGAATGTGTAAAATTATTGCCTTTTTTGCTATGTGGTTGACTATCCATAGTGTCTGTTGGATTTTCTTGGGAGAAAATTGTTCTCATCGGCAGACCTTTAGGCAGTTGTACGCCATAATCCTTATTATGTTGATTTCTAATGTAAGTTTTTGAGCTCAACATGATTGGTGTTAGGTTGATATTGTTGTTTTTGTCCAAATCGAATTGCATCACATCATTCACGCATGTTTCGACTGTAGTTTTTGGAAAATGAATCAAATAATTTAGATAGTCATGACCAGAACTGTTGCAAGAGCTTTCCCAGGACTTGAGTTTATATTTTGAAGGTGTAATACTTCCACATTCTTTTAGGAATGATGCTGAAGAGTAGACAGACTCATTTGAGTCTAAAGTTGGTTCATCCCTATCAGTCAAGTTCAGGCCGTCAATACATTTAGATAAATGTGCATACTTCACTGTTTCAATTCTCTTGAAATTATTTGAGTAGCACTCTTGTCGGTTTCTATGAAAGGAAGCAGCATTATCATATTGAGTTTTTATTTTCTTGATCGATTTAAAAACAGATGGCTTTCTTATTGAAGATTTATATGCTAGAGGTTTGTTTAAAATTTCTTCATTAGCTTCCAATGTGTTAATGCAAGATTCAATAAACGCATCTTTTATTTTTCTTCTAAATAGTGAAGGAGTCAGTCGTTCACCTCTCTTCGCAGGATAAATAACCTCACTAGAATGTTTTTCCTGCATGCAATTATCACACCTGCAGTTTGAACATAGGCAGATATCCCCAACACAAGAAGATATTAGCTTCTCGCACTCGGCGCATTCGCAGGGATTGCATCTGCAGGCTGAAAATTTACTTTTTGGTGTCTCGGTATTTTCTTCATATTTATTTGATTCAGTTTTTGAACTTGCCAAACCATCGCAAGTAATACAGTCACACACTTTACATCCGCATACGTTGACCTTCTTTAAATCAGGTAGTTCTGTGTCCGTGTCACGTTTATCACAAAATTTCAAATCTGGAGAACAAGAATTGATTTCATTTCTTAGTTTATAGTTTTGGATTGGCTCAAATACTTTAGATGAATTCTCAGTGATATGTTTATATTTACAAACAAGACATTCACATTGTTCGCAGTTACACTGCTTGTTACTAGCTTCAGGTTTTGGATAAGTATTTGTGATAGCGGCAAACATGGCTATGGTATCATAGTTATTGACTTCTTTTTGTTCTTTTGCATAGTCGTATGTGACTGTAGTTCTTCGGATATCGTAATCATGAGAGTTTTGTTGGAATGGTTTGCTCATCACCTTACCCTGTCTTTCACATCTGCAGGATTCGTTGCCATCTGGGATGCAAGCCTCATTAATGCAAGTTTCGCAGAGGCAATGAGGGTGTCTGTTTATGCCCGTAGACATTTCATTATGATGATTCGATGATAACCTAAAGCCGCGTCCACACTCGAAGCATTCACAAGGAGAGCATTGACACACATTATGATGTTGATATTCTTCTCTAACGGGTGCAACGATTAGTGTTTTATGCCTGTGTATTGATTTAGGCGCACACTCTATGCACTGACAAGGCTCACAATTACAAACATTTGTATAACTCTCATTTTTGAGATAGTTGCACTGCAGTACACCAACACAATCGCACTTTTGCGCCTCTTTAGTTTTTCCATCTGCAAGCCCTTTGGAAGAGTCTAGGCTGTATCTGATGCAAGGGCATCCGTCACCGTCTCTTGGAACTAGTGTATCACTTTTAGCAAAACTTTTTACGCGTCTGTTAAAACTAGAACAGTCATTGCATTCACAAGGTTTGCATTTACAAAGGTCACTTGGCAAAGATTTACCGACGATACACTCGCAAACTTTACAGCTGCAAGCTTTGTAAACTTCTTTGATTCGGTTAAAGATGTCGTATGGGGATAATACGTTGGCTTGAGTAGTAGGTAAATGAGGTTTTCCAATGGAATTTTGGAAATCTTTGTAAGGCAGATCCATGACTTGAGCACTTAGTTTTGCTGCCGACGGACTTCCTTCTTTGTGAAAAACGGTTTTCGCTACACTATGAACTCTTGTGAGACTGTAGTTTCTGTCTTTACTTATTTTATCTTTAGATTTGACGGTCTTGTATGAAATTTTGGACTGTTTTTCACTGATCACTTTCTTATGATTATTTTTATCAAGCTCGTAGATTATTTTACTTTTAATGACTTCACCGGTCAGGTTTTGTTCTAAAAGTTCTTGCTCGATATCTTTGATGTCTATCGAGTCAAGTTTACTTCCCACAATGTGCTTTTTATCGCTCTTGCCTAAAGTTAGATTGGTGTTGTAGAAGAGGCAAGACTTGGAGTTTTTACAATCTTCGCATAAACATGGTCCGTCTGCTTGTCTTTTGGCGAAGCAGCTTATCGATTCACATTCCGTACAAGAACATTGTGGGTTTAAGATCTCTGGCTTAGAACTTATTCCTATAGTAACTTTTCGGTCTTCTTGCATCTTATTGAACACTTCAGAGTAGATTTTATTTTACACTTGGCGTTGGTGAAGTTTTAAGGCAATTGTGTTTCTTTGGCTTGAATTCATTTGAACTTTTGGTTAGTGTAATTAAAGATTCCAAACTTCGGCCGCTTAGACTTGCCGATTTTTCTACTACCTGAAAAGAGAATTGGCTAAATAGTAAACAAATTAAAGACTTACACTTGTGTTTGGTAGACCGTACTTAAATAAAAGCTCAACGGGGCTAGTTTGGAGAAGTTATAGTATTAGTATTAGAAAGATTATAGTATTAGAATAGTATTTCTAAAGAATAAGAATCTCGATCCGTTGGTATAATACCTGTTCCTCTAGTTTTGGGTGCGTGGAACTGTCACCTAGATTTACCCCAGTGTTCCTTGCAGTATAATTGAAATACCATTTGACCTTGGCCTGATAGCTTATACATATTATATTGTTCGATTTGATCGTAGGTATAGAACTCGTTTTCGTATATAGCTTGGTACCAACAGTCTCCTGTTGGTACCAACGCTGAGCATATAATCACTAGGTACCTACCAACCTAGGAGCACTTCGCATTATGCTAATGGATGGATACCGGCTGGCGGATCGAGCAAACTGCACTAAACCTACACAACTGACTAAAATACAAGCCCATATTGACATACAAGCATTCTATCATACATACATACATAAAATCACACCGATTTCCCATAGTAGGCAGAGACCACGAATTTCCACTTGCTACGATCCTGACATACCTCTATAACATTCTATTATATACCTACTATATTAGTTTTCAAGCGTTACATATTTTTGTTGATTGTATCTATTTTATTACATTTTCGAGAATTTTGACAACTTCATGAAAGAAGTTTCTGAAGTTGATGGATTTCAAACAAAGAGTTAGTTAACTACGTAATTCAAAGATCGAAAGTCTGGAGTGAAGAGACAAGAAGTTAGAGTTCCCTCTATGGTTTTGTTAAGTCTTCTTTGATTCGTTCAGTTAACCAACTTTATTTAGTAAAAAATAAAATGCACAACTTTATCATGATTACAAGGTGGTAACCTGTTTTTTTAAAAGAAAATCTTTGTGCGCAACGGTTTTCTCTGTTCGATGTGCGCAACGAACTAAATCATCATTTCTCCAACTTTACATAGGGGAAGCAGGGGTAATGGCGATCGTGTCAGTACTACCACTCACTCCAATAACTTATTAAATAAGGTGCCTTGAAACAGCAAGCAAGCTGCAGCGCAGGGGTTGTGACGCCTGAGAAGGCAGTCTCTAAACCTCAAAACTAACATAAGACTAATAAAAAACAAATAGAGCATTTTTCTCTCAGGTGATCGGCATTCCCCCGTCTTCCTCTACTCATAATAAAGATAGGTGCATAACTAATAACCAAGCTAAGATTTTAATGTGAAGTTGTGTACCTACACAACCTACCTACCTAGTTGGGTACCTATGTCTACAAGTGTTTTATTGATAGGTACAATACAGCACGCGATTCTACGAAACCACATTAAGAGAATACTTACGAAACTGTCAATTTGATAATTATATAATTAGCTAGGTACATGTAATAATTATGATGTATTTAACAAGATAACTAACGATTATCAGTAAGAGGATAGGTAGGTGTTGGGTTAAAAAAAGAAACAACATAGTAAGTATAATTTACTGTTTTATTCAATTGACACTTACTTTTTTCATAAGAAGTATAACAGAAATACATAAAATAATTAATACAAAAATCTCTAAACTTCGTGACTAACTTGTTTTTGTTAATTATTGAAATATTGTCAACATTAAAATGATAATGAAAAATTCACACAAACTACAACTTGAGTGCATCGAAAAAAAAACCGATATTGGTAATAAAAATTATTTTTCTGAAGAATGATATAGTTACAATTTCATTATTCTGTTTTAATAATAGTACACAAAAAATAATTACTATGTATCTATACCTGCTTACAATATTATTTTGAAATAAATAGAAAGGATGGCAGTTTTATTTTAAGCTAGTAGAAAAATAAACAACATAATTGGCACAGAAACGACAAAACAAAACAAAACTAAAAAATGAGAAAACACACAATCTTATTCGTAAGAGAAGGTACAATTGATCGATATTTTCGCTTATATTAATTTATTATTATTTCGTAATAAGAGTATTATTAATCGTATTATGATACATTTATTTACATTTCATTATTATTAAGATCTTAACTAGAAGGCACCTGAATGAGGTCGGTGGAGGTATAACACCTGAAAAAAGAAAATACATTATTGATCTAAGATAGCAGCATTACCTACTCAAGTATTTTTTAAACAGAGCGAGAACACACGTGACTCCATACAACACCTATGCACGCAATATGAAAAATCTATCTGACCATAATATATCTATAATATGACAATAATATTATAGTATTTTCCAAAAAAAAAATCTCAACCCTTAATGGTCTTTCAAAGTTGACTAAATAGTCAACTTTGAAAAATTCTGAAAATCTTCTACTACACAATGTGGTAGAAGATTTTTCAGAATTCTAGATTTGAGTAAACAGTAGTGAATAAAACTTATAATTTAGTGTTCAAACTAACCCCTTGAATCCCAAATAGCCCCACTTTACCGTAAGATCTTACAGTTCTGTACCTAAACGTCTTTATAGGAAATTTAACATAGCGTAGAGGGTGCTACGGCGTAGCAAGCCTACATCCTACGATAGCTAAAGCCGGATCCGCAGCGCCAATTTTCTAACAAAACATGTTACATAACATGTTAAGCATAACATGTTTTTAAAACAGCCCGTCTGGTGTGTTCTGTTTTGTTTATTGTTTTTGTTTCATTCCAATTCATTTCAAAAATGAGTTCCGACGAAGAGGACGTAGAAGCTTACACATATCTAAATATATATAACTCAAAGGTGACTGACTGACATAGTGATCTATCAACGCACAGCCCAAACCACTGGACGGATCAGGCTGAAATTTGGCATGCAGGTAAATGTTATGACGTAGGCATCCGCTAAGAAAGGATTTTGATCAATTCTACCCCCAAGCGGATGAAATAGGGGATGAAAGTTTGTATGAAATTTTGTCAATTTTTAATCGATTGGGCTGACTTTGCATGCATAAAACTACTATGACTTAGGCATCCCCTAAGAAAGGATTTTGATAAATTCCACCCCTAAGGGGATAAAATAGGGATGAAAGTTTGTATAAATCTTCTTAGATTTTCGACTGATTGAACTGAAATTAAAGATTGGAGCTACTATGATGAAGACGTCCGCTTCAATAGGATTTTGATAAATTCAACCCTGGAGGATTTTTTGCACACGCTTAACAAAAGTAAAGCCGCAAAAACTATGCCTAATTAATAATAATACTTCTAAACGCGAGCGAAGCCGCGGGCAAAAGCTAGTATAACATAAAATGTGACGCTTCCCCTCCCCGCAGGCGAACGCGGGTGATGTTATCCATTTGTCTCGGCAAACATGTTTTTGTGTTTTTGCTAACAAAACTGTTAAGCCACGCCCCTATTTTGTTTTGTAAACATGTTAAGATGTTAGAAAACACGAAAACACAGCGCTGCGGACCCGGCTTAATGGGTACATTGTATTAGCTATTTGTGGGGTATAGGCTCGCTACGCTAAAATGTTGAAATGAGTGAGCGAGAAAGAAGTACACACTGTGCCTTCCTCAATTTTATTACGTTTCATTGCGATTCAATTCGAAATATAGTTTTCCTTTAGTTTAGATGTCTATTTATTCAACTGTCTCGAGTATACTCACATAAAATTAGTAAAAAAATGTGGCGGCCTTAGACGTCCGTGCTCCAAACTATCGCATTTGTGCCCAATGCACAAGATGGACAATTCTGAAAAACGAAATTGTTATTGGTATAAAAACTCTTACAGATTCTCAGAGCATCGCAGACTACAGAATTTAAAAAAATATTATTACATGTAGGTATTATCAGCTATCTATCTGGTTTCCATATTACAAGTTTTGGCTTAGTTTGGGGCTGTATTTATTTATGCTAGTAAGCATACTACAACGATTCACTATCAGCCTTTTTTTTATTCTACAAGCAGCCCAATTTCGACAATTGGAAAGTCTGCAGTCTGCAGGGGTTCTAAAATTATGTTTATCACACCAATATTTTATGCGAATGTTCGTGAGCGAGTTATTAGAGAGCGACGGACGGGGTATTGTAATGTCATAAAACTTACAACAATACTTTCAATGGCGTTCGCTAACTGCTCCTCCATAATCTTAACATCACCGTGATCCAGCACCTCCTGAAACATAACAAACAGTCTATTTATTTATCAACATTTAGAAAGAAATCAAGAAAAAATGGCTGAATACAACAGCACATAGCAGGCGATGGGGGAATGCCAATCACCTGAGAGAAAAATGCTCTATTTGTTTTTTCGTTTTGCGGTCGCAAAACTGCAAACGGCAACCGGATTCAAGCGATCAGCTTGCTGAACAGCTACAAATAAAAGAAGAACGTACCTCTTGGCAGGCCTTCACAGCGTCGGCCAGATCTGGCCTGGCGGCGCACAGCCTGGCGGCGGCGCACGCGCAGCTCACGCTGGCCAACCGCGCCGCGCCGCGCACCACGCCCACATTGCCCGCCAGGCGGAGCGACAGCGCCTCTTCTGCTGTCTCGTGCCCGTATGGAGGCGAATACGCCATAGATGACACCGCGCGCTGCCATTCCTGGATGTCACAATTTTAATGCTGCTGGTGACTCCTTCATTTATTTAAAGGGATTTATTGCTCCAGTTGATTAATATGGTAGAGACATGACCGAATACATTCTATCAGATTCTCTCTAACTATTTTGGTACTAACACAAAGCAATATCATGCTGGTGACTTGTTTTTTTAAGGGCTTTGTTGCTCTAGTCATACAAGATGTTAGAGACATGACCGAATACGTGCTATCAGATTCACCCTAACAATTTTGGTACAAACGCAGAGCAATAATATTGTCGAGATATTTCTCTAGATTACGAGCTCAGATTAGAAATTGGTTCAAAGAGAGTCAGAATGAAAAAGTACGCGAAAACGCCTTATTCAAATTATGGAAATACTGAAATCATTTCTCTAGTTTACGCACTTAGATTTAAAATTGATTTAAAACCAGTCAGAATGATCGATTTTGAAAATACTAGATATACTTAACGTGGTAGACAAACCGCCAGCTCCGACTCTAAAAGTCCACACATTGAAAATTTTACTAAAATTCTATCAACAACGTGATTTGTGCCAGCTAACTGTGATGTTTGTATTTGCAATGGATAACATAAAAGTGGTATTGTACCTACACAAAATACTCGTGGAAAAGATTATATTCGATCTGAAAATTTTGCAGCTATGTCAAAGCTTACTCGCTATCCTACAACGTAAGTAAGTATTTTTAATCATTATTGGAAGGATCTCATTTTTTAAGAGTTACGACCACAACCATGAGCAGGTAGTTGTTATCAACATTAGTCAACTTGTAAGGGCAGCAAACGCTTTAGTCACGTCAAGTTATGTAAATAATAAAAAGCCATCAACCATACTGACCTCTGTATCAGTCTTAGCGTCGGCGTCCCCTATGGACCTAACCAGTTCCTTCGATATCGCCATTAGGAGGTAATTTGTGATTTTCGCTTTGGTTTCAAACGTTATATCCCTGAAGCTGATAGACGCGAGGTCCTTGCACAGTCTCGTTAGATCATCGTCTACTGTATTGTGTATTCTGTCGAACAGGTCTTCGATCAGTTGGCTGACTAGCTGGCTTCTCATGGGCGGGCAGGAACAACGGGTGTCGGAGGTTATGTAACTCATGCTATGGTGCATTCTCCCGTAGTCAGTCTTCTTTGGTACAGCGGTGTATATCGAATATCCTTCGTCGACGTACTCCGTCCTATCTGGTTTCAGCTCTACTCTTGAAGTGTGAAACGACTGCTTTCTTGTCTCGCTTCTCAGCTCCTCCAGCTCCTCAGTCTTGATTGAGAGCTCGTGGCTCATAGTTTTGATCTTCTCGTCGCATTTCCGCTTGCATTGCGCTAAAGTTTTCTGCGTCAAAGCTAGTTGCTTCTCCAGAGATTCGACCTGAGAACACATGGCTTCTTAGTCTTCTGTAAGTCTTCATGCATATTTACACATCACGCCATGCACCGATTCCGTGAACGACCGGACTGTGACCGACAAAGTGTGTCAAGCGAACATGCGGGTTGCGTTAGAATTAGAACGATTAAAAGCGAACATTGATAGCGTTAATAAAATGCGGTGAGTATAAAGCACATGCAACTATGCTAGTCTACAACAAATAAAGGCGAATCTACATGATAGTAATCTAACAAAGCTAGGTAGGTACTCTGTGAAACTCCCAATTGATTCAAATCAAAAACTTTAATAAGCAGTTCTTTATATCCCGTTTCACTCCATAAGGATTTCAAAAAAAATATTTATTTACGTAGGTTACACATTCTAAAAGTAAAAAAACTGTTTTTTTCTACCATATTATAGTTTTTTTTAGATAGGTACCTAAGTCATGAGCAATAATAATATAATCATTCATTTTACTCTCAAATATCTATCACTCAGTTTATTTCGATTGTTTCTTTCCTCTCTATGCCTTACCTCCTCCTTAAGTTCGCTGTTAGTGACTTCCAGATCCTGGTTATTCTTGCAAGCTCGGCTCAGTTCCTTCCGGATGCACTCCAAGTCTCCCATGAAGTTCATCTCAGTTTTCTTGGAAGCATCTTTCTCGTTCTTGAAGTCCGCGTCTAGCTGCTTGTTTATTTTATGAAGCTGTTCCATTTCCTTCTAGAATCACAAGTTTTAAAATAAACTTAGAAGCTAGGTACCTGTAGTCAGCAATTAGCTAAGAAGTTTCAAACTATGAAACAACAGCTATACTTGCTTATTTATAGTTTTTGACAAAGATTTTGGTAGGTATTTTTACTGCATTGTGTTTGCAAGTTCTTTCTTTATTATATCTACAGAGCATTTTCAATAAGCACATCGACATGATGATCTTATATAAACTTGTCCGCATTTTTCAAATGCTCTTGAATCCTACTTAATACCGAATAAGTTACGTACCTTAAACCTGTCATCCAAAATTTTGAAATCGTTTTCAAATTTCCTAGCTTCAGCTTCGGCCTTTCCGAATGCCGCTGATAAGTTAGTATTTTGTTTCTTCAAGTTCTTGGTATCTCTCTCAGCTTTCTCCAGAGCTATCCGCATGCCCGATTCTGATTCCTCAACTTCTCGTAGTTTCTTTTTAAGTGGTTCGAAGCATTTCCTAAACTGATCCTTTTCTAATTCTAGTTTCTTTATCTGTAAGAAAATATTAAAAGTTAAAAAACACCTTTGATTATCTATATGTATCAATTTTTATAGAAAACTGTTAGGATTTGTGTCAAAACTCCAAACAAAGCGAAATTGGGATTAAATCAAGTGTCAGTGTAACAATTCAGTTTTTCTGTCGGGTGGTTATTTCTTATTTTAGTATGATTCATAGTGTTCGTTTTAAATGTTTAGTTCATTTAGTACCTATAAATATACTTGCTTGTTACTTGGCAATATTGCAGCAAGAGAAACTTTTGTACCAAAAATATGTGGAAAAGGTTTAAACACTATAAGTAGCCTATAGAAATATTTTAAACTGTCATTGCTTACCATTCCCTTGAGGTTGCACTCAGTATTCTTGGACTCTTCAATCTTCTTCTTGTACCCTCCTTCCATCTCGGCCCACATGTCATCGGCTTGCGTCAACATCTCCAAATACGCAGTTTCTCTTCTCTCTAACTCGGCCACACGACTCTTCAGTTCTTGTTCACTGATCAGCAGGGCTCGGATCTTGCTGCCCATTGTTGG
The DNA here is from genome assembly GCA_963576535.1 of Plemyria rubiginata. Lineage (NCBI taxonomy): Eukaryota > Metazoa > Arthropoda > Insecta > Lepidoptera > Geometridae > Plemyria > Plemyria rubiginata. Next base: position 2,076,827 of record OY754916.1, on the reverse strand, counting down.
GTCTGCTGGTAGCTGTAAAGTTTTGATAGTCGTGTGATTTCTCACTATTCTATCCTTTTTTCTAACTTAATCTATCTTACGTTCTGTTCTATCATACCAAGATGTTTAGATTTTCATGCTGTTCAGGCCAACAGGGATGAAACATGCTATAGATATAGGTATGTACCTACCTACGTACAAAGATGGAGAATAGTGCATTAATTCTGCATATCCCATACAATGTATATAATAATATATAGTATTTAGTAAATAATATAATTAGTTCATGTATAATATACATGAACTATTCAAAGTCTCCACCTATATATTATATACCTTACAATATTATTTAGGGTACTTTTTATTTGAGTAGATACCGTGCGAGCACGCGTACTAGGTTTCGTGGCACACGAATCAGTAATGTGCTTAGTTATTGGTGGTGGTGTTATTTACCTTTTCCTCTTCTTTCTCTTTTCTAATCTTCTGTTCTAGATCAGTGATCTTTGTTTCAATCTTCTCCTTCTTGACTTCAGCTCCGCAGACGGTTGCTGCCACTTGTCTCTTAGCTGTTTCCAGTTCTTCTTCTAGCTCTTTTATTCTTCTTTCTAAGGTTCGCGTGATGTGCGACGTTTGATTTTCTATTTGGTTCTTTTCGGCTAATAATCTGAAATCGAAACAATAACGCTATCTTTACTGCTTCCGTACCTACATAATTGTTAGCTTTGTTATTTTGATTAACCTGGCTTGTTTTATTACTACGGTACTGATTATTGTGGTGGAGAACAATCAGATAGTTACCTCTATTAGATAGTTAAAATCATTTTCCGTTCATGACTTTCTGATAATAAATTAAATACTTAATTATTTCATTTATTTAACACGCGCTTTCAATTCCAATATTTACCATGCTAATGATTATTATTTTTGTATTTTAATAAATTTTAAATTATACATCATGTTAAACCAAAATAAAGATGAACCAATTATTTTATTAAATTACTGATTAGAATATATTAGATTATTAAGGGTCCGGTGACAGCGGCTCGCAATTTTGAGGTGCGATTGGCTATTATTTCATTTTATTTCATTTCGGGGAGGTTGTTTGAATGAATAACTCTAAAGTGACACGCATAAATACTGTTCGAACACAAATAATACAATAATATAAGGGAAACATGCCCGAATCAGAAATCATTTTGGTATTAGTATGTTTGGTCTTACGTTTACCTAATACCAAAATGATTTCTGACTCGAGCACATTTCCCTTATATTATTGTATTATTTGTGTTCGAACAGTATTTATGCGTGTTTCTTTAGAGTTATTATTTCAAACAACCTCCCCGAAATGAAATAATAGCCCATCGCACCTACAAATTGCGAGCTGCTGTCACCGGAGCCTTAAAGAACCTACCTTATTTCGGGTTTTGGAAGAATAATTATTTTTTGATAACCTCAGCTCTCTGTATAAGTCTAAATAGAATCTTCACATTTACTTGTTTCTATAAAAACTTACGCAGTAATCTGGTGTTGCAACTGAATGGTCGTGGCTGGTGTTCCCGTCTCTATTTCCTTCCAGGCGACCAGCGCTCCACATTTATCTCTCTTGTGGTTCTCCGACTCTTGTTTGATGGTTGCAATCACTGTTCTCGTGTCTTGCCCGTATGGTCCCATGCGATTCATTAGAACTCTCTGCGAACAAATATTCCAAAGTCAGTTTGTAAAAAAACTATTCACATGTTTAATGAATATTAAATCTGATGCAGCCTCTGGAGGAGCGACATGTGGAGGGAGACTGAGAAATATATTCGATAGAAAAAAATCAGTTTGATTGGTACCCACCAGTTTCTTTGGAATGGAGCTATAACAAGCAAAGCAGAAATAACAGCTACGTAAGATCTATCCCAGGCCCGATACATACGCACTAGCAGAACTCAAAATACATGTTTTTTAACTTTCTTTACTTGATTTTTATAGTTTACCTCGATCATTTAACAAATCAAATGTCTCAGAAGGTTGTAGGTATTCATTCAACTTTTGAAATTATATATTTTATTGTTACCTTTCCGCCTGAAGACATGCTTGCGCCGATGACTTGCACTACGTTCCAGGCTATCAATGCAGGCACTGCCTTCTCTAACTTTTCCAGCCGCGTCAATAACTCGTTCTGAAACATTTATAAACAAGTTTAATTTGCTCATAATTTTTCTTTATAGCTTTAAATTGCTGTAACATTTACGTGGGTTGTTAGAGCAGTCTTTCCAAAACGATTAGTTAATTGTTTTCTATTGATCAATTCTGATTTTAATTCTAGTATCCTTGACAAACACGAAAACTGCGGAGGTGAAAAGCCTTTTGTTTTAATACTCGAGGCTTTTTGTGTTAATACAGTGAATAATAATATTTTGCACCACAATTTGTCATGCTTTGAAGCCGAAACAATGGTTATGTTATTGAATAAAGATTTTTCATACCACTTTGACCGTTGTCAACTAAAGTTTTTAGCCACAAGATATGACGAAGAATGCAGTTTCTGAACACGAACCTTCTGGCCAGAATGCAAGTCCAAGTAACAACGTTGTGACAATAGAACAGATTATAAATAACAAATCACTAACCTCTCTAGATTTCAAAGCGCATTCCCTATTGGTCAGTTCAGCCATGAGACGCTCGGCTTTCGCTCTCGAACACTCTCTCTGCTCCGTCATGTCTCTTAATTGTGCTGAACAGAGCTCATAGTCCATCTCAAGCCTAAAAGGAAACAGCAATAATGGTTACTGAAAGAAGCATTAAACATAACTGGATTTTATTTTTAAATGCCGCTGAGGATAGGAAAGGAGTATTTGGAATAAGAGTTTATTTCTAATGACTTATTTTACTCTCACTCAAATAATCTTTAGTTCTAGGAGATCTGAGTTGATATCTACGGTAGCTGAGGTCTTGAGGCTGTTTTTAAACTGTATTTATATGTGTACAAAGAAACAGAAGCAAGAATTGAAACAGCTTCACCACTTTGTGCCCCAGACAAGGTAGATATCCCCATAGATCACCATAGATCAGCCAAAGGCTGATCTAGTGTCTAGGTGTGGTGATTTGGCTGATCTATGGTGGTTTCTAGTAATCTTTGTTTACAAAAATTACTAGAAACCACGGGTTTTTGGAGGCTTCAAAGACTGAAGCTGAATGGTACACACACAAATGATATAAGAAAATTTAATAAGAAAAACTTACTGCTGCCAATGCAGGCGGGTATCGTTTTCAATCTCTTCTAATTCACAACATTCCTCTTCTAGCCTCTCGTACTTCTCATGAAGTTCTGAAAGTTGCGATTCGAATTCCTGCAAAAACAAACCCTCATTATATCTCTTGCACGGAACCCCAACCGACCTTAATGTTAACATGTATTTATGAACGTAAAACATGCTACAAACTTGAAGTAAAGGCTACAAGAGAGACTAGCGAACAAGGGTTCCCACAAGATGGTGTCACTACGATCTTGTGGAAACCCTTGTTCGCTAGCTGGCTGTCTAAATGGGATACGGTTTAATAGTTGTAATACTGTTATATTACCTGTAGCCGGTTTTCGAGAATATATTCCTTCTGCAGTCTTTCTGCGAGTTTAGCCTCTTTCACGTCCTGCGCCGCTTCGTATATACTGATCTTCCCTTCCAAAAACTTAAGTCTCCTCTCGTAATACTGCTTGTGTTTCTTTCCCAGCTTTACGCACCTGCACTCTAGGCCTTCCGCATCTTCCTTCGTACTTAAAGTCCTATTCCTAACGCCTTGCCTCTCTAGCTTCTCTCTTATACTATTCAGTCGTTGAATCTCGGTGTTCAGTTCACCGCTACATTCAAAGGTGTCGTTCACTTCGGTCTGAGTGCTTGTGGATTCGGTTTCAACGCCGTCAAAGATGCCACTCTCTTGCAATATGTTTGGCTTCCTCTCTTCGCAGAGGCTCTCAAGGGATTCGCATTTATATCCTTTCTGATTGTAAGGTGTTACGGTTGCGATTGCTTTTTGGATTTTGTGCGATGGAATGTCGGTTTCTTTCGTTTTTATGTCACATATTCTTCTCGGCTTAGCCTGTAAATACAAAAATTTTAACTGAACAAAAACCTAAACATACCACAGACTGTCACTATTTTTGACAATTATAATTATGACAAACAGCAAAAGAAGTCACAAGTAGGTAGTTTGCATTAAATTACAAAAAGTTTGCATACCTGAAAGCATTCGTCTTCGCTGACGGAGCTGCTCAACGCTTGGAAGTTGTAAAGCAGCATCTGCACCTGTTCCAAACAGCTTCTATCCTCCACCGACGCTGCGTTCAAGATCATCTGCTCCAAATGCTCCCTCACTGGGTTACTCTTCAGCGAATCACTGGCCGTTTCCGAGTTACGATCCAAAATATCAGCAAGGAACTGTGCCTTCGCGAAGTCTTCCTTAAAGTCATCGTGGGGGGCTAGGTGCCGTCGGGGATTGCAGGGGCTGCTCGGAGCATGGGGGGACTTGTACCCGGAATCCATTCGTTTAAGCTCGGGCGAAGCGGAATCCTTGATACGGGACCCTGGGGATACGCAGCCCGAATCCGAGTCTGTTAGGGTGTCCCTAGCACCCTAGAACAAAGCAACAAGATCAATGTGAGTACGATTAACATAAAATGACTTTTATTATAAGCCAACATGACTATGGCAGGCACGGCGAAAAATAATTAGTGATACAAAGTATTCAGAGCTATCCAAAGTGATGCTGATCGTTACCTACATCGAACACTAATCTATTGTGTGGCCGCGTATGACGTTAAATTTGAAAAGAGAAGAACCGTTCATATCAAATAACTATATCAAACAACTACTCAGCACTTTGATAAATTTATCACTTTTGGACATGAAGGTTGTGGAAACTTTGCTAATAAACGTTATTTAAAACTAAGACGTTACAAAACACTGGAGCCCGCAAGCAACAATTTACAATTGTTACAAATAGAGCTATCGTGATCTACGGCAGGTAAGCTAATGAGAACAGTTTTTAGTGGTACATGTTGCGTAGCCACAGCAAAATACCTACTTAAGTGTGGGCCGTAAGCCCATATCTCTCGCCTACAAGAGTTGATCGCCAGTAGGTGAATGATGAGTGGACAAGTTGAATTTATTTATTGGGAGGTGTTTTTATGAGTAGTTATTTTATTGTAAGGTTAAACTCTTTGGCAGTACTTGGGCCAAGATACTGCCGTAATACAAATATGAAACGTCCACAAAATATAGGTTATCAATTAATCATAGAAAAACTGGTTGTAGGTACTCAAGAGTTTTCTAATTTATCCTTAGAACGCTTCACGACTTTCATCCCCACATTTTGCACTAATGGACAGTCAAATAAACCTTCGTTTTCAGTTTGGTAAACTTATATAAAAACAGCACTAATTTAAAAACAAAGACACAGCAAAATACATAAGATGCATGATGTCTAATGACCTGAAAATATTAGTTCAAGGCTTGGAATGTTTTCCGATTAGACCAACCAACTGATAAATAATCAATCGAAGGGCTCTACCTAGCGGTGATGTAGACTATCTTGTTTATAGGTAAGTTCTAAATGCCGTTTTTATCGTAACAAAGCTAGCTCGACACCAAATCTATGTTATGTACTTATTTGAAAATAAGTAGCTCGAAAACAAAGTCACTGATCGTAACATTTTTATACGGCTTCGTCAACATTTTAACAGGATTCTTTATTTGTTAGTGTCATCCTATTCTTGTTTATCACAAGAAGTGGTTTGACATACTCATACTTTTAATTCGAAACTAGGTACTAGTTTCATAATATACTTACTCTTTGGTAATTTTCAATCATTCATACGAGGACACTATATCAACAAAACAAACTTCATTGACAAACCCAAACCTATGACTCAGGACATATTGTTTGGACCACTGTATAGGTAAGTATACCACACATAATAATGCCCTAACAATAAAACACTTAGAAGCGTAACTTATCTAGTGTCTATGTATATACCCTGGGTTTGTATAATATCTTTATTTCTCAGTCTTAAAGCTGTGTATGTATGTGTATGACTAACGACCACACTGACAAATTATGTGGTTTTGCAGTAGTATTATTATCTATCAGTTTTTATTACTTACGAGATTATAAGAGCACAGGCAATCTAGTGGTAGCGATACTGCCTTTCTATCCTATAACCTGTCGAACGCGAAATTTATTTTGCATTTCAAAAATTATAATATGCACAGTGCGTATGTTTTTTTTACAATTCGACAGTACTAAGTGCTCGCAAAAGCCTCTTTAAGGCGCACTTGGCCGGGAGAATATTAAGAAAAATAGAAATAAATCCAGCAAAAAATACACAGAGCTGTAAGTATGCTGCAATTCCTCAATGCGTATTAGGCTTATTCAGCTTATTACTTAGAAGATTCAAGGTGATCCTTGTTTGTAATCGTTTTTTTTATTATTTTTAGTTTAACTTCTGAGTTTCATTACTGCCGGAATTCCTTTCAATTATTACACTTTCCGTAAATAGGCGCGGCGAGGCGACGCTACGTCCGGTTCACCGTAAGACCAGATATCGTTAATTTCAATGGTTACCGTCAAGTTACCGTTGGTGTTTCCGTTTTGTTGTCCTTATCCTACAACCTATTGTTTGGCTATTGAACTCTCGATGATTGTGTCAGATTCAGAGAAAAATAACTCTTTCAAGAAAAACCCCTCAAACTACCTACTATAACTCAAAAAGTAGGTAATCGTCACATCTTATTCAGATTCTTCTTCTTCTTGTCGTGTCACTAGTTTCTTTCGAAACAGTGTGGTGAAAGGATTTTAAGTGCGCCTCAAGAGGCTCCTTTCGAGCACTTGACACATGTTATGTTTTCAGTTATGTTATCAGTCAGTGTGTCAGTTGTGTCAGTGTGTGTCAGTTATGTTTTCTTTTGTTTTTGGTACTGATTCTTCTTTCGTTTTGTCTCTGTTTATAGCTGTAATTTTGTATGTACCTATGTATTTCTTTTCTTGTTGTGTATGTCAAATAAATGTATTTTCTTTCTTTCTTTCTTTCTTTCTTTCTTTCTTTCTTTCTTTCTTTCTTTCTTTCTTTCTTTCTTTCTTTCTTTCTTTCTTTCTTTCTTTCTTTCTTTCTTTCTTTCTTTCTTTCTTTCTTTCTTTCTTTCTTTCTTTCTTTCTTTCTTTCTTTCTTTCTTTCTTTCTTTCTTTCTTTCTTTCTTTCTTTCTTTCTTTCTTTCTTTCTTTCTTTCTTTCTTTCTTTCTTTCTTTCTTTCTTTCTTTCTTTCTTTCTTTCTTTCTTTCTTTCTTTCTTTCTTTCTTTCTTTCTTTCTTTCTTTCTTTCTTTCTTTCTTTCTTTCTTTCTTTCTTTCTTTCTTTCTTTCTTTCTTTCTTTCTTTCTTTCTTTCTTTCTTTCTTTCTTTCTTTCTTTCTTTCTTTCTTTCATTCTTTCTTTCTTTCTTTATGTTATAGAACTTTTACTTATTCAGATTTCAATGGGACCACATGGGAAACACAAATAAAAATGCAATAAATATACTGAATACTGAAAAAAGAATCATCCAAATCGGTTAACCGAATTGAAAGTTCTGAGGTGACCAACATAAATAAGCAATACGGTCGAATTGAGAACATCCTTCTTTTAAGGAGTCGGTGAACAAGAGCATCTGCTTTTGGGATTAGAAGTCAGTTAGATGAGATTTGCTCTAGTAGCAACTTGAAGACGGAGCTCATAAAACACACGAAGACTTCCGTCATGGCTTAGGGACTGTAGGTAATTATTATCGGGATCAAATGATTTAACTTTCTCAACGATGCACGGAATCAATTTCTCACATCACATGTCATAAATTGTTGGTTTCCAAATAATTCCGGCAAGGTAAGATTCTAATTCTAATATTACAAATATTAAATAGCAAAAAGCAACTTTAAAAAAGGATGTAATAATAAGAAAAAAACAGCCTCACGTCTTCGATCTCCAGGCACCGTTGATACTCTGTCAGATATCTTAGTACCTACCTACTAAGTTATTTATACGTACTATCAGTAAAGTTCCGCCTTACCATTTAAGGGGGTCCCAGTAAGGGGTTCTTCAAAAAAGGCGTGTTAAAATATTTAAAGGGTCAGCAATGCGAGTGTGACACCTCTGGTGTTACAAACGTCTATAGGCTACGGTGACCGCTTCCCATCAGGTGGGCTGTATGCTTGTTTGCTACCTTGGTAGTACAAAAAAAAGGGCGCATTTCCTGTGCGTGAATTACCAATCCCTAAACCTCCCTAAATCCCTAAATCCTGTGCCCTCGGTCAGCTAACTAAACAACTTGCAAACGAATCTGTTTGAAAAGTGGTAAGACGGATATTTTGCTGGTAGTACCTCTGACTACTTACAAGGTTGAATATTAGCTGTACTATATCTCCCAGAGTATTATGCCATATCGTAGTGCAATGATGCGACATGGCATTGATAAGGTTGTATAACGTACTACACAGATGTTTTACAGCGCACAGCTATCAAAGATCTGCAAAATCGATTAAATCGATAAGATAAAACTCAAGTATCGATCACAACACATCTAGGTACCTACTAAATGTAAGGACTCGACCTGTTTGCAGTTTCAGATAGTGAAAAATAGATGTGAAGGTAAATACCTATGTTATTTCTATTTTACTGCGTCGAATGATATTATGTGAAGGTTAACTTCTTTATTTTTATTTCCTAGTCAGTTTTATGCCGTTTATAGTTCCGCTGTTTGCCTATAATCCAGTTTTTTTTATAGTAATTTTTACACTTATCACGTGCAAACTGTAAAAAGAGTACTCTCGAAAACCCGGCAACCTTGATAATTTTATTTTGCCACCAAAAAAATGTTGTTTTATCGAAAAAGATCTTCGTTTTTAGATGAAAGCAATGATTTAGTATTTTACAAAAAAATATTCTTATCGAATCACTCTGCTTATTAAAAAAAAACCAAATCAAAATCCGTTTCGTAGTTTTAACGATTTAAGCATAGGTACTTAGAGGGACGGACAGACATGACAGACAGCGGGAAGCGACTTTGTTTTATATTATAATCATAAATAATGCTGGACAATCCACACAGCACCATCCATCCCCAAAGTAAGCTACTCAAAGCTTGTGATAGGGGTACTAGATAACTGATTATATTTAATAATTATATACTTACAAAGATAGATATTTTTTACCATACATAGAAAACACCCGACCAACAAATTTCTGCAGATATTACACAAATTTGTTCCAAGGCGGGAATCGAACCCGCAACCTCTTGCGTCGCAGGCGGACTCTCGCCCGCTGCGCTACTGAGGTCGTCTAATTACGTAGTGACGATGCTCTCAAGCGACGAAGGAAAACAACACGAGGAAAATCTTACTAAATGTAGTTTGAGATGGATTTTCCGGCAAAAAAATTACACGTTCGAAGACTTCAACTTTTTGTTCAAAAGATTAATCCACTCACCATTAATTTACTCAAACAACACTGTTATTGATATTCACTAGTTTTTGTTTCAGTTTGTTTATCTTAAAATCCTTTCACCACACTGTTTCGAAATAAACTAGTGACAAGTCAATAAGTTTCTTTCACTGGTTCGTATCCGTAGCCGAGGTTGATCAGTGCAAAACCTGCCTGCGCTGGAAATGAATTCTTTCTGCAAACTATCACTAATCGTAGATTACCAGAACAATTCAAGAGCGATGCTAGGCACGTGCTCTACGCGGTAGATGCCACTTAATAATGCACCGCGCTACGTAGTTTCAAGGATGACATCAATATTTGCTTTGTGATTTAAGTAAATTCTTGTCTGAGATTCTTTTTTTAAAAACCTAGTCTTGATTTTCTTGTCATGTCATTAGTTTTTCAAAACAGTGTGGTGAAAAGATTTTAAATGCGTCTCAAAATAGCTCCTTTCGTCCGCTTGACATGTTTTAGAACTTTTTAGGATAGATAAAACGGCTAATCGTTATCCAATCCTAATCCAATCCAAAATTAAACCTCGTGAGTAACTTTTCCGTAAAATAGACAATTTAAATTGAATTTATCTAATCGAATACCTAGTTGACATTAGTGCCTACCTTATTTGACTTTATTATATCGAGACATTTTGCTTATTACTTTTTTTGTAGCTGCATGCCATTATGCTATTGTATACTATGGGCCTACCTACCTATTATAGTACCTATAGTAGTCAAGTAGTACCTATTAATGAATTATTGTACCTACCTTATTTCTACATAGATTGCAGCGCCCTACAGGGTACATGTACTCGCTTATTAGCTACCTTAGACCTAAGCTATAATATAACTGATGTATGTACATGTTGGCAATAAATAAATTTAAATCTAAATTATCCAATTAACTTGTTGAGGGGAATTAAAAAAACAGTGTGTGCGCGATATTTACCAACGACCTACATTACCTACTCAGAATGACCATCGAGGTTATGTTTGTAAGAAGATAGGTAAAGGTAGTTAAGAATATAATTATTACAGCAAGAATTTACTTTGTTCATCGCGCACTGGTTTTTTTTGCAACATACTCTTTCAACATGTTCAAAACCTCGTTTTTGGAATACCGAAAAAATTACGTTCAAGAATTAAATGCGAATTTATTTCATGCTGGATAACTAGGTAACGATACTTATTTGTAAAACGGTCACATGCACACCACAGTTTTTGCAAATAATAAACGAATGGCTTAGTCGACTGGCTCCGAAATTAAGGTATTAGGTTGACTCACGGAACAGAGAAAACCCCTACGGTTGACTATTCCCGTATGTCAAAATTTTTCTGGGGCCAGTCAACTAAAGAACCCATTAATTCCACACAGCACTAATTAGCCCCCAAATAAGCAAAGCTTGCACGATGAAAATCAAATAGCTGATATAATACTCACTTATAAACTTTTTTTTTTTTATTTATTTATTTGTCATGGAATCAACAGCACTTTAAAATTACATTTGTGAAATTTATACTATACTTACTGCCAATTATAGATTCCTACTCTGTACACAAAAAACTTATATGTATTATGTCTAATCGCTAAAGGCGAATATGAACAAAACATTTTATAAAACAAAAGAAGTTACTCGTATATAAGCAAAGTTAAGGAGGTAATTAAAACAAAAACACGAAACAAAATACAAATAAAGTTAAACCAAGAAAAATGAAAAAAAAAAAAAAATATAATAAATATAGGTACGCATTCAGCACAAATTGTGCGTGTGAGGGAAGTGTGTGTGAGCGGGTGTGTTTGCGAGAGATTTGTGTGATGTGTGTATGTGGAGGTTCTCCCGATAACACGAGTCTCTTAAGAGCCAAGGTGACAGGAGAACCAACAACATAGTGAGTGTGTGAGTATGTTTACGTGTGTGTGTGTGTGTGTGTTTATATAAATAAAACTAGCGACCCTTCCCGCGCGCCCCTGTTTCGCACGGGTGCACATTATTTTTTTACTATATCATGCATGTATTATACATATAAACCTTCCTCTTGAATCACTCTATCTATTAAAAAAACCGCATCAAAATCCGTTGCGTAGTTTTAAAGATTTAAGCATACCTAAGGACATAGGGACAGAGAAAGCGACTTTGTTTTATACTATGTAGTGATTAAAAATCGTACTTATTAAACACCCAGACAGAGATATAGACAGAGGGATTGAAGTACTATTTATAAAATTAAAGGTACCTTATCGGGGCTGGCGTCCTCCAGCTCCAGCAGCCTGAACTCCATGAGTTCGAGCTGGTCGCGCGCGTCGCGCAGCGCGTCCGACAGGCGCGTGCACTCGCGTGCGGACGCTGCGGCGCGTTCTGTCGACGCGCGGCATTGCCCGCACGACTGTAACCAAACGTTTGTTGTTATGGCGGACTAACTTACACGATACGTCGAATGCGAACAGGTAACAGACTCACGGCTTACCTGTTCGCATTCGGCAGATAGATCATGGTCTGGAATAGCACATAGGCTGCTTTTTATCCCGTGGGAATACCGGGATTTAAAACAACGCGGGTGAAACCGCGCGCGCAGCTAGATTTATTCAGAAAACACAAGTTTCTACAGTTTAATAGGATAGGATCTCTCCTTTTAACTTCTGAAACCAGCTGCCTTACTGATTAACTACATTGAGTATGGGTATGAGTTTCATTTGACGGTTAATAGTCATCATCATCAACAGAATTATTCGTTAAATTGTTATTGTGTAATGTGCATTAATGAAAATTCAACAAGTCATGTTATACAATATAATATGAATCCATCCTCAATATAGTAAGACAAAAGGCTGATGTATTAGAAGAGTCCCCTCTTTTCTATCCCTGTACGGAAACTGTAATGTTCTGTGTGTGATAAATAAACTTTACTTTTTTGTGGTTCAACGTAGTCGCAGTTGCTATTTATGAGCTACAGTTACAAATGAATATTAATAATTATATTCATTTGTAACTCTCTCTCGATACAGTGCAGTTACCTCATCATTTTAGCTTCGCGGCTTATATGAATAAGACCACTAATCTCTTGCTAAGACATGGTCACCCTACACTCCTTTGAAACACAATACCAGTGACGCAAGCGCCTGCGCCAATAGTTTAGTAGGTGACAAAATGTTTAGGTCGGTATACAATACAACGAAGGCTTTGCAATGTTTGACATTTTGGTATTAATACTCTCTTCCATCTCAAGGTCGGTGTTCTTCAATCATTTATAAGGATGCTTTTTGTATGTATAGATGTGTTATGGCAAATGTTTAAATGCTTTGCAGTGACGTACAAATACTTTAGGCCGGTGCCAGATATGTATGAACTTACGTGATCACTTAGCCGGACGCTTGGTGAGGCACGAGAAAAACTCTTCACTGTCTCGAGCCTCACTAAGCGTGCGGCTAAGTGATAACGTAAGTTCATACATATCTGGCACCGGCCTAAAGTATTTGTACGTCACTGTACGTCATGTTGGCGTATTAATCTAGATCTTGAGGTATTCACGCTGACTAAAAATTCTATATCTCCAACTCTACAACTTGTGTTTCTATATGCATTTTTATTTTATTATACACTCAGGTGCATGCATGTTTTTCAAATAATAATATCAACTTACACGTCTTATATCAAGCTAAAAGTGTGAAAGTTTTAAACATGTGCCGGTAAATACATCGGCAACAAAACCCTTCAAACCGAAACAGCAAGTACAGCAGCGCTGCTTAGCGGCGGTAATAGGCATGGAGGTAGCAGTACTTCTCTGGACGATTACCTACGCTGACGTCGTGACGTCACGTCTACGCGTCTGGGGTTTTAAATGTACACAATTGGTGCCTCCACTGACCCAGAGAGCGGGCAGTGGAGGACCAGTTGCAGATAGGTACTGACCCACATGTCGTTCAGCGGCTGCGGGGAGAGAGACGCCGGCGCGGACGACACTGCCGAGTCTTCGTCCGACGCCGATGGTCCCTCCTGGAACAAAAAAGAAACATCCATCATCAGAGAACAGGCAGATCGAACTTCATCAAGCGCACTAGTCCGATTGAAGTTTGTAGGTGCATGTGAGAATTATGCAAATCAGTGCAAACCCAATAAAACGAAAACGTCGACACTCGAATACAAAAGCGAGGCCGCGAATGGCAGCTAGTCCTTCTAGTATTATAAATGCGAAAGTTTATAAGTATGGATGGATGGATGGATGGATGGATGGATGGATGGATGGATGGACGGATGGATGGATGGATATATGGATGTTTGTTACGCTATAACTCCAGAATGGCTGAACGGATCTTGGTGAAAATTGGCACAGATATGTATTATAGTCTGGAATACCACATATGCTACTTTTTAACCCGTGGGAATACCGGGATTTAAAACAACGCGGGTGAAACCGCAGGGCGCTACTAGTATACAATAAACAGGCAAAGGTGTACTTATACGTTGCACATGATCTCCATAGCAATGTGATAGCAAGATTGCTCAGTTGTTTTAGACAGGTAAACTAAATACAATTTTTTAAAAACGTATAACATTTCAAATTAAATAACAATAGAATGCACAACTTCACTCGTGCTATTTATTATACGTCCCGATTCCTCACCGATCAATGTAAGCAAGTACCTATAATGTTTACAAACTACCATACGGCCTCCTTTTTAACCAACTACAAAAAAAGGAGTAGGCTCCCAATTCGCCTGTAAGTTTTTTTTTATGTTTGTTACCTCATAACTTTTTACTGAGTGTACCGATATTAATGTTTTTTTTTGTAATCGTAAGCTGATGCTTGTCATGTGGTCCCATTTAGATCTGACGAGTAGTTTTTGCGTTAAAGTGAGTATGAGTGTATTTTCCAGTGCATAGTCGGTTTAGTCTTGAAAGAGTTATATGTATAAATAAATGAATGTTGGTGGAATTTTACCTTGCTGTGGAAAAGGCTGTTTTTTTATTATTATTATCATAAGCCCTCCGCGTCCCACTGCTGGGCAAAGGCCTCCCCCCATTCCTTCCACACATCGCGATCCTGGGCTATGTATTATATATTTTTTTATTTATTAACGGTGGAGATCGAACCCAAAGCCTTTAGCGATAAAGGCAGAGCTTCAACCAAATGAATATGAATACTAACCCGGTAAAACGTTTCTTTCCGATGCTGGATATCCGTGTTTAGATCGTCACGGTCGCTTCTTTCTTTACTCTGTAACAACACAAAATAAAATCAATATCATCTGTTCTGTTGTCAACTCTGAAAATTTTTCCTTTTGGACTGGAGTATTTTTCCAGGTCATTTTGTATATTGACTGGAAAGATTCTGATGATAAGAAATTACAAAGATAACTTTGAACGAATAATTGCAATTTGTACCTTCATTTAATACTTGCTTGTTTGCAATCTTTGTTTCATCAGACATTGAGATATTCAAGCAAGAAGTTGTCTGACCGTTTACAGCCTCCTAACTTACTCCATTAGTTAAGGCGTTGACAACACCTAATATTTCTCTCGCTCGCACGATTCGACATTTTGAAAGATATAAAATCACAAATTCCAATTTTGAAAAATCGCAAACAACCATTTTGTGTGCAATCACATTGCGCATAGTTTGGTAAAAATTTCATTTTGATCGATGCTTGATGCATTTTGCTTATGTAAGAAAACTAGAAAAGCAAACTTTTAAGTAGGAAAACTTGTACCGATTAAAATGATTTTTTTACTAAACTGTGTGCAATGTGATTGCACACAAAATGGTTGTTTGCGATTTTTCGAAAATGGGTTTAGTGATTTTATATCTTTCAACAAGTCAAAACGTGCGAGCGAGAGTCACATTAGCTCTTGTCTTCGTCTTAAAAGGCCTGTGAAAGGGCTCAAAAGTTGCGGCAATTTCAAGCTATAACTGTACTATCTCTCTTGTTCCCGCAAATAGATCGTAAGAAGGACAGCTATATAATTATTGCAATAAGTAGTCACAAAACTAGCCCGTTTACCGGACGCTTTATGTAAGACCAAGCAAGCTCACTACGAGCGCTTTAGTTGAATCAATAGGCATGGAAGGTCAACCATGCTTATTGCCTCCTCGTAACTAACGCTTTGGGCTACACCAGCTTTCTAGGCTGCACCAACGAGGAAAATGTTGTAGACACATGGCTACTATACTATTTAAATCAGCAGATCTGTAAGACCAAACCTTGAGCTGGTTACTTGACATCATGTTAATATCTCAATAAATAAATAAATAAATGTTAGGCATGCCCCTAACTTACAATTTCTGGATGGTTTTTAAATAACCAATTCAGAGTAACACAATCACGGAACAGAGATTATATTTCTGTAAACACAATCCATCAGATAATAGTACAACAAAACATACAAACATGTGAGAAAGTGAATGAAGTGACTTAAAACTCTGATAAACAAAAGGGACTTGGCGAAAGGACTTTGTATCCAAGCCAGCACAAAAAGAAAAAAAAAACATGTATGCCAAGCATATTCAAATTCCTTGATATATGCCAAGAATGATAAAAGAGATCCAATCAAAAAGTATATACTCGTAGTAACCCCAGCGCGTACCTACTTCCCAGCGCGCCGTTTTTCATACAACATTGCATTTGTACTGTTCCAAATTCAAAAAACTCTCCTGCAATGGATTTGATTTTCTTTGTCCGTTTATTATATAGCGCGTTCTTTTTTCGAAAATAATGACAATATTTCCATACAATGTTTGAGAAAAACATTTCCAGACTTTGTTAACAACATACCTAGTAGAAACATTTCAGTCTAAAGTGAGAATCAAAAGGTATTTATTGGGTTCCAATAAATTTACTTTAATTATTAATTCAATTGAATAGCAGATCACTTTGAGATATCCTAAAGCTATAAGTGAATATACGAGTAGGTGCCAGTTCCACGTTTAGAAGAACAGGCAACAACTTACGGCTAGGTTCCTATACTATTCTTTAGTATGAACCTTACGAGACCGACGACGGATAGCTTATAAAACCCAGTTACGTTACAAGAGGGAGGCACTTTAAAATAACAATAAATAATTAATTAAAGAACTCGACAGGTCAATTAAGATTCCTCAAAATTAACTGACCGGTGTGTTTTAATTTAACTAATGATAGTTTGTTACATGAACTTATGTAACGGTTATATACGTTACATAATACTATTGTTTTGCCAGCGATATATTTTAGTAGTTCATATTAATTTCTTTATTACAAGTGCGTGTTTAGGAAACTTATTGATTTATTGGATTCATGCTAAATGATAACTTGTTTTTTAAAGTTTAAAGTATTCATTTAAAGTATGTATTCAAGTCATCATTATTGTAAAAATTTAAACCCGTCTTTACAGACTTTGTCTGTGCATATTGTCCGTATCGTTCATTTTTTGAAAAATAAAATTACGTTTGTTTCTTTGACCGACGTGTGCCATGCAGAAATTCCTAGAAATGCTTAGATTTGTAAAAAACCAAGAAACAGAGGAGAAAAGAGCTCCACAGACAATCATTGCTATTGCAGCAATAAGCAATTGAACTCACTCAGTTATACCTAATTAGAAAATTAAAAATTTACGTTTATCAGTGGTGAAACTTTGGTCAGCTATGAAAAACATTCTGATTATAATGATAGTTTGTTTGAATCACAACCTTGTTTCAAATCGTTTTATATGACACGTTGTGGTGCGCTAAAGGTGTAATGCCCACTTAGGCTGTTTACTATTAGTTACAGTAGTAGAGCTCTTTGTGAAGGCTCGTCCGGGGAAGTACTACCACCACGCCTTTTTCTGCCGCCAAGCAGCAACGCTGTGTTTCGGTTTGAAGAGTGTGGTCGCCGGTGTAATTACAGGCACATGAGGCTTAACATCTGTATGCCTCAAGTTGATGGACGCAGGGCAGTGCATCGTAGGGCACGTTCCTATTGTGCGTGACCTACGGGGCAATGTTTTGTTTATAGGTGATGGTTACCACTTAACATCAGGTGGACCATCTGCTTGTTCCATCAGCTAGTTGTATAAAAAAAAAAAAACCTACCTTACATAGGAACCTCATTCTTCAGTGAAAGCTCCATGGTTTGACTACATTGTTGCTGTGCGTAAGTAGGTACCAAATCGCTAGGCATCTTGTTGGGTTCTCAAATATGGTGCTGAGTATCTGATCTTGCTAGCTTTCTCCTAGTATGCATAGGCTTTTCTGTGGTAATAGCGCAATGGACAGGAATATGGAATGACTAACGACTAGGCTATGTCTAGACAGTCTCGACATTGGTCTTTTTTTGGACTGAAGATGACACAATCCTCTTAGTACTGCTTTTTTTTATTAGGTTTGTAGTGTTTACTACACTTTATTCAAGGGGAAGGCCGCGGGTTCAAATCCCGTTCGGAGAATAACTTTTGAGACATTATAAAATCCTCTTAGTACTGATTCGGATCAGCTGAGCTATCTTCATCTGAAGATTATATTGTTTGTTACATTTTACAGATTAACATGTCAACTGTTTCATGTATACAAAGTTCTTGTAGTAATTGTAGGTTGCGGGTTCGATTCCCGACTCGGAACAAATTTGTGTACGATCTGCAGAAATTTGTTCATTGGTCTGGGTGTTTTCTACGTATAATAAAAAAAATTTCTATCTATGTAATTATATAATGTATTTTTTTTTTTTTTTATAGAACTAGCTGATGGAACAAGCAGATGGCCCACCTGATGTTAAGTGGTAACCATCACCTATAAACAAAACATTGCCCCGTAGGTCACGCACAATAGGAACGTGCCCTACGATGCACTGCCCTGCGTCCATCAACTTGAGGCATACGGATGTTAAGCCTCATGTGCCTGTAATTACACCGGCGACCACACTCAAATAAATAAATAAATTATATATAATATATTAAATATATCAGTTATCTAGTACCCATAACACAAGCTTTAGTAGCTTACTTTGGGGTTAGATAGTGCTGTGTGGATTGTCCAGCATTATTTATTTATTTATTTATTGTTATTTTCTTTTAATATAATATTTATTACTGCCAGTGCGCTCAATTAGTGTTTTGGAAACATGAAACATCATATTTCTGAAAGCGCGATCCCAATCGGTCGATACACTAATCGGTTGTCAAGTCACTTGCTATCTCTATCTAATTTGAAGTAAAAGCTGAAATTATTAGGGGTGAGTATTCTAACAGCTGCGATAGGCTAGCAACCGGTCACGTATGTAAAACTGTAAAATACAGGTATGTGCCAAATATTTGTACGTACCCTCTTATACATTCTTATGTAGCTTGAGTTCAAGGTACCTAAGGATGAAAAGCCCTGAAGTTGTTATTAGTTGCTATTTAAATGATCTGTAAACATTTTACTATTACTACCACTTGGTACTTAATTGTGCAACTATTTTCTTTCTTAAAGTTGCTAATACACAAGGCGCATTATCAACACTTTCATTGCCTCACTTTTCGTAGCAACGAAAGAGAAAGTGCTTTGATGAGTGATCATTGATTGAGATCTGTAGTTCTATTTATCAATCAATTCTAATTTAAAGTAGTATTGATTGATAAAATGCAAATATCGACACGACAATCAGATAAATTAATTCTCTGTCAATGTTTTTTTACTTCTGTGACGTATGTATGGTGCACTAAGTTCAATTTGGAAAACAATGAAGCTAGTAACGATACTTTCTTCAGTATCATGTTGTATATTTACTGCATGTAATTTGGTTAGAATGTACGAGTACGTATCCCTCGGTTTCTGAAAGCTCGATCATACGATTAGGGTTGTCAAGTAACTTGCTATTTCAGCTTTTACTTCAAATAAAATAGAGATGCGTGACTTGACAGCCGATTAGTGTTGATCGCGCTTTCAGAAACCGGGGATTAGTGTCTTATCATAGCCATTAAAAAAATTGAAAACGCCTTTTTAACATTTTTGCCGCTTTAAAATTGTTATACACTCAAAATCTTTTTAGATATATAAAAAAACCTTTTTTTTTTGTTATTTAAATAATAAATCTTAAATTGATAATAGAAGCTGATCTCTACCGGACATTTGTAACTGAGTATGAACAAAAAAAATTTTTTTCAGGTTAATAATACTTTCATAGACTGTTTTTACTTCTTAAACAATTTTCCTAAGTGGTTTTTCATGATTCGATGTACATTGCTTACTATGTTTCCAAGAAATGGTCAAGATAGCTATCGACTACTCGACACGAATAGCCAATGTCTGCGAGAGTGAATCTCGTTTTGCATGCCATCTCACAAGTTCGGAGGCAATGGCGTTGGAGCGTACTGCAGATTGGGGCTTTGGGGCATTTTATAATTTTATGAGACTTAACTCTTGTAAGCCTCAAGTTGATAGACAGGGCAGTGAAATATTGGACACATTCCTGTCGTGCGTGACTTGTGAGGTAATAAAAAATAAATAAATAAATAATGCTGGACAATCCACACAGCACTATCTAGCCCCAAAGTAAGCTATTCAAAGCTTGTGTTATGGGTACTAGATAACTGATATATTTAATACATTATATACTTACATAGATAGATATTTTTATTATACATAGAAAACGCTCAGACCATCGGAACAAATTTCTGCAGATCGTAGACAATTTTGTTCCACGGCGGGAATCGAACCCGCAACCTCTTGCGTCGCAGGCAGGCTCTCGCCCGCTGCGCCACAGAGGTCGTCAATAGTTATCAACATCAGGTTTTTTTTATTAAGAATAAACCGTCCATTGACGACAATCTCACTGGTAAGCGACGATGTAGCGGACATTGGAGCAGAACGGTCTAGAAGACACCTATTCACTCTTGCCTTGAGGTGGGCCATCAGATTGACTGTGTGAGCAACAGGGCCTTGTTATTTACTGCCTGTTTTTTTTACAGTGACGTACATTGAAAACGTCCACTGGTAGAAATAAACCTTCCCGTTTTATTCATTTATCTCTTCTTCTTCTCGATCTAGAAACAATAGCATCAATCGCCCAAAACAGCCGTGATTTCAAAACGTCTAACTATGTACCACCAACCAATTTTAACATGTACAAAAAAAATAAACATAATGACGACGATTAGTTTTAATTTTTTCTGTTACCAACTTAACAAAGTTAGAAAAATATAAGTTCATCATACGAAAGACTTCAACGCGCCTGTCTACAGAGCACATTGTCCATTTTGTCCAACTCCACAAAAATACGCCCCATGAAGACTTAATACATCCTTCTAAGGAAAGCTCTATCGCACCATCACTTCAGAACTCGACTGGGCAATTGAATCTTACTTCAGACCACACAAACAGCTGGAGCCAGACCAAAACAAACTTTCTCTGCGCCGTCTCGCAGTAATTAGAAGTGATAATGTAAGCTGTGCTGGGAATAATGTCATAAGTGCATTGACCTGTAAAATTTTATTACCAATAAATAGCAATCTTTATTGACAAAGAAAATTACAACTAATAGTTACAATTATTTACAAAATGTACAAAATATACAAAATACATATGAAACAGTTGAGCTATCTGCAGACCGTTGCAAACGATCTATAAATAGCTCTAATATCTATAATAGCTATCTATAGATAGCTCAACTGATCCAAATCACTGCCAGTCGGAAGCGTACCCAAGACACTGGCTGCATTTCCACGCTGAATGGCAATGCTGATAAATAAATAAATTTCTTTGACTTTAATATAATAATATGTCAAAACCCCCCATGCCAATAGAACGCTTCGCCGAAATCTCGCTTCTTGATTTCGGCTTTTCCTTATGTTTATTCTTGTATAATTATTTTGTTTATCGTGGCATTAAGGAGTTATTTCATTTGCCGAATGAGTGCGGAAATCACTCAATAACGACGATTTCGCGATCAAGTGGTCTGTCTCCTAAGTCGTAGCACATACTTTTGGGTTCTTGTTACTAAACCATTAATCGCTAATTATGAAGTTACAAATTTATTTTAGTGTGAAATTGAAGTCAGCAATTTGGGGACGCTTCCGATTGGTATTCATTTGGTTTAATTGAGTCGTTTAGGGATTGTTTCGGTCTTAAATACCTATCCGCAGCTATTTCATATGTATTTTATAAAAGCAGTACTCATTGAAATGTCTTTTACAACCTCAAACTGTTGATCAACTTTAGCACCGGCTGTACCCATAAACTGTATACAATGTGCACCATAGTAGTAGCTAAGGCTATTTGTCGAGAGCTGCGGTGGCCCAGTTCCCAGCACCGTCGATACGATAGTTATGCGTGATTTACCGCCAGCCGGATTATGGCTGATCGATTGCCAGCCGTTTTGCAATATCCTGAAGGAATGGGTACTGCTTTTGGCGTTTCTTGTCAAGTTTGAGACATATTTTATCACAGGGGGATAACGATAATTAATTGAACAGACAACTACCCATCGAACGGAAAGGCAGCAACGCTGCTTGGCGACACACATCTTGGTTCGGGTAAATTTTGAATGAACCATGTCTATTCTTTATTTTTTTTATACGACCAGTTGATGGAACATGCAGATGACTCACCTGATGTTAAGCGGTAACCATCACCTATAACAAAGCATTGCCTCGTAGTCAAGCACGATATGAACGTGCCCTACGATGCACTGCCCTGCGTCCATAAACTTGAGTCATACAGATGATAAGCCTCATGTGCCCAAACCGAAACACAGCGTTGCTGTTTGGCGGCAGAAAAAGGCGTGGTGGTAGTACTTCCCCGGCCGAGCCCTTCAGAAAGAGCTCTACTACTTCTTGTTCTGCAGTGGTCTCAAATGAAGAACAAAAAATTGTGAGGAAACCCGTAGCTTACTCACAATGCCAGCTCTACACGACATAAACAGTCATGTTGCATAATATTATCTTTAAATCATTCAAAAATGACTTTGTAAAAGGTAATAATTCATCTTTCTGCCACTAAATATCTAATTCCAATAATAATGTTTATTAATTGGCTTGAGTAAACATTTTCAAGGTTTATGCAACAGTTGCAAATAAATCTTTGACGGTATAGTTTTATGTAACAGCTCAACAGTATAATAAATAATTCACGGTATATTCGGTATAAACTACGAAATCGAATTTAATAGCTTGTCGAACGCCCGTGACTTTCGCAGAGCGTTATTCAAAGTCCAAAAATTGATTTCACACAATCACAAGTCTCAATTTTAATCCTTAATAATTACAAATAAAGTTCTTTGTGATAGAGTTCGTCCGGACAATGCTGCTCATTACATTACCTACTATGTTTACGCCTCAGTGTCGCAGTTTAGTAGGTACCTAGTTCTGTGTGGACAGGGCACGTTCTTATTTTTGACCAGTGGTAACCATCACAGAACCACGTGTTCTCACATAGGTTTGTTATATCGGACCAGTACGATTCACTGCCCTACGTTCATCAACTTGAGGCATACCGGCAACACCCTTCAACCCGAAACACAGAACACTGCTTGGCAGTAAAAATAGGTATTAGTACGAGTTATACTTCCTCGGACTAGTTCTTTACATGGAGTTCCTCTACTCTTCTGCCTTTTTAGAGGTTTAGAGGTAATTCAGCATCATTTACCCCATAGCTAACTTTTTTAGTAGTCGTCAGTCAGTAAGTAATGCCATTATATCATTAGTTAACTGGTCGGGACTCGCTATCGATATCGATTCTCATAAATCTGGTTTTATCGTTACTAGCGCCACCCTAGTCGTGAGAGTAGCGCCCACGCAGACCGGCATCGGATCAAACAAAACGTGACCTGCGAGTTACTGATTCAAATCGAATATTACAAGACTCTTTGTACTTAGTAACTGCTTCTAGAGTCGTGACATTTTGAGAGTATCTAGAATTTAATTTAATTTTTTCTAGAAATGTCTGAAATTCATACAAAAATTAAATTGATTCCAGAAAGAAGACATGCTCTGGGTTCCTCTAGTGTTACTAAAGAACCTGAGATGAAAGAAAGAATGTGAAGAAAACGATTGATATTAGCTAACTCCCGCTCGCACAAGTAAACATTTTTAACTGACTCCAAAAAAGGAGTAGGTTCTCAATTCGACTGTATTTTGTTTGTTTTTTACCTCATAACATTTTACTGGGTGGACCGATTTTGATGCTTGTGCGGGGTGCTTTTCACGTGGTCCGATTTAAATTTGAATCAGATCTGACGAGAGTTTTAGATTTATAGTAGTATGGGTGTATTTGAAGAGTTATTTTTTTCTACTAAGGTAGAAGTAGAATGAAATCCAATTGAGCTGTGGGCCCACGTTCAACGTCTCATTGTTTTCATTATTCCCTTTACCCCATAATTATCTTCATTGTCTAGGCACCACAATATGATCGGACACAACTAAGATATTGTATTGTCAGTAATATGAGTATTGTACACATGTGTCGTGGGAAACTGCGATCCTGTGACCGTTTCATAACTAAACGGTTAAAATAACGGATCGAAATAGTAGACAGCTCGACATCGAGTTACGCACTTTAATTTACATCGCTATTCGCGTATCTAATGTTCTATTAGCTTATTAAGGCCGCTGCATAAGTGGCGGTTTATTACACGGACGAGACGGGACGGGAAGTTTCGAAAATATAGTTTCATACTAAAATATATGAAAGAGCATTATGTAGAATATAAGAGCTAATGTGACTCGCTCGCACGTTTTGACTTGTTGAAAGATATAAAATCACTCAACCCATTTTCGAAAAATCGCAAACAACCATTTTGTGTGCAATCACATTGCGCTCATTTAAGTAAATTTTGATTCATTTTGATCGATACAAGTTTTCCTATTTAAAAGTTTGCTTTGTACGAAAACAAGCAACTTTTGGGTAGGAAAACTTGCATCTATCAAAATGATTTTTTGGCATAACATTAAAACCTTGTATTTGTATTACTGTGATATCGAAGCTTCCCTTATAAAATACTACATATTTTATCCTCATAGGTATGTACAACGTGCTTGTCAACTCGCGGCTGCGCGGCGACATCAAGGAGACAGAACTGGTTTCAGTTTACGAGTGCGCCTGCGCAGGATTTTTAAACTGCACTAGAGGTCTGAGGTGGCATCGTGATAAGCAGAGGTACCTAGTGTTGTCTACAGTGGTGTGGGGGACAAGTGGGCCTGACAGTGCTGATACGATTATTGAGAAACAAATATTTTTAAAATCTTTTAGTCTTTAGATTGTGACACTAAAAGTGGTTAGGATTTGAGCTCCCTCTACTTTCATGTATCGCAATTGGTAAATAACAGGTGAAAAGAGAGTAGACGCCATCTATAAAAAACCAAATTCACCATCGTCGGCATTTATAACCCAGCCATAGGGATCACATGATAGTACTAAAATCAAAAACACTATTATACCTATGAAATACTTAGTTTGAGAACTTCTATATCCACATAATCAGTGGCAGTCTCCTATCCGAACTTTGTCCGCCCTGAACGTAGCTTAATTTTATCTATTGGTTAGGAGTGATCGAGCAATAAAACGCGCTACACAACCTTTATAAATATAGCATAAGCTATACTTTCGGCTCGTCAGTCGGTCAACTTTCACCTGTCTACCGATAATGCAGCACGGACTCAATTTGGGATGTTCATACGTTGCGTAACAACTGTGCACTACGAATACGTTATGAGTACAAGACGCCATTCATGATACCATTCGCTCTTACAACTTGGAATAGGACTCTGTCTTCTACGCTGTAGGCCGTGGGTTCGATCCCCGCCAAGAACTTATCGCTATGGTAAGCTAATGGCGCGGTCAACAACCATTATGAATAAGGGCACAAGTGTTTGAGTATTACAATAATATCAGGCTGATATAGTTTATAATAAAACAGATAGCTGATATTATCAGCTATAGTTACTTCGTTTCGAAGTACGGAAAACCTTCTCTCATAATTTATGTTCAGATTAAATTTATCATTAAATTTAATTATATGAAATATGGAAGCATATTAAGGCATATAAGTTATTAACTAAATAAGTAGGTAGTAAGTTGTGAGCCTACTTAAACATCGCGCTCTGCGGTATCTCTATGTTATGCAAATCTGAAAGCAACAAAGATGTAGGTTCCTATAATGCTTGCTCTATGCGGTATCTCTATATCATGCAAATCTGAAAGCAACAAAGATGTAGGTTTCCTTAACGCAAATCACTTCACGACGTAGTGTAATGTGCTCGACCATGAATCATGATTCACTTGGACATTAATAAGCCGCAGAGGCCGGAAGCTCGCGAATTCTCAGGTGCTATCTTCTGCATCACAAGTCACACCTTGTAAGATTTCTCTGTAATCGGAGGCGACGATTTCTCAACACACAGAAAAAACCTCCTGTTTCTTAACTTTATGTAAGACACGTGGTATTGTAGTACGATTAAAGGTAGAGAAGTAGAGCTCTTTGTGAAGGGCTCGTCGGGAAGTATTACCACCACGCCTTTTTCTGTCGGTCTCGCATTGCTGTGTTTCAGTTTTAAGATTGTGTTTGCCAATGAGGCTTTACATTTGTATGCCTCACGTTGATGGAAGCAGGGCAGTGCATCGTAGGGAATGAACCTAACATTATTTTTAAAAAGTTTCAAGATGATCCTTGTGATTTTATTGAATAAACATAATTTGAATTTGAAACGACGAGTTGTAAAAGTTACCTGAGGTGTCCTATTTTTTATGAAAAGATTTACTTTTATACACTTATTTTCTTTTCTCAATTACAATCAACTGCTCTGTGAGTTCATTGAAATAAAAGCTTTCACTGTCACCATTGATCAGACCATAGAATGGTAGTTTATTTATATATCCAATTTGTCGTACAAATATTTACGCTAGACGGTGATCTCCGGCAAACCTTAACATTCCATCGACCAAGCACGCCCAACTCTCACATTCCCAGAACACAAATTTCCTCCAAATCAAAACATTGTTGATTCATTAAATAAATACGATCGAAGTCGTCAGAATGACTATAAACTTGCAGTTCTCATACAAATCACCGAAGTAGAGTCGGTGCCGGACTTTTGACCCCGCCCGCAGGCGATGCGATGGAAAGCGCTCGTATGTGGCACACTCTGTCCCGTGGGTGTCCCACCTGCTTCGGCTCCACTTGTTTCAAGTTTTATTTATAGAAATGAGGCTGCGACTGGTTAAATAAAATGTATTATTCCGAAAATTATGACAGTGTAAGAGGTTTTCTGTACTTCAAAACGAAGAGAAGTAACTCAAAGTTTTATCCTATAGTATCCTACTTCCTACTAATATATAAACGCGAAAGTTTGTAAGTATGGATGGATGGTTGGATGGATAGATGGATGTTTGTTACTCTTTCACGCCGGAACGGCTGAACGGATCTGGATGAAACTTGACAGAGAGATATATTATAGTCTGGAATAACACATAGGCTCCTTTTTATCCCGTGGGAATACCGGGATTTATATCTGTGTGCGTGAAACCGCGGGGTGCAACTAGTCTAACTATACTTTTGTGATGACTCAAAATGAAATGGATATAAAGCCTCATGTGAGACATACTACTGGTTCTTGACAAAGCTTAAAAACCAATTTATCAGATTAGAAAACCCTCAACAAGTTCAAAGGTTCAATCAATAATCTTGTAGCTGTGCTGTTTGTTACAAACACAATAGGTACACGCTCAAAACTGGTTTGAGCCATAGGCCATAGTTTATTGAATGGGCCCAAGAACCGGTCGCTATCATCCCGACCCGTGACATGGATAAGGAGGAACCTTTGTCAGACAGACTTACCTATAATAACAAGTACTTCTTATGTAGAAGGGGATAAGGTTTATATTAGAAGAGGAAGTGGCAAGAAATGCCTACCTAAGTTTTTTGTGAATGGGTTTAAAATTCGAACCTTGTAATTTTAGGATAGAATTAGATGTTTTACAAAATATTTAAAGCGTTTCGAATTGTTTGAAAATTGGTCCCTAAACTTTATAAAAGTAGTTTTAGACCGGTTGTAATAGTGTTTTTTAATAAAATCGAATAGAAAGAAAGATAATATAATAATAAAAAAATGTATTTATGACACAAACGTAAATGTACCTACAGAGAAACAAAAAAACGATTTGTCTAAAAAAACTTTATGCATTGCAAAACGGACTCTGATTCAGCCATAAGGATTAGTGCTTGTAGCAGGCGTGCAACGAATGCTGGTCTCAGCTGAGTACCTACATTCATATAAACATAACAAAGTGAATATGGTGCAGCTATAGGAATTAATAATAATTTACTCGAGATAAAGGTCGTAGTTACCGTCACTTTTCAGTTCAGCTATGGTTTGCCATACCGTCTACACTTGGAAGCACCTTTAACCCATTAGTCCACATCCACATCCACAAACTTGTAAAACCTGTCCCACTGTACCATCGATTAAGGGTAAGTGCTTCCCAAACGGAAACGCGCGGTCCGACGCGAGAGTAAAAACTGCAATGATCTACATCCGACACTTAGCCGTAGCAACTATGTTCTGTTCTTCCGTCGTGTTAACAGTTGATTCGAAACAGTGCGGTGAAAGGATTTCATGTCGTAAGGTTCCTTTCGAGAACTTGACGTGTCTTAGAACTTTTTGGGTTATTCGACGTGCCGTTTCCTCACGATGTTTTCTTTCAGCGTTTGAGAGTACTGGGTGCAAATACTCTGAGCTGAAAAGCTCATTGTTTGCATTGGTTTTGAACTCACGACCTTGGATCGGAAGGCGCGGTCGCTACCACTAGGCCATCGTGCTCTCGCTCGTAGTAATTATTGACGTTCTGTGACTTCGATAGATTTTTTTTTTTTTTTTTTTTTTTTTATGCCAAAGCTGGCAGACGAGCATACGGGCCACCTGATGGAAAGTGGTCACCGTCGCCCATAGACACCTGCAACACCAGAGGCATTGCTGATGCGCTGCCGGCCTTTTAAGAGGAGAATTAATAATAACTGTGTGTGTGGAGATTAGTAATAACTGTGATTTAATAAGGAGCCTTATGCACTATGACCATTTGCAGCGCGATCACAGCTAAGACAAGGCAGCCGGTGTCATACGGTCAGGGCAAAGTATCTCCTATGTCATAAAAAATAAAGCCCAATATCAAGTTTTGACGTTTCGCGGTTTAGGGGGAAAGAAACTCCTTGGAATCTCCTATTGTTATAGTGAATAAGGCTCCTGTGGGTGAATGACGCATGGCAATAAAGGAAGTCAATCTCTCAGTCATAATGGAAAGTAATGGCTTCTGTCTGCAGTGGCCTCAACGTCTGGTGTTTGGCAGAAGAGGTGAATGGGACTCTGTGCTACATTTCGTTTTTAAGGCGGCACGGGACGGTTTCGGTAAAGATAGAAACGTAAATAATGATAATTTTCTCGATAAAACAAGAAGATTTATTAAAAAAAACCCGAGTGCCCGAACTAAAAGTATGTAGGTAGGTAAATAAGATAATGTTTTCAATTTGGTACTTTTTAATATTGAAATCCATTCTTCAGAGTCATTATTCTTCATTTTTATCATTCGTCAAGAGACGAATGATAAAAATGTAATGATCGCAGACAGTCGGAGGCTCGTGTACCTATGTTCTAGCAGTTTACTGACGCCTTTGGTTGTATAACTCATTTTGATCACTTTGGTGTTACCAGCAATTACATTTTTTTTATAACAAAATTCTTCATATCTTCGAAACGGCTGCATAGATTTTGATGCGGTTTTTTCTTAACGATTTGTATGACCATAGAGAAGGTTTTATGATATATTTTAGTATCACTCATGGCCTAGTTCGCTAAAGTGACTTAACGAATTTTGTGTTTTGGTTTTGTCTTTGAGGGTTTACTTTAAATAAAAAACTAATACATTATTTGAAAACACTTCATCAATCTCTTGATTTTGATACCCATATTGCTATGATAGCGAAAAGATTTTTTTTTAATGTGAGAGAATATCGCTCCTCCTTTCCTTCACCCCTTCCCCTCCTATCCATCCAGCCGTTTGGTTACTACGTTGTAATAAAGGAAATATCGAAGCAAGGATACATAAATACATGCATAGATATATAGAATAGGCATACATGGATAGATACACGCCAAACACATAACCCTCGCGGCACTCGAGTAAAAAATCATAAAGATGACACAAGATCGATGTTTCAAACAACCATTATTAAGAGAGTTTTTCTTGAAATCATGTCAAAGTTATATCAAAAGATAGGGATTAATATTTTTCTTTATAATAATTATTCTAATAATTATTATTCTAATAATTATTATTCTAATAATTATTATTCTCGCCGAGCCGAGAGCACCGGTGGTCTAGTGGGAGTGACCCCGCCTTCCGATCGTAAGGTCGCAGGTTCGAATCCGGTCGTGCACCAATGGATTTTTCTATCGAAAAATTTATGTGCGCAATGCCAGTGCTCTTAAACGGTGAAGGAAAACATCGTGAGGAAACCAGTTAGTATTCTAACAGCGGCGATGGGCTTGCAATCTGTCACGTATGGAATACTAACTACTGCAAAATGTGGGTATGTGCCAAATGTAATGTTTGGACGTACCTCTGACTACCCCCCTTAGACATCCTCAAAGAATCTTGAATTAGTACCTACTTCGTACTGGGAGATCTGAAGGGATATCTACCGTGCCTGGGGATCGAAGTCGTGAAGCTGTTTCTTTTTGTTTAATTATTATTCTAATAATTATTATTAATCTCGAGAAGAAAATCTAACGAAATCTAGCTGTTCAAGTTGGAGGTTCTGATGTAAACACTATAACTTCCATCGTTCTACCTAATGAAGTCCATTGCTAGTCCTTTCCCATTTGGGGTGTTTTTCCGTAGTCCATTGCTTCAGTATTGGTGTTTATGCATTCAAGAGATGATGCAGCCCATTCCAGTACCTTCCCGTAGTAGCTTCTTATGGTATCCTCGGAAGGAGAGAGTGGATACTACGACGGCCAGACTATGTATTTCTAATGTTTTCTATAGTGACTTGTAAGTTTGATTGTCTTGCCAAAAATACTTTCCAAGGCTTTTTCTCAAGCCTCTTATTTGCACTATGAACGTTGTAGTGCGATTGTGCGATCTAACCAAACGGTCGTCACTGCGACGAGCTGTCCTACGATTTATGGTCGTGGTTACTATTCGAGAACCTTCTTCATTCAATACGCTTCTAGAATAGAATAACGTCAGTTAAGTACAAACATAATTTAGAAACTAATTCCTTCTTTTAATACAGCATTAACAATAAATTGATCCGTTTTTCCAAAACACCACTTTTGGACCAGGACACCTGCGTAACAAAATAACTCGTTCTGTAAGTGTCATAACGACATAATAAAACTTTTATGTATGCAAAAAATGAACTGTAACATGGCCGAAAGTGCTCTCAGTGCAATTCTAATAAGCACAGCATCCGAGTCATTCCGAGTAGTAATAAAAACTACAAAATCTGATGGAGCCCGTCTCACTTCTCCTTAATCGACGATCGAGTACCGTTCTCGACGACCGGTCTGCAGTTCCGATCTTGCTCC
Source organism: Plemyria rubiginata (assembly GCA_963576535.1). NCBI lineage: Eukaryota > Metazoa > Arthropoda > Insecta > Lepidoptera > Geometridae > Plemyria > Plemyria rubiginata. Next base: position 2,045,859 of record OY754916.1, on the reverse strand, counting down.
ATCAGGCTACCTATGTGCGTTTCCAATGCTATAAGCCAAAAATGCCTTATCAATTATAATGGAAAAACAATGGCTAATTTATAATTCGAAATAAGTCTATCCGTGATAAGCTTAATCGTTATCTTTCAAAACTAAGATGAATAAAGATGAAAAGATGAAAAATGAAGAGTAGTAGAGCTCTTTGTGAAGGGCTCGTCCGGGGAAGTACTACCACCACGCCTTTTTCTGCCGCCAAGCAGCAACGCTGTGTTTCGGTTTGAAGAGTGTGGTCGCCGGTGTAATTACAGGCACATGAGGCTTAACATCTGTATGCCTCAAGTTGATGGACGCAAGGCAGTGCATCGTAGGGCACGTTCCTATTGTGCGTGACCTACGGGGCAATGTTTTGTTTATAGGTGATGGTTACCACTTAACATCAGGTGGGCCATAAAAAGAATAATTCTTCATTTACAAGAAGGAAATAATCAAATACTATTTGTATTTAATTACGGTATTTTAAATGACACGTACTTTTTATTGAAACGTACAAATAAGCGACGCAGATGCCTGACTGATAATTTATCCTGTCAGCATTTTATATGTGACACTTGTAAACAGAAACAATAGAACATTTCATTAACCGGCTAAAGGAACGTTAACAATATTCATGTAGAAAAAAATCAAGAGACGCCAATATTGAGACTTTCAAAACCGCTTATTACAAACGTGCGTCGTAAAACGCACATAGGTAGCCCGCGGTGATGGATGCCCGGCAACGTTGAAGCTTCAAACACCTTAAATTTCGCTGCCTTTTGAACCGATGCTTGGTTTTTGGGAACTGTGTTACGAGGCGATCCAATCTGTCGTCGCCCACTTACGCTACCACAGATGCGATGTTTACCGATTCATAATAAGTGCGGTATTGTAAAGAAAGTCAGCAACATTTTCCAGTCCATCCCAAGGTTGTCTGGAAGAGATCGCTTTTAGCGATAAGACCGCCCATTGTATATCACTCAGATGTCACAAAGTCGCTTTCTCTGTCCCTATGTATGCTTAAATCTTTAAAACTACGCAACGGACTTTAATGCGGTTTTTTTTAATAGATAGAGTGATTCAAGAGAAAGGTTTATATCCCAACTAATATTATAAATGCGAAAGTAACTCTGTCTGTCTGTCTGTCTGTCTGTCTGTTACGCTTTCCCGCTTAAACCTCTCAACCAATTTTGATGAAATTTGGCACAGACAATCTTTAGACCCTGAGAAAGAACATAGGCTACCTTTTATTGCATAATATTCAAATTAAAAGTACGCAGACGAAGTCGCGGGTACCTACCAGCTAGTGTATAATACATGCATGATATGTGCACCCGTGCGAAGCAAGGGCGCGGGGGCGAGTCGCTAGTATCGTTTAAAATGGAAAAGGCATAGAGAGGCTGTTTCCCAGTGGGCTAAGTCAGGCTGCGCATGATAATAATGATGATTTATTTGCAAAATTATTTTGCCTTTGTTCGACGGCTTTCAAACAGATGAAAGATTCAGAATTGTGTATGTGTTGTGTATTTAGAAGAAAGTGTTATTGAAACCATAATTTAAACTCTACAAAATTCAGCATAAAGAGTATCGCATTTCTGTAATACATAATAATTATGTTTAATCTACATTAAAACGGTGGTGGTTGGCCACACACACGGATAGTGGGTACATAATGTATGAATTCGAATAGTCATTTGTGATTCCCACGGGCATCCTATCTCAATATAATTTACCGTTGTGGTCGTGGGTGTCAAGCCGGACTATATTCTGTCTTGTCTGATATTATGATAGTAGTATGACTGTAGCTTCATAATGAAATTTGGTTTGTAAGTTTTTTTTTCCCAACTAATATTATAAATGCGAAAGTAACTCTGTCTGTCTGTCTGTCTGTCTGTCTGTTACGCTTTCCCGCTTAAACCTCTCAACCAATTTTGATGAAATTTGGCACAGACAATCTTTAGACCCTGAGAAAGAACATAGGCTACCTTTTATTGCATAATATTCAAATTAAAAGTACGCAGACGAAGTCGCGGGTACCTACCAGCTAGTGTATAATACATGCATGATATGTGCACCCGTGCGAAGCAAGGGCGCGGGGGCGAGTCGCTAGTATCGTTTAAAATGGAAAAGGCATAGAGAGGCTGTTTCCCAGTGGGCTAAGTCAGGCTGCGCATGATAATAATGATGATTTATTTGCAAAATTATTTTGCCTTTGTTCGACGGCTTTCAAACAGATGAAAGATTCAGAATTGTGTATGTGTTGTGTATTTAGAAGAAAGTGTTATTGAAACCATAATTTAAACTCTACAAAATTCAGCATAAAGAGTATCGCATTTCTGTAATACATAATAATTATGTTTAATCTACATTAAAACGGTGGTGGTTGGCCACACACACGGATAGTGGGTACATAATGTATGAATTCGAATAGTCATTTGTGATTCCCACGGGCATCCTATCTCAATATAATTTACCGTTGTGGTCGTGGGTGTCAAGCCGGACTATATTCTGTCTTGTCTGATATTATGATAGTAGTATGACTGTAGCTTCATAATGAAATTTGGTTTGTAAGTTTTTTTTTTAGATACATTAGCTGATAGAACAAGCATTTAAAAGTGCTCTGCTACTCGAAATAACAATCGCATATTGCATTTTTCCTGTTCAACTAGCTTGGCTGATGCTATGTTTAATATCTAAATATATATAACTCAAAGGTGACTGACTGACTGACTGACTGACTGACATAGTGATCTATCAACGCACAGCCCAAACCACTGGACGGAACGAGCTGAAATTTGGCATGCAGGTAGATGTTATGACGTGGGCATCCGCTAACAAAGGATTTTGATCAATTCTACCTCCAAGGGGATAAAATAGGGGATGAAAGTTTGTATGAGATTTTCAAAGTAAACGAGCGCGAGCAAAGCCGCGGGATCAGCTAGTTGTTTATAAATGCCAGGAGCCTTATGCACTATGACCATTTGCAGCGCGAGCTCGGCTAAGACAAGGCAGGCGGTGTGATACGGTCAGGGCAAAGTATCTCCTATGTCATAAAGAATAAAGCCCAATATCAAGTTTTGACGTTTCACGGTTTGGGGCAAGGAATCTCTTTGGAATCTCCTATTGTCATAGTTTTTTTTTTTTTTTTTTTTTTTTTTTAAATAGTGTACTTTACTAAGGTACTCTACTTATATTACAATCTAGCCACAATAGCGGGCTAATGAGTAATTTTACAATGACCTAAATTTTTAGCTTAACTTAACGAAGAATGTGTCCATTACCACTTTTCTTACTGTCTCTATTTAAGGGGAAGACACTTTGTTTTTGTGTTCTTTATATGTAGCACTTGTTTTTTACACTACATTTTACTGATAATAACACTACACTAACTCAAAAGGTTTTTGCCTTTTGAGTCTTCTCACTAGGTCTGTATTGTCGAGGAGCTGGATGGCTTCGACGTTAACATGGTGATGAAGTCTTTTTTCGTGAGCTTCAGCGTATTTTTGTATGAATTTATCGACGAACTCTATGTTAAGGTCCCGATGGAGATCGTCATTTCTAATGTACCAGGGTGCATTCACTACTCCTCTTAGCACTTTATTTTGGAATCGTTGGATTATTTGTATGTTGCTCTTTTTGGTACAGCCCCAAAGCTGTATACCATAGGTCCAAACCGGCATCAGGACTTGTTTGTACAATAACATTTTATTGTGTACTGTTACTGTAGAATTTCTTCCAAGTAGCCAGTGCATCTTTTGGTATTTTAGTTCCAACTCATCTTTTTTTTTCTTGACGTGAGCTTTCCAGCGTAGCTTCGCGTCAAGTGTCATGCCCAAATATTTTGCCGTATTTTCATATGGAATGAGCGTATTGTTAATAAAAATTGGGTGATATTCCTCCTTTTTGTTGGTAAAGTTGACGTGAACCGATTTGGTTTCATTCAATCTAATTCTCCATTTTGCTGTCCAATCATAGATTTTATTCACTGCTAACTGAGCTTTTTCCGCTGCTTCTGCGTGGGTGGTGCCCACAGCCATTATAGCAGTGTCGTCAGCAAAGGTTGCGATAGTGTTGTTTTCAAGTTTAGGAATATCACAGGTATATAATAGGTACAGGACCGGACCTAATACGCTTCCCTGAGGTACCCCAGCTTTTATTTGTTTAATTTCAGAGTAGGCATCTTCTTGCCTTATTCTAAAAACTCTATCAGATAAATAAGATTCTAGTATATCTGCAATTACTTTGGGTAACATTTTACGTAGTTTGAGCATAAGACCTTTATGCCAAACTTTATCAAATGCCTGGGCTACATCCAAAAATATAGTAGAGCAAACTTTCTTTTCTTCAAGAGTTCTCTCGATTATGTTTGTTATTCTGTGAACTTGGTCTATAGTAGAGTGTTTCTCACGGAAGCCAAATTGATGTTCTGGTATAAGACTTTTCTTGTCTAGTATTGGTTTTAGCCTTTTAAGCAGTAGTTTCTCGAATAGCTTTGACATAATGGGTAGTAAAGAGATTGGTCTGTATGATGATGCATCTTGTGGTGGTTTCCCTGGCTTTGGTATCATTATTACTTCAGCCACTTTCCATAAATTCGGTACATATCTCAGCCTCAGTGCGGCATTGATAATATTTGTTAATTTAACTAGGGCTTTTCTTGGGAGATTATGAAGAATCTCTCCTGAAATAAGATCATATCCTGGGGATTTTTTTGGATTGATGTTATGTTTTATTTCACTTGCTACTTCGCGTGGTGAAACAAGCTTTATGTCTAGAATGTCATCACATACCTCATGTCTCGTATCTTCACAAATTGTTTGAGCTTCGTTGGGCTTAAATATATTTTCTAGGTGCTCCGCAAACTTTTCGGCTTTTTGCTCGTTGTTGACTGCCCATTTACCAGGTCCTATATTTATTGGTGGGATCTGGGTATCAGGCCGTTTCAGCTTTTTGGTAGCCTTCCAGAGCGAGTAGTCTGTACTACGGTCGCTGGTTAGGTTTTGAAGGTGCGTGTTAGTTGAAGCATCAATGTGGTTCTGTATTAGCCTTTTCAACTGTTTAGTAAGATTATTTAGCTTCGTTTTGTCTTGCGGAGACCTAGATTGTTGCCATTGGTTCCTCTGCTTCCTTTTTTTTCTTATTAAGTCTTTGATTTTTTCTGGGTAGCTATTTCGTGTAGCTCTCATTTTAAGTTCTGGTGTGTTTTTCCACGCAGTCTGCTGTATAAGTTTATTAAATTTATCAACTTCAGCGTTAAGTTGGTCTGTAGTTTTTAGTGGTACTCTTAAATTTATATTGTTATTTAATTCTATCTTAAAACTCTCCCAGTCTGTGTGTTTATTGACTAAGGTAGGAAAGTTTTGTTTGTATATTACGCTATCACTAATTTCTAGATATATTGGAGAGTGATCCGAGTTCATATCGTAACTCTGTTCTGTGCGAAGATAGTTAGATGATAAATTTTTATATATGAAGAAGTCTATAAGGTCAGGTATTTTATTTTGGTCAGTTGGCCAGTAAGTAGGCAATCTTGTGGATGCAGTCTCACATTTTAAGTCTTTTATTGCACCTAGGAGCTCTTTTCCCTTTGTGTTTGTTAGTCTTGAACCCCAGTACTTATTCTTAGCATTAAAGTCTCCTCCTAATATAAATCTTTCTCCGAGAGGTTGTAATAGACTTTTATATTTGTCTTTTCGTATGGTATAACGTGGTGGGCAGTATATAGAAGCTATCGTTAGATTATATTGATTTGTACTGATACAAATGGCTACAGATTGGATATCCGGCTCTTCGTATCTAGTTTGCTCGTGGTGTTTGATGTTTTCTTTAACAATAACTGCACTGCCCCCTCTTGCCTTATTGTCCGGGTGTAGTGCATGGTATATTTTGTAGCCTTTAAATTGGATGTGTGATTGTCTTGTAAAGTGCGTTTCTGATATGAGACACACGTCTATATTTTCAGTGTTTAGGACTACCTGCAGTTCATTTTGATGTTTTTGTAGTCCATTACAATTCCAAGCCATAATTTTAAGTTTACAAATCATTTTGAATGTTTAGAAATAGCTGTTTTATTGCTATGTTCGATCTTTTTCAGGCGTTCATCAAAGGATGACATTAGCTTAAGGATTTCGTCTAGCTTGCTGTTGTTAGTGACGTCATGCGCCTTGTGTTGCACAAGCGCAGGCGTAGTGTTTTTGGCAGTAGCTTGAGCGTAGCTAATGCTCTTGGTTGCAGTTGTCGATTTTGCAATACTAGAGTGAAGGCTAGGCGTGGGTTGCTTACCGCTAGCAGTTTGGCGCGTTGCTTCTGGTTTTTTAAGGGTTTTGCTACGGATTTTCTGCATTTCCTTAGCAATCATGCACCCTCGATAATTAGCCGGGTGTGCATCTCCACAGTGCACGCATTTTGGCTTCTCGTCTGTTGGTTTTTTACAGTCTTTTGTTAAATGTTTCCCGGTGCATTTAACACACCTTGGCTCTTTGGAGCAATACTTTTGGGTATGTCCATAAACTTGACACCTCTTACATTGAGGAACTAATTTTGTAGTTCTGAGAGGTTGTATTTCAACCATACAACCCAGTATGGACTTGATTCCATACACTTTGTTTATATCCTCTTTGTTACTGAAAGAGAGCTGGAACATGTTAAGGGGTTCTTTGCTCTTCCAGCTTAGTTTATTTACGGCTTCCTCGATCTCGTACCCCTTACTTTTTAGGTCTTCAACTATTCTTTCTGGCATACAAGTAAATGGCAATTTTTTTACCATAACCCGTATCGGCCTCTCCTGTTTGTTTTCGTATGTATGCCAGAGGCTGTGGTTCTCCAACAGCGTCTTTGTTAGGCTTCGGTAAGATTCCTCATCAGAGGCATTTATTTTAACGCTGTCTCCACTTAACATTTTTGTTGTGAAGGTACCAGCTGGTTGTTTTGTAGACAAAAAGTCATAGAATTGTTGGTAGTTCTTCACATCATCCACAATAATGGGAGGGGGAGCGGGAACTTTTTTAATTTTAACAGTTTCGATATTTTGCGGCGGGGACTGAGTGGGAGATGTGTTCATTTTCCTTTTTTTCCTGGACTTTGCTCTAATCCACTCAGTTTCTTTTGCTAGTTCCTCCTCGTCCGTGCAGTAATCAACATGACTGGGTGCTGAGGAAGTTTCCATATTGGATGTTGATGGAATGTTAGACTCTGCAACGCATTTCAGCTGCTGTTGGAGGACTTCAATTTGATTTTTTAAGTTTGCCACAAGACCCTGCAGCTTTTCCCGCTCTTGCTTTTCTTCGCCTAAGCGCTCACATGCTTGCATGTAGCGCTCATACAAAGTATGCTCCAGGTCGGTTGTTATTGTAACTTTAGTGGGTGTAGTCATTGTTAGGGCAAGTGGTGTCGCCTTAACAATATAATTAGTCGATAGACGTCATGCCTTACGCGACAAGTAACTGGGTCATTGTCACAGTCGGCAAATCCGCGGCGACGTTGTTATGACGCGTTTGCACTTTGCACTGTAGGTACCTACGCGAACGCGACGCGAGGGACACTACTGTTCTCAGCGGAAATCGAACGATCACTGAGGTAAGTATTCTGAGATTATAATCGGTAGATACTTGTTATGCTCCTAGATTCGCTACAACAATTTAACGCCACATCGATTGCAGTCTCGATATCTTCAACGAAAACCCATGAAATTGATGACTTTTCATTTGATGATGAAAAGGCATAACTGACAAAAGTTGAGCTTTTTCAACTTTATTTAATTACCTTATCTTACAAACTGAAATAATGCAGTGTTTAATATAGGGTATGAGTGATTTGTCTCAAGATATGTTTTTGTTAAGGAATTCGATAACGCCATAATTTGTAAGTGGGTTGGGTTTTTGTAGTGGGTTAACCTATAAAACAAATGAATATCATAATTATATTGTCTATGAAAAAGATGAATTTCTAAGCAATTAATTGCCCAATTGCCCAAAACTTCGAATTGAATAGAAGGATAATCTTCTGCTAACGAACACAAATAGCCACTTTGACCACGTAACTGCAAAACCACTCACACTTCGAACCGCAGTGCTTGTAATAGCGTCCAAACACCAGTCTAAAAGATCTGGTTAAAGTTCACCAACAAAATATCTATCGTTTAGCTGGTTTTATCGAATACTAGCGACCCCCCGCACGCCCCTGCTTCGGACGGGTACACATATCATGCATGTATCACTACATAGTATAAAACAAAGTCGCTTTCTCTGTCCCTATGTCCCTATGTATGCTTAAATCTTTAAAACTACGCAACGGATTTTGATGCGGTTTTTATTAATAGATAGAGTGATTCAAGAGGAAGGTTTATATGTATAACTAGTGACCCTAGTAACAAACCTTCCTCTTGAATCACTCTATCTATTAAAAAAACCGCATCAAAATTCTTTGCGTAGTTTTAAAGATTTAAGCATACATAGTGACTTAGGGATATAGGGACAGAGAAAGCGACTTTGTTTTATAATATGTAGTGATATTGATAAATAAAGCCTGTTTGTGTGGATTTGGTAGGTATATTGGTAATTAGATTGTTCTTGTACATTAATCATAATTATAACTTAAACTTAATTTCCTGTACTTTTAAACGGAATAACTCTTTCAAGAAAAGCCCGACTTCAAATGCTTCAAAAATTTTTTTTACAATTTATAGGTAAAACGGTTGACCGCAATCTCACCTGATGTTAAGGGACGATGCGATCTAAGGTGTAGCGGTGTACGGTTTAAATGAAAAAACACTCATACAGACATAAAAACTACTGGTCAGAGACTTAAATTTAAATGGGAACACATGACAAGATTCCGCGTGATCGACGTGAGATGAAGCCGAGTTTGGTTGGTACTGTTTCAAGGCTTAGTTATAGTACCCGTCAAACTTCTTGGCCATCGCGCGAGGTGGTAGGGGAAAGGTTTGCACTCTTCGCACCACCAAAGAGACCTATTTTTCGTTTCTTTTTCATTCAAGGTCGTTTGTCCAAGAAGTTTGACGGATAGTATACACGAGGATGACACAAATGCACTATGAGTAGAAACCTGCTTAATTTTTATGCTGATATAATTAATATAAATTTCATTTTTTTTCTAATGATCATAGACATAGACATGGATGTTGGATGTACCTATCTAAAGAATCTAAAAAGTATTGGTTATCTTAACCGCTTTTCGGCGTGTTAACGTGCGGTGAATTCAGTACCTAAGCCTAATAATATTATGTAAGGTAAATGAATGCATTCGATTATAATTTAGTTAACAATTGATTTGCTGCGAAAGTAGGTCGTGATTATACGTTTGATGTATCGAAGCCAACATCGATGCGTGAATGGTGATAGTCACCGATCTAGGCACGGTTTGCATTGCACAAAAATATTTGAAAATTAGAAAATTATAAGAAAGGAATTTCTGAAAATCGAGCCCACGCATAGCGCAGATGAAGATATAGTAGGTTTAGCGACAAAAGCAAAAGAAAATTTCTAATCCTACTGTAAGTATGGATGGAGGCATCGATGGATGGATGGATGGAAGGATGTTTCTTCTCTTTCACGCTGGAACGGCTGAACGGATCTGGATGAACTTTTGCAGAGAGAAAGATTATAGTCTGGAATCTGGAAACCGGAGTTACCATTTTGTAATCCAAATAAAAACTAATGTTGTTCTGTGTAACTAACTAAATTCACGTTTGTCGCTGCTGCTATACCATCTAAGAAATCCATTTCTTCGGAGTAGAAATGGATGTTTTATTACCCTATAAAATAAAATCACCCACAGCGATTTATGATATAACCCGGATTGATGGGCATGTTCATACGATTGCGTCAGTGAGCCGCCCGCACGCGTGTCAATGCATTTTAATTCCGTTCCATGCATCACTACATAGTATAAAACAAAGTCGCTTTCTCTGTCCCTATGTCCCTATGTATGCTTAAATCTTTAAAACTACGCAACGGATTTTGATGCGGTTTTTATTAATAGATAGAGTGATTCAAGAGGAAGGTTTATATGTATAACTAGTGACCCTAGTAACAAACCTTCCTCTTGAATCACTCTATCTATTAAAAAAACCGCATCAAAATTCTTTGCGTAGTTTTAAAGATTTAAGCATACATAGTGACTTAGGGATATAGGGACAGAGAAAGCGACTTTGTTTTATAATATGTAGTGATAGTGATAAATAAAGCCTGTTTGTGTGGATTTGGTAGGTATATTGGTAATTAGATTGTTCTTGTACATTAATCATAATTATAACTTAAACTTAATTTCCTGTACTTTTAAACGGAATAACTCTTTCAAGAAAAGCCCGACTTCAAATGCTTCAAAAATTTTTTTTACAATTTATAGGTAAAACGGTTGACCGCAATCTCACCTGATGTTAAGGGACGATGCGATCTAAGGTGTAGCGGTGTACGGTTTAAATGAAAAAACACTCATACAGACATAAAAACTACTGGTCAGAGACTTAAATTTAAATGGGAACACATGACAAGATTCCGCGTGATCGACGTGAGATGAAGCCGAGTTTGGTTGGTACTGTTTCAAGGCTTAGTTATAGTACCCGTCAAACTTCTTGGCCATCGCGCGAGGTGGTAGGGGAAAGGTTTGCACTCTTCGCACCACCAAAGAGACCTATTTTTCGTTTCTTTTTCATTCAAGGTCGTTTGTCCAAGAAGTTTGACGGATAGTATACACGAGGATGACACAAATGCACTATGAGTAGAAACCTGCTTAATTTTTATGCTGATATAATTAATATAAATTTCATTTTTTTTCTAATGATCATAGACATAGACATGGATGTTGGATGTACCTATCTAAAGAATCTAAAAAGTATTGGTTATCTTAACCGCTTTTCGGCGTGTTAACGTGCGGTGAATTCAGTACCTAAGCCTAATAATATTATGTAAGGTAAATGAATGCATTCGATTATAATTTAGTTAACAATTGATTTGCTGCGAAAGTAGGTCGTGATTATACGTTTGATGTATCGAAGCCAACATCGATGCGTGAATGGTGATAGTCACCGATCTAGGCACGGTTTGCATTGCACAAAAATATTTGAAAATTAGAAAATTATAAGAAAGGAATTTCTGAAAATCGAGCCCACGCATAGCGCAGATGAAGATATAGTAGGTTTAGCGACAAAAGCAAAAGAAAATTTCTAATCCTACTGTAAGTATGGATGGAGGCATCGATGGATGGATGGATGGAAGGATGTTTCTTCTCTTTCACGCTGGAACGGCTGAACGGATCTGGATGAACTTTTGCAGAGAGAAAGATTATAGTCTGGAATCTGGAAACCGGAGTTACCATTTTGTAATCCAAATAAAAACTAATGTTGTTCTGTGTAACTAACTAAATTCACGTTTGTCGCTGCTGCTATACCATCTAAGAAATCCATTTCTTCGGAGTAGAAATGGATGTTTTATTACCCTATAAAATAAAATCACCCACAGCGATTTATGATATAACCCGGATTGATGGGCATGTTCATACGATTGCGTCAGTGAGCCGCCCGCACGCGTGTCAATGCATTTTAATTCCGTTCCATGCAATACGATTTAATAGGCATTCGTTATGTCCATTCACCATTCTATTCATGTTCGGTAGTTTATGGTGAATAAATAAATATAAGTCGATGGACGCAGGCCAGTGCGAGGCTTATGAGACAATGCTTTGTTATAGTTAATAATTACCACTTAACATCAGGTGGGCCTTCTGCTTCTTCCATCAGCAGGTAAGTAGAATAATGTCATAAGACTAGGTACATATACATTTATTATGTATAGGTTTAGTATGTATATTATTATATTAAATAAATAAATAAATAAATAAATAATGCTGGACAATCCACACAGCACTATCTAGCCCCAAAGTAAGCTATTCAAAGCTTGTGTTATGGGTACTAGATAACTGATATATTTAATACATTATATACTTACATAGATAGATATTTTTTTATTATACATAGAAAACACCCAGACCATCGGAACAAATTTCTGCAGATCGTACACAAATTTGTTCCACGGCGGGAATCGAACCCGCAACCTCTTGCGTCGCAGGCAGGCTCTCGCCCGCTGCGCCACAGAGGTCGTCATATTATGTATTTTATTCAATAAACTATTATTATAGTTAAGGTTTTATAGTATTTACCTTCGTTCTTATTACATATAAATAGTTGTAAGTATTAAGTATATTATTATATATATATTCTATTAAATGTGTAATCAAATGGTTTCTTAGTACAGTAACACGCCACACCATCTTTTTGCACGCCCAGGAAGACTGGTAGACAATGCTATTAGCATTAAGTCCCCCTAGCACTCCATTGTTTATGAGAAAGTTTTTAAATAAAAAAAAATACACTCACAGTTTCGTTTCTGTTAGTCTTCTTCTTATTTTAATCTAAAATGTACACTTTAACAATTACTTCAAGCTCTGAAATTCCCTTCACCAATCAAACAATTTAACTAACTTGTTAACTCGAACTGTTCAATGGTTAATTGGTAACTTTAATTGGATGGAATACCAAGATCCAGTAACAGTTTGGTAAAACTGGCTATCCTACAATCAGCGACCCGATCACGCTAATGTCTGGCTATCGAGATGGCTTTCAGTTTGACATTTGATCAAGGAATATAATACTCTCTTACGAGAGCATTTGATTCCCATAGTGTAATAGCAACATGGATGGCTCTAGTATCTAAATTCCTTGCGAAGGATGCTAAATTCCTTGGATTGATGGGAATCAAAATGCCAAACTGAAAGCCATCTCGACAGCCGGACATAGCGTAATCGGGCCGCTGTGCTGCCTAAACTGGAAATTTGGTCATACCTTGTAATTTCCTAATAGCAACTAAAGCTAAGTTCCTTGTGATGGATGCTAAATTCCTTGGGATAAATGCTAAATCCCTTGGATGGATGGGAATCAAATGTCAAACTGAAAGCCATCCCGATAGCCAGACATTAGCGTAATCGGGCCGCAGCTCATCTAGTTGGCAGGTAAAAACAAAAATAATAGACATAATTTATTTATGTCAAGCACACAAAAAAAAACAATAAAAAACTCGATATTCCTTTCTCTTAGCATGTCACTAGTTTCTTGTGAAAGGGGCTCCTTTCGAGCACTTGACACAATTATGATAATACATAAAGAACTGACATGATATTCCTTGAATGCAGTGGGCAAGCTAATCCAATAAAAAATACAATAAACATAGAATGAAAAAAACAATAGTGTGTTAGTATTTGAAAACAATGATAAAAAATAAGTATTCTGGACATTTCCAGACCTTATTCTAAGTCCCAAAACACAGTCTTGCTATCTCGATGCTTGCAGTACAAGAAAAAAAAACTCCCGTAGGTATTAGTTATTATACGGTGACTAGCTCATGCTCATGAAGTAGCTTGGTCTAGATATTTCAATGGCAGGTGCTGTCAAACCGGTCGCGCGACATGACATCTGTCATTTTTGACAGGACGTGTCCAATTGAAGAGCGATTATGCGCTTGAGCACGCGATTAGTCTTAAATTAATCGATCGGCTTGCAGCTGTATTTTTACCAACAGTATGATTAACGACAGGCTATTGTGAAATAGGCTTCGTTCTTTCAAAGCTAGTCACGAATTGACCTAATTATTAAATTAAATTAAATTAAATAAATAAATAAATTAAATTATGCTGGACAATCCACACAGCACTATCTAGCCCCAAAGTAAGCTACTAAAGCTTGTGTTATGGGTACTAGATAACTGATATATTTAATACATTATATAATTACATAGATATATATTTTTTATTATACATAGAAAACACCCAGACCAATGAACAAATTTCTGCAGATCGTACACAAATTTGTTCCAAGGCGGGAATCGAACCCGCAACCTCTGCGTCGCAGGCGGACTCTCGCCCGCTGCGCCACTGAGGTCGTCAATAATTATATTTTAATATTTTTATATTTATTTTTTTTTATTTTTTTTTTATTTTATTCTTATAATTATATTTTAATATGACATACATATATATATATATATATATATGACAGCCTACGTAGCTCAGTTGGTAGTAGCTCTGCCTTCTGCGCCGTAGGTCGTGGGTTCGATTCCCACCGTGAACAAACATTTGTGTGATGAACATAAATGTTGTCTGGGTGTTATATAATATTATAAGTATGTATTTACAAAAAAAAAAGTATTATAAGTAGTATATCAGCTATCTGGTTCCCATATTACAAGCATAAGCTTAGTTTGGGGCTAGATAGTGCTGTGTGATAAGTCCACCAATATTTATTTATTTATTATTATAATAACACTCCCATAACACAAGCTTTGAGTAGCTTACTTTAGGGCTAGATAGTGATGTGTGGATTGTTCATCATTATTATTTTATTTTTAATAATTAAACCAACTGCAAGTCCATTGGTAATGTAACATGATATCCAATATACCTACTCAAAGAAACATCGTCTGTAGAAATAGTAGGTACTTATACTTACCTAATAAACTACAAAAGAATATGTTATATCATTTTGCTGCTTACCTGTTCTATCCGCAGCTTCCTGTTCATTTCGTTCGCTCCACACTCCATTTTCGGCGCCTGTAACAAAAAACCTTTATTCAGACATTGCCATTCAAATAACCGCACAATATTTGAACTGCCACTGTCAAATGTCAGGACTGACTGACAGCCATCACTGATTTTGTACTACACTCAGCGGCACAATTAACCGCCCACCTTGATTTTTTACGATTTTGGTTAAAAAAATAAATTGTGACAATACTTTTGAATGTTATTTTATATCGTAGGTATTTTGAAGTAAAATGAAAGATAATATTGTTTTTAATTATTAGGTTTATTTATAAAAAAGTCTGAAAAACACTTTGACCGTAAATTAACAAATGTGATGAAATGGCTTAAAAATAAAAAATCTGCTGAATAAATGAATTCTAATAGTGCGTATTTCCACCTCTAGCCCTCATGACTTCCATCAAACGGTTTGGCATGCTGTCGATGACATCTTTGATCAGTTGTTGTGGAATGTTCTGCCACTCCTCAATCACGGATTGTTTTAATTCATCTATGGTGGTTGGAGCTGGTATGCGGCTTCGAACACGTCTTTTTAAATTGTCCCATATGTGTTCAATAGGATTTAAATCTGGACTCCGGGATGGCCATGGTAATTTTCGAATGCCGACGGTATCCAGGTACGCGGTAACAACTCTAGCAACGTGGGGGCGAGCGTTGTCCTGCATTAATAAAAAATCTTCGCCAATAAATGGAGCAAATGGCATTACATGAGGTTCCAACACTTCTGTTACATACCTCTGAGCATTTATTCCACCTCTTTCGAAGATAACCAAGTCGGTGCGTGCTTCGTAAATAATGCCGCCCCATATCATGATAGAGCCACCTTGGTAACCTACTGTTTCCACAACAGTACATGGTGCAAACCTTTCATTCTTGCGTCTGTAGACACGCTGGCGACCGTCAGGACCGTGCAAGCATATTCTTGTCTCGTCAGTAAACATAACATTCTTCCATTGTTCCATATTCCATTCGGCGTGCTCTCGGGAAAAACGAAGTCTTTCTCTCCGGTGGCCTACGAGCAATTGTGGCACTCGAGATGGTCGAAAAGCTCCAAGGGCTTTCTCTCCTAGTCTTCTTCTCACTGTTCTTTCACTCACTTGAACATTGCGAACCTCACGAAGTTGGTTTCGTGCCTCAACAGCTGTAGTGAACCGATTTCTTAGAACATTGGTCACAAGAAATCGATCGTCACGAGCGGAAGTGCATCTTTTTCGGCCCTGTCCTGGTCTTCGCTCATAAGAGCCAGTTTCCCGAAACCGTTTCACGGCATCCCTTAAGGTGGTACGTGCGACACCAAGCCTCCGCGCCACGTAACGCTGACTAAAGCCTTCGTCGATAAGAGCGACGGCTCTCGCCACTGAATTAGCATCAAATGGCATGTTTGTGATGTCCAAACACTAGCTTTAAGTTACGAAACCAAAACAAACTCAAATTGTTTACTTTTAATGCCACTGAAGCAATGTAAGCAGCATGGCATCGATAACGATAATGAGACGAAGTTCGATATTTATCCTATTCACAACTTATGCGTATAAAAAACAAAGTTAAGTGGGTAGTTTGTAATTTTTTCGTCATTACATTTCTTTCACACTTGACTTATTTATGCCCAATAACTTACAACTGCGATAACATCAAAATTTGCCACTTTAAAAGGGTGGGCGGTTAATTGTGCCGCTAAGTGTATATTATGATAGCCGCACCTTAGGGACTTAGGAGGTTATGGATGGGCTAAGTACAATAAACTGGAAATAGAACTTCTAGTGCGGAGATACACAGGAAAGCATCTATCCGTCCGCTTAGCGATCATGGATAGCCTATCCGGCGGCGCGGTCCCCATCAAGCAAAATACAACTCTAACCCAAGGCATTAGGTTCATACTGATATCAGCTAGAACGTCGAAGAATTATCTGACCGGAACAATGATGTAGAGGAAACTGAATCGTATGTTGTTGAAAATAAAGTCGGAAAAACAAGTGTACTAGGTAATGGAAAGCTCAACAAATGAGTAATGATGGCTGTCGGGATGTCGCTAATCATGGTCAAGTGGTGCGAAGATTTGCAAGCTTTTGTGATTATGATCTCAATGGTGCTTTAATGTTGATCACGATGTTTTAATCAACATGGAAGATCATAAAACTAACTCGATTCTCGACTCGATAAAGCAACTAACGCATTCGATAATTGAAATCGACACAGCGCTTTTTTTTATTGTTTGATAGACGTTTGTCTGCCAACTCACCTGATGCAAAGTGAAGAAACAGTCTAAGGTGGAGCACGCCTAGCCAGAATACACTTTTTATCTTTATAAAACTGTACAGGTAATTTAGGACAAAGAAACAGGGCTCTAGATTCAAGCTAATACTATTCGTACAGTGAATGGTCTCAAAGTATCTAAAAGCCCAAGGTCTCAGAACCACTTCTAAGAATCAAGTGTAACAAGAGGATACGGTTCTGGACCACTCGTGACCGGCCAATAAAGGTCTCATGTCGAAACAATTCCTTTTTAAGCTATGTTGAATAATAGTTGATAAAATCTGTGTAGCTTTTAAGGGCCTTGCTATAGATGAATGTTTAGTTTCCACAATAACTGATTATGACAGTCTGAGTGATTACCTTAGCGAAGTCATACTCATATAGGTCTCTGCCTGCTATCATTGTGAACAAAAAGACAGTCTGAGTGATTACCTTAGCGAAGTCATACTCATATAGGTCTCCGCCTACTATCATTGTGAACAAAAAGACCGAAAAATTCAATTCCGAGTGTTTGAGTTATTTATTTCGTATAATGGTTCGCTGGTAGCTTTTAGGTATTATTAATAAATAATAATTTGCAGCTTGGCAGAGTTGCTTTTCGTTTATAGATGCTTTTTTTCATTCGAGAGTAAAGTTTGAAATTGATTATTATAATACAACTGAATCTATTTCAATGTGTTTGGTAGCTTAAACAATCGAACACAATCACAGCTATAAATAAACCACATGTCACATTCACTTCACACAAATTACTGTCAGATTAATCTCGAAGGACCATTGCGGTATCTAATCAATTCAGGACACAAAAACCATAAAATCCGTGGGATAAAATTCACGAGGCAACAGAATCATACAAAATTAAATATTGCTGCTGAGTAATTTTGAGGTGTTATGTAGGGTGCATATTTGGCCCCCTTCTTTTTTCATGTGCAAAATTAATATTGTTTTTTTGTTGCATAATTTATAAACTTTCCTTCATATTTGTGTTCAAAGCACATATTACACTGGTATGTCGCAATAAATGATCAATTTAAATTCGGACCCAGTTTAGGCCTAACTTCAGTACTACTTTTTTCATCAATAAATTACATCAACTACTACAAACTAGTCCAAAAGTGTTACAGATATTGGCACAGAATGGACAACAGTTTCTGCAGCTTGGTTTCGCCAATCACGGAACCTAGCGGTCTGCGGTATCGTTTTCATTAGAAAATTGAATTATACAACTACATTATTGTATTGTGTGTCTGTCCGTACTCGTTCGTAATGACAACTAGTGCGTGACACACCTGTTCTGGTCAAGCACGAGTCAGTACCATACAGTGTTATATCGCTTTGTTTAATAATGTGGTCTTCTATGGTGTCTTATCTTTAACAAAAGTTATTGCGTTCAACTTTTTATCATTCATCTGCTAATTGGTCTTTGTTAAAAGTTTAGATTTTTTAAATAAAATAAAGAGATAAATGGTATTTTTAAATAAGATAAATGGTATTTCGAAGAACTATGACCTCTGTCTGACATACTAAAGAGAAAACAGATATTTTATGAGTATACCCCTGTGCTGGTAAGGTACTTAACCACAAATAAACTACAAATACCTGAATCCATATCAAATTTGACAGCTTAAAAAATTCTAGACAGGAAACCAGCGATTGTATCCTAAAACACAACAAAACGCGAATTCTATTACAATAATAATTATATATTGAATAAGATCTTTGCGTGAACAACGAATTAAGGTTAGATTCAGGCGTGGAAAGCTACGATTGAAGTTTAACGTTCAAAACACACGCACGAAGTACTTTCGAACTAAATTTGAGGCTTTTAGTATTTAGTAGAACACTAATGGCTCTGTGAGCTGGTAGACCTCGCGAGCGCACTAAAAGTGAGCAAATCACTGGCTTAGCGGTAGGTAGATATAAATTTTCCGATGTTTGATTCTTTTGATTTTATTGATTTTTATTGTTTTTTTTTTAATCATCATGTGTAGAATGAGGTCCTTAGTGTTTCTCTCAAATTTGATTGAAACCCGTCGATTTTTTGATGAGCTATCCCGTTCATCATGCTAAAGATCCTCATCAGATCTTCACCAAACTTTTACGAGACCAACTTATAGTTACTACCTTTCAAATAAAAAAAAACAATCGAAATCGGATCTCATTTGGTTTTTTGCCCCTTTTTGGGGGAAGTACCCCTCCAATCAAAAATCCCCGACGACAAAAAAATTCTAATAAGTCATATAACCTGTGTACCAAGTTTCGTCCAGATCGGTTGAAAAATGCGACCTGCAGAGGAGAACAGACAGACAGACAGACAGACATCCGGAGAAACGCATTTTTGGCCAATGTGGAAACTGAGACGCTTCGCTCGCTCGGTCAATTAATTCAATTTACTTGGTACTTGCTATTTTCTAATTTCCAATAATCTAATTATATACTACGATGATCTCCTGAGTAACTATAACATAAAAAAGGTATTTTGCACGTTTTGTTACCCTAAATCGAACAACCGAAGATCCATTGGATAAGACTGAATAAGGTTCTCGAAAAGCGCCGATGAAGAGTACGACGGATTTTCACTTGACGAAAACAAAAAGACTAACAGATAGGGAAAATACGTTTTTACTGATAATCAAGAAATAAAGCTAATTAGCAGTGGGTTATTTTCGCATAAGATGTCAAAGTATTGAAATTAAATTAAATCACAAGAATCACTTTGAATCGCCTCAAAGGTCAGTGAATATAGGTGCCAGTTCAACGTGATCCTAGAAGAACAGACAATAATGATGACTATCATATAATTTTCAAGTGAACCGTTATTTTGTAACTGTTAAAGCTAAGTAGGTAGATAAATAAATAAATAAATAAATATTGGTGGACTTTCCACACAGCACTATCTAGCCCCAAACTAAGCTTATGCTTGTAATATGGGAACCAGATAGCTGATATACTACTTATAATACTTTTTTTTTGTAAATACATACTTATAATATTATATAACACCCAGACAGAGAACAAACATTTACGTTCACCACACAAATGTTTGTTCACGGTGGGAATCGAACCCACGACCTACGGCGCAGAAGGCATAGCTACTACCAACTGAGCTACGTAGGCTGTCATACGTACATTACATACATTAGTAATTCAACAACCACTTAGACAATACTGAGTAAATCTGCAAATATTGATGACACTGATATCGCTTAAGAATTTTGACCAAATAGGTACCTAGTTTACTCTATTAATTTCATGGTATACATTTGACTAAATAAATCTGCAAACATTAATATGATGACACATATATAAATACATACGTATTGTAAATGTTTGCGCCAAATCTTTTAGAAACCTAGGTTTTATTCTGAGACAGAGTGTGAATTTTAGAAACATATTTGTTATTAAAGTTTTATATAATGCACTCGTGAGAAGTCATTTAGAAACAAATGCTATAATTTGGAACCCTAACGAAGCTAAGTACAAACTATTGCAAAAAAAAATACAAAAAAAATTCACTCGCTTTTTGTACTTAAAGCAATATGGAGTGTATCCATATTACCCGCTGATGTACCCGAGCCTGTTCGTGTTAGGTATGGTAGGGCTCTCGGTGCGCAGAGACCTGGCGCTGGTGAAGTACATGGTGCGCGTGCTGCGCGGGGAGCTGCACCACCCGGCGGTGCTGGCGGCGCTGCGGCTGCGCGCGCCCAACGACTACTTGGGCACGCGCCGCCGCCCCGCCATGCTGGAGGTGCCCACTTGTAGGACCAACCTTCTTAAGTTTGCCCCCATGTCACTCGCTATTTACTTATTAAATATTCTGTCCCAAAACAGCGTTGATATATTTTATCAAAACCTGCCGAAAGTCTTGGAAATGGCACAGATTGTTATAGAAACGAGATGTTTAAAGTAAGCAGTGTTGTGTAGTAAGTTAATATTAAGTAAGCACCTATATTTAACATCGCCTTAGGGCTTAATAAAAAAACCAGTTATGATGTTAATATCTCAATAAATAAATTAATAAATAAATAAATATATCACTTGAAGAATTTTGATCAATTTATGCACCTAGTTTAAACTATATAATTATGGTATACATTTGTATGTACCACACACAATGTTTATAGGAAGTGTCAACTATAACAATAGACACAGTATTCATTGTCAAGTTAGTTGTTCTTCGAAATACAAAGAAAAAAAGGATGTCTATGCTAGTTTCATTATGTCGAGCTGTATTTCCTAGGCACGATATCTATTCCATCAGAACTCTTGGAATTCAAGATTCTAGAGTATATTTAATAGGAGTAATTAGAGGCATACACCATCTTTTAATCCACCAGCAAGCTGTACAAAAAAAATGGAAACCAGACATTCACCCCAGGTTTCCGAAAGCGCGCACTAAGCGGCTGTCAAGTCACTTGCTATTTTAGATTTTACTTCAAATTGGATAGAGAGTAAACAATGTTAGTGATTACATGTTCTAGAAAAAAAATTGATTGTACATACATGATGTTTTTTTTCTGGCCGGCACTTTAAGTTTTTGTTCCAGGAATGTGTGAAACGTGAATGATGTTCTTTCTATTGTTCCTCAGCCAGTGTGTTTCAACAGTTTAATGCTATTTCACGGTCGTTACATCGATAACTGCATCTTAGAAAGCAGCTAAAGTAGCAGTTAACGAATGCTTCCATTAACACCAACAGACAAAGCCCTTTTGTACATCATCGTAAAATTAACACGGTCCCTCAATATCGGTGATGTAAATTTGAAAAGCGTATTATGTAAGAGAAAGCCAGTGTCAGTTGACCTTCTTACAATGATAAGGTGGATTCGGAGACATGCAGCAGCACGCTAAACAAGAGAAAATATATCTTAAGAATTTTACAATATTCTAAAAGTTAAGAACCAAGTGCCGATGTCACATGCCCCCCCATGCATAAACTATAGATAGAAATAGATAGAAAATTCTTTACATACACATAGACAAAATGTATCGTACATAGGCGAACATTTTCTTCCAGTTAACCTTTCCAGTTAACCCAGTTAACTATCCTGTATCTACTAACTTAAAAATGAATAAACATCATTAAATCTTGAGAAATATCTAACCACAGAAATGTCTTTGTCATACAAACACTCTTAGAATCGTTCCTAAATTGTCTAGGTCAAGAAAGATTTCACAATTCAATTCTAAAATCCAACGAACCTCGCAAAGTGTTGAGTCGAAGAGTTATGTTCATCGCCACAACGGAATTTTCACTTTTCGACGATGCATCAAATTCTTGAACAGTGACTCTTCGGCTGCATTAACCCAAAAATTATAACTTTACATTTAACTGGCTTCCGACCGAGTGACAGTTTAAATATTATTTATTTTACTTTTTCTTTGCTTTCACTTCCCTATTTTAATGGTCAGAATTAAGTACACGTTTAAGTATTTGGAGTAGTTGTTAGTATAAACGTGAACACGTGTAATAAAGTTATCGATAATCTGTAAATAGGTACTTGTGGACTTTCACAAGGAGAAACGTTTGAACCCACACACTTTTATGTTGATGCAATTAACTTGATTAATGTTTTGACAAAAAACAGTGCCATCTGGACTGCAACAACATTTTATCAGTTTAACGTATTTTGCATCAACCTTATTTTGATTTAACTAAAACGCAACATTTTATAAATATTATATAATATATTAAAACCAATGTACATAATATATGTTCTGAATCCTAGTACTATTATAAACGCGGAAGTTTGTAAGTATGGATGGATGGATGTTTGTTACTCTTTCACGCCGGAACGGCTGAAAGGATCTGGATGAAACTTGGCAGAGAGATAGATTATAGTCTGGAATAGCACATAGGCTACTTTTTATCCCGTAGGTATACCTGAATTTAAATCTGCGCGGGTGAAACCGCGGGGCGCAACTAGTGTCAAATACTTTTGTATTGTACTATTGCATTATATCTAAGATATTTGAACTTTCCTTTGTATATTAACATCATTATTTAAGTTAAGTTTACGAGAAGGTAAGTCAAGTGATGTTTTGTAAGTCACGACTTCTGATTTGTACCGCACATTACGGTGCTTTCATTTAAATTGTTATGGTTGTCGAGCGGGTCAATACACAATGTTACGTTAGCGTCTGTGTATGTGTGTCCATTTAGCTATTATGAACGTACCTAGGAATGGTTAACTTTGACAGCCTTCACACACAGCCTAGTTGGTAGTAACTCTGCTTTCTGCTCTATAGGCGTTGTAAACGTATTTTGTGTGGTCAGTCCTCTGGGCACTTTTATTAGGTCAATAAAACATCAAACTTTCTGATGCTCTTCAATCCAGTAATAAAAAATCAGATGGTTTTGAATATTCAAATATTGCTTCCTATACTGACAATAATGCATATTATTACTGATTTATGAACTTCATTTAAATTTGAATTTTAGATGCACATTATAAATAATAAAATAAATAAATAAATAAATAAATAAATAATGCTGGACAATCCACACAGCACTATCTAGCCCCAAAGTAAGCTATTCAAAGCTTGTGTTATGGGTACTAGATAACTGATATATTTAATACATTATATACTTACATAGATAGATATTTTTTTATTATACATAGAATTATATTTAAGATACATACATTTTTGGCTCATTTTAATACAATTGGTTATAATAACTGTTGCTAGTTTTTTTCCATGCCTCAAACGAACCGTTTCTTTACTTCGTACTTCTTATACTTGTACTTTTGTCTTGTTCGTACTTTTGGGGTCGTGTGCGTTGGAACCCAAAAGTACGCAAAGAGTTCCTTTTAGTTTGTACACTGAGAAAAATGTAAAGCTGAAAATGCCGTCATTACGATCGATTTCGTAGGTTTGAAGGCTAAAAACCGACCAACAGTAATAACCAACATAAACGCCTTCTAGGCAGAAGACGTTATACGATTTAAAGGGCAAGTAAATTTAAAAAGAAGGTATACCATGAATAAGCTCCTCCAAACTACAATTTATTCTTAGTATTGAACATTTAGCCGTAACATAACTACGATAAATTCGGTAAATCAGTTAAAGATCGAGGTACTGACGGCGGCATTCAACTTCTGGTAAGGCGTTTTTAAAAATAATCAAGGTAGCTCAGCAAACACACGCAAAACTTTCCAAGGGCAATATTCGACGCATCTCAAGTCACCAACGCCTTCTCGTAAGGCGTTTTATACCGTAAAACAAATGGCATATTGTACGTACCAGCCGTACAAGAGCAGTTCTTGATGGATAGGTAGCTACTGTATAGCTAGCCGTAGCCAGTGGCTACTAACTAGCCAAGGAAAGGAATATATAATAACACTCTCAAACGAGAGCCACTAGCTACCTAGTACCCAGCGGATAGATAGACAACAGCTAATGAGCTAAGCTAGCGCACTAGCTTTGCTATTAGCGAGAGGAGGTGGAACAACTCAATGACATACCTATCACAATGTTTTGTACTTTTGTACATCTCATCGTCATCGATCTTCGAAATATACAGTAAAGTGCGGCCTTATACATATATTTCCTGTGCGTTTTCGTCAGCGCGATCTAGGATTGTACCTCGTACCTTTCGTTGAGTGAAAACGCACAGAAATTTAGGTCAGAAATTAACTTAACCAGCAGCTTATTCATTTGATAGTATAGGTAAATTGACCGTATGAGTAAAGCTGTAACGACCATCTATTATTATGCGGTAGCAATAAAAACTACTTTTTCGAGATACTTTTACACCTTCATTGTGACGAAAATATTCTTACGCGGTTTATATTAACCGCTTGGCTACTTCCTTTTAAAACTTAGGTATACGTTCGTTTTGTTTTAATATAAAGTTTTTTTCTAAATACTAAATCATTTTTAAACTTTTTGTAAAGCGGATAATGCCTTCTTTACGGCAACATACGCCGAAAATTTACCGCCAGAAGCGAACAGTGTTTATAACCGTCAGCACTGCGCTAGTAACAAGATAAGATTTAATTCCTAAAACGCTTTACCATAAAGCTGATTTGGTTGTTTTGCGACCAGCTAATAGACGGTACCGTTTTAACGTATTCACTTAGTTATGTCAAAACTAAGGTAAGCGTTACAAACTCGCCCTACGTAATTACAATATAACCGTGTAAGACTTTAATAACTTTACGCCAGAATTTCATTTTTCTCAGTGTAGAAGATAATAAAGAAAGTAAAAGAACCTATAATCGTTTCAAGTTCATATGCTCGGCGGTCATTACCATCAACATCGACTATTTTCTCGGTCAATACAACATGCCTTCAGATAACTAGTTTGTGATCACCTGACAATAAATAGTGGGCAGGTGAAAGCATCCTAGCGTGTTTTGGTGCCAATTTAAAAGCAACCTTACTTTTTCGCATATCAATGTTGGTTATATTTTTATTCATAAAAAAAATATTTAAAAAAAAATTTTGGATCATCTTAGTTTCATTTAGTCTGTTACAGTATTTAACCAGTATGTAGCCGTCAGCCGGGCGGGTCCTCTTAAATAGGACTACAAGTGACGAAGCAGGTGAAAGCCCCATCCCGTCAGAGCTGTCAGCTGACATCTCAAACCTGTCATCTGACATATACAACCAGTTTACCAAATAGAGCGCTTTGTTTTTGCAACGATCAATTTATTATCGTTAAAAAATACGTCTTCGAATTATAGTTATGCAAGATGGCACGAGTGTACTATTATCGAAAGGTGTTTGGACGTATTGTATTATAATAGGCCTGGTTTTTTAACGATATGTAAGGTAGGTATGTGGTTTTTTAGAACTACTTAGTATGTTGGTATTTGTGCACTATATTAACTACTGTAAGGTTCCAAATTATGTAGACACCCTATTTATAATTAAAATAGAACAGGTGATGCTATGTTCTTTCAAATCTTCTGGTCTGGGTGTTTTCTATGTATATAATAAAAAATATCTATCTATGTAAGTATATAATGTATTAAATATATCAGTCATCTAGTACCCATAACACAAGCTTTGAGTAGCTTACTTTGGGGCTAGATGATGCTGTGTGGATTGTCCAGCATTATTTATTTATTATTTATTATTTAAATAAGTATACTTTAGATAAGTGGGTTAATTAAATAAGAAGAACCGTTAAAGTAAAATTGATCAAATATCTTGGCCACTTTAGTATCGGCAATTGTAATAACAACAGGATGTTTATGTACTACATTTATTTATTTATTTTATATGTGAGTTTCAGTATTTCCCGATATTAAACAGTTTCAAACACCCCGTTTTTAATTAAAATAATGACCAATTGCCATAAACAATTATACAGCTGTAGCTGTTCTTTTGTTGTTACATTAACGTACAGTTAGTTGGCTAAGAAACAATTCGATATGAAACAAATATATAGGCAATAAAAAAAACATTTTATGTTAATATTTTTTATGTTAATATTTTAAACGTATGTTTTGGTGTACACTGTGTTGGTAATCTAATAAATAAATAACATTAGCATAGTGCAAATTTCCCATTTCAGGAAAATTCTAGAGCAAGCACCTGACAACTTTCCAAACATTTTCTTCTGAACAAAGAGCTCAAACGACACGAGCTTTGCAGCAAAAAGCTCTCAGGAAATATATCACAGCTGGTTATTAGCTACATTCTTACGGCTGTGTCATAAAAGCTGGCGCACTTGAACTTGCAAAACGTCCTAGAGCTAGGCAACAGTGACCACTTAGCACCATCAATTAAAACAATAATATGTATTGTATTCGACTCCTGTATCCGCATTTAGACTCTAGGGATAGTTTGATTGAAATTGAGATCTACCGTCATCGTCGAGACTTATGACTTCTACTGCTCGACGACGGTATTCTCAATTTCAATCAAACTGCCCGCGACCACGGCTATTGCAACAAAGCTGAAACGTCGGGAAAATAATAAAGATGAAATGCGATAATACCCGTGTAATATTTCAATGAACGTTGACAATGTGGTTCTGAAGATCACAAACAACTTAGTTTTGGAGAGTAACACATGACACATGTTTTAGGTTTATCCCGCCGCGCCGGCCGGTGACATGCCGATCAAATCAGTGTCCGACGCGAAAAAGACTGTTATAAGAAAAGTTCTAAGTGTAGTAGCTGTGACTCTTGAGCTATGCTAGAGCAACGAGAAATGATCCGTTGATGCGTATCGCTTGTCACTTCCTCGGCCTCGGTAAATTACTTTGTAGTGTGGTGATTAACTATTAACGGCGCATGACTCATTCATTCCGTTATCACGTGGTACGTCTTTCATTTTTTCAATTCAGTTGTTTGACGTCGTTGAGAGCGTTTTAAGTACGAGACGAAGATATTCGACTAAGCAGAATTTAATAGGACTGGGCCAAACTAAACCAAGCCTAAATATTTAGTAGGCTTGTTCATGGTTTTCGAATTCCTTATTACGTACCATTTATTAAAAACGAATAAAATAAAAAAATTTTGCAAAATCGGCATCAAAAATATTTGTTACAAATTAATAATTCATCACGCACTATGAGAACTAACTACGTGACGACACGCGACTCCGCTCTAAGCGCACGTCCGAAAACCGCTCCTTCGAAGCGACCACCGTTATTGACGGTTGTTATATTAATCGGAAACAATTCAGGTACCAGCGGAGAATTTTATTTTTTATTTAGGAGTTATCAATAACTAGCTGGTACCCGCGACTTCGTCTGCGTACTTTTAATCTCTTCATCTCTTTTTTTCGCAATAAAAGGTAGCCTATGTTCTTTCTCAGGGTCTAAAGATTGTCTGTGCCAAATTTCATCAAAATCGGTTGAGAGGTTTAAGCGGGAAAGCGTAACAGACAGACAGACAGACAGAAAGACAGAGTTACTTTCGTAGTTGGGATTTACTCAAGCTTAGAGTCAGGCTCAGAGTAAAATGACAAATTTAAAAAATCTAAATCAAAACGGCCTTTATTCAATACAATCACAGGGCATCACTTTGAAACTTCTTACCTATACTAGATGAATCTTCAATCTACCGCCAGTTTGTCACGACCAAAGCCTAGAAGAACAAACAAAAAACAACAGACTAAAGCTTTTAACTTTAATTGATCAAAAGCTCATACTTAACTTTGATCAATCGGGTAGCGATATGATAGCGGCTGTCATATCGCAGATACCGCTTTTACTGCGATTAGGACTTCATCACGCGTATATTTCGTTAAGTTGAACGATCGCAAAATGTGTAGATTGCATAAAAATATCGAGATTTTGTGTGAGAACATTCTTGCCACATACTGGACTGGGTATTGATGTTAAATGTTGGACTCTACGTTTTAAAAGATACAACGTACAAAACAAAACACAAGTTACACACGCTTACAGATTTTAATGCATTTTTTTTTAAACACTTAAAACTTTTTAAACAAACTTCAAAAATAGGAAGGGGTTCTCAATTCGACTGCCTTTTTTCTTGTTTTTTATTTTTGACGACCTCAGTGGCGCAGCGGGCGAGAGTCCGCCTGCGACGCAAGAGGTTGCGGGTTCGATTCCCGCCTCGGAACAAATTTGTGTACGATCTGCAGAAATTTGTTCCGTTGGTCTGGGTGTTTATGTATAATAAAAAATATATATCTATGTAAATATATAATGTATTAAATATATCAGTCATCTAGTACATATGTGTTACGTCAATTTGGTTCCCCGTGTAGCTTGGGGATAGATAGTCTGCGTGAAACGTTCACCAAGGTATTTTTAAATACTCTCCTAATGATGCTTATTTTTTTGAATAAAACAGACTTAAACAAATTCAAAATGATGACTTATAATATTATGCAGTATTTTAGTGAGACTGAGTTTATACATTCATAAATTAACGGTCCTTGCCTTGACTTACAAGTGTTTTATAGTATGTAAATTCGTGATGAGAATAATAATGAACAACAATGTTTATACCTACCATGGTACAATAGACAGGTCAAAAAACTTATAGCAAAGTTCAAATAACAGAAGCTTTGATAATGAAGGAATTTATACGTTGAGTCAACAAAACAAACTTGATAATAGTAGATGGTGTCACAGTGGATTAAATAACAGTTTTCTAGCACAGATGGAACATTGAATCTAGAGCGAAAATAATACAGCGAAGGATGAACTATTAAAGTGAGAGATTCAGCTGCTTTTGTTCAGGAAAACGAGGGCAATAAAGACATGTTTTTTTAGTTATAGATGTATGGATGGTTTTTTATTTTGTGAAGGATATTGTGCTTAAATATGTATAAATTATTAAAATATTTAAATCCGAATGGCTATCAAGACCCAATTAAGTTTTCCCACGTTTGTATCTGATCAATATAAATGACAGGAGCTCTTACACAATATTAAAGTGTACAATAAAAGCTATTGCTATTGTATAGCAACCGTGCGAATCTAGCACGCCTAGCATGCCAATAACCGACTGACTACATGAAGCCGGCACAACAGGTTTTTTCTCCATCACTTTCCTCTATCATCCGTCATCATCACAGTTTGGTCACCTATTTATTACCCATGTCACATGTATTTATAACAAAACTCTTAATATCTTCGAAACGGCTTCATCGATTTTGATGCAGTTTTTTCGAAACGATTTGTATGACCATAGAGAAGGTTTTATGATATATTTTAGTATCACTCACGGCCTAATTCGCTAAATTGATTTAACGAATTTTGCGTTCTGGTTTTGCCTTTGAGGGTTTACTTTAAATCAAAAACAAAAACATTACTTGAAAACACTGTATCATCTTGATTTTGATACCCATATTGCCTTGATTGCGAAAAGATTTTTTTTAATGTAAGAGTATATCGCTCCTGCTTTCCTTCCCACATTACTTTTTGGCATTTTTTTATTTTAAGGACACTTAGGAAGTTGCGACAAATCTTTTGATACCAGAATCATCAAAATCCATCCAGCCGTTTGGTTGCTACGTGGTACTAAAGGAAATATCGAAGGATGGATATACATACACGCCAAACACATTAACCCTCGGCACTCGGGTAAAAAGTTCGGGCAGTCGGGTATTTTTATATTTTAATAAATCTTCTTGTTACCCATGTTATTCATGATACACACAATCCATCCATCTTTTCTTTATCCTATTCATTTTTAGTCTATGTAGAAATTATTATTGTAATAATGAAGCGCTCAGACCTAGTCTAGGATTGTACTTCTTTGTCTTCTTGTGTTTGTTTATTTTTGTCGTGTTTCAGGTAATATTTTTATTTTCTTGTGATAACTATTATAAGTGTATGTATAGTGTGCGTCCGAAATAAATGTTTTTTCTTTCTTCAGTCCAGGTGGGAATCATGATTCGTTTGAGCATTTTATGCCTAAGCGGACGAGAATTTATGAAGAGTTAAGCGAAAGAGGTATTAAAAGGATCGTCGGAAGTGAAAACCTGCAGTCTCTGCCTACAAAACACAAAGAAACAGGCGTGACTTTATGTGTGTGTGTGTATGTAAAAATAATGACATGTGTGAGCGAGGAGTGAAGAGCATATTTAGTAAGAAAGAACAAGATAATGTATTAAAAAGTACAGGGAAGATTTTCGGTGTAATAATGAAAAGACCGTCAAAGCCACGGGCACCGGACGTGGGAACAACAAATAGAGAGCCGCGAACAAACAGCGACTTGTTAACCGACGTGGGCCGATCGACACACAAGGGCGAAGAGCTCTTTCAATTGAACGCTTATCGATAGATATACGATTCTATTAGGAAACTATACTCGCAACTAAATAATAAATAATGCTGGGCAATCCACACAGCACCATCTAGCCCCAAAGTAAACTCAAAGCTCGTGCTATGGGTACTAGATAACTGATATATTTAATACATTATATGCTTACATAGATAGATATTTTTATAATACATAGAAAACACCCAGATGCACGGAACAAATTTCTGCAGATCGTGCACAAATTTTTTCCGAGGCAGGAATCGAACCCGCAACCTCCTGCGTCGCAGGCGGACTCTCGCCCGCTGCGCCACTGAGGTCGTCATATCGTGTATTAATTGCGAGGAAATGTTATAATAGGTGACGGTGACCAATTAACTTCCGTCCATCGACTTCTTCCATCAGCAATCAGTATAACAAAGGTAACTTTATGTACGGAAAGTGTTTAGCTTAATAGCAATAATAGCTATTTACGCTTGCCGCAGCTTTGTCGCGATATACGTAATCGCTAGGCGGGTCTCTTCATTCCGCATTGACCATAACGTGCTTTACTCATGCATAATGACAGTAATAAATCCACAAAGATCGGGTGTCGGCCGCAGAGGCGTCATTGCGTAACACCACAACGGAAGGTAATCGACAATTCCCTTGTTGCTCACGTAAGGGATATTTTTTTTAGCGCGTCTTTCCATGGTAATCCTCGGGGGAGGCTTATATCGCCGAAGGTGGTCCACAGATATAAAAGGGAACTAGTTAATAAATAATTTGGTATTATGATTTATTTTATTTTGTGTATATATAAAGCTTTTTTTTTTTTTTACTTTTTAAATCAGAAAACTCTGTATTACATACACAGCCTGAAATATAGAATCATGAGCATTTTTAAATACAATAAATAATTATGACGGTAATGCTATACTATGTTACTATGAAATAAAGATAGTCTAAAGATTGTCATGAGCACAGCGACTTGCGGGAAGGGTAAAGACGCAAGCTCCTCACGCAAATGAATGCTTCTACTGACCATATACCTGCCGAGGTGAATGACAATTGAAGGAAAGTACTCTATCGCAACTGAGAAGTAATCAAATTGGTATAATTGCATATAAATAAATGCTGATGACGTCATCCCGAGAGACAGTAGAAATTGCTTCGGATCCTGTGGTGTTTTAAATTATGATTAATATGTTATCGTTGTATTTGTAACTTTTTAGTACATAATATCCAAAACATGGTTGTTTGTGATTATTCAAAACCACATTAAGTGCTTTTATATTTTAAATATAACTAGCGACCCGCCCGCGTGCCCCTGCTTCGCACGGGTGCACATTGTTTTTCTACTATATCATGCATATATTATACATATTATACCTTCCTCTTGAATAACTCTCTATCTATAAAAAAACCGCATCAAAATCCGTTGCGTAGTTTTAAAGATTTAAGCATACATAGGGACATAGGGATAAAATAAATCCCAACTAATATTATAAATGCGAAAGTAACTCTGTCTATCTGTCTGTCTGTCTGTCTGTCTGTTACGCTTTCCCGCTTAAACCTCTCAACCGATTTTGATGAAGTTTGGCACAGACAATCTTTAGACCCTGAGAAAGAACATAGGCTACCTTTTATTGCGAAAAAAAGAGATGAAGAGATTAAAAGTACGCAGACGAAGTCGCGGGTACCAGCTAGTAGTTAATAAATATAAGCAAAGATAAGCCCAGCATCGGTTTGTTCCGTCACTAGTTTCCATTTAATGCGTGTGGGCCGATCGACTTACAACACTATGGCAAAAATGGACCCATGTTATTGCTATACTTACCTATGGTAAAATAATGAAACGGTATTATAACGGTTGAAACGTGAGAAGGAAGGGCGAATCGATATAATACTTGTTGTTAACACCATTCTATCTACATATTTCATAAAGAATACAATACAATGCATGCGGAAATATACAGTCGAATATAAATAAATAAATAAACAATGCTGGACAATCCACACAGCATCATCTAGCCCCAAAGTAAGCTACCAGCTTGTGTTATGGGTACTAGATGACTGATATATTTAATACATTATATACTTACATAGAAAGATATTTTTTATTATACATAGAAAACACCAAGACCAACGGAACAAATTTCTGCAGATCGTACACAAATTTGTTCCGAGGCGGGAATCGAACCCGCAACCTCTGCGCCGCAGGCGGACTCTCGCCCGCTGCGCCATTTAGGTCGTCATATATTAACATTCAATAGATTATTACACAAGAGTACTTCACTCAATAGTTTTTCTTTTTGTATTCTCATAAAAACATAAAAAAAAAGTGAAGAACGTAGAGGGATGAAAGAGATCCCTTGCTTGTCAATATTTCGCTTCCTCGAGGAAACACATTGAACACAATAGATTTATAATAATCTACTATTTCTCATGAATTTAATAAAATATTAATGCTCATTGGTCGTAGGTAATGGATTTTTCTATAGATCGAGGAAAGCGTACAAACGCTCCCACCAATTCCTATATACAAAATATTACCTACTGTTAATGCTACTGTTATATAAATATCTCGTAGTATCCATCTTTCTCACACTTGGCAATCACTACTGTAGCTGTTAGATGAGCATTTTTTAATTGTTTTGTGTCTTGTTTTGTTCCAAGGAATTTTTGTGTTATTTCTTAGCATAATTTCAACCTTGCGTAGTGGTTGTAATAACTTCCATATTTGTATAATGGTTTAAGTACTATGTTTAATTCACCTAATTAAAGGTTTTTCACCAAGGTTAGAATGCTTGTTATCTGATGAATGTAAAATGATGTTTTATAAATAAACTCACTCGCTGTAGTTTGGTAATGCCCTTTTTATCCTAATATTTGAATGAAAGAAATTGCTTGTGCTCTTCGACTTAATCCCCAGACACGTTAGGTAGATATCCCCTTAATTGGCTTATTTAATTCAGATACTTACCTACATACATAAGTACATGTAATGCTAATCACTACATAGTATAAAACAAAGTCGCTTTCTCTGTCCCTATATCCCTATGTATGCTTAAATCTTACGG
Source organism: Plemyria rubiginata (assembly GCA_963576535.1). NCBI lineage: Eukaryota > Metazoa > Arthropoda > Insecta > Lepidoptera > Geometridae > Plemyria > Plemyria rubiginata. The sequence continues at coordinate 2,012,226 of OY754916.1, read as the reverse complement.
ATTTTGATGCGGTTTTTTTAATAGATAGAGTAATTCAAAAAGAAGGTTTATATGTATAACTAGCTGATCCCGCGGCTTTGCTCGCGCTCGTTGATTGAAAATCTCATACAAACTTTCATCCCCTATTTTATCCCCTTGGGGGTAGAATTGATCAAAATCCTTTCTTAGCGGATGCCTACGTCATAACATCTACCTGCATGCCAAATTTCAGCCCGATCCGTCCAGTGGTTTGGGCTGTGCGTTGATAGATCACTATGTCAGTCAGTCAGTCAGTCAGTCACCTTTGAGTTACATATATTTAGATACGAGGCCATAAGAGCCAAAGTGGCCTAACTATAGAAACAAAAGTTTACAGTATTAAGGAAAGAGTAGGAGGCCTGATTTCAGATACTTATAACTTTAGTCAATTAAGTTTTAGGTTATCCTATGCTGCCCAAATCTTATAGATATGTAATAAACTTAATGTTTAAGTGATTAAAATTAGGGCTAGACATTACAATGACTTATTTATTTTCAGATAGGTCACTCTGGCATTTAGGGTTTTCGATATTTATTTATAAAAATGCAGTTAGTCCAAATTATTTATTACAAAAATAGTACCCTTAAATACTCACATAATATTAACCGCTATCTATGTCTTCCTGTCCCACATCCAAGTCATTCCTTAATGCAGCACTGTCCTTAATATTAGTATAAAAAACATGATGGATTGGAGGAATATATTGAAGAAGTTCCACCAAATCTTTTTTCTTCTCAACACTTATTTGTTTTCCCTCTGGATACAAACAATCAAGCTTGATATTAACAATATCAATTGAATTTCTTTTTTTTAAGTCAACACTTTCAAACAAGACATCCGGATTATTGGAGTACAGTGTAAACTCTTTATAACGAAACTCAAGGGACTGAGCATTTTTTGTCGTTATAGAGAGTTATCGTTATATGAAGTGAACAAAAAAAACCAAATTAACAAGAATTTTTAATATGTATGTCTTAGATAATAAAACGCCTTCCAACGTCACTTTTCTTTTCTCCCTTTTCAATCGCACGTATCACACAAACTTTTTCGTCAACACTAATCGCTTTCCGTTTACTGGCCATGTTAACAGTTTCAAAGTAGGTTTACGACTGATAATACGATAGGTACCCAGTATGCTTGGTCGAAGACCATCACTTCCGAGAAAACAATGCGTCATACTGCACGTGTTCAAGGCAATTATAATAACAACAGCTAGACCGACCTCGGATGTTTCGGAGCTTTAAAGTCTTTTGTTACCTGATAACATAACATAAACAATAATACCGATAATAAATATTTACTGTCTAAAAATATGAACACATTTCTTCGTAATAGAGAATGGCGTATCGCTATAAAGAGTGTTTCAATATGTGGGTTTTAACGCAAACCAACCAACTTGGGCTCACTTCAACGTTATAGGGAGTTTATCGTTATAAAGGATAACGTTATAAAGAGTTTACACTGTATTAAAAAAAAATAGTAAATGGATGAGTCTTGTGAAAAAGAAGCTACTGCATATTCAGCCACTTCACTTTGGATTTCTCCGCAGTGACCTTTCGATTGGCTATGCTGTTTTCAAGTTTTTTTGTAGAATAAAAGTCTTCTTTAGTCATGTTTACTATTTTAAAAGGATTTCTATTTCTTGCCGCTTTTATAACATCAATCCAATCGGCAGGAATGAAAATATTCTTAAAGTATTTTTTCTTTTTCTCTATTAATCCAAAGTCTAAAAACTAACATAGGCCACTATGGCGCATTAAAACTCTTTTAAATATCCGATAGGCAAAACGGATAGATGCTACCATCTATGGAAAACAAAAAGAATTAATTGTAGGCCACTATAGCGCTATTACTTTTACCGTTTAGAACCGATTCCAATACAAAAGGCAATATTGAAAAAAATGCAGTTAGGCCACTGTGGCTCTCATGGCCTCAATTACATGCATGATATAGTAGAAAAACAATGTGCACCCGAGCGAAGCAGGGGCGCGCGGGCGGGTCGCTAGTTCATCTATAAAAAATATCGTATATTACATGAACATAACAAACCCAACAATTTACCTTATTCTTCCATTCTACACGTCTCTTTTATTTCCGGCATACACAGAATATTAAACAGAAGGCTCTAACACAGAATAATAACAATAGTAAAGTTCACAGTCAGTACATAAGTACACTTTCAATTGTATTGTTATTCTGGGTACCGTACGGTGTTAAACTTTCCTAAAACATTGGCACTTAAATTGACTTCGTGTTTAGAAATTATTATAAAGTTATAGTATGCTAAGTACCTCTATTATATGCTGGAGAAAATGTGGTTTGCGTAAAGTGCATAAATATTGCGCCTCATGTAAGTAAAAATAAATAAAGAAGTAATGAAACATTGGTGGACATTTTACACAGCACATCTGTACATAAGTACACTTTCAATTGTATTGTTATTCTGGGTACCGTACGGTGTTAAACTTTCCTAAAACATTGGCACTTAAATTGACTTCGTGTTTAGAAATTATTATAAAGTTATAGTATGCTAAGTACCTCTATTATATGCTGGAGAAAATGTGGTTTGCGTAAAGTGCATAAATATTGCGCCTCATGTAAGTAAAAATAAATAAAGAAGTAATGAAACATTGGTGGACATTTTACACAGCACATCTAGTCCCAAAGTAAGCGGAAGCTTGTGGTATGGGAACCTTATATATTAGCTGATATATTACTTATATACTTTTTTGTAAATAATAATAATAATAAAGCCTTTATTTCCAAATTAATTACATACATATTTTATCAATTTATTCTTTTTTTTGTGAATACATACTTCTAATATTATATACTACCCAGACAGAGAACAAAGTGTGTTCAACACACAAATGTTTGTTCACGGTGGGAATCGAACCCAAGACCTACGGGCGCAGAAGGCAGGGCTACTACCAACTGAGCCGTGAAGGCTGTCAAAAGTAGGTATAGTATCCGTCAAACTTCTTGGACAAACGACCTTGAATGAAAAAGAAACGAAAAATAGGTCTCTTTGGTGGTGCGAAGAGTGCAAACCTTTCCCCTACCACCTCGCGCAATGGCCAAGAAGTTTGACGGGTACTATAAGGGTTGAACTTTTAAAATCACAAGAAATCTTTAAGTTAGGTAACTATATGCGCTAGTTCCGCGATCGAGCCTGGAAGAAGAGGCAACAAAGTACCAGCTTGGTTCTTGCGTTCATTTTCCATGAATTACTATTATTTTGTATGATCCTGTTTACTTTGACATTATAATTCACTAGCGACCCGCCCGCGCGCCCCTGCTTCGCACGGGTGCGTATATCATGCAATATTATACATATAAACCTTCCTCTTGAATCACTCTATCTATTAAAAAAAACGCATCCAAATCCGTTGCGTAGTTGTAAAGATATGGGGACAGAGAAAGCTACTTTGTTTTATACTATGTAGTAATGATGACGATGAGGAACAAAGAAGCGCGTTCCAGTTAGTAGTCACCGTTCGAGAGCCTATTCCTATTGCATACCTCAGACAAAAATAGCTCGGATTCCCGTTGTCCTAGAGCGATTAATTCTCTGAATCCACTAAGTATCTAATTATTCACGCAGTAGGTATAAATGACTGCTAATGTCGTATTTGCATTATAGGCAACGGTTACAGGATTATCGTGAGAAGCGTATGCTAAATCAGCTAGCCTCAGAAAAGCGGTAAGTACTTAGGAAAATCAGGACAAAGATAATACTTAAGAAATAGAAAAAGCTCAATGAAGAACGAATTAAGAAAGGTTTGCCGTATCAAGACAAAATAGACATTGTTATTATCAACGTACAAGTCAATCAGTAAGTGGTTAGTACTACCAATTTAACAATTTCTGTCGCACAAGCAATGTGATGGCCATAATTTTATGTCTGCTAAGTTTTGTGCGCGTGAAAACCTCTGAAATGCAAAATAAATGTCACTGGCATACTACAACCACTCATGTGGGTATTCAAAACATATCTATTTTTCTTAATAAATGACACACCAATAGACAGTAGAGTTTAAGAGTAGTAGAGCTCTTTGTGCTCGTCCGGGGAAGTACTTGGTAGTACTTGTTCATTGGTCTGGGTGTTTTCTATGTATAATAAAAAATATCTATCTATGTAATTATATAATGTATTAAATATATCAGTTATCTAGTACCCATAACACAAGCTTTAGTAGCTTACTTTGGGGCTAGATAGTGCTGTGTGGATTGTCCAGCATTATTTATTTATTTATTTATTTATTTATTTACTACCACAACGCCTTTTCTGCCGCCAAGCAGCAACGCTGTGTTTCGGTTTGAAGAGTGTGGTCGCCGGTGTAATTACAGGCATATGAGGCTTAATATCTGTATGCCTCAAGTTGATGGACGCAGGGCAGTGCATCGTAGGGCACGTTCCTATAGTGCATAACTTAAGAGGCAATGCTTCATCAGCCATCAGCCAGTTGTATAAAGAAGATAAAAAAAACACTGACAATAAAACAAACATAAGTGTTTATGAGCACTGTCATTGTGAATGCGGTGCTCTGTGAAGGGAAAGTGTTGACTGTGTAAAGTGCACGGCGACAGCGTTCGACCAGAAATAAACATTCTTTTGTGGGTGTGTTCGCTTAAAAATACCTATAGAAATACCTTATTCAGTTAAAAGGGCGTCTGATGGAACTGTGCAGCAGTTGAAATGGAAGTTGCATATATATGAGGACTAGCGACCCGCCACTGCTTCGCACGGGTGCACATATCATGCATGTATTATACATATAAACCTTCCTCTTGAATTATTTTATCTATTAAAAAAAACCGCATCAAAATCCGTTGCGTAGTTTTAAAGATTTAAGCATACATGGGGATATAGGGACAGAGAAAGCGACTTTGTTTTATACTATGTAGTGATGACGTTTTCATAGATGTGACCGTTGCCAAGCCTTGACACGTCCATCCATCCATTTGTTCGTCAAATGGGTCCTTCGATTGAAGACTCAATTTTTAGAGGCAGACCGATATTCATTTTTCCATAGTGGCATAGGAGCAATTTAGGAAGGCGAGTTTTACCTTTTATCAGTATAACATTAGATTTTTTAGATATTCAATCAGCGTGAATGCCGATTGTGGATATTTCTTTTTCGTTTGAGATTTTTGGAGGAGATTTCATGACACTATTATCCTACTAATATTATAAATGCGAAAGTTTGTAAGTATGGATGGATGGGTGGATGTTTGTTACTCTATAACTCCAGAACGGCTGAACAGATTTTGGTAAAAATTGACACAGAGATATATAATAGTCTGGTATAACACATAGGCTACTTTTTATCCCGTGGGAATAGCGGGATTTAAAACTACGCGGGTGAAACTGCGGGGCGCTACTAGTTCTTTCAAAATCGCAAGATCTACATTGATGATAACTAAAAAAACAAAACGTAACGCTTTTCAGAATCAATCATTATTTATTTACTAAGAAAAGACACTAAAGAATGAAGATCAACTTGTGCCGTGCATCAGCAGCAAAAAGGCCTCAAATTCAAATTCAAAATATGTTCTTTCAATAAAATCACAAGGATCTTGAAACGTTTTAAAAACTAGGTGACTCTAGTGCCAGTTCCACGCGACCAACGGCGAGAAGAACAGGCAAAAAACTCGGCTTGGTATCTATCGCTCTTTTATTTTATCCTCGTTACAATGTAATAAAATACCTACACTATTGAAGCTATATAATACCTCGACTTAGCGTAATGCCTCGCTACTGTTAGAAAGCTAAATAACATAGGTATAAATTTGCTCGGTAGCCTCAAAGCCCACTAGCTAACAGCGTAAGTAACATGTCTAACCAATATTGTTTATCAAACAATGGTGGTTAACTAAATAGAAACATCACAAAGCTATGATTATGTTGTGCTTAGCCAACCGGATAAACGCGACAAGCGCAATGCCATTTCTCTACTGGAAGCTCTATTAAGCTTAGCTGGTAGGTATCTAAATTGTACAACTCGTAAAAAGTGTGTTGTTCTTTTAGAACAGATACTCAAGTAAGGGTTTTTTATTCGATTTTCGCGACTTAAAGCTTTAGAATAGGAAAACTTGTATCGATCAAAATGATTTTTTTAATGAACTGTGCGCATAAAAATTGGATGCTTGCGATTTTCCGTAAATGGTTTTAGTAATTTTATATCTTTCATCATGTCAAAACTTGCGAGCGATAGCGAGTGTCAAAACTAATAGGCTAATGCTCGCACATTAGCCCTTGTTATAATAGGTGTTTCCGGGGTAGTTTGTTGTCAGTGCCTGCATGTCTGGTCTGTTTTGGCCAAAGAGGACCAGTGACAGCCATTTTTTGCTTCGCCATCTTTTGTTTCATTTTCTACTCTGTGATCTGATGACTGGATCATTGGGTTCCACCAAAGATGTTTGTAGTCTGCCTCAGGGGCGTTAGTGGAACCGCGGTTTACATCATCATCATCATCAGCAGGGCTATTTTACTTACTAGTACTAGCTACTTCTGTCATTTTTGTTTATAAGCAAACGAAACAAAATGGATAAATTCTAAAGTCTCCGATCGGAACTTCTTCTTCTTCTTCTTCCTGCCCTTATCCCACTTTATGTGGGATCAGCAGAACAGGTTTTTTCTCGCCACTTTCCTCTATCATTCGTCATCTCAGTAGTCACTCCTTTCTTTCCCATATCATCTTTCACACAATCCATCCATCTTTTCTTTGGCCTGCCTCTACTCCTTAATCCATCCACATTCATCCTTAACACTTTTCGTTACATGACATTCATCCCTTCTCATAATGTATTTCCAAAAGTTTTAAAATAGCCCAGCAGGTCTCTCTACTCGTTGCGGCATGTATTACATACATTATTATTAATGGCCTCTGTGACCCAGACGACCTCTGTGGCGCAGCGGGCGAGAGCCTGCCTGCGACGCAAGAGGTTGCGGGTTCGATTCCCGCCTTGGAACTAATTTGTGTACGATCTGCAGAAATTTGTTCCGATGGTCTGGGTGTTTTCTATGCATAATAAAAAATATATATCTATGTAAGTATATAATGTATTAAATATATCAGTTATTTAGTACCCATAACACAAGCTTTGAATAGCTTACTTTGGGGCTAGATAGTGCTGTGTGGATTCTCCAGCATTATTTATTTATGAAATGAAATACGATGTTAGTACTGATGCCGTCTACCAGCTATGGTAGCCAATAGGACTGCACTAGCTGCTTCGATAACAAAGTAATAAAATAACCATAACCCTAAAATCACGTGACCACACCGCAGCAAGGTGATGAGAAAACATAATATGCATTATGTAATTTGGTTAAACGATCAATTTACTCACGGAGACCTATAAAACTATGACCTAAGGGGCCTTACTACAAAACGGTGTCTAACTTTAAACAGTGTCTAAAATTAGCGCTGTCTCTGTTTGCCATTATGCAATGGCAAGAGATGTCAAAAGTTTAGGCAGTGTTTGCCTATTTTTTTGTAGTAAGGCCCTTGGAGTTTGGCCCAGAGCGTGGGCCGTTTTGAGGAAACTTACGTACTTATTGTTGACTACATTATTAAGCTCACAGCAGTTACCTGAAAACAGAAAAAAAATTAATATACATCATTTTACATTTAAAATGTATGTTCGATACAAAATATGTTGAAAACATAATTAAATGACAAAAACGAACTTGGGTAATTGACCGTGCGAGCGAAGCGTCTCAGTTTCCACATTGGCCAAAAATGCGTTTGTCCGGATGTCTGTCTGTTCTCCTCTACAGGTCACATTTTTCAACTGATCTGGACGAAACTTGGTACACAGGTTATATGACTTATAAGATTTTTTTGTAGTCGGGGATTTTTGATTGGAGGGGTACTTCCCCCAAAAAAAGGGCAAAAAGGGGGCTATTTGATATACTGGATATCTCCACCAAATGAGATTCGATTTCGATTATTCTTTTTTTATTTGAAAGGTAGTAACTATAAGTTGGTCTCATAAAAGTTTGGCGAAGATCTGATAAGGATCTTCAGCATGATGAACAGGATAGCTCATCAAACAATCGATGGAAGATGATGCAAAAAAAAATCAAAAAAATCACAAAACAGAAAATGCACTTGCACATTACATTCCTCAAGTAGCTCACTTTTAGTATGCTCGCGAGGTATACAGCTCCCAGAGCCACTAGTAGGTAAGCTACTGATGGAAAAAGTTTGATAAAAGAATGATTTCATGTGTTCCTTGGTGTGAATGAAGTATAAAGCTCGAAGACTTTAAAAAAAATAGTCGTGTGACCTTTTTAACGCTTTTAATAATTCTAAATCACCCACAGCGTTAATATTATCGTTAACTTGTCATATCTGAAAGTGCAAAGTACACTAGTACCATTAAATAAACCATGCACGTTGTATGCATTTCGTAACGTTTGTCATACCTAAACAAAACCTGTCTGATGAATCAAAACGCTGAGTGATGTTATCATCATCATCACAATAGACAGCACAAGTTGTTACAGCTAAACAATGCATATTCAATTGCTTGATGTGGCACTAAATTAGGATGTGGTTGTTCTTTGCAATAGGACTAGGGTCAACAAAAAATGCTTCTCGTTTTAGATGCCACACAATCGAAGGAAGTGGTAACTCACAATAATAATAAAAATCCCGCTGCTAAGATAGGATGCTTAAGTTCATACTTATTATAGTGGCTATTTTTTTTTTTACTTAATATATATTTCACAAAGAAAATTACAACGAATAGTTACATTTACAAAATACACAAAATACTTAAGAAACAGTTGAGCTATCTGCAGACCGTTGCAAACGATCTATAGATAGCTCAACTGATCCAAATCAGTGCCAGTCGGAAGCGTACCCAAGACACTGGCTGCATTGCCACGCTGAATGGCAATGCTGATGCGCTGAGCCAGGTATTCACCAGCCCTCGGGTCATGCGTCGCCTCGATAAGTCGCCTGGATATTTTTAGTTTAGTTTCATTATCCCACTGTTGCGCAGAACTATCCCCATTCATCTTTAATTCCTCTCGTTTTTTTGAGCCTGCAGAATAATTTTTACTTTATCTCATTATCGTCAATTTCAATGAGTTCAAAATCGTGTACGGCAGTCAACAGTAACATGGCCGCGCACTAACCTCTACTGAGTACTCTTCTCTAAGAAACACCTATGTTGTAGACGCTTCCAGCCATGCTCCTATTTCACGCTTTTTCTTATAGCCAAGATGAGACGGGTTGGTTCGTGTGACTCCTATGGCATTGATTTGCAGCACCGTGCTCGCCGTGATTCACAGAACCATGAATAGGGTTTTAATCGCTCGAAGAACGCTACACGAATAAGATATTAAGCGAATAATTAACATGACAGAGTTCAAGTTTATTTACATCGAAGTACGTGAGAGATTTTTTTTTTGGTGAAGTTATAAGCCTGCGTCGTATTCTATAAGATTTATAAACAACGGAGTTTCGTGTATTCGTCTTATTTTCTTTGTGTGTAGTAACTCTTTTTTTATACGACTAGCTGATGGAACAAGCAGATGGCCCACACCTGATTTTAAGTGGTAACCATCACCTATAAAAAAGCCTTGCCTGGTAAATCATGCGCTATAGAAACTTGCCCTACGATACACTGCACTGCGTCCATCAAGTTGAGGCATACAAATATTAAGCCTCGCATGTGCCTGCAATTACACCGTCGACCACACTCGTCAAACCAAAAAACAGCAACGCTGCTTGGCGGTAGAAAAAGGTTTGGTGGTAGTACTTCCCCGGACGAGCCCTTCACAAAGAGCTCCTACTATTACTAGCTTAACATTTTTATCTGTTCTAGGTACGTAAGAGTCATCTACATAGTACAGAAAGTCTACAACTTCATCATTGTTTAAAAAGTGTAATAACAGTTATGACGGCAAAATTTTCGAGAGCACAAAATTGAATTAACTGTACTCGAGCAAAAAATATGTATGTCAATAACGTACGTTATGTCAATTACTCTACCAGAAAACACAGTTTACCCGCATCGTGGTATCTACAAGTAAACAATATATTTCAAGAAATAAACTCGAAATAGTTACGCACGGCTGTAAGGTCAAACACCCTCTATTTATTTATTTTATTTATTATGAACAAATTAAAATACACATTAAGATTTTTTATATACAGCCAATGGTGCCAATTCTGTTGTTTCATTTTCCAATCTTATCCTAATTTGACAGTACTAAAAATATTGCCATCCCTTTCTAAAAGACCGAATCAACAAGGACGGCTATAATTTTAGAGAAAAGAAAAGGGTCACTATCATCAGCATACAGAAATCCACTGCTGGACATAGGCCTCTCCTATACGTTTCCAGGAAGAACGATTCTGAGCTCTTTCCATCCACCGACTTCTTGCGGTCCTAACAATGTCGTCAGTCCATCGGGTAGGAGGGCGTCCCACGCTTCGTTTTCATGTTAGAAAAGGGTAAATAAGTATAGATCATGCTACAATAAGAAATTGTGTAGCAGTACTCCATCCACCGACTTCCCGCGGTCCTAACAATGTCGTCAGTCCATCGGGTAGGAGGGCGTCCCACGTTTCGTTTTCCTGTTAGAAAAGGGTAAATAAGTATAAATCTTGCTACAATAAGAAATTGTGTAACACTAGTTATTGATGCGATATACTATAACTTGTCCTGAAACTGCGTGAAAGAATTATAATGTGAATTAATTGTATACAGTGTAGGTAATGTCCTTCGTTCATATAAATTAGTGCATATTTGATATACGGTCCACAATTTGCTCAAATGTCTCAACCCTATGATAAAACTGAAAGCCAAAGCCACACATGATTTTGTAACTGATAACGCCCGCACCCAACCCAAATACATAGTTTAGTGAACCACTTAGGCAATGTTTACTTGTCCCAGGTAGGCGCATGCTATGTTATTTGTAGAGTCAGTGAAATATTTTTCAGGCACATGATGAATTTATCTTTCGAAAATCGTAGTTGCTAGATGAATGCGAGAGTTCAGCGCGGTTGGCTAGGATATATATATCGTTAGTAGAGTGTCACACCCGAGCTCAATCAATCTACTATTATGGTCATTGTAACAATTAAATTCGGTGAGATAGAAGAAAGGGGGGTAGAGAAACGACAGGGGCGATTTAACAGAATCCTGAGCACTTGCTGGTGATAAACGCTTCTAACCATAGTAATCATACTGGGACATTTATAAATCTCATCAGTTACTTTAATAATTAGTGGTAATTATTTTGCTAACAGTACACTATGCAGATATTAAGGTTATCGCAGTAACATTTGAGAGGAAATCTTAATGCTTTTGTTAATATAAGATGTGGAAAATACTGTAATTACAATTGCTAAACTAGACAGGATGTTGGTAGTACCTCAGAATTCTTAGTAATATTTCACACAAGTACTACGAGTTAAACCAGTGACGTTTGTGCCCGTAGGTGATGGTTACCAATTAGCATCAAGTGGCTTGTATAAACTTGTGCAGTGTGGTGAAAGGTGTGTTTTTTATGTGCGCCTTAAAGAGGCTTTACTGCTGGTATTGCAACATACTCTGTTACAAAAATGTTGGACATCTAAAGATTTTATGTATCTTCGCAATTATCCGTAAAATAAGTGTTTAGGCTCTTGCGCATCTGTTCTTAGCCAGAAACCGGCACACAAAAGGCTTTTTGTGACCAGTCGGTCAAGGCTCCACCGAGGTCCGGTAGCATCCATTGTGATGCTGCGCCAGCGTCGGTGGACCGTGGAGATGAATAGCTCGGAGCAGGTTCTGTGGTACTTATGTAACACGATCGTGACTTATGTACACATTGTCTTGGGATAAATGAATTCGATACAGTTTTCAAGGTGTCCTTTCTAGAACCTACCATACCTCTATAATACCTTCTAATAATTTAGTAGATATGTTTCATTTGATATGGTAGGTATTTAAGCATCTCAAGTAGAAATCCCTGGTTTCTACTTCTATACAAATACAATAATAATTAATCTATCCGCCGGTTCATGCAAATGATCTATAGATACTTGTAACGCAACTGCAAAAATATTTGTCTAAGTATTTTTCGCTCTTTCGAAATCTCTTAAACTATTACTACTAATTACACCAAAATGTGGGTCTGTTCCAGATATAATATTAGACATACCTTTGACTACCCCCTTAGGCATCCAAAGAAGTTTGAGTTGGGACTTGGTACTAAAATATCTTAGGGGACTCTTCCGTTTCTAAGGATTAAAAGCTGATACCTTTGGAAGAAAAAGCTAACTTGTATTAAGTTCGCCTATGTACGTACTCCTTTGTGCAATAATGAATTTCCCAATCTAATCTTATCTATTTATTTTATTTATACAGATTTATTTTGAATTTTTCCCCAAAAATAAACAAGCTGGCGATTCTCCTAGTGTGAATAATATAATGATTTCACCAGGAAGTGGTTAGTATTCCCACGACAGTCATGGATGGCCACTCGTACAACATTCAAGTAATCTGTGGTTACTGTTTGAAAATTCCCACATTTTTGCTGAAAAACATAATTTTGTAATTTAATTGTGGAGAAATGAAAATTGCGTTCCTTACAAAAACTATTCTACATTGTGGTAAGGAACTTTAGTAACAACACAAAAGAATTATTGTTGTTATTACCAACGCATATTCACATTCACTATGAGATTCACAATGAGATTTTTTCCAACCAAGTTCTTACATATACATATGTTTATAGGTATATGTTTTATACCTATTGTAGTTTCCTGTCCGTTCTGTATTTCTTCTTTTCTTTTTTTTCTGTATGTACTTATGTGTATCAAATAAATGTATTTTCTTTCTATCTTTCTTTTCTTTCTTTCTTACGTACTAAAGTGGCACAAAGACACAGTAGCCGGGGAAAAACTTTTCACACAATATTGATAGTTATTTTGTGGTGAAATTCTAGTAATAATATCCAAAATTAAAGTATGACGTACTCATGTGGTTCTGGCGGAAGATCAGCGTTGTGTTTCCATCATCAAACGCAACATCATGCTGAGCTGGACACCATTTTATGACGTGGACGTATGTACGGTACTGAGAGACACACTCCCCCCCCCCCCCTAATTTGTTTCTTGTAAGTTTAGTATTAGGTTTGTTTAAATTATCTGCTGTTTACTGTTTATTATTATTAGTGTGTCGCTCTTGTTCTAATTGTGTGTTTGTTATCGTCATAAATAAAAACCCTTTTCTTTCTTTCTTCCTTTCAAAATCAAATCTTCGTTATTTTTTTTATATTACTATATGTAGGTAAGTATAGGCACATACATCACTTATAATATGATAGAACACACATACTTATTAATTTCATAACCTATTCTGGTCTTGTGAACTGCTCAGAACCATCAGGTATACCGTACGATTGTTTGCTTACGTAGTGTAGAAAACTCGCTGTATTTTTCGTCTTACCTCAAAATAACATCATATTTCTTATCTAATCGTCAACAACTCAGCCTCAATACATTTACTTGCATGACTGCTCGAAATTCTGCAAAGAGAATAAAACAATTTCTAAGCAGGAAGCTATAAAAGTAAAAGCTATAAATAAAAGGTTACACAACTTGTATCACGTGTGTTGGATCGCAACGATTATTTTCTAATCGGAGATCAATATTCTGCACAACCGTAGCACTTTATAAGGTAGCCTTGTTATAAAAACTAAACTAGCAGTATTTAGAAACGCAACTCCCGAAATACCTCCACCTAAATATTCAAATCAAATCTTACTACTATTATAAACGCGAATGTTTGTAAGTATGGATGGATGGATGGATGTTTGTTACTGTTTCACGCCGAAACGACAGAACGGATCTCAATGAAACTTGGCAGAGAGATACATTATAGTCTGGAATAACACATAGGCTACTTTTTATCCCGTGGGAATACCGGGATTTCAATCTGCGCGGGTGAAACCGCGGGGCTACTAGTCAAATCTAAAATAATCAAACTTTGCCAACAGTTTCAGGGTTATTACTCTAAATTTTCAGTTATAACTGCTTTTACAGGTCAGTTGGTAGTAGTGGTCCACGTCTTTTGAGCCACATACATAACTATTCAAATAATACGCTTTGGTTTGATGTGTGTACTTTTGGTTATAGGTTAGCACTATATATTTGGGTGAATCAACTTTTAAGACACTCCTTTGACAACATTATGAACAACTAACAATAAAAAATAAATCATCGAAATATTATGAAAATATACTGTAAAATATATCTATTTTTAGGTTTTGCAGTGGGGCACGACATCTAAGCTAATATTAACGAGTTTTTTTAGAAAAAGTGACGAGGGTGCCTCATAAATATCCATTGCAACGCTGTAGAGCGACAATAAACCTACGCGCACCAGCTGAGAACTTAATTTAGGCTGGGGGGGCGGTAAAGCTAGGTAGAGATTTTTTGATCATACCAACTAAATATTAGACAATAATCGCCTTAGATGACACCAAGGTAGGCGTCATCTCTTGATAACGGTCATTTCGGAATTTTTATCGGTAACTCTGTAGAACTGATGTTTTGATCAAAGTTTGGGACAAAAGTTTGGATGCACGAAAAATATAAAATATTTGTCAAACTTTTATAAATGTTAACTTTAAACGTAAGTTTATCTTTTTCTGAATCATAATATTGGGTAAAAAGGCTGTGCATTCATACCTTTTTTTTAAGATACGTCCTAAATTGTATCGTCATCTAGGCCTGGGGACACATGTTTTTTGTATGGATAGTGCTTATGTTCTGCTGAGTTACCATAATAAAGTCAAAAATTTTCCTATTAACTATAAAATACTATGAAACTAGCATGTTAGGAAAGGATCTAAGTTTACGTTAACATCAAAACAAACATATTTTATAAGGAAATTAGGATTTTTATGCTCTTTGCATGACAGGGACACAAAAGGAGTGCCTTAAAAGTTGATTCACCCATTTATCTGGTTATGGCTTCAAAAACGAGTGTCGTCTCTATCGGCAAGTATTAGTGTGACTATTAGCAACATAATTGCACAGGTGATACCTATTGCATATTTTATTATAACAAAGCATTGGGGACATCGGGCCGCTTTCATTGCCGTATTGAACAATTTGAACATCACCATTTTTAGCTTAGCATTCTGGGACAGCGTACGCTATCAATTTAATAAGTTTCGGTCGTAAATAATAAAGTCACTGGGGCTAATGAAACACATATTTCTAATTTGTATCTAGGTACTTGTTTGTACAACTATAATCAATGTTATGAGAATAAAATACGTAAAATGATTTTTTGTTTTGTAGTTGGTTAAAACCTGTAAGTAGATGAACCGTCCGTTCAAAGATGCATCAAAAAGGGGAATATAAACCGAGATGTACCATCAGTCAAGCGTCCAAGCAAGCTTCTATGAAGGCTTATCGCGGCATGAAATCGTAACACCCACCCACGCTTACGAATTGATAATATCTTCGACACGTGCAAAGCTAACTTAGCTTAACTTAAATCTTAATAGCAGCCATCCATCGAAAGCTATGTTTGGTATCGTCAGCTTTTCTACTACCCAGATTTGATATTATTCAGTTTAATGAGACATTTTCCTAATAGGTCTTGAGATTGTGGGACCTGTTATCACAAAAAAGGGGTCAAATTAAGGCTGTGTTATTTCTATTGAAAACCATAAATGGTTTACAACAAAGCCAACTAATAAGACTATTGTTATGAATTTGAAAGTTTTCAGTTTATCTCAATCAGCCCTCGCTCTGTCGATTTACACTGCTCGGTAATGCAACGACACGCTCCATAGTCGCGTTATCGTTTCCACACATATAACGCGATGTAACTCAAATTTTAATACGAAACTTCGTTTACTTTGTATTAAGGCGAAGACAACTGTTAAAGTAACTCTCACTCACACATTTTAACATTTTAAGAGATTTAAAAAAACTAAACTTAAGCAAAACTTTTGCAAGCTGTAAAAAACATGTTTGTATAAAAAGATGAAGGGCAACGTGATTGCATACTATTTTGTTGATTGCGATTTGTCATAAATAGGTTTATAACATAGTTTGTCCACACTTTGTCAAGAATCAATTAATTTGGCGAATCTTAGTTCGGAGTATCTTTGATTTGTTTTACATTTATTACATGTATGACAGCTCATAGCACAATTACTTGGTAACTATGAGCTGCCATACAGCGGTATTCATTGCATTTTTAAGTGGGTAATTGTCATTCAAGTTCCATATCGCTGCATCATAAGACCTTAGGCTTTCCAAATTCATTCCATTCCCATATCTGGTTTAAGGATCTCAACTTGTTCAAGGTACTTCAACACTACAAACTTCAGTTTAGGAGACATGTGTCATCAGTAAGAAAAGAAGGAAGAACTGTGTATCCACATACACTGGTTTCTTCACTATCAGACATTGGGTTCTACATTCAGAATATTCAAAGTTCAAACCAACAGATAAACTTTTTTGTTCAAAAGCATTACTTACTACCAAATATACTTAAATACCTGTAACATTTCCCTCTTTTCCAATATCATATAAAAAAATTACCATCCTGTATTTACCGATGCAAAAACAAACAAACTTTATTGCAACATAAAACATTTATTTAATATTTGTGTTACAATTTTTTTCGTTTATGATACTACTGCGCTAAAAGCGCTTTTACGCACAAATTGTCTGGTGACACACATTTGCATATCATTACCATAATCTACATAATAGTTATTTGTTATACAAGAGTGCAAAGTTGCTTTTTAACCGCGTGTTCAATTTTGATGACCGAGCCAGCGAAGTATTCTAAAATTTAATCACGAGCGCAGCGAGTGATTCAATATTAGAAGCCTGAGCGTTAGCGAGGGAATCAAAAGAGCACGAGGTGAAAAATCTTTGCACTCGAGTGCAACACGTAACTTTTCATTCCACCTCAGCGAGGAAATGACTAAATGCAACAAAAAACGTTTACAATCACATGTTGGCGTCAAACAAACTTCCTCGTCGCTAGAATCACTCATTTTAGTTTTTTCACTTGTTTTCAAGTTTCTTGTTTTTAATATAAGGTTTTACAATGACGTGAAAAAATGCCGCGTAAAGAACCGCGTACAAAGCAAATTGAAAAAAGAACACCAAGAAGGTTCCGAGTCTGAGTTTTTAACAAATTAAAAAAAAGTTTTATGATATATTCGGCACCATAGAGGTAGCAGTAAATAGGTTTAATGTTTTTTTTAATTCACAAACTTAGTGCACACGATGTTCTAAATTCAATTTACTTTATCCTCTAGAGAATAAAAACGGCTTTTGCACTCAGATATTGAAGAGCAAAAATACTCTTTCCGAGATGGTGGGATGAAAAAGTTATTATCATTTCATGATTTTATCAACGATGCAATCGAGCGATTGAATGTCCAAACCATCGGTCATCAGGTCAAGTGTATCAAGAAATGTCTATTTAATACCAGACAAGTAGGTACTGTTAGTCATTATTTCTGATTCAATTATTAGAACCACTTCACAACGCATCTTCAGTCTTCCAATCAGGCTAAAGGTCATGCAAACATCACGATTGACATTTCAAATACAGTATTGCTCAAGAATCATAAAACTTATCTACAAATTACTATAAAAGTTATGGTATAAGCTCGAGTCGTCCCTATTTAGGAAATTGCCAAATCTGCACACGATCCTAATTCTGAAACTACGACTGATTCATAGGCAAACCGATTATCACGTGTATATGAAGTCTAGGCTAGCCGCTGACTAGCTCGCGTCCTTGAATCGATTTTGATTGGAAATTCGTGATCCACGAAAATATTTTTAGAGCGAGGCTGATCTGATTTCGTGTGTCACTGTGTATGCAGTGTCAATTATGTCATATTTTGCCTTATTTCCTTACTATAATGAGAATTTATAAAAGTGTTACAAGAGTCGCAATATAATTTATATTAGGTATCTCTCTCTCACTCATCTTACTATCACACAAAATAGAGCCAAACTATAAGTTTCAAGCCGTTCTTCTACGGGTTCGTGTCGAAGAAAGCACCTAGAATTAACTAAAAATTAGCACTAAACATTAGTTTATAAGACATTTCAAAGCGATCCTTGTCATTTTACTAAAAGAAGAAACTGAAAACTGAAACTGAAACAGCTTCACGACTTTGATCCCCAGGCACGGTAGATATCCCCTCAGATGTCTCAGTACCAAGTACTAACTCAAGATTCTTTGAGGATGTCTAAGGGGGGTAGTCAGAGGTACGTCCAAACATTACATTTGGCACATACCCACATTTTGCAGTAGTTAGTATTCCATACGTGACAGGTTGCAAGCCCATCGCCGCTGTTAGAATACTAACAGCGGCGGCATTGCGCACATAAATTTTTCGATAGAAAAATGCATTGGTGCACGACCGGATTCGAACCTGCGACCTTACGATCGGAAGGCGGGGTCACTCCCACTAGACCACCGGTGCCTTACTACTGAAAGAAGACTGCTTTGATATTATGATTTCGAACTAACGCAACACTAGGTTGGAAGCTGAACGTTGTAAAACATTTTTTTTAGCTTATTAAACTAAGATACAGGCAGGAAAAATAAACATAAAGAAGATCTTATTGGGCTCATAAAGTTATAGAATCACATATTCGATTTCAATATCCCTCCCACACGAGAAATCATCTATGTACCTACAACAATGAGCCCCGACTTTTGTACCCAATCCAGTTTCCATATATGAGCTGAATCCATTAAATATACCCAATATGAAGCCATCCTGGTTTGGAACCATAAATGACTCCATAATCATAAATCAGCGGTGTTTGGTTTGATTGTCAGTTTGCAGACATTCAAGGACGTGTCGATAAGCCACGGGGTTCAATATTTAGATGTCATTACAGAATTCATCATTTAATACCAAGATTAATAGGTTTAGAGATTTGACTTAGGACTTTGTTTTTCGTTTTGTAAAAATGCATAAAATAATAGTACTTAACCTATTTCAGTTCAAAATTCTTAGTGGTTGGATGAAAATCATGCCTTTATGTAACGGTTCTAAACCTTTGCATAATAAGAATGAGAAACTTTGGACTGTAGAGCACGGGAATGCCCCATATTTTTTCATCATCATCATCAACAGCCTAAAGAAGTTCACTGCTGGACATATGCCTCCCCTATACGTTTCCAGGAAGAACGATTCTGAGCCCTTGCCATGACCGACTTTCCGCGGTCTTAACAATGTCGTCCATCGGGTAGGAGGCCTTCGATTTCCTGTCATATTTTAACCAGATTATAATGATGCTATCATAAAAATCTGTTTCTCTAGATTTCAAATCAAATGTGTATATGTTTTGTATCATTCGAAATTGTATGTCGTAATTATAATTATTCGTGTTTATGTTCATTTAGCTAATCAAGGTAATTATAGCTAAATGCGTATTGTTACACCTCGCGTGTTCTCCATCAGTGAGCGATATGCGTTGATGTCTAAATAAGACCATGTCTTAGCCACCTTTCTATAGAGACAGGTTAATTACATAAATGTTCTTTATCACCTCTGGTACGGTATTCCGAGTATTTTCTGATTGCCAGGTTTCTAATAGTTAGAAATGTTGATTAGTCTACTCTCTGTGGTATTTCTTTTGTCTTCGTCTTTTTGTTATTAGATTTGGATTCAAATACCTAAAACTTTCCTAACATTTCGTCTTTCTATTCTCTTCTCTTCTTACGTCTTGGTTTCCTATTGGTGCATGTCATTCGTCAGTAAAGACTTTAAGGTGTTGTGCCAATGTCATCATTAAAAAAAATGCTGTAATTTTGCCATGATCGATTATCATAACACGCTAACAGTATCAAACAATAATTAATTTTCTACTTCAAAATTCTGTGTCAAGGACGAGCTAATTCGCCTCGTGCATGACCATTCTAATAACTAGGATAATAATTATATTTTATACCGCAAGGGCAAGGTATGACGACATTACTTTGCACGAATACAGTCGGTCTCAGTTTTACCCTGCCCTCGCTTTTCTATGGTACCTATGGCTTTTCTATAGCTATGGTTTCTTTAAAATAAATAATGTTTATCGTTATATACTATACATGCTTTACAATCTTTTTCCTTGTTAGCTTTTAGTGAATGAAACGCGGCGGCCACGTTTAATTTTTTTTTTCCTTGATTTTTATCCCGCTTGATAAAAATACACATCGTTATAACTGAGGGACTGGCTAGCAAACTAAATAAAGACTTTTTTCTCTTTTATGAATAAAGTACAAAGAGGCCCAAGAAAAAAACAATGATCGAAATCGACTATAGAATACTTGTGGGTGTATAAAATTTGCATTTAATTTATATGCTAATTATAAATCTATCAATATTATCTTTTCAATATCAAAGAGGTTGCGAAGATCTTGACCTGAAAACCTGACGTATACTGTGTAGGCCCTAGCGTCAGATGGTCCCTATTTGCCATCATCCCACATTGACGCATTACACCGCTAACTCAGACGTTGTGTTGCTGCCACCAATTATCATTATTTTTTTATTAGTTGAGTTTGTTTGCGCTAGTAATGTTTTTTTCTAGTTTTGTACAAACATTTTCAAGTTCTTACAAAGTCTTCTTCTTCCTGCCGTTATCCCACGCTAATTGGGTCGGCACAACAGGTTTTACTCCTCCACTCTCCTGTTAGTATAATTCGTCATCTCGGTGCTCACTCCTTTCTTACTCATGTCATCTTTCACAGTCCATCCATCAAGTTCTCACAAAGTATTAATGGTTTTCTATCGTTTATAATCATTATGATACCTAAGAAAAGAAACATAGTTTTGATACTTAAAAAATATAAACACACATAGTAAAGTAAAGTTTTTTTTCAAAATAAACTTTACTTTACTTTACTTTACTTTACTTTACTTTACTTTACACATCATAATTACCTTTAAGTTATCTGCTCAAAATTCAGAGAACGCATTTTAACGGAAGTATATCTCTCACCTGAAACAAATAAAAGGAAAATGTTGAAATGAAGCCGTGTTTAAAGTAATTACCTACCAAATGTCGGTCCACTTTTAATGTGAGCTTTATTATTAATTTTTGTTTCCTTAGGGCAGCTTGCGTTGCGTTATGAAACAGAAGAAAGTGATAAAGGTTGTAAGATGACCCAGATGACATTTTCGGAAGTTATTATAAGATAATTTGATTGCGCAATCAAGATATATTATTATACTTACTAAATCCGCCAAGTCGTCATTCTATTATGCAAAATATTCACTTATGAATGAATACCGCATTTCCGGGGCTACTTGTACTTGCCACAAATCAGGGAACCATTTTTTCTGATGGATATAGGAAACAGATACGGTTTATGAAACTGGCAAGACTTTCATCAAAACATATGAGAGCACACATTACAATGGACTGACTTGACTAAAAATAATTTTATATATTTTACTAGACATGGGCAAGATTGTCTGTCGAATGGTGGAAAGGTGTTATAAACGCAATGAAGAAAAAAATGGTCGACGGCACCAAGCGGCCTAATGCGATAACATCCCTACTAGTCTGTGTAGGTACCAAGGAATTTGGTAGGTACCTACCGCTCAGAGATGGTAAATCCAGCTTTATTAGGTTTGACAAAGAAGATCTCAGTCCGTGCATCTTAAAACTTCAACAAATTACATAAGTAGCCGTTTATTTTAATAGCCAGTATCAGCAGCCTTCTCCAAAACATTTGCAACACCGGTTGACAATTAAAACAGCACATAACCACTATAATTACAAGATGTTTCGGTCTGTTTGTCCGTCACACATACCACATACCTACGCCGCTGTAATTGACACACATTTTTCGACACAATCTTACATTACACTTGAATTTTGTTAAATAAATTTTAGGGTTAAAAAAGGTACAATAAAACATGTATCCTGTCCAAGATAAAAAAATGTCTATGAGACCCTATAGTGCTTTGAACGTGATGAAATAAATTTTGCAGTTTTACGAAAACTAGATATTATAACTAATTTATATAATTTACTGGAATGACATTTACCAAAAAATTACTTCATGATCAGTGTCATCTATTATTCATAGTGTCATACATAAGTCATTACAAGTGAAACAAAGTAAGGGCGCTTGTGCACTGCAAGGAATTTTACTGTCCGGCGCGGCGGCGGCAGTCCGATTTTTGTGCACCGTCTTTCAATAGCGTCGTTATTTTGTCTTTACCGTAAAAAATCTGACTGTCAGACAGTAAAATTGTTCACAGCGAACATGAGACCTGAAACTACATAACTGCAAACCAAAAAAAAACATCTTAGATATGAAAATACCGATAAAAAAAATCAATAAAAATTTATACAAAAGGTCATTAATATACCGTATGCATTTTCCGTGGCAAAAACCATGCTTTGAAACAAATAGGAACACTTAAACAAGATGTCCCAGACTTGGCGTTGCATTTAGAAATCACAACTGAGAGGCTGCCGTCATTGGTCTTGAATCAAGAAAGCGGAAGACCTACTTAAAAGTTGTTCATTGTTTTATTCATGTCTGAAATCTACTATTTTAAATCAATGAACACTTAAACATACATTTTTGTGCGACGTTATGACGACAAGAGACACATAGGACAGAGAAGGCTGGCAGATAATGAAGGAGGCCTATTACCCAGCAGTGGGTGACACCAGGCTGAAATGATGATGATAACGACATACCTACCGTTTATATAGCAATATAGACTAAATATATACATTGAAAGAGTCTCGTGATAAAAATTCAGAAATTAAGATTTTGGAGCGAGGCGAGGGTAGTTAATACACTGTGATACCTACGAATCGTATACTGAAGTCTCACCGTCTCGTGTTCGATAGATACTAGGGCAATTAGGAATAGCGGATCGGAAAACTTGTAGGTATGGTAAAGTAGAATAACGATGAGAATAGACTTGGAATGGGATGGAACATAATTGAGAAACACCATAGTGTATTTGCGACATGGTACAAGCACCATTAATATCGTGACTCTCCATAAACTGATTGTGTATACATACAGGGTGTCCCAGAAATTGAAAAAAAACATTATTTTTGACTGTGATTCTTAGAAATATTACTTAGGGTTACGGTTCCAAAGTTTAAATGAACAAAAATAATAAAAATTTACCACAATAACCGAAAAATGGTTACAGATTGACCAAATTTTTAGGTTTTTAAATGCCCATAATTTTCAAACTGCATGGGATAGATTTTTTTTCTGATTTTTCTCATGATGTTTACAATCAATCCTGTCGCCTCGTTTCGGCTTGACGTTGAGTTCTGGGACACCCTGTATATATCTGTGCTGATTGCCCATTCATAGTCGTTATCATAGTGTACAATTGTATAATGATGACGCACACTCATCAATCAAACTTTCACACTCATTCAGAAACCTGTAGGAATCGTAATGAAAGTATGTATTGGAGCAACATGTACTTACAAATAGGTTGGTTTTCGATTGTATGAAACGGTACAAAAAGTGGCGGGCGGTAATTTGTTGTATCACTCATGAAGGTTGCTTTCATAAGCTACAAACAGCTTATCTAAATTCTCACATTTCTAGCTTTCAATCCAACTACACCTGTCTAAAAAAGAGTGCTCGTTATAGTGAGGGCTAATGATCATCAGCTTGAAGAAGCCAATTGGCCTCCTGATTCAGTGTTATTGTTATAACTGCAATTTCCAACTGCAGGGCATCGACCTCTTTCTTTTCTTCGGTTTTCCCTTTCACATCTTCACAGTGACGCAGCAATAAATAAATATCTCGTCTCACCACTGCTATTACGTTCGTAATCACGACGGCCACCATTTTGCAGGACTAAACTTTAGATGCGTGTTATCAACAGGTTGTGATAAGAACCACTTTCGCTATCGGTTCGCTTTCCTCGCCCAATTGGCTGTAATCCTACAGTGTTATATTGCTGTCCGTGTTGGGATTAGCTATGGCTACGTTAACACAGCATCGATCTAGCACGAAATTTTGGAAAGCTTTGATCATCATTAGAAGCTGTTTTTTCGAATGAATGTTTTCTTCGAACTCGTTTGTTCTTAGTTAAATATATGCATTTCTTTACACTGTTTAACCTTTTCTATTAGTAAAGAACCCAGGTGGCTTGTATTTCATGTTATTTTATGGGACACTTTCTTTTTAGCTGGATGAATATTGTGTCCATATACTGAATTTGACGTTTCCATGAAATACTCAATCGTTTGTGAACACAGCCTTTCACAACTAGATTGAAACCAATTTTCTAATGCAATAGAAAAGTGTATTGCATTAGAAAATGTATTATTAGAAAACCAAGTGGGCTCATCCCACGTTATCTCTAGATATTGAATTATGATAGATAACATTGAAAATAAATTTGTATTGCTACGTGTTTTAGACTCAAAGAGGGGTCTACAAAACCAAAATGTACATACAAATATTACATAATTCTAAAATGTAAGCTTATTTTAAATAAAAGCACCGGTGGTCTAGTGGAAGTGACTCCGCCTTCCGATCGTAAGGTCGCAGGTTAGAATCCGGTCTTGCACCAAATGATTTTTTCTATCGAAAAATTTATGTGCGCAATGCCAGTGCTCTTCAACGGTGAAGGAAAACATCGTGAGGAAACCAGTTAGTATTCTAACAGCGGCGATGGGCTTGCAACCTGTCACGTATGGAATACTAACTACTGCAAAATGTGGGTATGTGCCAAATGTAATGCTTGGACGTACCTCTGACTACCCCCCTTAGACATCCTCAAAGAATCTTGAGTTAGTACTTGGTACTGAGAGATCTGAGGGGATATCTACCGTGCCTGGGGATCAAAGTCGTGAAGCTGTTTCAGTTTCAGTTTTTTAAATAAAAATTAGCTAAGCGAACATATGAATAGGAGTGATTACTAACGCTGGAATTCTAAAATTACAACACAACATAATAATATAATTCCCTGACTTAGATAGAATACGTGCCAAAATTGCAATCATAAACACACAAAATTGAAATCTAGGCATAACGCACGCCACACTAAAAAGTGAAACCGACTAGTGAATTACCATAAATAAAAGGATAATTACGACAATCACCCATCAAGTCGGGTGCAATCAGCGAGAATATATAATCGAGTCCGCTGTAATAAACTTGCACTAACCTGTTCGAAGCCGGCTTCAGACAACCCGACAACTTACATACACACCCTTAAATGCAGTACAGTGGCCCGATTACGCTAATGTCTGGCTATCAAAATGGCTTTCAGTTTCACATTTGATTCCCAGATAGCAAAAGGATGGATGGGAATCAAATGTCAAACTGAAAGCTATCTCGATAGCTAGACATTAGAGTAATCGGGCCGCTGATTGGATCACAGTCAACACGTCACTTCTTTGCGCGAGCAAACGAGAGCGCAAGATCAGCGTTGTTGCATTTGTAGTTTTTTTATGCATGTAGCTGATGGAACAAGCAGATGGCCCACCTGATGTTAAGTGGTAACCATCATCTATAAACAAAACATTGCTCCGTAGGTCACGCACGATAGGAACGTGCCCTACGATGCACTGCCCTGCGTCCATCAACTTGAGGCATATAAATAATAAATAATAATAAATATTGGTGGACTTTCCACACAGCACTATCTAGCCCCAAACTAAGCTTATGCTTGTAATATGGGAATCAGATAGCTGATATACTACTTATATACTTTTTTTTTTTGTAAATACATACTTATAATATTATATAACACCCAGACAGAGAACAAACATCTATGTTCATCACACAAATGTTTGTTCACGGTGGGAATCGAACCCACGACCTACGGCGCAGAAGGCAGAGCTACTACCAACTGAGCTACGTAGGCTGTCATATAGCTGGCATATAGATGTTAAGCCTCATGTGCCTGTAATTACACCGGCGACCACACTCTTCAAACCGAAACAGCGATGCTGCTTGGTGGATGAAAAAGGCGTGGTGGTAGTACTTCCCCGGACGAGCCACACACAAAGAACTCAAGTACTCTTAGTATTTGTTGTAGTGACAAAAACTGGCAAACGAGTACCAGAGGGTTCTATACCAACATACCAACCACTGGCTGTTGGAACAAACAGATGAGTCTTACATTAACGTTTTATCAAAGCATTACCTACTCACGTCGATCGACCTTACGATAGTGTGTATCGTGTCCTGCCATAGCTTGCAAGCTAAGTAAAACTAGCTGAGATCTGACAAAAAAATGCAACAAATTCCTAGCTAATGCAGTGAATCCTTTACCGCGATAACATTTTTTTTACAATTACTATGATCTACAGTAGTAAGGGATCGGACCATCACTCATTCTAAGAGCTTCCCCAGCAATTACACAATCCTGAATCGTAAATATGTATAATATATAGCTTAGAGATTATTAGCGTGTGTGTGTAGCGCCCTGTACTTAAAATGTGGTAATGTACTTGTTTATCGTCTTAATTTCCTGCTGTACATTAACCAACGCCCAGGCCGCTTAGGCGCTCGTTAGTGATAGGAAATATTTTTTACGATATTGCAAGATTATAATAAGGATAAGCTGTTAAGGAGAACATAATGTTTTACTAGTTTACGAACCTTTAAGATAATTATATTTCCCTATCTAATGATTTTCTTCCGCTACACTACCTTCTGTTTTTATACAGGGTGGCCCAAATATCGTGGATCAAACGAACCAGGGTGATAGGGGACGTGATTTCCAACAAAAAATCTTTCTACAGCATGGTCATAACTTAATTGGATAAAAAGTGATGATCATTTTTGTTTTTTTTTTCAAATAAACTACCGATTTATTTACAATTTCATTAATACAGAAAAAAGTTGATAATATGCGTAATAACGATGCGTAAGTCATCAACTTTTACCAACTTTTTTCTGTATTAATGAAATTGTAAATAAATCGGTAGTTTATTTGAAAAAAACAAAAATGATCATCAATTTTTATCCAATTAAGTTATGACCATGCTGTAGAAAGATTTTTTGTTGGAAATCACGTCCCTTATCACCCTGGTTCGTTTGATCCACGATATTTGGGCCACCCTGTATAATTGAAGGAACAGTTCTCTGGGCTTCTAAGTTAAAGGACCATTGTTCAGCTTTAAATAAATAAATAAATAAATCACCGTCGTAAAAATCTTTAAACGCATATGTAGCAAAAATCGAGAAGAATAAATAGCCATTATATACTCATAATATCATACATCTCCTGTCATCTTGCAATTCATCTTGTAAGAGCAATAATTCACACATAAATTCAATTAAAATAATCGTGCGACTGTCTACCCAGTCAGTGATTAAAACTTTTATACCATAGACAGACTGATGACTATAAAAACTTCGGGACTAGACAGACACTGATGGATGAGTCCAATCTCGACTTTAGCTTAGCTTTAAACTTCTTCCATTACTACCAAGGTCGATACCAAACTTACCCCTTCTGCACTTTAATAGACTGGAGGGTTACATTCTACACGCGATCATTTCCCCCTAAACTAAAACTATTTCAAGAGTCACATTGCTAGATATACCTTTCTTTATTGAATTAAAAGCAGGGGTTTTCCTTTATCATGCCATTGCTGTTTTTTTTCTTAATTTTTGGATTTTTCGTTTAGTATGCATACTTTTCTCAAAATTTCTTAGTACTAAGTAGATTCGTGAAATTTGTCACATACCTATATTTGGCAGTAGTGGTATTCCATACGCGACTGGTTGTAAGTCGCTATTAGAATGCTAGGTAACCGGTTTCCTCGCGGTTTATTACATTTTGATAAACAATCATTTTAATTTAATCTGCATTGTATTTACAGGGAATGTATAAATAATATAGTAGTAGATGCACTACACTGTTCATTGATGCTTATCGCTCTACTTCTGAGATGCTTTGTATCCTACTTTTTCATAAGCAGAGCGCTTTCTTTTCTTCAACCACGAACATAAATTACTTAGTTAGACACCCGAGGAAACAACGTTCAGTGCCTACCAAAAAACAGTATAAAAAAATTCACTACTGTATGAGCAAAGTAAATAATTAAATTAAAATTTGTTTTATTCAGATGTCCAAAGAAAAAAAAATAATGCTACCTGTTTTCATGGCTCTAACTAGGTACAGCTTTTTTGTAGAATAAAAAAGTATAGATAGGAACTTATAATCTTGCAAGTGAGGTAGATTGTATAGCACCGATAACTCCTGGGAAATAAAGGTTCTCGAATTAAAATAAATAAATAAATAATGCTGGACAATCCACACAGCACTATCTAGCCCCAAAGTAAGCTATTCAAAGCTTGTGTTATGGGTACTAGATAACTGATATATTTAATACATTATATTCATACATAGATAGATATTTTTTATTATACATAGAAAACACGTAGACCATCGAAACAAATTTCTGCAGATCGTACACAAATTTGATCCACGGCGGGAATCGAACCCGCAACCTCTTGCGTCGCAGGCAGGCTCTCGCCCGCTGCACCACAGAGGTCGTCAAAAAATTCGAAAGAAGACTCATTTAAGCAGTAGACTTATGCAGGCGCATCCGCCTGATGATACTGACAACGTGCAAAGACCCTGTCCTACATTTGCATAAGACTAATTACGTGTACAGTAGATCACATCTTTATGTGTAGCATCCTGTCGGAAGCTGCGCCCAGCATTGTTCTGCCCACAACTGCGTACGTAATGACTACTGTCATGACATTATGCAACTGGGCAAAAGGGTTACGGAACACACACCCACTTTTCTATTTAAGGTACATACAAATTAAAGAAAGGTAGTGTACAATAAATAATTTGCAGAGTTAAGTTGGGGCTGAACTATAGTTCAGCCTAACTAAACCTAGATACAGAAAGTTTCAATTCGATATAGACTTCACGGCATGCAGTTATTCACAGTTACGTTCGATAACATACCGTAACATTAGTACATTACGTCACAATATCGTGCAACAGTCCGGTGTCATGCCATCGACCACTGAATCCAGTAACTGGATATCTTCAGTGTTGCTAAGTAGAGCTCGCGTAATTAGATTGTGTGAACCCAACTCACTGATCTTATTTCACATTTGCAATAATTTTTGTACGCATTTTGTATTCTTTATTTCATTCAATTTATCAATACCAATATTGGTATGAATCAAAGGTTTATCTATTGCCAAATTTGTGGACAACATAATTGAGGCCACTTGAAAGTCTCCGTACTATTAGAGCCGAGATTTTATCGTCAGTTTATGTCTCCGAATTATGATAAAGAACGATTCTGAGCCTTCTCTATCCACCAACTTCCTGCGAGCCACACAATGTCATCAGTCCAGGGTGGCAAGGCATCCCTTTGTCTTCCAGATCGTGGTCAATATTCAAGCCCTTATTCTGCAGCGGTTGTCAGTTCTTCGAGCTATATGACCTGCCCATTGCCACTTCAAACTAGCTAGTGCTAGTTAATTGACTCAGGCGTGACCTTGCGGAAGTCCATTGTTAAATACAAATTAACTTGAACAAAGCAACGCGGATTAGTACTACATATTGCTTTGTTCAAGTTAATTTGTATTTAGCTAGTGCTAGTACGCAAGCTCAAGCTTCAATAATTCTGTGAGCTACGTCGGTTTTTCTTATGTCGTAATTTCGTACTTTGGTTCTTCTTCGTATTCTTTAATACCTACATGATTATATTATCACGTCAAACTTCAAGCATAGCTCTCTCAATAGCAAGCTTTGGTCCCAATGTATTGCCAATGGTTACTATTTGGAGCCGCACCCACGTCACATCAGAAGATAATTGTGTTGATCTGTTTCATTCACTACAGTGTGGGTGGAAGTTTTCAAAACATTAGTGGTTGACATTTAAAACCAATGGGCTGTGTTTTTAAAAGATATCGTTCACTGATCTTCATCATCATTAAATAGGAATATTATTTTTATGGTGAGTAGGTATTACTGATTTATTTTTAAGGCGTTCTTCAGTTCAAATAAAATAGTTGTTGCTCGCGCCCGCGCCCTTTTTAACGTGAACTCTGCCTGCTTGTGTTTACGTAGTAAAACGTATAACACTTGTCTCCTTTTACAGAAATATTTTTATCCTGGACTCTTCTACACATCATACACATCATACCTGGCTAATGCCAATCACACACACTACCTACTATCCACCTAATGGTTGAAATGGTACTCAAATTAGTGTGAAATTTTCTATTCTGCATCTGTATCAATTTGCTTTTTCAGATGTCTCTTCCGACATGACAAGGCAGAAACACGAGACAATTTAATTTATAAAATAAGTTAGGTCCCAAAATCTAATGGTTAGGTTAGTTAGGTACTCGTACCTCTAAACATTCTAGAACAGGTGAACTTACCTGAAACAAAAAAGTAATAATTAGAAGAAGTTCCCATCACAGGTGGTTTAACTGTTTATTATAAAGATAACAAGTCATTGTTCTCTCTGCTCCATTTACCCATTGACTGGCGTACCGTTAAGATATGCCGGTTTTTATTAAAAAAATGAAGATCGCTTTGTAATGGTTGGCGGCATGATTACATTTTGCAGATTTTAAGAGTGGTAGAGACCTCGTTTATGCGGCTCGTCTGGGGAACTACTACCACATTGCCTATTCTGTCGCAAAGCAGCGTTGCTGTGTTTTTGTTTGAAGGGTTTGCATGTGCCGGTGGAATTATCACGACACATAAAGCCTCTTGTATAAAAATAACACCATGTATAGAAATAGAAATACACATTCATTTTTATATTTATTAACATGAATTTAGCATTCATTTCTATAAACATTTTTTTAAGAATTCCATAACGTAGTCTTTAAAGCCTCTATGAAATAGATCATCTTGTCCGGGTATGATACGTACTAGTACCGTAGCCGGATGTATTTTACCACCAAGCAGTAATGCTGGCATTGAAACAAGAAGCATATTTCCATAAATGCAAAATCTAAAACATTTACAGTAGACCAACGTAAACGAATATCATTAAAAATGTTTACAAATGTGGGTTTTGCATGCAGCGAATTTTATAATTGCTAATGGAGGTTTAATTTTTCTCATACCGTACCTTTCAATAAATTATTTATGAAAGTCATGTAACAAAGTTTGCTGCTTTGCTTAAATAAATAATTGAACTGGCATAGATTGTGTAATTGATATGATATTGAAATATGTTTTTTACGTAAAAAAGTAATAAATTTCTTACCAAACAACATCGATTTACATCGATAAAGATCAAGAACTCATATTATGATAAGATAAGATAAGAAAATTCTTTATTGCACATAAATGAAGTACATTAGGCGAACTTAATGCTAATTAGCATTTTCTTCCAGGTAACCTTTGGGTTTTGTGGAGTGGGTGGTAGTGCTCAAATGATAATCAAAGTAGAAGAGCTCTCAACTCATCCACATTATCTATTCAATCGCGTTCAAAATGGACAAATAGATATTCATGACTACGATAAACAACACTTGATACAATCTCTTCGTGATGGTATTCATTATGAAAGAGGTGGACTTCAACATAATAATAGTAAAGATTGCGGTGTGTGTTCAGTGTTTGTATAATGATCTTCTAGTCAAAACTGTAAAGCCTTGGGCACGGCTTATCGACTAACAAGTAGCCAAGTCCTGCCATGCTTTTTGTGAAGGGTTAAAATGACTCACTCTGTTAAAAATGCCACTATTTCTTTTTCTAAACATTTTAGACGATACAAACGCTGAATGCGATTTGAGGTTATAATCGCTTCATAAAATCTTAGCGTCATAGAGAGTAATATAAGTACTGTTAAATCATAGCTGTTCGTCGGTCTATATGCAATCAACAGTGCTATAATACGATACAATTGAAGTGTTACATACCTTGATAGCTACTTGTAATTGTAATTATGCAAAACAATGATTTCTAATTTCGCAAGAAACGAAACAGAGTTTCAAATTTTGTAGTGCGAATCTAACATCTCCGTGAGATTCAAATTATCTGGAGTGTTTTCTATGCCAACCAGTGTTTCTCTTTAGAATTGCTTCAATGGTTTTAGCTGATGATCAGCATAAGCAAGAGAACCTTAGCTAAAATTAATTTTCTAATACCAAATGAAACTGATACACATAATAATAATATGTACTTTTTAACATATATAGAGATAAATAGGTGGAAGAAGTGGGATGCCTTTGATCGACAGCGGCACCGCATACTCTTAGTATCACGATTGAATAAATTTCAAGTTTCATTCGAAACGCATTGACTTGTGTTTATCCAGTCATTCTTTGGAAATACTACTACTACATCATTTTAAAATACGTCAAACGCAACGAATATAAAATATTATCATTTTCGAGCATATTTGCATATCTCTCACCATACATTTCAATGGACCACCACACACGGTAAAGTTATTAACATGAAATTTTAAGTATCTTCATTGAATGTCACTGTTTTAGTGAAGAAATAGTACTTTATCTACCTTTCTTCTACAGTTTCCAAAAACAAATCAACTTTCTTCCGAAACCAGTTTGAAGAGCAAACAGTGAGGGCACGTCCGCACGCGCCCATCAGTAACGGAACCGCGCGTTAGTGTTAGTCACACATTTGACACACCACTGACCAAGTATTCGTTCCAGTGGATTCTTTGAGTTCACTGAAAACTTCTAACGCGGAAATGGAATTCTTGATCGAAGCTCACAAATTCAGAATTCAAGGGTACTTTCTGAAAGCATCTCAAAAAGCTCCAAGAAGCTTTTGATTCATACAATATAGGTATTTATCCTACTCCCCAAAGTCAGAAGGTTATTTTTAAAAGCTTATTGATGTCTTAAGAATCGACAAACGTATTTTATCAAATATTGATTCAGGACTGCAAAAGTCTTAAAACCCAATTTTCATGTTCATCATAAAAAAAAGAAAAAAAAAATTGTTTAAGTAAAATAAACAAACCATATTTCAATCTGTTAACAATAGGCACATGGTCATACACATGGGAGCGGAACATACGAGTGCCATCAATGTTCCGAGTCGTTACCCTCGTGGCATTGAAGTTCTATATCGAATGAGTTTATAGACGAATCTGAAGTTATATGGAACGAATCCGTTCAAATCGAGTGGAACCTGGAAGGTCAATGATCATGTTTTTTGCGGTGCTCCAGTGGAGCTGCAGTTTTTCATCTTAAGACTCTTGGTTTGGTTACAAAATATAATCTAGTGAGTACCTACTTTAAATTACTTACAAAACTAGTGCAACAAAGTGATACACACAGTTTTATTGAAAAATTTGCATGTCGTGGACATAAAAAACTACAGTGTCACAGTGTGGACGAAATACTGATTGCAATCCTCAAATACAATGTTTAGCAAGAATATCTATACCATATCAAGTATTTCGGCAATTTGTTCTCGTTTAAAACCAGTTACAATCTCTTTTATCACGGAGATTATTGAAAACATATAAATTGATAGTAATTTGCAATGCTCCCAAATTACCTCGAAGCTTCAAGAATATTATCATTACCTACTATAATAAGCATGACGTGGGTTTTGACTCTACCAAAAGTACCTACTTTTGGTAGAGTCAAAACCTCCGACTAACATTTTGTAAGCCCTAGAATGTATGTAAGTCTAAACTCGTCATGTCGTACAGAATACCTAGGTAAGTTTTTGTTGTTCACGTTCGCGGTCAATCACCTCAGTGCTCTATTAATACTGTAATAGGCAATACGCTAGATCTCGTATCCTGCTAGTCCAGTCCATAGGAGAAGCTATATCCTGTTCTAGCTTAATTTGTTTTGATTTACTTTAGCACTTTGCTTTTTTGCATATGCCTCGGCTTAGAATTTTAAACAGGTTTTTTTGGGCACTATCATGAAACGCGACACATGGTCAATAATTGTTTTTTATAGTAGGTATATTAATTATTAGGCTATAAGTACTTTTGTTTTCCTAAGAAATAAAAAATAAAATAAATAAAAGTCATTTGGTGCAAAATGATTGCAAGGTCACGTCGCACTTTTGACACTGTGGCTAAAATTGTATATGTTGTATTTCAGATCGTCTTACTACTATGATCTAATCCCCAATGAAGACCAAATTGGAAAGCTTTTTCGACGAAAGACCTACTAGCGTCTTGAAAAGTTTCAGAAACAAATAAAAAATAAAGTAAGTAGGTACCTACTGACAAGAGTCGTGTACTAGCAATTTTTTAAAGTAATTAGAAATACCATTGTCAGGAATTAAAATACTAACACGTGTCTATTAAATAACATTGCTTTCTCCTGTGCCATTTAAGTCACGATGCCGATTTTAGAACATTGCCTCAGGCCGTGACTCGACACGACCAGACAAATATGTCCAATGATACCGACAAGCACTTGATATCTGTTGTGTGAAAGGAAATTGGTGTTCCATCGAAAACATTTTGTACGAATCGATTCCAGGTTGAACGGCTTTTAGAAAACAGACAGTACCATGTATACCACAACTTAGGATCAAATACTTTATCAAACTCTATATTATGCTATTCACAAATTACAGTTACCATCAATAAAGTAAAAAAAAAATATTTCATTATATTTATACTACTGTACAAAAATACGCATACTGGCAAAAATCTAATTATTACCGTAAGATAATTTGTATTTTCTCAATTCGATTCTTTTCTTTTTGTATGACGTTAGTTTTGTATGACATTTCAGTAACATCGTGCTGGTGATTATTGCATCACATAATAGACATGGAACGAAGAACATGTAGATGATTCCGAAAAAAGGCAAAAATTTACAACACTTTAGAGCAAATAGCGAACAGACCATTTATTAATAGCGAGACGACCTCTGTGGCGCAGCGGGCGAGAGCCTGCCTGCGACGCAAGAGGTTGCGGGTTCGATTCCCGCCTTGGAACAAATTTGTGTACGATCTGCAGAAATTTGTTCCGATGGTCTGGGTGTTTTCTATGTATAATAAAAAATATCTATCTATGTAAGTATATAATGTATTAAATATATCAGTTATCTAGTTTACTTTGGGGCTAGATAGTGCTGTGTGGATTGTCCAGCATTATATTATATTATATTATTATATTATTTAGGAATAATTCGACCTTTTATTGTGGTACCTACAACTCTGTTAATATTACGGAGGTATGTAGTTATAGATTCTATCCTAAGCATTATGTTTGACACGTGCTTGTCTTTACACGCAGGTATGACATTCCATCTGCAGTAGCCAAAAAAAAAAAGAAAGAAAAAGACATTCCATCTAAATTTCCGCCTGTAAGTATAAACCTTACGTCTGCTATGAGCGTATGGATCGCATGTTAAACATGATTCTCTGGCTGTAAATTACATATTCCAGTGCAATATGTTCTTCGAAATGTACAGGATATATGCATCCGTTATATTGTTGTGCATTTGTTTTGTCGTTTGCTGGACCTGAGATTATTAGCTTCTTTGACATGTATCTTTCATTCATTCTTAGTCATTGTAGATGTTGGTGTAATAATACTACGAGTATGATCAACTTTGTTATTTATTGTTGATATTTTTCATATTTCATTTATTCATTCTTCCCCATACCCATAGGCTGTGGAATGAGTTGCCATCAGAAGTTTTCCCGCCAAGATTTAACATGAAAAGCCTCAAGAAAAATGTTAATAAAGTCCTTCAGGGTAGGCAAGGTTTTTTATCAGCGTTTGAATAATAATGGTTCACATTCCATTCGGAATAGTTTTTGGGACATTATAAAAACTTTTGAGTGTTGAAGAACTCTTCAAGTGGTTTTTTTGTAAAGTTAGGTAGGTCTTTTGCAATGTGATCCATTTCCGAACAGAGATGAAATTATTTATTTCCCAGTCACGGTGGTCATCTCTTAAGATTTCTTGGTACTCAATTTCATTGGGCCAAAAATAAATATGTGACCTACCTGGCTAAACAAAATAAAGAACTTGAAAATACCTACTCAATGTTATTCAATGCCAATGATTATTATCAATGCTGTTATCAAGATGCAAACCTGTTCCTTTAACTAACTTATTCCTCACCGGGGGCGACTTTACGAAATGAACTGACAGGTCGCAACCATTGCACGTATTGTATGCAAATGAAGCTATGATTTAGAGCGGATCGCGACTACTAATACGAGTAATTGTTTTGTAACGTGTTATTATGAACTAATCGTAGGCTCAGTAGGCAGGTCATAAGGTGTAAAATAAGCAATCTAGGGCTTTTAATAACTCTTTGGGTAATAATGTCACGTAGCTTTGTCAGTCAAACAAAATGTTCGCTAAAGAACGATTTGCCGATATCTCTTTTGTATCATTAGATCTTTCGAAACTGTGTGGTTAAAGAATTTTAAGGGCGCCTCAAGAAGGCTTTTTTGGAGGACTTAAACAAGTTTTTGGATAATAAATATATTTGTGTAACATAGCTGAAACGTCGGGAATAAGTATAAAAAAAGGTAAAACGCGATTAATACCCGTAATACTCAAATGAATTTTTTAGACAGTTCGTTAAGATTAGACCATACAGAATCGTCATTTAGGTCGCTCTACTGATTTTCGGCAAAACTTAAATCTGAGATAGTCGATACTTTTATTATCATCCAGCACGAAAAGGGACTGCATAACTATCAACGGTCCAAAACTCAGATCAGAAACCTAAGGGTCGATGACATAATCAAGGCCAAGGGTCCCATCTGGTTCCACGAGACGCAAGCGAGTGAATAATGTTTCGTGCTCGTCCAAATATTAAAGTTCGAAATATAGGGACTTATAAAGTAAATTGCTATCATATCTTTTTTCTCTCCTATGTCTCACTTCTTCATAACTGGCTTTATACAATTTACTTCTGTTTGTATGTATAAATTCTTTTTTTCTTTCTTATTCTGTCTCGGGTAGGGGAGAAACAAACAAATCTAGCTCTAGTTTTGTTTATTTCTATTTATCCTCTACTCCCATCCTTCATTACCCGATTATTTCCAGATAATTTCCAATAAGAACAACACAAAGTGGTAAATTCCATCCTTCTTAGCATTCAAACAAGCACACGATACAGAAGGCATCGGTGTTGCAAGTGCACAAATGAAACCATTAATATTGCAAAATCGTGCTACGTATGATCAATGATCAACTTTATCGTGGCCTTTGTCACCTTGCTCTATATTTCGCAGGTGCTAAAAGACAAAACGAAAAAAGCCGGGTCCGCAGCGCCAATTTTCTAACAAAACATGTTACATAACATGTTAAAGCCGGGTCCGCAGCGCCGTGTTTTCGTGTTTTCTAACATCATAACATGTTTACAAAACAGAATAGGGGCGTGGCTTAACAGTTTTGTTAGCAAAAACACAAAAACATGTTTGCCGAGACAAATGGATAACATCACCCGCGTTCGCCTGCGGGGAGGGGAAGCGTCACATTTTATGTTATATATGTGTAAGCTTCTACGTCCTCTTCGTCGGAACTCATTTTTGAAATGAATTGGAATGAAACAAAAACAATAAACAAAACAGAACACACCAGACGGGCTGTTTTAAAAACATGTTATGCTTAACATGTTATGTAACATGTTTTGTTAAAAAATTGGCGCTGCGGACCCGGCTTAAGCGTAACATGTTTTTAAAACAGCCCGTCTGGTGTGTTCTGTTTTGTTTATTGTTTTTGTTTCATTCCAATTCATTTCAAAAATGAGTTCCGACGAAGAGGACGTAGAAGCTTACACATATATAACATAAAATGTGACGCTTCCCCTCCCCGCAGGCGAACGCGGGTGATGTTATCCATTTGTCTCGGCAAACATGTTTTTGTGTTTTTGCTAACAAAACTGTTAAGCCACGCCCCTATTTTGTTTTGTAAACATGTTAAGATGTTAGAAAACACGAAAACACGGCGCTGCGGACCCGGCTTCATACGTAACACGGCGTTGACAGCTTATGCTCACTACGACCGAGTTTTGACGAGTTTTATTTTTTTTAGATGCAAGACGTGTGGACTCTATTCTTGCAGTTAAGGGCGACCAATGTTAGGGGTCAAAACCCCATGCATTGTCCCTCTTAGTCATTTATTTAACATTGGTAGGAGATATTTTATTTTTTTATTGAGATTAATAGTGGATAGAAGAATAGACGTAGGACTAAATACCCACAAAGCATTTATAGATCTTGAAAAGGCTTTTGATAAAGTTAACTTGAAAAAGATGACTGTTAGAGGGTTTAGGTAAAGGAGGTTGCCTTAAAAATACTGGAGAGAAGTCGCATTGCTCTTAAATTAGAAGAGAAGGTGGGAGATATTAAAAATAAGGCATATGTAGTAACAATCAGGCCATAAGGGTATTCATTCATTATATTAGGTTTTTATAGACAATAGACAACTCAACGATGCATTGTTTGTTTTTCGCCATATTTTTATAAGAGGCTGCTATTGCTATAATAAACTAACCTCTTTGATTAACGTAAAGTTATAACTCGAAACACATCTGAAATAATGGTAACATGACGTAACAAACGAAATATCTCATGTAACGAAGCATATCGGAGAAAGCTACTCAATAGAGCAATGAGTTCCGATTGTTGAGCTCCAATTGCCTAGCTTAATATTGTTTTGGCTTGTGTAGGGCTGCCATTTGTACCGAAATATGTCCATTATCATTAATAAGGGGCTGACACCCATCAAAATGCTTTTCGCTCGCACATTTCAAAAATTGTAAAGATTATGAATAAGAGAAAAATTGTAATCTATAATAAATTAATCAATCAAGAACTTCTTTATGAAAAATCGCAACGCAATCAACAACGTTGTGTGCACATATTCTTAGCTCAATAAATATCTGTTGATCCAAAGAAGTGTATTTTTGGATCAACGGATATTTTACTGAACTAAACCTATGTAGGTACATAGGTATAACTTTACAAATGTGTGTCAACCGGATCTTGAAAACTACACAATTAATACAATCTCATTAGCCAGTAACCTGGATACTGGCTGTGCTAATTTGCATAGCGAGTTTCAAACAAGTGCAGCATACAATAAATATTGATAGATTCCGTGTTTGTGTAGTCCTGAACTATTTAAAATAGGTTCAATTAAAAAGTTTATGTATGAGAGATATGAGCAGCTGTGAAGATCTAGTTGCTCGAAATCTTTAATCTTCCACAAAAGCAGTCACTTTACAGGGTCTTAGAGAATCCATTTACACATCTTCCTGTAAACAAACATAAAATATTGATGGATCTTTGAAACTAACTTAGAAAAAAAATGATCTTTAGGCAAACTTTGTTTTTGCTTTTATCGAAACAAGTGTAGCCAAGCGAAATTTCAGTCCCATAACTAAATTCGAATGTATGATGATCAACCAAACCGACTTGACCAACCAAAAAATAAAGTTTCCTCTTATTCATAATCCCTGACATTTTATAGCGGTTCACTATTATATAGTACCTATTGTCACTATAGCTTTCATGGCCACGAAAAGGGACAGCAACAAACTTATCAGTCTGACAAGCTATTGGCGCGCTCAAGTAAGCATTATGAATAAGGTCCCTAGAGTTCTACAAAATTAAATGTATATTCGAACGGTACGTTTGATTTTAGATCTCATTAACGAAAGGGAAGTGAAGAAAAATAAGAAAAAAACAAATTTCTGGTCTATGACATTTATTTTCTCAAATAGAAATTATATTTTACCCATAATATGAGAAATAAAACTAAATGCATTATTGGGCGCTATGCACAGTATAGTAATATATTTAATATAATATTTAAATTTTACAGTTAATACAGTACAATGTTGGCCGAATGCTGAAAAAATCGTAGTAGTAAAAACCATGTAAAAACTGTCTTGCGCTTTACAGCAGAAATGAAGTTTGTTAGAAAACCGCTTCACGTAAAGCACCGCAGCATCCAACTATGTAATTAGGTATGCGGCAAAAACTTTGTGTGCAACTAGAGATGGGCGGGTGGGTAAAAATTGGAAGGGTAAAAAAAGAAAGGGAAGGGTAAAATAGGTAAAAATTAAAAAATACCCATTTATACCGGGTATATTTTATTAATACCGGGTATAAAATACGACCTGCATTTTTATAATCCTAAAAAACCTAATTACTTAAAAAAAGTAGTGGCTATGTATTTTAGAGGTAACACGATCTAATTAAACCTTAATTAAATATGCTTTGACAAATAAAACCAATGAATAATGATTTTGAAAACATATATTGGGTTATAAATAGCACACTAATAATCCTTTCTGTTAAATACTCATACATAATACTAATCGCAGTAAAATTTTCAAAAAGACATACCATAAAATCAACCAAAATTTTGCACAACATGATCAAACTGACTAAAACCTAACATAATAATATATTAAGGGGGTACGATTCCCATACAAATTTCTTCAGTTCTTCAGCTTTCCCCAGAATATGGAACCTCAAACTATTCGTGCAAAGAGCTTGTAAAAAGAGGAGTACCACAAGGATCCATTTTGGGTCCTATTCTTTTTATTTTGTACTCAGCGGATATACAGACTCATATTCAATATTGTAAATTTCACATTTACGCTGATGATATACAGGTCTACATTTCATGCTATCCTTCCGATATTAACACAGCAGTTGGTAAACTTAATGCCGACCTTTCTAACATTGTTCTGAGGTCTGAAAATAACAATCTACTCCTTTTAACCCCAGCAAAACTAAATATTTGATCTTTGGTAGTCCACATAAACTGGCAAGTATCGGACCTATTGTAAATGTGATGCTTAAGGATGAACCCATCGAAAGAGTCTATAAAGCACGCAACCTAGGCTTGGAAGTAGACTCCGATCTGCGCTTTGAAGATCATATATCTCACCTAGTTAAGAACTGTTTTTATAAGTTAAAAGTTTTATATAGAATGAGGCCGTACTTATCAGAAGAGTTACGTATACAATTGGTAGAGTCGCTTGTTCTTTCCAAATTAAATTACACGGATGTGGTCTTTGGTCCTCGACTATTAGATAAGACACAGCGATTGATACAACGAGTTCAAAACGCTTGTGCTCGATATTGTTTCAATATCACATGGAGAGGACATGTTACTCCCTTCCTGAATGAGCACTCTTTACTCAAGATGAGACACAGACGCAAAATTCATTTAGCATGTCTATTTTTTGGTGTTCTAAAGCATAAAGCACCTGCATATTTATACTGTAAGCTAAACGAACTGTCAAGTTTTAGATCTTGCGAACGGAGACAATGTTCGGTGCAGCTTCCATCACAGCGACATAGAACGGTAGCGTTAGAGGCAGTTTTCGATACGCTGCATCGAAATGTTGGAACAATATACCAAACAATATACCAATATACCATGTCCCCAATTAGGAACCTACAAAGTATTCAATGTTTTAGGTTAAAGTTAAAAAAATATCTGTTAAACTGGCAAAAAGAGCAAGAATTTCTTAGACTGGATACCAGTGCTATATGACTACATGAATAGCTATGATGATCTGATGATAGATAAATGATAACAACACTTTTAATTATAATTCCCTTTACCATTTAATGATTTTTGACGATTTTTCTTAATTTTAAATTTTTGTTATCGAATATCTAAACCTAATGAAATTCGTTTTCTACTGAAGCAAGAGCTTGCTTGTTAGATATACCTATAGTTATGTTGGCATGTAGTGTAAATTGTCCAAATTCTGTATCTTTATTTTTATGTAATTTAAAATTTGTATTTTTATGTAATCAGTAGTCACGTCCACTTGTCTTATTTTATTTACTTGATCCTCAACGGTCCCAACGGAAGACCAGCGCAAGTCATTGCAACTTGCAAATGCTGAGTTGGGACCAGTTTGCAACTGTCTTATTTATATTTATTGCTTGTGTTTTAGTTTATTAGTTTAGTGATTATCTTCAACCTATTGTCATACCTTTTGTATAATTAGTTGCAAATAAACGTTTTGATTTGATTTGATTTGAATAGTAACTTATAAAACATATCTTTCATATTTTATTATCTTTGTGTGAATCCAAA
This sequence comes from Plemyria rubiginata, assembly GCA_963576535.1. NCBI lineage: Eukaryota > Metazoa > Arthropoda > Insecta > Lepidoptera > Geometridae > Plemyria > Plemyria rubiginata. The sequence goes on along the minus strand of OY754916.1, from coordinate 1,970,172 downwards.
GTATCAGAATAAAAATAAGCTAGAATGATACTTTTTTATCAGATAATCAGAATATTAAGATTAGATCATTTAAATCAGAATAAATACTAACAAATAAAATCATAAATGACCAAAAAAAGATGTTTTGAATTTTTACCCGGTATTAATTCAAAATGGGTAGGTAAAAATGGGTATAAACGGGTAAAAACCCAAAGTTCGGGTTTTTACCGGGTAAGCGCCCATCTCTATGTGCAACCTTTCACAAAGATTAGCACCACTGCCATCTAGTACATTATTAAGTTTCACTAGTGTTGCGCAGAGCTTCGGTAAAACACACAGGAAGGATTTTCTCTGCACACCTCACTGAGGATAAGACTCTCATTAGTGAATCGATGACTGGAATAATTAGGTGGTAAACGGCGGCCCGATTACGTTAATGTCTGGCTATCGAGATGGCTTTCAGTTTGACATTTGATTCCCATGGTGTAATAGAAACTTATAGGGTGGATGGGAATCAAATTTCAAACTGAAAGCCATCTCGATAGCCAGACATTAGCGAAATCGGGCCGCGGCGCGGTACAGTGGATTCTCAGTTGGTATAGGTCGCGTCACGTAAAAAAACGCTGGATGTAGGGTGTGGGGGTGTGATGGTTCGAGTGTTTTGCAAACACATCTCCACTGTTTTCCAACGTTCTTTCTAAATGACCTCTATTATTCATGAAAGTCCGGTTGGTGTAATGACAAACATTCCATAGTTTTTTTTCTGATTTCGCGTTCACTTAGGTGAATTTTGTCTACGGAATAGCACTACTGAGAATGTGAAGAGCTCATAATTATTCTGTTTGACAGTCGACTCAAAGAACTACACTTTCAATTACATTATTGTAATTAATGCTAGCATTATGACCCTTATCACCCTTATCTTAAGATTGATTTTGTCTTTCAAATCAAGTTGGTGAAGTTTTACGGTAGTTCCCACGATAAAAGTAAATTGACTATTTAACGTAATGGGAGATATCAATAGCTAATGGATACCTTCTTAGACGGCTTGGGCACAGACACAGATTTTTTTTTTCTTTTTGAAACTAGATAGTCAGAATATACTGAGTTAGAGAAAATAATGTTTTAAGACAAAGACAAAGCTAATGTGACTCTCGCTCGCACGTTTTGACTTGTTGAAAGATATAAAATCTCTAAGCCCATTTTCGAAAAATCGCAAACAACCATTTTGGGTGCTATCACATTGCGCACAGTTTAGTAAAAAAATCATTTTGATCGATACAAGTTTTCCTACTTAAAAGTTTGCTTTTCTAGTTTTCATACTCAAGCAAACTTTTGAGTAGGAAAACTTGCATCAATCAAAATGAAATTTTTTGTTTGCGATTTTTCAAAATTGCAATTTGTGATTTTATATCTTTCAAAATGTCGAATCGTGCGAGCGAGAGAAATATTAGTTGTTGTCAACGCCTTAACTGCTCGTTGTCAAAGTTCAAAATCACAGATCAATTATGTTTGACTGTTTATTTTGTCAACCAAATTATTTATCACTCCTCTTGCTCAAAAAGACCGTCATAGTAGCGTACCAAAGCACGGATAAAATTGTTTTTTTTTTTCAACTAGGGGAAAAAGATTTTTTGTAATTTTCGCGAATACTTTTAAATATTTCTCTATTTACAAATTGAATTGGTGACCGTAATATAAGAGAATACCTACTATACACATGGGTATTATATCTTTCTTTAGGCATTATGTAAGTCCACATATTTCGCTATAATCTTCTTCTTTTTGTCGTGTCACAAGTTCATAAGAAACAATGTTGTGATAGGATTTGTAGTGCCCCTCAAAGAGTCTCCTTACGAAAATTTGACATGTTTAGTTTTTTTTATAATTATAATTTCCGGTTTCTTTAAGTAATCGGCTGTCAAGTCACTTGCTATTTCAGCTTTTACTTCTTAGATAGACTTAGCAAGTGACTTGACAGCTTTGATGGAGCTTTCAGAAACCGGCGGACTGACGTTTTAACAGAATCACAAAAATATATTGATAATTGACGTTCAGAAAATTGAGAATCTCATGTCATATTTTTGTATGTACACGTCGGTCGTCGTAATGGTGTTATTCACACGTTTGTGGTATAACTCATAACTTCTTGCTTGTCTTTGCTGGTTGAGTAACCGATTCGAAATGGTTCAATCAACATTTAGGCGCTAAATAAACGCCAGACGGAACTACAATATTACGGCCTTTCTTATAAAAATCGTGCTGAGCTGAGTGGTGAATACCTACAATTTTTTGTCCCTTACTTTTCATGTAAATTTCTGTATAGTTATGTTGTGTATTTTATGTTGTTAATGCCATCTAATAAAGTAACATTTTATTGCACCAATTTCGTTGAAATCAGAAACTTTTATTGTTTAAGTTTAGTACAAAAAATATATTATAGCTCTAACAGTTTTTTCTTTCCGGACGTTCGCGGTAAAGATGAAAGGAAAAAAAACTACGGATTAGGTATAAATTTAAAAAATATATTCTATTAAATTTATCTATTATTTTGCAATTTGTATACCTGAAAAACTAAAAACTGAAACAGCTTCACGACTTTGATCCCCAGGTACGGTAGATATCCCTTTAGATCTCCCAGTACCAAGTAGGTACTAATTCAAGATTCTTTGAGGATGTCTAAGGGGGGTAGTCAGAGGTACGTCCAAACATTACATTTGGCACATACCCACATTTTGCAGTAATTAGTATTCCATACGTGACAGGTTGCAAGCCCATCGCCGCTGTTAGAATACTAACTGGTTTCCTCACGATGTTTTCCTTCACCGTTTAAGAGCACTGGCATTGCGCACATAAATTTTTCGATAGAAAAATCCATTGGTGCACGACCGGATTCGAACCTGCGACATTACGATCGGAAGGCGGGGTCACTCCCACTAGACCACCGGTGCTCTCTTGTATACCTTACTACTTCAAAATATGAGGCTCTTTTGCATTTAAGATAAAAAGCTTCGCGACTTGATCCTTTTGTGTAAGATAGATCTCCTTAAATATATTAGCACCATGACGCAAGACTACAATAACATCCCACAAGAATAGCATCTCCAGTAAAACCAATTTACCCACAAAATGAACCAATTGAAGTACAATTAAATATTTAATTACTCAGTTGTTACTAAATCCAAGGCAAAAACGAAGTACGAAAGAATATTGTTCTTGAAACAGATTTGAACCTCACGCAATATTATACAGGCCACTTATGAGTTTCTACGAATTATGTTAGAATTCTTAACAGCGACTATGGGCTTGCCACTTCTCACGTTTTTAAGCCTACTTATTTTTTTTGTATAGAACAAGTGTGTTGTGTTCGAACAGTATTAATGCGTGTCACTGGATAGTTATTCTTTCAAACAACCTCCCCGAAATTAAATAAAATGAAATAATAGCCAATCGCACCTCGAAACTGCGAGCCGCTGTCGCCGGGCCCTTAAATACTGTTATTGATGATATGGGAATTGGAACGAATTGAGGAAAACTCAAGAATATCAGATGGATCCGATGGATCTCTACGATTTAATTTTCTCTCTCTCGGCCACTCACTCGGCCTTAAGGTACTGCTGACACACGTGCTCAAAAATAAGCATGCTTCTTTTGAGCATGCTCAAAAATCAACCGACGTACGACCAAATAAGCATGCTCATTTACTAGCACGACCTGTACACACGTGCTTTTATTGAGCAAGGCTCGAATAAAGCATGCTTTTAATCTTGAAATTTCTCTAACTACAATCGCCTCTTAAATATTAAATCTCCATAAATTTATAAAATAAAACAAGAATGCTCTTAAAAGATACAAATGCGACTTAGCAATACTATAATACTTGCATTACATGTTACACCACAACAAATCGCTATCGTATATTCTCATTAATTTTTTTACCAAAAGCTATAAAGCTATCGTAATATTCTCATTGAGTTTTTAACGTCAACTGCGATAACGAAGTGTAAGTGGTGATAGCATGCACTCCAGATAACCGAAGATAACGAAATGTACACAAAAACTAGATAAAATGCAGCAGCTGTGATACGGCTGCGGTTTTTAGAAAAATTAAGAAATTCTTGTACCTAATCAACAGGAGATATTCAAAAGGAGCTATACTAATACTACGGCTATACGGTTTTGAGTGGGTATTCAGTATTGCTTAGTGCTTATGTAATGAACCGTATCCAAAAGTCATTGGAATGTGTGAAGGATGATATGGGTAAGAAAGGAGTGACGACTGAGATGACGGATAACAGAGGTAGATAAGTAGAAAGATTGTGCCGACCCCACATGAAGTGGGATAAGGACAGGAAGATGATGATCATCCAAAAGTCATTGGATTTTTCAAAAGAAGCGTTTGTCGTGAACGCAGTCTAGGGTTATCTGGGTGTCGATGTCGATTCTAAACAGCAAAATCACGAGGAGTTTTACAAAGTGGATCCACGCTCACTTTAATAACTTAGCTGTGCTTCGCTCACGTTGGCGACCTCGCAAAAACTCACGCGGGTAACGCCAGTGATGCAAATATTGTTGAATGCCAAATTGAAAATTCAATGCGGATTCCACGGTAACTTAGGAGAATCTTATTAACGGAATAGTAACAGACGTTGATTTATTGCGTTTCAAAGATTGGCCCACTTCCCGGGAGTCTAACGAGACGAGGTTTAGACTTCTTCACAATCATTCAATGCAAATAAACAATTAAAAAACAATACGTTTCTATTCCACGTTGGCTTCCGTCGAACAAAGCGGCGAGGTCGCAAGGAGAGCGGTGGAGCCTTTTTTGTTGGAACACTTCACAGCGGATTGTGTAGTAAAGTAGTTAACATCCACATGCATTCATAATTTTGACCTAGGTTTTATTTATAATATATATAATATAGGTTTGCTATCGAAAGATTCTAATTTTGAATAATTTTCATACAGTTTAGATTACACCAATGCATGCTCTATAATATGAAATAAACTCAACAATTCCACATACAATATACAAAAAAAATACCATTCTTAAGACAACAATAAATTACAGTATTAGTAAAGTAGTTTAGTGTTACGTAACACTAAACTTCTTTTGATCATCTTATACAGGGTGTTAAAAGAAAAGACGCTCAGGAAACACTTGGTTGCTATTTTTCCTACTAACATGAAAGATGGAGCCTCTTTGAGACACACTTAAACTCCTTTCACCACAATGTTTCGAAAGAACTGGTGACACGAGAAGTGAGTGCGCTAAAGTGAGAGAGTTAGCGAGACTTCGGTTACCTCAAACACAATTCCGAAACAGTATCAGTATAAAAATACCTAAATTTGTTTATTTTTTAATTAAATCAACAGTCAGGATGTTGAAGATGAGAGATGCGACATTCTTGTTGTTCTTGCATGTTCTATAGTCTACGTCTAGGTAATCGATCGTTTATGAGATCATTCAATAATGCCGTACGTCCGTGCGCCGCGCGTCCGTTAATGTTTGGGAAAAGATAATCAAAACAATCTATTGTTTCAGTGTTTGTCAGTATTCTTCAACAATCTCATTCATATCAGGTATTTTTATATTTGCTTCAAACCTATCACATCTTACCTTTTTTTTTCAATCATGAATGTTAAAGATTAGCATTGGTATGTTGTGTGTTTAGGTGCCTGGGGTTTATTTAAAAAGTATCTAGTCTTTATTCTACACACACTAGATAAAAAAACTGTATCGCGTGAGTATCAATATAGTTAGAAAATAATTGGCGCGGTTTTGCGGGCTTGAAAATATTATATTTTTAAGGTAACTAATAATGGGTTAATAAAATATTAGTATATTTTTTAGCAAATACTTTTCACATAGGTACTTAATTAGGGAATTATTTTGTGTGAGTCGTACATAGCCCCTCAATTGGGTATAAACATGCGAAGGTTTAAATAATGCGATGGAATTTTATTACCTAGAGATAAGATTGTAATATAAACTACACACGTGCCAAAAACTGAAAATCATAAGAGTCCAAGGTTTAAGCAGGTAAAACCAGTGAAAAGTCACGCACACTGCAAACGGATATCAAGCAATCGTGAATAGAAATCGTTACTAGGTAAGGTTTTATTTTCTATGCAAGATTATGAAATTGAAATACCTAAAACCTTTCAGACAGAAGCTAGAATAGAAGACGACGAGACGTCGATAGAGATTAAGATACGTTAAGGCCTCAGAAAAGCAAGGTCTAGTATGAATCGGATATAAGCAAGCTCCCACAAAGCCATCACTTAATTTCAATCATAACTTCCTCAGTGCTGAATAAGATTGCTTCCTAAATCAAATGATAAAAATCACTGTAGAGTAGAAGCGAGATAAACAATAAAAAGCGAATTAGCGAGCTTCAGTCGAGTAGAAAGTTTTACAGATTTACGTGTAAGATTTATTGCACAAGCCAATATAATTAAGTGAAGTTAAAAGTTATAAATTAGGTTACACTCAAACGGAGGAGGTTAACATCTCGTTAGAAAATCTGTTAGTATTCTAATAGCGGTGATGAGTTTGCAACCTGTCACGTATGGAAAACCAAATACTGCTAAATGTGGGTATGTAGTTACCAAATGTAATACTAGGATAACCTCAGATAAATAAATAAATATTGGTGGACTTTTCACACAGCACTATCTAGCCCCAAACTAAGCCAAAGATGTTTTTTGACTCAAATGGGACGCCCTACCCGAAGAACCGACAACATCGATCATGAGGATAAGGGAAGTCGGTGGATGGAGAGGTCTCGGAATCGTTTTCTTAAAAATGTATAGGGGAGGCCTATGTCCAGCAGTGGATTCTTTCAGGCTATTGATGACTAAGACATTTGAGGGAATAGATATTAAAGTGCCGGGGAATCACGAGGGATCGCCAAAATAACCAATTACAAAACTAGCTCAGGGTATGAAACATAAACAGGAATATAGTGAGTAGGTATTTCGTGCTACGGAATAGTTAGGTGTCTGTATGGAGGTTCCTAAAAATGTAGACAACGGTATAAAAATGAAAGTGGTGCTCAAACATGCCAACTTTTTTGCTTAATTAAATAATCAGCATAAACTTTGGCCATTGAATTTCTAGGTCAAACCGTGTCACTGATAATGCCTACAAAATCTACAAATCATAATAAAATGATTAGTCTTGAGATTGTACGGGGGAGAACAAAAAGGGGTCAAAGTGTTTATAGTGCGTGATCTTTCATCTGTGTCATAAGATTTTAGATGCATTGAATACCATACCCACTAAACTTTAGCTACTTTTTAAACATTACCTTATGTAAACTAGTCCTGTGTCTTTTGTTATTAGCAATTTTGCAAAAGAATTTGAGTAATTTAAGCAGTACCTTTAGCAAGTTTTTTTATTTATTTATTTATTTATTGAACAAAATCCACAGCTCTTTGTATTATATAACTAACATAACACATAATAAATGTAGCTGAAAGCCAATAATGGATTTACATTTTATAGGCTAACTATAACAATATAAAACGACTATCACTAAATTAATTGAAACATAGGTACTAATGACATGACTGTATTGAAAGTGTGTATTGAGTGTGAATGTATGACTTTATATCTACGAAAATAAGTTTAGTATGAAATATGTAGCTGCGGTTTGTGGGTATGTATGTTTGGCCTCTCCTGATTACACTAGTCTCATAAGAGTCTGGGTTCACAGGAGAAGCCAGTGTGTGTGTACGTGTATGTGTGTGTGTATATGTGTGTGTATGTGTGTGTAAGTGTGTGTGTGTGAATGTGATTGAACGAATTACAAATGGTTTTATTTATGTAAGCAATAAAAGAACCGGCCAGCATCATCGCCATACATCCGCAAATATACATTTCGACCGTTAGGTATAACAACTCGATATCACTAGTTCCTGTCAAATAACCAGTAGGTAGCTAGCGATAATTTAATAATATCGTGTATTTCAGTTGTTTCGAACGACTGATTCGTTTTCCGTAATAATCACCTATATCGTTCGCTAATTGGGTTAGAAGCAAGGTACTTGCCGACATTAATGATATTTTTATGCTAAATCGAATACAAATTGTGAACAATAATAATGAATTCAATGACCGATATTTTATCAATAATAAGTATGTACTATAGATGTCCCTTTCTAATAATGATTCTTATTGAAAATTAATTAATACAATGCTTCATTTACGAGTCTAACTTTCTCTAGCCTATATCTCTAATCTAAACTATAATATAAAACTGTTAGGTACTCACAGCGATAGATAGAAAGTAAATCCGAAACAGAGTCCAAGATCTTAGATCTCACAATCACTTAAGTTCAGAAAATTCACATCACAAAACGTCACAGATCACAAAAAATAATGTCTAAAAAGTGCGGTTAATGTAATGAACGTTATTTTGAAAAGGGAACGCGGGAACCAGTGACAGTTGGGAATAAATATGGCCGCGCGTGCGCTCTCGACCGCAGCGAAACTTCGTCTGGCTTTAGGCTTGGCTTGGCATGAGCTGTAGAGTGACTGAACTGACTTCAGTACTATGCTATGCAGATGCAGTGTTGTCATCGATGCAGGACCACACAAGCCCATTAATACAATACTTTTAACTTTTAAGATCCCGCATGTTACTACACAAAAGACTATAATAATATACCTATTCTAAGTTTTTTTCAATGTTTTGTTTAAGTATAGAGGCATAGTTTGTTTATTGCTAAAAAAAATCCAGTTAGGAAATGTAGACTTCATCGCCAATTGGCGTAATTTGAAACTTCCTGACACTTTCTGTCAGAAACAATTTCAGCATTTCCTTTGTTCTTTTTGCACCCACTTTACCGGTATGTAAAATATTCTATAAGTTATATTTATGTTACCAATATACTTATATAACCACCTTTGGACATAATTTTCCCATGATCTTACAAATACCGTCTGATCGAAAAATTTTACGAATTGGTTGCAATACATCAACGAAACGGAAATTTTAGGCATTCCTTAGGGCACTTTTAAAATTAATTTCGGGCACTAGTAGGTAGCACCGTCATTATGCCACATGGTCACCGCAGGCGGATTCTCACGGGCTTCGAAGCAATTTTATTTGAGGCTTCACAGATTCCTTCGTAATTATTGTGTTTAGGGATGGTTTAGATTATAGAGAAATATCATAATTTTGGGATCGTCGATTAAAGTTCAAAAACCAATGCAAGAAATTAATTTGAGTAAACGTAGGAGAGAGACCTCTATTACAAAAAAATTATATAAAGAAAAAAAAGGTTTCAGTATTTGGTCCCTGCTTTGTTTCAAACCTTTTCTTTACTCTTCTGGGATTTGGAAACAGTGAACCAAAGTCTTCAAAGAAAAGATAATGTTTAGAACTGTAAAAATTTAACTTTTTTCCATTACCATTTCACTTTTGTAGCTGTAAATTAGCTAAGGCTGGGCAATACGTAGGTATGGGTCATATGTATGAACCGGATTTACGGAACTAAAAAATAAATAAACTAACCTGAATATGTGCGGTTGCCAACCGCGCCATTTCCCTCCTCAGCTGGATGTTCACCCTCTCTTTCGATTTAATTTCCTCCAGCTGTAACAAACACCTTCATGAAATATCGTTGCCTTATTGCTAAGCGACAAAACTAAAAGTGTGGGAAAACGCAATTGAAGTTTCGATTTATGCCAATTATGTTGAATAGCAATGACTTTGCAGGTGCCATATCGGAGAAACTAGAATAGCTAGAAGTAAATGGGTTTGTAATTATTGTAGAGCTCAATGTTTGTTCTCTGTCTGGGTGTTATATAATATTATAAGTATGTATTTACAAAAAAAAAGTATTATAAGTAGTATATCAGCTATCTGGTTCCCATATTACAAGCATAAGCTTAGTTTGGGGCTAGATAGTGCTGTGTGGAAAGTCCACCAATATTTATTTATTTATTTATTCAATTCAGGCGGGTGCGCCGCCGGTCCAATAAAGTTAGTTTGTGACTTTTTGTAGTTAGTGACTTCTAACAATAAGCCGACAATATATTAATAATTTATATTTCATATCTATATGGTAGAACATACATCTTCTTTTTTATAATTCTTGAAGGTAGAACAAGCGAATGCTACTTGAGGCATATATCTGTAATTTCACCACCCAGCAACCCCTTCAAACCGAATCACAGCAACGCTGCTTGGCGGAAAAAATAGGCGTAGTAGATCTTCCCCGGACGAGCCGAACACAAAAAAGCCTCTACATTTATTGCAACAGACTGGTTCTTCTGTTAGAATTCCTTGTAGCAACATCCCGAAACTGACACATTAAATGTTACCTATGTCATTTTTCTTTTTTTAAACAATCAGCTGATGGAACAAGCAGATCCCCCACCTGACAGCACGAGCGCCTGATAGAGTCCGGTTAGCGCCGTTAACATTGCTGTTACAATTTATAAAGGGTTCACGTTAGTATTTTTTGGGACCTACTAGACTAGGGCAAATTACCCTAAAAGCTGCTTCAAAGAGTATTGATCTCTCTAAAATACAAAACCCAGGACGAAGCGAGATAGTATTCTAAGCGCATGTAGGTTAATTAAATAAATATTGGGGAACTTTCCACACTATTAAAAGCCTATATTATTATATGACTTTGAATATACGGCTAAAAAGCAATGTAACTAGCCACTCTAAGAAGACATTTCAAACCATTATTAGGTATACCTATAGCCGTAGGTACGTACTCATTGGATTTATTAACGTTTACCTCAGCCAATTATAAGAATAGAGGTAATATTAGCCTAATCTTCTAATAATTATTCTTAAAATAATATGCCATTTTATGGAACATTGACTTATTGAATGCTCTTTTATAAAGAGTATAAGAATTTAACCACCGGTTTCTGAAAGCTCGATCAACACTCATCGGCTGTCAAATCACTTGCTATCTCTATCTAATTTGAAGTAAAAGCCGAAATAGCAAGTGACTTGACAGCCTATTAACTTTAGAAATAATTATATAAGCCTAATTTGTTAGTTGGGAAAGTATTGACATGATTTTTTGCATCAGTAGTGAGTGGTAGTTTAGGGTCAGAAAATGACAGGTTACTTATTATCCCGGTAAAATGAATGGTTCCCGTGGAATAGATTGCGGGGGGAGGCATAAATAAATAATTATAGGTGGACATTCCACACAGCAATATCTAGCCCCAAACTAAGCCAAAGTTTGGAATATGGGAACCAGATAGCTATCTGGTAAAAAGTAAAAAGTATTTAAGTAGCATATCAGCTGATATGCTACTTAAATACTTTTTTTTGTAAATACATACTTATAATATTATATAACACCCAGACAGAGAACAAACTTCTATGTTCATCACACAAATGTTTGTTCTCGGTGGGAATCGAACCCACAGCCTACGGCGCGCGGCGCAGAAGGCAGAGCTACTACCAACTGAGCTGTGAATGCTGTGTGTGGAATGAATAAGTGTTACCAGTTTATGGCACTGTGCGCGTGCGTCTCGCCTGGCGGCCTGCTCCAGCGCGGCGTGCTTGGCCGCCTGCGCGCGCAGCTCGGCCGCCCTCGCACACTCCGCCGCTTGTGCGACCTGCCAAAACAAACAATGGTGTCGATTCTGTTGTTGCATTATCCTAAACTAACCTAATCTGACAGCTCTAAAATCATAGCCGTCCTTCTTGTTTCGGTCTTTTAGAAAGGGATGGCAATATTTTTAGTGCTGTCAAATTATGTTAAGTTAAGAAAATTAAACAACAGAATTGATTGGCACCAATGTCACTAAGATAAATGTATTTCGCAAAAAATATAAACACCATTTTCACAGGCTAAGAATTCTCTTTTAAATGATTTTTTACAGGCACATCATTCGCCAAAAAAACCCGATTTATACAGAATCATCAGCTTTTTTCGGAGAAGTGTCGCGCGATGCCCTTGTGAGTAAGAAGTTGTATCGTATGTGGGTAAATTACCGGGTAATGGGTAATAGCTAATTAAAAGATTAATCTATCATTATCAGTATTGAGAAGAGAGAGGGAGAAAAAACTCTCTCTTTAACCTGCGCTCGCAACTGGCGCTAGATTTTGCATATTTTTATGACCATAATTCCAGTCGGTGACACCACCTCCAACTGGCCACACTAAATAATTATCAACAAAACATATATCTCGCTCGAGTAACGCCCACATAAACTGCTGACTTTATCAGTTTATCCAGTACCTATTTAAAACTGGTACAGAATGTGTATAGCTCATAGAATGGATAACCACAGGGTCCACAGGGTATTTCGGTTGAGACCACGAACGGGTAGATAAAGTGACCACATAATATGGACTGACGTCATTGTAAAAATGGAAAGAAGATGGAGGAAGGAGGCTGAAAATCATTGTGTAAATACATGGAGGAGGTCTGTGTCCAACAGTGAACTCGACTCATTCAGACTGATAATCCTTTTAATGATCTTTTTGTACTTCTTGAACCACATACCATACTATTTTCCTAAACAGCTTTATTTGCTTTAAGGAAATATTCATTTAGGTATCTATACACAAAAAGCAAACAACTAACTGTTGACAAGTGACGCTATAGAGGTGAGGTGCCAGTGGCGATGAAGAAGAAGTGGTAGACCTTCCCTGAGGGACCTAAACCTAAAGTGGATGCTTAGCTTACTTCTAACTTCGAAACCCATCAATTAGGATAATGAACACCACCTAAAGTCAATATTTACCGAAGCATAATAATGTTTTCAAACATTCAATAACGTCGTTAGCAACTTTCAGAGCCGGTGACCAACATCGAACAAAATGGCGGACGAATTAAAAAGACCATATTTTTCCTTCAGCCCGTAATTGACATGCTTTTATTAAACAAACAAAGCATGTGTGATGACATTCGCGCTAATGATTTCAAACGCTCCATTTATTACCAAAATGGCCTTAAACTCTACAGTTTGGCGCCCAACACCGCTCCCTATAGGACGCGAAAATGAAAGTATTAGTGCTTTTAATTCTCCTATCGTGTTACCAGACGTCATCCTTGAGTACAAACAACATATTATTCCGAGAAGTGTTTGAATACAATGAAAAGACAGCCCGAAAAGCCAATTTCGCGAAAGAAGTCGTCAACAAAATCTATAACGCGTTTAGCCAATGGTTTTTCACAATCACCTTCTGCGAATTCACTTACTTCGAAAACAGAATTCTTGAGTACACAGAGACCTATGGCTATGGATACCCAGTTCTGCTCCTCAATGGCTGCCCCGACTCCAACAAAACCAGAATAAGACCTCGATTAGATAAGCATGGCCAGACCGCATACCTGATAACTTCTAATGATATCTCAATAGATGGAAGTGAATACGCTGTAGAAACTCTCAAGAGAACCGGAGTCTTCAAGCCAAGAAGCGCGGTTATATTCGTTATAAATGAAGTTGTGCAGATCGATCAATATTATTATCACACTGTTAAGAATCATTTCCAGTTACTCTGGAGCAGAAGCATAACAAACTCTGTTCTCATTCTGTGGACTGATCGCTTGAAAATATACACATACAACCCATTTTTGGATGAGGTTCAAGATATCACTGTAGTGAAAGACATCAGTCACCTTCTGGCAAAACAGTACTTCAATCTTTACGGGTTCGGATTGAAGATAAGCGTTTATAGAAAAGTATACGTGTCTGATGATAAGGGGCCTGTTCTGTGTGATTCAAAACTAGCCAAAACTGTAATAAGCTTACTAAATGCTACATGTGTGCCCATGGTACCTAGAGACGGGAACACAGTCGGCGATCTTCTAGCAGATGGAGTGGCTACTGGCGTTACGGCTGATTTGATTGATGGCTACTCAGATCTAGAACTTAGCTCCAGAATCCTGAAGAACTCTTACTACGGATATATAGATACCACTTACCCATTTACTCAAGACCAACTATGTTTCTTGGTCAAAAACTCTGAGAAACAAGCTACGTTCACCACAACTATCAACTTGATATCAAATTTTCTGTTATTCACGTTTTTGTTTATTTTGATTACTAGTATCAGTCTCGTGATTGTTGTCAGAAAGGTCGAAAGTAATATCTTCAAGATGGACAATAAGCAGACCGCTGGAGAGACTACCATGGATTTGGTGAAGTGCTTCATCAAGCAAACGGTCGATATCAAGTTTCGGGGTCCAGTTTTCAGACTTCTTATATTACTGGTCATAATCTACTCATTAATCGTGGACTGTGTTATCGATGTAAGTTTGATATCTAAAATTTAGTAGGGTAGGACTTTAAAGACTGTACTAAAAGATCTATAGAAGATTAGAATCGGGACGTTCTTTCTGTTTTCCTGTTTTCATAAATTATCTCACTTTGGTTTCAGGGTGTAATATTTTCTGCACTATCACGTACACGGTTCAGACCCGACATAAATACTATGCAAGAGTTGGTCAACACCAACTTGACCGTTGGAGTACACAACCGAGATGTGAGACTGTTCAATAGAAGCCTCTCCCCTGAATTTTACGAAAAACTGGAGAACAGAATACAAGTTTTCAACGATCAGAAGATAAAAGAAGTTATAGATAAGCGAGAGTTCCAGTATGCAGTCCTGACAAGGCAGTCAGATGCAACCTTCATTAGATCTAAACCAGCAAACATGCACAATGGGAGAGGTGTCTTTCACTTGGTCCAGGACTGCCCAGTCCCTTGTTTTATTGTCTACGGTGCCCGGTATGGCTGCCCATACCTTCCAAAAATAAACTTCATACTGACACATCTGTTCCAAGCAGGAATATTGCAGCACTGGAGTTCAACTAAAGAGTTCTCACTGCAGAGAAAAATCTCAGCCGAACAAAAACAAAGAAATCCTTTAAATATGGACAATATAAGAGAAGTATTTTATGTTCTGCTAATGGGGATGTTTTTAAGTGTCATCACATTTGTAGCGGAAATTGTTTGTCACCACAAAACTCTGACTGACCTTAAGCTTTTCTTGAAGACCCTTGTTGGCAGACTTCAAAGACTGAATTTCTGTCGTTAGCTTCTTAGCTTCTACGAGTCTACTGTTTCCTAATTCCTCATCTAGTCTCTCAGGTTTTATTCGTAGCTGTTTTTCTAGTGTTTCTTCTTTTTTTCTATATTCAGTCTTCATGTTTCTTATTGTGCTGTCATGCCGGGCTTTCAGTGCTCTGACCTCGCTCCGCTCGATGTCGAGCGATTTCTTCAAGGTCGCATTGTCAAGTCGTAACCTTTCGACGAGTCCTTTTAGCTTGTTTAGGGTTACTTCGTCGATGGTTCGCTTGTGTTCCTCCGGGGCGGAGATTTGACTGCTGGCGGTCGAAATGTCAGTAGACGCCATTATGACGTCACCGTTATTCGTTGTTCGGGAACGTGTCCCGTCGTCCGCGGTCTTTGCCTCGTACTAAGTACGGATCGCTTCAATGTCGCGTTCGTTCGATACTTGTGGTTTCTCGGTACCGGGTCGGGCTGATCCTGAAATGCGAAACATGAACTTATATTAATTGGAGCACAGCCAAAACTCAATGCGAAATGAAAACAAGATCAAGGAATGACACGCCACTTAAAAATCGATCAAAAGTAGTTTCTCTATATTTTCCTAGGAAAAGTTGAAGATAGGTTTTATAAATAAATTATTTAACCCAAAAAATTCTCAAAGCTACCAGAAGTAAGTGTTTCATCTTCGTAGTCTTCTAAGAAAAATTTTCAATCTTACTGGGTTTTTAATCATATTGTATTGTTTAAAAAGAGCAATATTATAAGTAGGTATACCACCTACAAGGATGAAAAAAAATGCAGTAAGTAATACATATTTATTGTTTCCGGTAAACAACAGCAATAACTATTTATATAAGTTGAGGTATCTCTAGACCGTCTGCAATGATCTGGAGATAGATAGCCTGCTTTAAGATACTCTGTTTCGTAGTCGTGCTGATGGGTAGTAGTCTGCTTCGTGTTGGTTTTGAAAATTTTGTAACAGTTTTCGTGTTGTATAGTGTGAGTGAACATAGCTGATAAACTGTGTTGAGTTATAAACCGGCGCGTCCTAATTCTAATCTGTAAAGCAAAACGCAGGCCGATAGAGTTGTATCTGGATGAATTTTAAAACAGATCAAATAAAGTAGGTCTTTGTACCCATTACCATACCGTTTATGTTTATCTAATGAGAGTAGATACCTATATACACCAACATACTTTTTCACGTAAGTCCCTACTGAAACGAGCTGGCATGAATTGAGCAACTATTGATTTCATACAAAATGTATGTACTTAAACCTTTGTAATATCTATGCGTAGACACCGCGCTCTAATAATAATTTATGATTAAATATGTAGGTAGGTAATTGATTTAATTTATTTCTATTGACTGTAGGTATTTTTAAATAGTAATATTGTTGACTGTCTCTTTTTTCCTTTGTCTTTCTATATATTATCATGTAATCAAAAATATTGCACGCCTAGTTTTAAGTAGAATACATTGGACATTATTATAATTATGTGACATCTTCTCATACATGTATTTATGCAATAAAAATAATTTGACTTTGACTAAGTATGATATTTTTTTTACAACTAGTTGATGTAACAAGCAGATGGCACACCTGCTGTTAAGTGGTTACCATCACCTATTTTCATTTTATTCGCCCATGGATGAGGCCTATTTGAAAATACAACAGTTATCACTCACTAGCTAATATCTGACACGAGGTTAATAGCCGGATCCACACCGGACGATCCAAATTGGATCGGCGAACCCGCGCTCCGCGATCCAAGATGGAGCGTGGATCGTCCGGTGTGGACTTCAGCTATGCCGATCCGCTTTATGCAACTGAGGCGCCTTTGAGGCAGGCCAAAAAACCAACCAAAAAGGGATCAACCGCGGGATCGCGCGCTCCAATCGTGCACTTCGATCACACGCTCGTTACGTCCACACCGACGACTGCGCCTTTCAATTCAATTCAATACTTTTATTTCAGACAGTAGGTACATACATACGTCCATAAACACATAAAACACAAATAAAAGGGTTTCGATCGCGCTCCCGCCGCGCGCGATCGGAGCACGGATCGTCCGGGCAGGATCTGGCTAATAAACACGATTGTATTTGAGAGGCTGACAACTACGATGAAATATAATTGAGGCTGACAAACGTAAAATTACATCTCGCTCGCACTGTACAAAATTTTGTAAGAGTTAATATCACGGTATGCAAATCAAATTAATCTAAAATTAATGAATGATGAATTTTTATACAACAAATTATCTAAGCACCTGCTTAGTTATATGTCTACCCACATTAGGTAAGGGTTCATTTTATAGACACTAACATTAAAATCTTGGACCTCTGTTTTGCAAATTTTTTTGAGGTCACGAGAGATTGATCGTCCGCAGAGTTAGGTATATCCTCTAATTGGCTCAATTGCAAACGTCCTCTGCAGTCTCCTGGATAAATTGATCCTAATTTGTATCACATTTCTCAGATATAGCAGCATACTATCTCATCTGCATGTTATCTGAATGTTTTTGCAAGGTAGCTTTTTCTCTCCAACAACTTTGGTTACCAAAGTTGTTGGAGAGAAAAAGCCCAAGATCAAAGCCCAACCGGCTACTTAGCACTTGACGCTATGTAGCGCGTATGACTTTCATAAAACCTCTAGCACAAATTACGGTTGAAAACGCATCATTCAAAGAGTATTAAAATTCCTTGATTCAAAGCATCAGTTTATGACACTATAGGTCTTGGATGAAGTTAGTATTCTTCTTCTAAGCTATAGGTAGTAACGCTTCATGATAATCTATACAGGTCTAAAGGCTGTGAGGGTTGCTTGCACCAAGGAATTTGAATACAATATATTCCTTGGCTTGCATAACGATCGCTAAATCTCAGACCAAATAAAATCATTAGGTCTGAGCGCTAAATGAATTCAGCAAACCCATAACCGCATTTAGGGAGCTACTTCCAAAGAGCGTCTTGCACATTAGCTTATTACGGTCAATATGTTTAATAGGTAGGTACAATTATCAAATATATTAACTAGTGGCTCTGAGAGCTGTAGACCTCGCGAGCATACTAAAAGTGAGCTATTTGAGGAATTTAATGTGCAAGTGCATTTTCCGTTTTGTGACTTTTTTTTGCATCATCTTGTGTATAATGAGGTCCTTTGTGTTTCTCTCAAATTTGATTGAAAACCATCGATTGTTTGATGAGCTATCCTGTTCATCATGCTGAAAATCCTTATCAGATCTTCGCCAAACTTTTATGAGACCAACTTATAGTTACTACCTTTCAAATAAAAAAATAATAATTGAAATCGGATCTCATTTGGTGGAGATATCCAGTATATCAAATAGCCCCCTTTTTGCCCTTTTTTTGGGGGAAGTACCCCTCCAATCAAAAATCCCCGACGACAAAAAAATTCTAATAAGTCATATAACCTGTGTACCAAGTTTCGTCCAGATCGGTTGAAAAATGCGACCTGTAGAGGAGCACAGACAGACAGACAGACATCCGGACAAACGCATTTTTGGCCTATGTGGAAACTGAGACGCTTCGCTCGCTTCGCTCGCTCGGTCAATTAGACGGTAAAAAATGCGTTCGTCAGCTCGAAGAAGCAGTGAAGGATTACAATAGTGACGTCAAACTTCATTGAAATAACTGAACCGCTACGTAGAGGCGAGCTCTGGTCTAATAATATCTTGTCAATGCTAGAAGGAAGTCGGGCGACTCATATGCATCACATTGTTTGCGTGTAATGGAACGTAACCGGTGACTCAGGCAACCATTGAAGATCACTGACCTATGATGATGTGTATTGTGTACCTATCTAAATAAGTACATACCGTAGTAATATTTACTTAGGTATCTGCTAGATTACCCACAGATATACGTATAGGTAATGGTACCTAAGTACCAGTGAGACAATCGGTCAGGGTTCAAAACTAAAGGTTCCAATTGTTTTCACGACAGAAAACCTACATTTATACCTAGATATAGGTACAGTTATGCATGTAAAGTAGACCATAATTATTATAGTACTTCATGCAAATATACATAGAAGTTTTTCATTTTATAGTCGTGGGTATTTTAGGTGCGTACCTACTTGTAGGTATATTACAGAATTTACAGATCAGTGATTTTATCTGTGCACGACCAATGTAAACACTTCTATGTAAACATTTTTCGGTGCTTCACCTACTTCACCTCAATATCGCCTTCTCGTTGCTAAGCAACGCTCTACCAAACATATACAAAATTATTTTCAAAAATAGAATGGTCGTTGAACTTTAATCCACCTACCTCTACACCACACCATGCAGGTAAGAGGTAGGTAGATGAAACAGCATTTTCATTTTTGCATTGCAAATAAGGCCTCATTCGCACGAGAGCTAAAAAACCGTTGCGTTAAAACTCGGCGTTGGCGCTTTTAAAAGGTTTACGAAGTGATTGTTCATACGAACGCTTTAAAATCACTCTTGTCTCAGCTTTCGCTTCAGTAAGATGAAAATGTTTTCTACTAAATTACTAGCAATAGCAATCTGTGTATCTAGAAGGCGAAAAAAAAAAACAAAATGCATTCTGGGTACACGTTTTTAACGGACGTTAAAAAAGCTCTCGTGCGAATGAGGCCTAAGTCAGTGTTTCAATATAATTTCGCTTTAGCGGTGGGTAGGAGGTCTAGGCTCTCCAACTTTTTGTAAAAACAAATAAGTAGGCAATTTTTGTAGAACTTCATAGATTTCCGTAATTATTAGGGTACGCTTAGGTGTCAAATAATTACCTACGTTTGTGAAAAAAGCAGTTGACCTTGCTACAGACACATTCTAAAAAAAGAAATTAGGTATGCCGCCTACTTAGCCATATTCAAGATTTGAATTTTAAATTTAATTCCAGTGCCCACAAAAATTATCTAATTTTATCTATCAACCAGTTACATCCACTTGACATTCGACATCAGTAATTTTATTCTTGCGCTTTTTAGCGCAAACTTATTTTATGACCGAAAAATCCACATTATTTCTACGTCACAACTAAAATGCTACGGCCTTCGACACGATTCTGAATGTTTAGTGGCTCGGTGCCAGTTTGAGTGGCTTTCAGACTTTCAGAGAATTCACGAAGCAGAGAATAAATCGATCACGGCTGGCAAGCAAGAGCAAGACCATGAATTCAAATGGTTTTATTTTCAAACTGCATTAAATTTTTGGAGTCTTCTTTTCTACATTTTTGTTGGTTACGCTTTACTGGTTTATTAATTTTGTCCAGTCATTCGTCATTATATCTGCCCGAAAATTAGGATGCTCAAAACAGATTGTAAGCATGCTGTATTTCTTTTCAGCAGCGTCACAAACACCACTAGAAGCGGTGTAAGTAGACTTCTGAGCACTTACTTGACTGTTGCTTTATGATTTGTTGTATGTGGGTAAGTACTTACCTAGTTACAAACAACAAAAACTTTCATCGGAGAATGTCTCGTGAAACTAGAGAAATTGCACAGTTAGTTCGCAATGCTAAACAACCTGCAAGAGCGTTGTTTATTATCGCCGTGCGCTAATAAGCGCTTGTGTACGTTTATTATTCAGTCAATCTCACTCAACCGATCTCAGTCAATCTCACTCAGTCAATCTCACTCAACCGATTTCAACCCTTCTTTGATAAATAAGTAACTACCTAGGTAGGCACTACCTAACGCGTCAATCCAAACTGCATAAAAACGTTCTATTTTTCTGTTATTCATTTAAAATTATGGAAATGTATGATCTAATTATCTGTCAGAATCTGACAGATTTATGTCAACAACCTTGGTTAATACAAAGTAAAAAGTAAATCGATTTTCCTTGATTGCTGATAATTAATATTCATGATATATCACTACATAGTATAAAACAAAGTCGCTTTCTCTGTCCCTATGTCCCTTTGTATGCTTAAATCTTTAAAACTACGCAACGGATTTTCATGCAGTTTTTTTTGATAGATAGTGTTTCAAGAGGAAGGTTTATATGTATATACATGCATAATATAGTAGAAAAGCAATGTGCACCCGTGCGAAGCAGGGGCGCGAGGGCGGGTCCCTAGTTTGGTATAAAACGACCTAGCTAGGACTCATAGAAAATTATTTTTATCACTTTTTACAAGCAATGAAAACTGAAAATATGACTTCCTGACATCTATTGGCGAGTTATAATATTATGATTTTTTATGCTTTCAGTAGATGGTGTTGAACTGAGCAAAGCCAGATAATAAAACTAAGAATTGAACCAGTGGGTAACTTGCTACACGTACCATGTATTGTAAAAATAGGGAGGGTCGTTACCCCAGGGCATTGAGTCACGCGATTCCTCAAATTTTGTAGACTTCTAATCGATATGCTAACTCACAAAAATGCAGACTATAGTCTGCAGAGGTTGTTCTGGCGTCTTTCATAAAGCGTATCGGCGAAATCTGATTTCAGTCAACAACAGCTGGAAAATCATCGAGCGAATACATTTTGTGAAAATGTTAGTACCTTCTCATAAAGTAATTTATATTTGTAACTAGCTGGTACCCGCGACTTCGTCTGCGTACTTTTAATCTCTTCATCTCTTTTTTTCGCAATAAAAGGTAGCCTATGTTCTTTCTCAGGGTCTAAAGATTGTCTGTGCCAAATTTCATCAAAATCGGTTGAGAGGTTTAAGCGGGAAAGCGTAACAGACAGACAGACAGATAGTTGGGATTTAAGTGAATAATTAGATTTTAACATTTGTCAGTTTTTTATTATAATTTTGTGTTTTTTTATCATGAGTATAGGAGGATACCTCATGACATTATTAATTATAACGATATAAACATCTAGCTGATGTAACACGCCGATGACCCACCTGATGTTAAGCGGTTGCCTATGACAAAGCATTGTCTCGTAAGTCACGCACGATAGAAACGTGCTCTACAATGCACTGCCCCGCGTCCGTCAGCTTGAGCAATACAGATGCTAAGCCTCATGACCTTACCTACCTGCGTATTACTTCGACTTCGGCAGCAATGCACACTCTTCAAACGCGCTGCTTGGCAGCAGAAAAAAGCGTGGAGTACCTACCTAGGTACTTCCCTGGACAAGCCCTACACAAAGAGCTCTACAAGGTACCTATCCCCTAAATCGATGGAGGTTTGTGTTTAGATATCTATGCTGGGTAAAGTAATGGTTTGTCAGACTAAAAATAATGCCCTGTGTATTCGGCTCACCCTATAAATTTTACTTCCATCATCAACGTTAGTACCTCTGTCATGTTTCAGAAATAGATTTTAGTGAATGACTTACATTTTTATACGTCTATGACGACAGTCTACTGTTCATTAGGTTTATAAGTAGACCTGCATGGTTTTTTCGTCGTCATCGGCCTTTATAGAAGTCCACTGGACAAGGAACCGTCAGCTGCATTACATATACGAGTACAATGTATATTTATGATTGCCTGGCCGGGGTAGGTTAGGTTCGAGCCCCACATACCCCCTTACCCCTATCGCGGAAGGGGAAATGCGATAGCATTTTACATAAAAAAAGTAAAAAAAGTAGAGATCAGAGGGGGTATCTACATTCTTTGGGGATCGAAGTCGTCAAGCTATTTTTAAAGATACCTTTTCTTATAGGTATTATTGGTTCTTTAGGTGCGTGCGGTGCATTATACTTATAAACACAACTACTCTTTATGACTTTACTTCTCTTTCGGATAATCTCTGAGCAGTTTGGCCTTGAGAAATTCTGAGCATAGCTTGTTCTCCGCTGGCTGCTTCTTAGTCACCCTATATCAGTGACCAGGAATTGAGGACAATCGCTACAGTTTCAGCCTTGATTGTTTGTCTCAGTTACTGGCAACCTTCTTATCTAATGAGCTTACCATCCTAATGCTATTCTAAGCTCAGGTCTAGACGCCTGCCATCGGTAAATTAGATACAATTCTAAAGCAATAAAGTATATATTTGATTGTTTACCTTTTTAAGAAAGAATCCAATGTTAATGTTCTCCAAATTGCACAACACCAAAATATCCGAAACTCACAATTAAATTCGAACGTTTCGAATCGCGTTTCGCCGTTTCCCGCTCGTATATTATTTGGAAAATTGTTTAATTAATTAGTATCACGTGGTATTTTGGTATTTAACTTAGTATTAATAAGGGTTATTTTTGTTTGTTGCGGGAAACGACAGGCGGACCGCGCGGAGCGGACGTCGAGACTGATAGAACGTTTAGTTGAATAGTTGTTTCAGTGGGCGGTTGCCGCCCAGGCCGTACAAACTGAAAGTTATTCTGTATCGCGTCCGTAGTAAGTGAAAGTTATTCTGTGGTCGGACCTTATTTACTCTTACTTGAACTGTGACTAGCCAGACGTCGGCGTCGGTCGTCGCATCTAACTAGGTAGATAAGTAATTAATAATAATGCATTGAAATATTTCGAGCATTACCCATTACTTATATTTTATTTTAATCAGAAATTAAGAATTCTATTTAAAAAAATATAACTTTATTTAAGAAAAAAAAAAACAGAAATTAAATAGGTAAACTACCATAATATGTACACGTAATTTTCAGAAATAGCCATGCTTACATCCCCGATTCACCGTCACAGATGCTCTTGGATGAAGTATAACATGTTCTATGCAGATGCTTTATAGCAGGGGTGGCCAACTTAATTAGACCCAAGATCTACTGTTTACTGACGAAATCCTGTGCATTTTTCATTTAGAAACTCATGTGGTCCGTTTGGTTGAACAGCTATTAAAAATCAACTTAGGTACTTGACATACTAAAAGTTTTTTTTTTATTTGACACGATCGACTGGGCTAAAAGCTGCGATCGACCCGTTGGTCATACATACCTACCTGCTTTATAGCAATTAGTAAAGCTGCATTGCGATGCGGTGCGGTGCGAGACTGAGCGATTTAGAAGTGATTGACCTATAAATAAAAACGTCTTTACAAGAAGAATTGTTTACAGTTCGCCTATAAATAGGTTAGATGCACGCACGCACTTCTTTGGGTCAGATATACTCACACATTTTAGTCTCTAATAATTTAGGGGAAACATGCCCGAATCAGAAATCATTTTGGTATTAGTATGTTTGGTCTTATGTTTACCTAATACCAAAATGATTTCTGACTCAAGCCCATTTCCCTTATATTATTGTATTATTTGTGTTCGGACAGTATTTATGCGTGTCACTTTAGAGTTATTCTTTCAAACAACCTCCCCGAAATGAAATAAAATGAAATAATAGCCAATCGCACCTCGAAATTGCGAGCCGCTGTCGCCGGAGCCTTAAGCATACCTACATAGGGACATAGGGGCATAGGGATATAGGGACAGAGAAAGCGACTTTGTTTTATACCTACTATGTAGTGATACTGAAGTGATGATTCAGAACCATAGTTCGGTAGGTAAGTAGGTACCTACTTAAATAATACACCTACCTACTGGACAAAACTTAAAGGCCTCTGCCGTAAGAAATTTTTCTATTCGAAAACTGAAAAAAACTATATTTTTTAAATAATGTCTGCGAAACGGATCACTTCTACATCTGTTAATATAGGTACCTATGTGTGAAACGGACTCTTTTAAATAACTACTAAAGATTTCTTGAAGATATGAAGTGAATCATCCAAGATACCGATTTATCAGCGAGGCGACGCAACGGCGGCGACGCGACCGGCGACGACGACTAGCGATAGTAAGTCAAATTCCTTGAGGTATGTATATCGGACGCGACCGTCACCGACCGGTGGTCGGTTGGTGCCAGACCGAGTAGCAAGACGTTCTGTTTCACGATTTTCGATGAAGTCAGAGTTTATAAGTATTCTTGACGGAATATACAGGAATATACCAAACAAATGTTTTTTTCAATACGCTACATACGGTACAGAGACGGTACTTACACGTTGTAGTTTTGAAATGCGGAATGATAAATAAATATTGTCTATCTATGACATCCGTATCAAAAATGCGTACAACGAAACGCGCTCCACGTATTTTTTTTCTTTATTTGCAATTTTTTTTTATTTTGACAGATGATTGATAAAAAAAGTGGCTGCCTGCCTTACCGTCTCCGCCGATTGCAATTCCGTCCTTTTGCCACTCCTATCTACGAATAAATCAAGTTTCTTCAACTGTTGTATTTCTCGGGCATTGTAGTGTCGTGGATCGTGAATAGCAGTGAAATGGCCTAGAGTTAAAAGTGATCCAATCAAAATGAGTCGGTCGGGTCGCGGTGTGTTTGGGAAGCTGTTCGCTAAGAAGCAACACAAAGACAGAGATGAACGTGCGACGGAGATTGGGATGCCAACAAATGTGAAGCAGCATATTCATGTGAGCAAGAACTCGGAGACTGGACAGTTGGAAGGGCTGCCTGGATCGTGGCTGAGACTGCTCAACACTCAGATTACGCCCGCAGAGCAGCATGAGAACCCAGACGCGGCCATCCAGGCCGTCAAGTTTCATATGTACACGATCAAAAACCAAAAAACAGCTGACGAACCATTCAAACCCTTTGTCACCCCAGAAGCCATCACTGAGGAGGATAAGGAGATAGAAAAGCTCCTAGACCACAAAAATGCTCATCAAAGCCAAGACTCGGATCTGTCGATCGGGCAAAGCAGCGAAGAGGAAGTTATATCACCCGATAAGTTTTCAAACCGGCAGACTATGCCAGCCTCACCAACCAAACACATTATAAAAAAGAAAGATGCTATGATTGATCTTAGTGCTGTGGTTCAAGATTTAACGCTAATCGGTGATGACCAAGAAGAAAGCCCAATACTGAGGAAGAAAGAGCTTGAATATGCAACACTGAATGATGAAGAAATATATGATGAATTAAGAAAGATATGTAACCCTGATGACCCATATGACAGGTTTATGAGGGTCAAACAAGTTGGTGCCGGTGCCTCAGGTAAACTTTTGACAGTCGGGCGACCTCTGTGGCGCAGCGGGCGAGAGTCCGCCTGCGACGCTAGAGGTAGCGGGTTCGATTCCCGCCTCGGAACAAATTTGTGTACGATCTGCAGAAATTTGTTCCGTTGGTCTGGGTGTTTTCTATGTATATAATAAAAAAATATCTATCTATGTAAGTATATAATGTATTAAATATATCAGTGATCTAGTACCCATAACACAAGCTTTGAGTAGCTTACTTTGGGGCTAGATGGTGCTGTGTGGATTGTCCAGCATTATTTATTTATTTATTCTTTAATTCAGGCTAGGTATCTGAATCTATTAAGTACTTCATACCACATTATGTGATCTACCAACTTAATACTGCTAGTGTGATTGATATTCATTGCATTGCGATTTTGACAAATACAGTGATGAATAGCAGGTAAGGAGGGACTATCTAACATTGTACTATCTTTATTACCTTGTTGTAAATATAATAATGGTGCCTGCAGCTTAACTCTTGTATTACTTAATAGGTAGTTATCCTTAGTATTTTTTGGGACAAAAGCATCCAGCTTGTAAGTTATGAGGTGTAAATATAATTTGAGATGAGGTAAGTACCTATATTAATACCATGAAAAAAGGTTCATTGCAAAAATAAATAGGTAAAAGTACCTACTTATATTACTGTTTTGTATGCTGTCACATATGGCTCAGCTTATAAAAGTTACCAAATACCTAATTGCAGAACTGTATTATTGTGACAGGCTGAAACCAAATTATGCAATAGTTATGTGCACCCTAATGTGTTCGTAGAATGGCCATTGTTAGACTATTCTTGTTATCTTATATTTTAACAATCACCACTTTATCAACAAAAATACTTGTTAAAATAAGATTTGTCTATGATTATTTAGCTGGATTGATTCTATACAATAATAAGTCTAAAAAACATTTTGTTTTAAAGATATTGATTAAGAAGGAATTTGATGAAAAAATACTTATCTATTAGTTGCAAGAAAAATTAAAAGGGATAGGTAGTTAATGGCAGATTGAAGTCTAAACTAAAGTAGGTAGGTATCTAACAGAATAAAATGTTTTAGAAGTTCTGCTAATTGAGTACCTACATATAATTATTTTAAATAAATAATAAAATAAATAAATAATGCTGGACAATCCACACAGCACTATCTAGCCCCAAAGTAAGCTACTAGCTTGTGTTATGGGTACTAGATAACTGATATACAGAATCTTTTAATTTACATACAAGCAAGCAGTGTGTAGTGCCATGTGCTAATTAGTACCTAGCTATTTGTAGCTAATGAGAATGTTGTCTCCATTACAGGTGTGGTGTTCATTGCTATTGACAAAAAGGACAACTCAAAAGTCGCAATAAAAGACATAGACCTAACCAAACAATCCAAAAAGGAACTTATACTCAATGAGATCAATGTCCTGAAGGGATTCAATCATAAGAACCTTGTGAACTTCCTCGATGCATTCCTCAGTTGTGACAACCTCTGGGTTGCTATGGAGCTGCTAGACGGAGGCTCTCTCACTGACGTAGTCACGGAAGTTGTCATGAAAGAGGGTCAGATCGCTGCCGTGTGTCGCGAAACTCTCCAAGCTATCGCCTTCCTCCACTCCAAAGGCACCATACACAGAGACATAAAATCAGACAATGTGCTACTCGGGATGAGCGGCATTGTAAAGGTCACGGACTTTGGCTTCTGCGCGAACATAGTCGGCGACGAGAAACGGCAGACCATGGTCGGCACACCTTACTGGATGGCACCAGAGGTGGTCACGAGAAAGCAGTATGGAAAGAAGGTGGATGTGTGGTCACTGGGCATAATGGCCATCGAGATGATTGAAGGCGAACCGCCGTACATGAAAGAGGCGCCGTTGCGAGCTCTGTATTTGATCGCGGCTGTCGGCCGACCCAAGATACCGCGGTGGAAAGACCTGTCGCCTGAGTTCCAAGACTTCCTAGACAAGTGTTTGCAGGTGGATGTCGATTTGCGAGCGACGGCCGACGAGCTGTTAGCGCACCCGTTCCTAGACTGTGCTATGGAGCTCCGGACCCTCACACCGCTCATCAAGGCTGCACAAAAGATACTCCACAAGACCATTGACTGAAACTGCTAGCTTCCATTCCTGTTTATTTTTGTAACAATGTATTCACTTTTGTAGCTGTTTACATTTTTGTACGTACAATAAGAGAAGTGGGTGGTGCCAATTTGAAGTGTATTGAGTGTTATGCATACAATATGGTTTGATATTTTGTATCAAATGCTTTGGAAGAGGGATCATGAATTGTGTTAGATAAGTGCTCTATACAGGGTGTGCGGAAGGTCGATGCAAAGCCGTGAGGGGGGGGTAGGTCACCTCCTTACGCATCTATTCAGGCTAGATTACCTATTTTTTTTTTATTATTATTTTGTGGATACAGATGATTGTTTTGATGTTTATCGATTGAATACACATTATGCTAGGACGCAAACAAATTGTTAGGCACTAGTAACTGTCTGTTTGAACACGTAAGAATGAACGAATAAGCATATGATTTTGGTAAATTTTTCAAAAATCATGGATATGATAACTCGGAATTCGTCAACACTGGACTAAGGTAATCTAGCCTGAATAGATGCGTAACGAGGTGACCTACCCCTCCCCCCCCCCCCTCACGGCTTTGCATCGACCTTCCGGACACCCTATATAACTAGATTGTAGGTACAGTTTATGGTGTTCATTTATTTAGCGAACAGTCTTAAGATATTTATTTTGACAATATCCAAGGCTTGCTTTGCTTGTCTTATCAATAGGCTCATATACATAGATATGGTATCTGCTACTGATATAGATATTCAATTTTAGACATCACATTGCACTGTAGTAATCCCTACAAATATGAGTATATAATCTTGTATGAGTTAAAGTGTACAATTATTGCCATAAACATTATTTTATTGGATGTAGAGTCAAATTGTAGTTACTTAACAAATTCTGTCCATGTTGTTTATATTTTAAAATTTAAATTAGCATCGAATTTCTAAATATCTTATAGATTTGTTTATATCTATGCTATCATAAATATTTGAATGGTTCTATTCACTCAATATACCAAAAATGTACATAGATGATTGCACAATATTTTAGCTAGTCGTTATTTTGCTTTGTTCTATTTTCTATACTATAAAATCCAATGTCAATAACTAATTCCAGTTATGTAAGAAAATCTACTAAATTCATAAGATTCCATAAAATTTTCCATCATGTTCACATTCCTTATAAATTTAACTGTGTAAGATTTAAAACCAAACTTGAAGACTGGAAGTGTATTAGAATGCTAAAGTTCCCAGACAAACAATAGACTGTCTACATTTATTTATACTCTAGAATCTAGATAAAGGCAATTTTGTGCTTTTGTGTTAAAATGTGTGCTAAGTATTTCAAGGGTTTCGGTTTGTGCTATGTTATGTTATTTTAAAATGCATTTTGAAGTCTCTTCACAAAATATTTTGATTTATCACTTATTTCTATGAGATTATCTTGTAATTAATTTATCAGTATCGTTCTAAGTAATGTATTAATTTTGTAGCCATATTATTTTTGTTACAATTTATTTTAGTATTGATTAAATTTTAATTGTTGTGTAGCTTCAAACCACCATGAGTGCCTGTTTTGAAAACTAGCGTATGATGGTTAGGTATTTGACAATACCTGAAGCAAAGCTTAGGCTTACTGGAATGTCGCTGTATAGACAAAATATAGCGTGTTGGTCAACCAGTCGTTTTATACAGTTGGGCCGCGGATCGTGAAGTAAGCCGCAGCTGAGCGGCAAACAATTTACGACCTAATGCGGTACCGACGTTTCTGTATATATATATTATACGCAAGCGTTACTACCGCGTCCATAAGTAGACAAATAGTTCGCCACCCACGCATGAGGTAACAAGCAATAAGCGAATGGTTGATTTAGTTTAGTGTATTCAATAAGGATAGTCTTGGGTAGTATTATAGGCATTGTGTGGTGAATCTAGGTAGGTATCTTGCAATCTGCAAATTTTTCCATAACGATTTGTATGAAATGACTTTTAATGGTCATGTTGTTGATATCTAAAAGAAACTTTTTTAAATACTGAAAAATAAGACAATATAAATTACTTACAATATTTTTAAATAACAATATTTTTTAATAACAGTGCTGTGTGGATTGTCCAGCATTATTATTTTTTTATTTATTTTATTTAACTTCACATTACTTCTTTAATACTGATTCAACAAAGTAATGCACTGTGTATTCATACAATGAAATATTGTAAGTTGTCTGTGTATATTCGAAATAGGCACAAGAAATCGTGAGTCAAATCAGGTGCCTTTTATTCTCCAAAGCATTATTTAGTATTGCTATAGGCATAGTCGTAAGCATATAAGCCACAACGAAGAATATGTACATGTATTATTGCTCTATGCTTAGCTGTAAGAATATTTACACACCAATGACACTTTTTGAACATTTTATTAGAAAATTGCCTATTAAATTATTTTTGTAAAATTTAAATGGTTTTGTTTTTATAAACTCAAAGTGTCCATCTGAAAGTAATATACTACTTAAGTGGCCTGGAGTTGTGTATACAGAACTCGCCTGCGTAAGGATACATTTTATGAAATTTAATGAAATTTTCATGATAAAAATGGTTAGTTCGACTCCCCTTACGTCGAGTCTGAGAGTATTGTTCTTTCAATATATCTGTGCGAAAAACTCGACATAGGGGTAATAAAAGCGAGAACTTTCTAGGCTCGACGTAAAGGGCGGGAACCAATCATAAAAATATATGGCCTCTATAAGCGCTCGTAGTGTAAGACGATTGCTGATGTTTTTCACGGAGAGCCGGTTACATCTGCGTGTAACGTACCTACTACGTCTCCGTTGGTAGAACAATATCCGTGAGTCGGGGCAGCATAGCTGGTAGCTATGCTGCGACGCGCGGACATTTATTAATGTTTGCATCATCTGCAAACATTTTGTGCCACAGACACAGCAGTGTGTGAATGCTTTAATATAGATTATGGTTACAGCTTAACATCAGGTGGTGCTTGTTTGATCAGCATGTAGTATACAAAAATATGTATTTCTGGCTGGCCAGGCAAGTGCACTTCAGAACTAAAAAAATACCTATTGGTACAAAAATAATAATTACAAGAATAATAAATTACGTAATTTATTAAGCTAACAACCTTACGCCCAAGAATCAACAACAAATCTTTTATCCTTTTCCATATCGGTCATAATTTTCTCAGCTTCCAGCTCACTTTTCCCACTATTGAGTAAACACTTTGACAAAGTGTTTTTTATAGTGCTAGTGAATGTGTCAAAATCACCGCATACGAATATATACGCATTTGAGTCCATTAGATCGGTTAATTCTTTGCAATTTTTCTCCAACGAATCCTGAAACAGATGAAAAATTCTTCAATTTTTAAATTACAATGGCGATCCAGCAAGTGTAGAGGTACTGGCATACGTATTTGTCTATTAATGATGCAATTAATGATGGATTGACCTCAAAGGCGCCGGCCGGTTAAACCGACTCAGAGTAACGCGACGAGTGTTAGACAAAAACCAATCATAAGGCGGCACGGGACGGTTTTAGAACAGCTCTAAATCTACTAAAATGTAAAAAAATACATGAAAAAAAACGAAAACTTTAAAACTGAACAATACTCGAGCGCTGCGTAAAGACAGAAACGTAATTAATGATAATTTTCTCGATGAAAAAAAATCATAAAGATGACACTAAATCGATATTTAAAACATCCATTACTAAGAGTTTTTCTTGAAATCATGTCAAAGTTATATCGAAAGATAGGGATTCATATTTACTAGCTGTGTGAAAAAAATTTAAAATTTCGTAATTATTAATCTCTGAGAAGAAAATCTAACGAAATCTAGCTGTTCAAGTGCTCGCGCCGAGCAGCCAGTACCCCCGAGGCGTCTTGGAGGTTGGAGGTTCTGGGATATCCCCGCCTTAAGGGTCCGGTGACAGCGGCTCGCAATTTCGAGGTGCGGTTGGCTATTATTTCATTTCGGGGAGGTTGTTTGAAAAAATAACTCAGAAACACGCATAAATACTGTTCGAACACAAATAATACAATAATATAAGGGAAACATGCCCGAATCAGAAATCATTTTGGTATTAGTATGTTTGGTCTTACATTTACCTAATACCAAAATGATTTCTGACTCAAGCACATTTCCCTTATATTATTGTATTATTTGTGTTCGAACAGTATTTATGCGTGTTTCTTTAGAGTTATTTTTTCAAACAACCTCCCCGAAATGAAATAAAATGAAATAATAGCCAATCGCACCTCGAAATTGCGAGCCGCTGTCACCGGAGCCTTAAGTCTACTCTAGTCTCAGTCTTAAGTATGCTTATTGCCTATCCTGTGATAGGTTGGATTTGCGAGTCATATTAGCTCTGTGAACACGTAATTTAGCTTCGTAGTTATGTTTGCCATTGACGTATACGTCTCGGAGGACATCCTCAGGTTAGGTACCTGCTTATAACTTATTTAACCCAGGTTGTTATCCTTATGTAAGTAAAAAATATTTCCCCCTTCTTTGTCAAAAACTACAACGGAGATTATGTTATCTAACAGACCGCATTACTCTGACATGGTAAAAGCCGCCGTAGATTTTAAGGGAACATCTACGCCTTTTCAAATAATTACCTGTACATGTCTTTCTCCGCCCTTTTTGGCTGAAAACGCAACATCCAGTTTCTTGATAACTCCTTTCGCTCTAAAGTCATTTAGCTCTTTTTCATAAATATAATCAACTTCCGGGTCTCTGCATCCGAAAAATAACCAAACATCACTGGTTACATCATCCGTGTTTGAGGTTTTATACATTTCCAATTCTTCTAGAAATCCTATAAATGGAGATATCGCAGTCCCAACAGCGATGAAAACTAGTGGGTTTTTTTTATTATCTGGCAAACAAAACCCAGTGGTGTTCAACCTTAAATAAATAGGCACTTTGGCTGTATCTTCATCATTTTCAATTCTTAGCCTGCAGAGCTTGTCTGTAAGATTGTCTTTAAGAATCATGGTTTCTAGCCAACCTGTTGTCAAGCCTTTCTTAAAAGGCAACACCGAGAAGCATATCTTCAAGATATTTGAATCTTTCAAACCACTGTTGACAATTGAGTATGGTCGCGGTAGAAGCTTCGGCAAATGCGTCAGCAGAACTTCTATCGGCGGTTTGCATGATTTAAAAACTTTGAATAATTCTAGTAAATTGAAAGCATTCTTTCCATTATTTAAGACATATTGACGGTAATATGGTGCACCTTCTGTACTACACAAGTACTCCAGCATTTTCCTTTCTCTATCATCTTCAGTGTATTTTGATAGGGCCAATAGAAAAAGCTGAAATAATACCAAATTTGTATGGATGGATGGACCCTTTCACACCGAAACGGCTGAACGGATATAGAGATAGATTATAGTCTGGAATAGCACATAGGTATTTATCGCGTACGAATACCGGGTTAAAATCTGCGCGGGTGAAACCGCGCGGCGCAACTAGTTAATCTATAAGTATACATGGTATAAAAACAGCAAACAATTGTTTTATACTACTTGATATCTGCAAGCAGATGGCCCACCAGATGTTAAGTTGTGACCATCAACAAAGCATTGCCTCGCAAGTGACGCCTGATATGAATGTGCCTAATGATGCATCACCCTTCATCCATCAATAGGCATACTAATGTTGTCCAGCATTTTTTTATTTCTTATTTAAAACAGCAGAACATACTTGTATGAAGAACAAAAAAAGAATACTAATATACCTACAAACCTTTTTTAAAACACACCTAAAATCGACACAGTACTTCAGTACATTACTTAAAGTAGATTTGACAGGAATGTGAGCTGGAATCTTGCCTTTCTGGCCACTCAACACACTCAGTGAGTAAGGGAAATTGGCCTGTCTCACCAGCCCTAGATGGCACAGAATGAAAGTCACTTCATCATCTTTGTTTTCCGGGACCACACCAATTGTATCTCCAGCTTTGAAACTTAAATTGTAGGACTGAAAATAAAAAAGAGATATGTTAGGACCCCTCTCGGGTAAAGGCCTCCTCCGGACTCTTCCATTTATGTGACACATCCAATTTTCCATTTTTTTGGTTTATTTTTGAACAAAATCCAAAATACATGTCATATTTTTACATATTATCTAACAAGACTGGTAGAAATATTTCAAATGTAGTTTTTTTGTTAGCTTAAATTAACACTACTCAAGTATATCACTAACAGCCGGTTTCTGAGAGCTCAATCAAACATAACTGGGTGAATCAACTTTTAAGGCACTCCTTTTGTGTCCCTGTCATGCAAAGAGCATAAAAATCCTAATTTCCTTATAAAATATGTTTGTTTTGATGTTAACGTAAACTTAGATCCTTTCCTAACATGCTAGTTTCATAGTATTTTATAGTTAATAGGAAAATTTTTGACTTTATTATGGTAACTCAGCAGAACATAAGGACTATCCATACAAAAAACATGTGTCCCCAGGCCTAGATGACGATACAATTTAGGACGTATCTTAAAAAAAAGGTATGAATGCACAGCCTTTTTACCCAATATTATGATTCAGAAAAAGATAAACTTACGTTTAAAGTTAACATTTATAAAAGTTTGACAAATATTTTATATTTTTCGTGCATCCAAACTTTTGTCCCAAACTTTGATCAAAACATCAGTTCTACAGAGTTACCGATAAAAATTCATGACCGTTATCAAGAGATGACGCCTACCTTGGTGTCATCTAAGGCGATTATTGTCTAATATTTAGTTGGTATGATCAAAAAATCTCTACCTAGCTTTACCGCCCCCCCAGCCTAAATTAAGTTCTCAGCTGGTGCGCATAGGTTTATTGTCGCTCTACAGCGTTGCAATGGATATTTATGAGGCACCCTCGTCACTTTTTCTAAAAAAACTCGTTAATATTAGCTTAGATGTCGTGCCCCACTGCAAAACCTAAAAATAGATAAACTTGTGCAAATGTTAACAGTATATTTTCATAATATTTCGATGATTTATTTTTTATTTTTAGTTGTTTATAATGTTGTCAAAGGAGTGTCTTAAAAGTTGATTCACCCAACTATCAACATTGAATATAGTAGGTATCGAATGCATTATAAGGTGTTTTTGGATAAACTATAGCAATCCTTGTACCTCGGTTGAAGGTTGGGGATAGGGGGGTTGCAAGACTTGCAATAAACAGTGCATAATATGCAAGCATACATACTTTCACATCAAAGGTCACTTCATAAACAACTTTACATTTCTCATCTGTGCCTGCAGGATCTATGAGACTTCTCCAATGCAAAATAGTGGGCTTCAGCACAATACTGTTCGCAAATGGTAATTGTAGCACTGACTTGTTATGAACCTCATCCAGCTCCTGTAAAATAATAACATTTACATAATTCTAGAATAATTTAGTCTACTAATTAATTTTGTGCTCACTTTTATATGAAAAATAAATATTTGTATTTGAAATTATATGGGTAATGTAAGTAGGTACCTATTTTGTACTAAGCTCAGATTTCATAGCCCTCCCTGCAAGATAAAATTGGTTGGTACAATAGAAAAACCTCAGAATGAATGCGTATCCAAAAGTTTAATTTTTCAATTGGTTAGAGGTATGAATAAACAAAAAAGTTAATTATTTGACAGCTTTAGTGTTTGTATCTTAGATATATTTGGTCCCCGCACAAGGACAAGCCTGTGTCGCGGGAGGATCTGATCTGTATCTGATGGAAAAGAGTCTTAGAATAACTTACAGCATTACTGTCGTACTTTATTGCCAAGATATGTTTTTTGTACAAAGGCAGCGTTGTTGTGCCCCCGATTATCTTCTCAAGATCTTGTAAGTCCCGCAAATCAGTGAAATTGTTTGCGCTCATGATTATGAATCTTCTTTATTCTCTTCTTGTATGAACTGTCTTCATCGTGATATATAGTCATTGATTCAAGTTAGTTTGAGTAAAATATAATAAGTAAACAAACATTTTATTTAACCCGCTCGCACCGCACACCGCACCGCACCGTGTCGCATGCCCGCGCGCGCGCTGAGTATTCCTCTGAGTAATGTAATGTCAGTCATCCATCACCTTCACCGTCGATGTGAATTTGAAATAGGATTGGCAATATTGGCATGACAGCTGAAGTTGGCAGCCAAGATGAAAAGAGATGAGAGCTCAAGCTTTAGGCCCCATTCACATGAAGCATCAGAGGCGGTTACGTGTTGAGGTGCGAAAACGCTAGCAGTACATGAACAAATTCAAATTCAATTTATTAATATCAGTACAACATTGATTCTTTTCCTGTCATCTAACGAAGCAACATAGCATTTTCATTTTAATTGTTTTTCTAGTGTTATTTTGAGTTGTGTAACTTTGGTGGTATTTTAACCAACATTACTTGTGGTCTTAGCACAATGTGTAAGCATTTGGAATGAAAGTATATTATGTGATATCGTGATTTGACCGAAAATGTTTTGAAGAAATTGCCACCATTTTCTTCAAAACAATTGACTGACTCGACTTTGGACTGACGTGACTAGAAACTTATCTACAAAGAGTATAATCTCTGAATCACTTGACATTGGCAAGATTGTCTATGACAGGAGCCATAAAAAGAAGAAAGAAGAAGAAGTACAACATTACAGACCAAAGTACAAAGTCTTTGTTACAGACCACCTTTGTTGTCCTTTAGGACTATACTTATAAATCTGTGACAGACCACGTCCAATGCGCAATGCGTTATGTTAAAATAAAACTGTTTACAAACATTAAAATATTGAGATCAAAATTAGAGGTACCTGCTAAAAATAGATAAAAATAACTCTATAAAAAGGGAACAGTAAACTACATTGTACCTACAGTTTAGTTTTCAGTTTAATTATGTATAATGCGAAAATATCAGAAACCTCACAGACTTGTTTGCTATCCCTGTCTAATTTAAAGTAAAAACTGAAAAAGCAAGTGACTTTACAGCCGATTGGTGTTGTCGAGCTTTCAGAAACCGGGGGTAAATTGCATAGATCATTTTTTTGCGCCTTTGGAAAACTGGAAACAGAGGTTATTATATTTCGTCAAAACATTTTTGTTAACTTCAGATTACCTAAGCTACCGCTGGGCACCATAGGTCTCAAATACCAAGGAATTTGAATACTTTTATATAAATAAATAATAATAAATAAATAAATAAATAAATAAATAATGCTGGACAATCCACACAGCCCTATCTAGCCCCAAAGTAAGCTACTCAAAGCTTGTGTTATGGGTACTTTCGTACACAAATTTGTTCCGAGACGGGAATCGAACCCGCAACCTCTTGACTCTCGCCCGCTGCACCACAGAGGTCGTCATGCACCACAGAAGTCGTCTCTACTAGTTCAAATACATTCGAAAAATCATCAATAAAACAAAAAAAACAACGCCTTTAGTTAGACCCATCGATAACACAGTCATCGGTTTATTTGGGTCATACCCCTAGTTGAGAAGTTAATGTATATGAGATACGCAACCTTATTAAAATTAACATTAACATTAACATCATGTATGATTCACAGTCTATTCTTGTTCGACGATTTTGCATTTTATACACGGTTATTATAATTTACGATATTTACGGTAAGCGAGCGTGAGCGCCACCATCAGCTTACCGTTGTAAACTAACTCTCGTTTCAGCCGCGATTTTAGGTACACACCACGCCTTAAAAAGATAAAAACTTACAAAAAAGGATTGAGATCACTATAAAAAGTAGGTATCTAGAGATAATCTCATAACAGGGATAACAGGTACATAGGTACATACTATTTTAACATCTAGGTACTAAAATTATTACCTATTTGCTAAATTACTAAATTACTTAGGTATTTTACTCTCACAATACAACATAACAATCACAACACTACTACTCTCACAATACAAAATAACAATCACAACACTACTACTCGTACAATCTTTCTCTTTCAGTATCGGGACATTATCGGCAAAAATGTCTAGTTGTGCGTGTGAGGTGGTGAGGGCATTGAGGTGTTGTTGACTCCTACAGATTGGAAACTGTTGGCAAGCCACGGTGCATGTAGGCGTTACCGCGAAAAGAGGCACTCCCTGGGTACCCCAGTAGTCAAGGAGTAACGCTATGGTGTATTTTAAGGCAGATATTATTATGGACTATGTATAAGATATAGGTGGGTGGTATGTATAAGAAATTTGAGCTTGCTCAAAAAAAGGATACATATTTTGAGCATTTCAACCGAAACGTACGACCAAACAAGCATGCTTATTACTAGTAACGCCTAGTCACACGTGTCAATGAGCAAGGGTCAATAAAAGCAAGCTTTTTGAACCAGTCTACGTCTGTGTAGGTACCTATAAGTTTTAGACGCTCGTTACGTGTGTGGTTGAGTAGTGAGGATATACCTAATAGCGTAATTATACTAATTATCTAGGAATTTGAATTCGTAAATAAACTGCCTTTCTCTTCAGTAAAGGTAGTATAATCAAGATCGAGCTTCACTTCAGGTAAGCTCGCTTGATCATTCAATAAAATCGGAAAAGAAAGTAAATAGATACTTATTAAAATCATATGTTTATTGTTTTGTTATTATGGGTTTGTAGTACCTACTTACTAGGTACTCTACTTATTATTTTGTTTTCATTGATGCTCATTATCAGACACTGAAAAATCAAATTTAACGCATTAAACAAAATAGCAGTTCATAAATATTTGCAGGTATACCTCCGTGCTTAGTAGGTTTAGGTACAACAGAAAACTTACATTCAACAACAACACCTCCATCCTCTTCTGGGTTATAGCCCTCCACACATTCGGGACATATAGTAGTGTCACATGGATCTTCTGGTGTTGTAGGGAATGAAGGCATCATTTCAACTGGAGGGGGCTAAATCGAAAAATTTCTATCAGTGGAAGTCTGTTACGCTTTCCCGCCTAAACCTCACAACCGATTTTGATGAAATTTGGCACAGACAATCTTTAGACCCTGAGAAAGGACATAGGCTACCTTTTATTGCGAAAAGTACGCAGACGAAGTCGCGGGTACCAGCTGGTTTAGTATGTATTGAAAGTCACCTACCTCAAGACGATATAAATAGGAGAGGCGACAAGGATCCCAAGACGAACATAATGTTGCGTTATGCGTCATGTCTTTGCGTGGCTCGTCGCCAAAATAGTCGAAAGTTATAACAATGTTGTTATCGATCGCACATTTATCCAAGAATTCTTCAACACTGATCTAAAACAAGAAAAGTTTTTGGAAAACGGTTACACTAACAATTTCAGATATAATGTAGGTTCGTAATACTCTTTTTTTTTTAATGCTTTCGGTATTATAAAGTTTGTTTAAAATACCGAAAACATTTGAACGAATGTCTTTTTAAAGCTTTATAAGATTAGATTGGCGGATTAGTACTTTATATGTTTGTTTCAGTTAATTTATACTTAACAATGGAATTCCGCAAAGTCACGGCTGAATTAATAAATTATTTTAAAGCCATGAAAGGCTTTAAAATAATTTTCATAATTATGTAACGCTGAGAAACAAGTTGTCCGTTGACCGTTGAACCACGTGAGCTGCGCAGTTTTTTTATATGAAATGAGTTTTGCTCTAGGTATTGAATAACGTGGTTCGTCAGAGGATATTTTATTTATTCTAGGTATCACTTACTTTGATTTTATACCCACAATCCAGGGTACCATTCTGAAAATAATTATTCTCCCGTTCTCCATTACCAAGACAGAACATCCAACCTTCGTGAAATGAGAACTCTATAGGAGTTATTTCCGCTTCAATACATGGGTCTATTGGAACTGGTATGGAATGCTTATCGTACGTGCATTTACGTTCATGTATATTAGCTTGGACTCTATAGGCATCCAAGTCAGGTTCGGACCCATGAGGGCATTCATAGTAGTTTCCTGTGATAAATAAAATCAATCATTACATTGCCTAGGCCAAATATTAATTCTCTTTGTTACCTACACATCATGTTTTGTATAATGTTTTACCATTCTGTATAATATAAATAGATTTCTTGGTAGAGCTGATGACCGTTCTGATTGTGAGGCCGTTACCACCACTCTTTATATTTTCCATCAATACTTCCTGAGCTGCCCGTTGTTCTCTAGACCATTTCGCCGCTTCCTCCGCTAAAATTTGTCGGCTTACTTTTCCTGGTGATTGGGTCGACTGGAATAGTACATTGTTCACCGAGAGGAGAAAGTGACCGATTACCGTCGAGGGTGTCGTTTGAAGCCCGAGCCGTAGGCGAGGGCTTTAAAACACCCGAGATCGGGAATCGCACTTTCTCTCGAGTTATACATAGTGCTTTATACTACACCTACGAGGAAAATAAAAAACTAAAACTGAATCCTCAAACAACACACAAATTGAAAATGACGCCAATGGCGTCTGCAATTTTCACATGTTCTTTTTTCAAATTGTTTATCCTGCCGCCGCAGGGTCGCACTGCCAGCCCGACACCATCCAACACACAGCTAGTGGCCAGTGTCATTTTGCGAACTTGGAGATAAAAACTCACTGTAAAAACTTTTTGGCTTTTGATATTTAGGTTACCGGCGCATAGTCTTACCCAAAATTAAAAAAGAAAAACCACGTAAGAAATGGATTTTCATACACTTTTCTCTCCCGCTCAGATGCGTTTTCTCCCCGCATATTTGTTCGATATGCAATGACGTACTTTCTACCGTAAATTTGATAAAGTATCAAGGTACTTTCCAAGCAGGTGTAGTATAAAAATAATTATTTATACCTAGTTTAAAAAAACTTTAAAACGTTAACTCAATTTTATAGGTATAAAAAAGAGGTCACCTGAGGTGGATTTTCCAAGATGACGTGAGGTCTTCCAAGAGTATGCTGCCATATCAATTGAGCAGCTAGCTTGTGTTTGGAACTATGGTGAAGTGGTTGAATCTGCAGGATCCCGTACCATGCAAGCTCTCTATACACACTGTCAGGCAGATACCCTGTCTAAAAGAAAATAATATGGATAGATTATTAAAATTATTAATTAATTTGCTTACTTTATTTTGATCTATGTAAAGAATCTATGTAAAGAAGTTAGGTACCTCGTATCATTTCAATGGTCTGTAGTTCACTGTATCGCACTAGGTATATTTTATAAATAAAGACTCTCCCCACAACTTCGAGCGCGTCCTAATACAAAAAGTACTGAAAACTGATTATCACAAAAACGCAATCGCAGAACGCGCCTGTGGGGGAGAGGCTTATTTTTATTAACTATCTACTTATTTTTATATAGGAAACTCTAAGGAATATGGTTAGTTTATATGTAGGTAGTACCTAAGTTGAACTTACCGGCATGAAGTCCATATGCCACTGAAAACATTTAATTTGTATCAAGACATACCTAAATCATTACCCATTGGAAATAAAAGCAGATGCTAAATTGTAATGTATACGCACTTCTTCTTCAGCTGGTTCCTTTTTGAAATAAGCTTCTGAAAATTAATAAATTTTTTGTATACATTTTCATGTCATGTATGTGGGTAGGTAAGGTAGGTACTTATTTAGAATTTTATTTTCTTAGAACTTATTTGTCCTATCTTTTCTACATACATACAAAACTTAATACATGTAAGTTTCTGTATATTTATTTACATTATTGTGTAGGTAAATTATGTGTTAATAAAAAGTCTACTAATTATTAATTACCTTCTTCATCACTTACAAAATCAGAGGTCACCACATTGATCTGAGAAAATCATTGTTTTATGATATAAAACTCTACAATACTAAAACGAAAATGCTTAAAATAATCTAGATTTATGTCTACCTATCGCTAATGTAATTAGAGATATCACTATATTTTCACTTACCATAAATTTTACTAAAATGATAGTTATAAAAAAACAGTTATGCGGGGATAACATTTTACAGCAAAAATATTTTTTTAAACGATTGGTAGTTATTTCCATACCTTATCTACTTTCGAGCTTGTTAAAACATTTCATTTATCGTTCTCGTTAGTTTAATTTAAAAAGTAGTAAAATAAACTGAGCTACACCGTTGCTATGGTACTTACATAACTATGCTTCTGCATAGTATAATTATCATCATTGTTTCCGACTTTAGGGTACCTACCTGGTATTTATCATTCAAATCTATCTAATCTACAGGTGTCCCAAAAAATAGTGTCAAGCTAAAGTCCAGAGATAGATCAACCCTTGGGGTACCTGAATCACCCCCAAGTTCCGCGATTTGTTATAGTTTTCGAGCTATGAATGTTTTTCCGAATTATTGAAAATTTTCAACTTGAACAAATTAAAAAAAAAAGATTGAAAAAATAAAAAAAATACAATTTGGGTACCCGGGTGACTTTCGCTTGAAACCATTTTTTGGGATACCCTGTATAACAAGTCTTTTCATGAAATTTGGTATGCAGGAGGTTTCGAGGGTGATAAATCGATCTAGAACCTAGGATTCATTTTTAGAAAATTATGAATTACTAGTTGCGCCCCGCGGTTTCACCTGCGCAGATTTATATCCCGGTATTCCCACGGGATAAAAAGTAGCTTACGTGCTATTTCTGATTATAATCTATCTCCCTGCTAAGTTTCATCCAGATCTGTTCAGCCGTTCTTGCGTGAAAGAGTACCTAACAAGCATCCATCCATCCATTCTTATAAACTTTCGTTTATACTATTATTTTTAAGCTACGTCAATAGATGGCGTTGTTAAGCAACAAAAACCACAACACACAGTCTTCTTCTTTCTTCTTTTTAGGGCTCCTGTCATAGACAATCTTGCCAATGTCAAGTGATTCAGAGATTATACTCTTTGTAGTTATGTTTCTAGTCACGTCAGTCCAAAGTCGAGTCAGTCCAGTCAATTGTTTTGAAGAAAATGGTGGCGGTTTCTTCAAAACATTTGAAACATTTTCGGTCAAATTACGATATCACATAATACACTTTCATTTCAAATGATTACACTTTGTGCTAAGACCACAAGTAATGTTGGTTAAAATACCACCAAAATTACACAACACAACTCAAAATAACACTAGAAAAACAATTGAAGAAACAAAATGAAAATTCTAAGTTGCTTCGTTAGATAACAGGAAACGAATCCAACACACAGTCACATTGCTTAGGTCATACAAGTTAGGGTAGTGTGGTAGCCGAGCGTCAAATATATTTGATTAAAGCCCACTATAGACGGCTAGGTAGACGGTATAGGCATGATAGTATGGTGACATGACAGGCGGATACTGTTTTTGTGTAGTGTGCAATAATGTGGTTTGTGTTGTGTGTGTGTGCGTGCGATGGTGCGATGGTTCCTCCTTTTAACCATGGGTAACTCACTCAAATATCATGATCTGCAGTGCATCAGCTCATTTATAGTCTCGAGCTGGAGGAGGAAACTTCAAAGATTTCAAACAAGCACGAAGATATGACTTTGGCTACAATTAACCTTTGACCTCATTATCCATCATTTGAGGGGTAATTGAAAGTCACCCTAACCTTACCAGTCTTTGTAAAATAAAGAATTTTATTTTGAACCACCAACATCAGGTGGGCCATCTGT
This sequence comes from Plemyria rubiginata, assembly GCA_963576535.1. Taxonomy (NCBI): domain Eukaryota; kingdom Metazoa; phylum Arthropoda; class Insecta; order Lepidoptera; family Geometridae; genus Plemyria; species Plemyria rubiginata. The sequence continues at coordinate 1,926,601 of OY754916.1, read as the reverse complement.
ATATGTCATATTTTTAGTAGGTATGGTCAGTTTTACTAGATTCAAACAACTATCCTATCCTAGCTAATTTGCTTAGTTATAAGTGCGAATGATGTTCATATTTTGTGACTAAATTTCGTAATAGATAGGGAATAATTATAAATAAACAAAATAAAAAAGCCTGTTTTTTCCATAATAAGTTGTAGGTACATGTGTGTTTTAAATTTTCACTTTTGTATATAGGTAGAGTAGATACTACTAATTATAAATAATAAATACTAAGTATGTACTTCACTAAATTTATTTTATTCTAACAAATTATGTTAGATAGGTTACCTAGCATGCAAAACTACTAACTTTTTAAGAAGACTTTCGTGGGACTTTCCGAAATTAGAGTAGAATGACAACTACAAAATAAATTTAGACATAAATATACCTACTTTCTTATGTCAAACTAAATTCCTACCTAGTTTGATTGACATGGATTAACTAATCTATATTTTGACTTGACGTGATGCTACATTTTTTATTAAATAGGTATCGCATTTTACTATTGTTTAGCGTTCCTAAACGGGAAAAATCCTTCAAAAATAATGAAAGCAAATCATTGCTACCTAGCGCGTGAGTGAAGCTACCGGCAGCCTAAGAAACCCTCAACTTTGTTAAATGATCCTTATTCACCAACTGATGCTACAGAAAATCTTGATGCAAACTATTTACCGCCGTACCCACCCAACAACAAAACATGCTTTTCTAAAATGAACCATGTTACTTACAATTTATTCCTACTCCACGCACAGATATTATTTCAAATGATTCAACAGACAAATCGTCCGTATGCGTATTAAACCACTCAATTACACAAAACATATAAGTAACTCAAACGGCTCAAGGTTCTGTTTTACAATGAAACCACTCTCTGAACCGTTTGAGTTGTGTTCATCATTTTGTGTTTTGAGCTGGTACAGCTCAACAGTTCTTGAGTGGAAAAATTGCTGCATTGCAAGTTAGACACTATTTCTTAGTAATAAGAGTTCAAATTCATTTAGCAAAAAAAATGATGCGAATGGCTTTTTTCTGAAATAGTCCTTATTTGTATAGGGTTAAAATGTATATTACACTGGCATATCCTAATAAAACGAGTGGGAGCTGGTTTTTGAGCAGGAGCCTTATGCGCTATGACCATTTGCAGCACGAGCTCGGCTAAGACAAGGCAGCCGGCGTCATACGGTCAAAAAAAATAACACAAGTTTTTACAATAATATGGGTTGGGATCTCTTCTTTTAAGTTATATAAACCTGTATTAGAGGAGTCCCCTCTTTTCTGTGGTCTTAAAGTAATTAACGGTCAGGGCAAAGTATCTCCTATGTCATAAAGAATAAAGCCCAATATCAAGTTTTGACGTTTCACGATTTGGGGCAAGGAATCTCCTTGGAATCTCCTATTGTCATAGCATAGTGAATAAGACTCCTGCTGCGAATGGGGTAGAGCTGTAATGAAGCACACACAACGGTGTGACGTGCTGCATATGCATGCGTCTGACTCATTCTACCCCACAGAACACATATATTTCTACCCACGGTTATCTTGCTTGAAGGATCTTTTCTTTTTGGTATTTGTTTGTACATCAATAAAAACTGGGCGTGCACCTATTCACGGCGAATTTTACTAGATTATTTAGAAAAAATGAATACCCTTGACAGGCAACTAGCTGATCTTCGGATCTACGCGAACGAATTGGATGCGAAACTACAAGACGATATAAACGCCTTGAAAAAGAAGCCTTCTATTCCACCAAAAAAAGGCAAAGCGCCTTTGCCTCAAATACCGCAAAGTTACACTGTGAAGACTGCGTGTGAGCCTTCCTACTCCTCACGGCTTGAGTACGGGAGTAAGGCCAGCTCTACGTACTCAAACTTGGTGCCTGTAAAGAGTTGTATTGTGAGGAACTCGTCTAGAAGTCGCAGTGCCGATGTGATGCTGTACAGCAACCTGCTGCCTCCGGGAGGCACGAACCACGTGTACTCCAACATGATGATGCAGAGGAATTATACGGAGAGTCTATACGGGGATCGCGACTCGAGGTCTGAGGTGTCCAGGATTAGTGAGCTGGGCGCACAGTCTAACTATAGTGAGCTGCGGCGACCAGGGTCTGCCTACCCGCCATCTTCTGCCTCTGTGAATGCACAGGATTTCTCCACTTATGGTTAGTCCATTTTTTTTAACTTTCCAACTTTAATACTTGCAGAATTTATTGCTTATTCCTGTTACAGTTTGAGTAAGTGATGGAAAGTTTGGCCATGTAAGACTAGGACTAACTCCTTTGGTACTAAAACCTGCACCCATAAAAAAACAAGAATTAATTATTATTTTTATTACTAGGCAATTTATTCATTTCTTTATTGGCATGATTTTATCATTAGGTATTGAATTCTTTCACTAAAGGCATGATGGGGTGTAGCAGTAGGTACTTATCCCTTAGATTCTAAGATCAAAAGATTCTAAAAATATCATAGATCTGATATTACTTTAAGATGTACCTAGTAAAGTATTCCATATTTTTGGAAGCTAAGTCTGGTTTGTTGTATATTCTTTATTATCAGTGATAAACAAATAAATACTGGTCATACAAAGTAAACCTTTCCCCTGCATCCACATCTTCATCATGGGGGGTGCTTGAGCATTGCTGCCACCAACCCAAAGTCCTGCTCCGCTACTTTAAGGAGCTGGGCTGGCTGGGGCGAGGTTAGCAGGGGGATAATGCACAATACACCCCACTGGGGAACGTCAGTGCAGAGCTTACTCCCTCACCATGAATTTGAAGCAAACCTTGATGATGAATTCTCCAACAGGTGGGTCTCAAACGTCTTCTACTTATGAGTCCCTTTATGAGCCTATAAACCCTCGACCATGCAGTCAACTGTCAGGAACATCTCTGTATGGAGGATATGTTGCACCTGTGGAGCCCCCACCTGAACCTGACGATGCATTGTACTGTGGAAACTGTCATCGCTGTGAAAAGAAAATAATGGGAGAAACAACGGGCTGTACGGCTATGGAGAGGATTTACCATATTAAGTGCTTCTGCTGTCATAACTGTGGGATTAACCTTCAGGTGGGTTGAACCCAAATTCTAAAGAAGTTATGCAATTGAAACACTAGGGTCACCTTGAAACTTCTGAAAGTTTCAATCTCTGTCTTACATTAAATTGAACGATGAGCAAAGTTAGAGACCATGTAGAAGACCAATGGTAATCCCATTAATATTATAAATGTGAAAGTTTGTAAGTATGGATGGATGGATCTTGGTGAAAATTGGCACAGAGATATAACACATAGCATAGGCCACTTTTTATCCCGTGAGAATACCGGGATTTAAAACTGCGCGGGTAAAACCGCGGGGCAGTACTTGTTATTAATGTTTAAACTCTTTAGTAATATTATTTGGTAAAAATAAATTAGTTGGAATTTGAGTTAAAATTATCTCAGCAAGGCAGCTTATCTGTCTATTTAAGAGTACATAACATACTGACATGGATATGATAATGATAGAATATCAAAAGTAGTGCCCATGTGGAGGTACTCGCCTCCAACAGTGAGGATGTCCATTGTGTATGTCCGAATACACATGCTTCGATGACATACCTAGTTATGTTATTGAAAAGTGGAGATAAGTCTTCCTATAAATAAAAATTTCAGGGCCGACCATTCTATGCAGTGCAAGGGAAGGCGCTCTGTGAGCGAGACTACTTGGAGACCCTGGAGAAGTGCTGCGTCTGCCAGGACCCTATTCTAGACCGGATCCTACGAGCCACAGGTATGCCTCATCAGTTCATCATCAAGTCCACTGTAAATACATACTTATAAAATATAAATAATGCTGGACAATCCACACAGCATCATCTAGCCCCAAAGTAAGCCACTCAAAGCTTGTGTTATGGGTACTAGATGACTGATATATTTGATACATTATATACTTACATAGATAGATATTTTTTATAATAGGTACATAAACATCCAGACCAACTGAACAAATTTCTGCAGATCATACACAAATTTGTTCCAAGGCGGGAATCGAACCCGCAACCTCTTGCGTCGCAGGCGGACTCTCGCCACTGAGGTCGTCAAATAAATAAATAATAACCATAACAACCAGACAGAGAACAAGTTCGAGACACAAGTTTGTGTTCTCGGTGGGGATCAAACCCACAGCCTACAGTGCAGAAAGCAGTGCTACTACCAACTGAGCTGTGATGGCTGTTCAAAATATGTTTGTTATGCTGCAGGCAAGCCATACCACCCGCGGTGTTTCACCTGCGTGGTCTGTCAGAAGAGTTTGGATGGAATCCCCTTCACAGTTGATGCTGTCAACAGAATACATTGTATCGAGGATTTTCATAAAAGGTATTTGATGCAATTTTTATTAATATTTGTGTAAAAGATTATTACTGGGATCTCTTATTACTGGGATCAGTGGAAGATTACACGCAGGTGGAATCTAGCAACTCTTTTGAAGCAGATCTTCAACCGATTGAGCTGTTATTTTGACAATGCAAAATGAAAATTTCCTTCACCGTAAGTGTGATACGCCTCTGGAACTCCCTTCCAGTGGAAATACGCCAAGCTCCATCGCTGAAAGAAAATGCTAAGGCGCATTAAGTTTGCATATGTACTTACTTTATTTATGTGCAATAAAGAATTATCAAATGCAAGCTCGTTTTAAAAAAATATTTTTTTTATAAAATTTGATTGTTTATATTGCAGATACTATTTGATTTGATTGTTCATTTTGTAGATACGCGCCGCGCTGCGCCCGCTGCGCGACGCCCATCGTCCCCGGCGGCGGCGGCGCGGAGACCGTGCGCGTTGTGGCGCTCGACAAGAGCTTCCATGTCGCCTGCTACTGCTGCGAGGACTGCGCCGCCAGTCTCGCCACCAGGCAGGTACTACGCTACGCTGTACTATAGCATTCATTGCATGGAGGGGAGGGGCGCTCGACAAGAGCTTCCATGTCGCCTGCTACTGCTGCGAGGACTGCGCCGCCAGTCTCGCCACCAGGCAGGTACTACGCTACGCTGTACTATAGCATTCATTGCATGGAGGGGAGGGGCGCTCGACAAGAGGTCGTCTGCTCGAGCGCCCATCCAAGAGAAAGAAAGCTTCCAAAGGAGACAACACAAGAGGGGACGCTATCTATGCAGCCCTTGCTAGTGTGCCCCTGGTGCCCTTATACCTGCATGAGAAACCTCAATCCAGCGAGATGTAGCGCTATTGAGGTGGCCACTTAGCTAGAACAATTTAAGCATAAGCACAGTAAAAAGTAGAATATCCTGTGTTTTATTAGTAGCCACTGCTAAAACATTCCTCTGATTTTTTTCTGGTAGCTACAAAATAGTGGCGTACCTATGTATAATATCATTCATATTATTATATTATTCATATTTATAATCCACATGCTATCATCGGAGTGGTAAGACCGCAGTGGATACGTCAGTGAGCACAGGACAGGAAACACAAAATAAAATAAATAACTTATTGTGGAAGGAGTCAAGGGTTCAAACAAGTAGGATATTACATGTATAGGTAATCGTTTTGTTTCCAGGAAGGCAAAGGCTGTTACCCGCTGGATGGCCACTTGTATTGCAGAGAGTGCAACGCCCGTCGCATTCAAGATCTATCTAGAAACATCAACTAGCTTTTTTTTTTATACAACTAGCTGATGGAACAAGCAGATGGCCCACCTGATGTTAAGTGGTAACCATCACCTATAAACAAAACATTGCCCCGTAGGTCGCGCACAATAGGAACGTGCCCTACGATGCACTGCCCTGCGTCCATCAACTTGAGGCATACAGATAGATGTTAAGCCTCATGTGCCTGTAATTACACCGGCGACCACACTCTTCAAACCGAAACACAGTGTGGCTGCTTGGCGGCAGAAAAAGGCGTGGTGGTAGTACTTCCCCGGACGAGCCCTTCACAAAGAGCTCTACTACTCTTCAGCTAGCTTCTATAAGAGTAGACATATAATATAGGAATAGACTATAAAGGCGCCTTCAAGTTAGCCGCAAATCGCAAATATTTTCAAGATATTCAAGGATAATAAGTGGCAGTTGCAATAATTTGGTCAGTGAAGGTGGTTTAAGATCGCTCAATGCGCCATTCAGTACGACTTTAAGACGAAGACGAGAGCTAATGTGACTCTCGCTCGCACGGTTTGACTTGTTGATAGATATAAAACCACTAAACCCATTTTCGAGAAATCGCAAACAACCATTTTGTGTGCAATCTTCATCACATTGCGCACAGTTTAGTAAAAAAATCATTTTGATCAATAAAGTTTTCCTACTTCAAAGTTTGCTTTTCTAGTTTTCGTACTCAAGCAAACTTTTGAGTAGGAAAACTTGCATCAATCAAAATGAAATTTTTACCAAACTATGCGCAATGTGATTGCACACAAAATGGTTGTTTGCGATTTTTCAAAATTTGAATTTGTGATTTTACGCCTTAAGGCGTTGACAACACCTAATATTTCTCTCGCTCGCACGATTCAACCTTTTGAAAGATATAAAATGTACTAAGAAAACTTGTACCGATTAAAATGATTTTTTACTAAACTGTGCTCAATGTGATTGCACACAAAATGGTTATTTGCGATTTTTCGAAAATGGGTTTAGTGATTTTATATCCTTCAACAATTCAAAACGTGCGAGCGAGAGTCACATTAGCTCTTGTCTTCACCTTAAAAAGCCTCATGGCCTCACTGTACTGTGTGGTGGCTACGTTAAGGCTCCGGTGACAGCGGCTCGCAATTTCGAAGTGCGATTGGCTATTATTTCATTTCGGGGAGGTTGTTTGAAAAAATAACTCTAAAGAAACACGCATAAATACTGTTCGAACACAAATAATACAATAATATAAGGGAAACATGCCCGAATCAGAAATCATTTTGGTATTAGTATGTTTGGTCTTACGTTTACCTAATACCAAAATGATTTCTGACTCAAGCACATTTCCCTTATATTATTGTATTATTTGTGTTCGAACAGTATTTATGCGTGTTTCTTTAGAGTTATTATTTCAAACAACCTCCCCGAAATGAAATAAAATGAAATAATAGCCAATCGCACCTCGAAATTGCGAGCCGCTGTCACCGGACTCTTAAGATGCAGATAAAAACTTCTCTAATTCACATATTTAACATTTTTGTGGATGTTACGATTTTTCGTACGTTTTGGTGATTAATATCTTCAAATTTTAAAATAAACGAGTAAGCAGTTGTTGACGGTTGTCAGATACTGCGTTATTTATACTCTGTTTAGTTTATAATAATTATATAATTTTATACAATTTCTCAGCTATTGCTACCCCGCCTACGACATCATGTAAAAGTATTATTTTAGTTAGTTTGACATTCCCCGCAAGCATTTATAGTAGGTAATGTAATAAGGCTGTGTAGATTTAAATGTAACCAGTAGTGTATACAGGGTGTAAAAGCGCTTCCAAAAACTAAAACTTACCTATAAACTTGTCATTGATCACCGAAGAGAGATAAATAAATTGTTTTTTCTTTAGATGATGGTTGATGCCTTTTTGACATTGATCACCAAAGAGAGAAATAAAGTGTTTTTTCTTTAGTTGATGGTTGATGCCTTTTTGTAATATTAAATAATAGTAATGGTACGTTGATATATTTCGTAACACAAACTTCTACAGTTTATATTTTAATGGTTTTCGGACCCATTTGAAATGGTCTTAAAATCCAGAATGAAACTTGTCTTAAGATATGGCAAGTTATGTCAATGTTTTCGTTTATGTCGTCGTTTTACACCCTGTATTATCCTTAATTCAGTATTATTTTTCATTTAGCATATTTTTTTTAATCAAGTGAAAACTTTCTAGAACTTGAAAATTCAGTTTCCCTGGACATGGTGTTTTATGTCTATGGATTGTTGGACCACTGGCATTGGATGTCCAGCTAGACTAGTGAGAGTGAGTTTATTGCACTTCGACGAATAATATGTACGCAATACTAGTAGTTACTAAAGAAAATATCCTGAGAATCCAGTTATTCTATAAGCGGCGATGGGCTTGCAAACTCACGTAAAAAAACTACTGCAAAATGTAGGTATTTGCCAAATGTAATACTAGGACGTACCATCCCATCACAATCTACCTCCTTTAGACAACCTCAAAGAAGAATTAGTACTTTGTACTAATTACTAAGATATCTGAAGGGATTATCTACCGTGCCTGGGGATCAAAGTCGTGAAACTGTTATAGTTTTATTTATTTTTATCACAAATACAATCTACCTGAAGAAATCCGATGTAAATACGACTGCATGATTGGATATGTGCAATGTACAGTACTTTGATAGCGATTATAACAAGGATTTACTCAACATAAATGTGCCATCTTAGTAGGTAGTTAGTTCTAATTGCTGACTTAAATTTGTAGAAATAATCTTAGTTTTAATGAAATTATTACAAATAAAGGCGCTAGAACATTGTATATTATAAATAATTAGTTATTATTAAGAACATAATATTATTATGTACTTGTTTTTATCTTATAAGTTTTGTACTTACAATTGTGTATGTTTTTAGGCAAAATGTTTTTGAAGTTTACAAGTAAATAACGTAATGTATGTAAAGCTTGTTTTTTATTTACTATGATGTGTAACTCACATATGTATGTAATATTTAAGAATGTGTATGTTTTGGAAAGCCTAGGTTAGGCTAGTTCGGGATGTATGTAGGTGCTTTGTTTATTATTATCTAGCAAAATCTTGGAAAATGTAACATATTCACTTATATTCATTGGTGTGTAGGCAGCTAGTCAAGTACTTTTCGTCAAGTACAATGTTGAATTCAATAAAGTATCCTCACAAAGACTTTGATGTTTTTTTTTTGGATAACCATGCATAAAGTCTATAGCTTTATTTTGTAGACTGACGAATAATTTGTGCTTAATTTCATAACCTTTCTTGTTTTATTGATCAAAAAATCACTACATAGTATAAAACAAAGTCGCTTTCTCTGTCCCTATATCCCTGTCCCTATGTATGCTAAAATCTTTAAAACTACGCAACGGATTTTGATGCGTTTTTTAATAGATAGAGTGATTCAAGAGGAAGGTTTATATGTATAATACATGCATGATATGTGCACCCGTGCGAAGCAGGGAGCAGGGGTGCCCGGGCGGGTCGCTAGTAAAATGATAAAAAATTTTGTTTGTTCAATAGGGCATTCTTGTCACCGTCACTTTCATGCCAAACTAAAAGAGACAGCAACAGACTTATTAGTCTGATCAAGGGTCTAGCTATTGGTGGCTTGGCGCGCTCAAAGACCATTATGAATAAGGGCCCCTTAGTAATTATTAGTTCGATATTCAAAAAAAATATCAACAGAACAGCCGTGGTTGGTGGTTCGGGCTGGCCCAGCCAAGGAACATAAACATAATAATACTCTGACAAGAGGGTCCAGTATCCATCCATTTCTTTTATTAGTTTAAGTTTAATTCCCAATATTCCCATTTTCAATTTAGTTAGGGAATTACAAAAACAATGTTATATGAACTTATATGGTTTGATCGGAACACTTCGTACGCAAGTCCTAAACGCCTTATTTAAGGAACGCCTAAGCTTACTCTGTGTCCGTCCGTCTGTCGCTCTTTACAACATAATCAATGCAATAAGAGCGATTCTTAGAACGCAACGATAGCGCGTTCTAGCATTGTACACAATTTATCAGCGCCATCTAGTTGTGAACTAAATATAAAAATATTAATAATAGTTCTGAACTACATACAGAACTGAATTTAATGACTAATTATTATTCTATCTTGCGTTTCCCACCCATGAGCCATCGTAATGTCGCAATCGTTACAAATCACAAGGCATGGACACACCGATAAAAAAGCATAGGTACTCCATAAATTCAAGGTGTTAGGTATTCATTTATTAAATCCTAGTATTCCCAATCTATCTACACACCAAACCTAGAAAATGCATGAAAAGCGGAGACCCAGTAATGTAGGGGTCCAATAGAACTAAATTCAAATTTAATATTTAGATATGTAGATGTAGCGCAAAGTTTATTGATAAAAAACGAACCAAAGAAGTACCTGGCACTTCTCTATTAAATAAAACCCAAGTTAATTTTAATGCCTTTATTTTACGCTTTACATAAACTTGAATATACCTAATCAAGTCGTATTATAAAAACTAGTGTTAAATGAAGACTTGAAAATAGAAATGGTTTATTTACAGATGCATCTTTACATACTATTATAATAAAGCTTCGCAAACCAAAGAGCTGGTAAGTCTTATTATTTAACAAATTTCAATCTTTCACAGACCAAAGCTGAGTTTAAAAAAAAATTGCAATAGCGAAATCGAACAAACTACCTACAAAAATGAAACTTATAATTTAGAAACAATAACTTGGCACATATAAATCAACATGCTTTCAACTCAATTTCGAACCTAAAAAACAATTTTGAACACACCAATGCTGACACATCAACTATTATTACAGAAATACGTAAATATATTTTATACTTATTTAAAAAGTTATTTATAATTATATCATGTCAGTAAACATATTTTAGATTATACTGGATAATTAGATACAGAAAAATATTTCAATAAAATCTAGAAAAAAAGGAAATTTCACTTTGGTTACACAGAGCAAAGTTCATGCAGCAAAGGTTAGGACTTAGGACATTCAGAAGCTTAGGGCGAGTGTAGACAAATTTATTTAGATCCCAAAATACTTCACTCTCTTAGAGATTCACTTAAACAGTTTTTAAAGCCAGTCTATGTTTTGTTTTACTGCCCTAGGTTTACATTATATACAATCGCTAAGCGTTAATCTGGGCATCAACACTAAACATACCTACACAATACAAATCTACTATAGACAGAAAATATCTAATGAAATCATGTCTCACACCAATTAGTTATCTAAGATAATGTATGTATCTTATCAGTAACTTATGTATGTTATACTAACGAAACTACATTCCATTCAATTCATATTGTCTTAGTTATTGATAAAAAATATTGAAAGGAATGTTGCAAAAATCTTGGAAAAACATTGTTCAGGCAAATCACAACTACAAGTGTAACTTGTATCAATCAATTTAACAAGTCTACAAGATATTAAACATATCTAAGACATGCTAAGATTTTATGATATAAAACCTTGACATCACACTTAAAATATTTAATGTTATACATACTTGCAATCATCAATTTATTAGTATTTGAAATCTAAAACGTGTAGGCATTTCTATCTACTTTATATAAAAGAGGTAGTCACAAACATATTTTTCAATATAACAAGACAGTATGTGTGTAGTTCTAATATTTGACATGTTGCTAGTAGTATTCACCAAAATACAGATTAGCTATATTAAGCAGCATACTATAAAATAAGGTGGATATGATTAGCTTCTAAAATGTATTTAAATATTCGAAATTAATACACGAAACATATTACACTTTATAGGTGCTTTTATAAACAGACTAGTTTAGTGTGTAATTTTTTGCTGGAATTGTATACCTGTCCTGCTTACGATAATTATGTTTGCGTGAACAACAGATATACAGTTGCAGCTTGAAATTGCCGCAATTTCAAGCTCGTTTACTTCAGGCTTAAGTTATATAACTACACCTCTATTGAGAGGTATAAGAATTTCGTGCAAAATGTCTTTCCGATGTGTATGTGGCAAGTGAAAAATAAGAATAATACCTACATACTTCAAATTTTAAAAAGACTTCAAAATCTAAATCTTACCTCACTTTGAAATACACGAATAGGTATCATAAGTAGACATGGGCTTGACTGTTTTCCATGAAATTATTCTACATGTTATTTTTGGTTGATGCAGATATACAAAATACTATCTTACATGGTACAGTTTTGTACTACAATTTGAAAGAACTCTATTTTACCAAAATACATAATATTTACATTACATTGTGCACTGACAATGTTTTTTTTATAATAAGTGTATTCTAAGGTAAACTTTAATCACTACAACAAATGCACTCGTGATAGTTTTCATAGTCATTCAAAATTAAGCAGTGTAACACTGTTGATTGCATGGATGTATATCGAAGTTTGCCGGCTTTTGTCCTTAAAGGGAGGCTATTAGGTCGTAGCTACAACAGTCAAGCTACGACAAAGGTATAAACAAAAAAAAAAGCCAAAAAAAGGCCAAAACTGTTACTAGAGTTAGCTCATCTTGGCTTGAACAGACTTAAGATAAATCAATAGAATTCTAGTTGCTTAGCTAAATTCATAATTGAGATATACCTATCTATGTAATAATTTTAGAATAATGTTACAATGTGAAAACTTCAGTTAGTACATGGGCATGGTCTTATTCATCATCAAAACGTGAAAACGTGTTAATGGTCAATAGTTGTTTTTTATAACTAATTAGACTTTATATACTGTTTGTTTTCCTAAGAAATAAAATAAATAAATAGATATCAGATAATGTCACGCTTTAGCCAATTTTCTTTAGAATATTGTGGAAAAATCCTGATGCACATTTGTTATTGTGTGTACAAGTAGAGATAAACCATTCTAAAATGCACACCCCTCTACCTGCCTTCACCCACACAAGCAAATGAGGTGTATAGACGCAATACATGACACCTGATAATTTTATTCGTCATTCAGTTTCCCGCCGAACGTGAAAGTGACACTTTCATGTCTGGCGGGAAACTGAATAACGAATGAAATTGCTTGGTGGCATGTATTGCATCTATACACCTCATTTGCTTGTGTTGGTGAAGGCAGGTAGAGGGGCATGCATTTTTAGAATGGTTTATCTCTACAGATACAAGCACATTATTATATTACGTTTGTACATATAATAATAATACTTATGTTTATAAGTTCAGGTTCAAATGAGTTTGTCACCCAAAAGTAATTCAACATTCACAAATACTTTCATACAAAATGAAGCCAACCCATCATACATAGCTTTGTAGTAATTAATTAAGATACCTTATGGATATAATTACAAATAAGTTATAGTTGAGTTTCTATGGGATAAAACTCGTCCAAAAAAACTCACCAATTTAATTTAGAAAAGGCTTTAGATCTTAGATAGGTATGTATTGGCAAACAAATGCTAGTTTTTATGATTTTACATTATCTCTTGTGTGTCTTTATTCAACTATGCAATCAGATCTTGACTTGAATCATACATTTCATGTATCTGATTTAACATTCAAAAATTTTGGACTATGTAAATAAATTCAATTCTATTCACTGTTACAAAATTGGGACCAAGAAATTTATTGTTCAGGCATTTGAACAGCTTTTTTCGTCATTTATATCTAAAGATATTTCTTAACTTTATTTAGTGTTCTAGAACTTCTAAACTTTTAAATGGTCAAACCACATCAATGTTCAGTTGGGTTCCATGTTGAATGTTGCTGAATGTTTTGTAGACAGGAGTCAGCTCATTCAATAAACATATTCCATTACACAACACACTACAACCACACGCAAGTTACGTTTAAGTATATCGCGACACATGCTTACATATTTTAACACTTATTCAATCACCATACAAGTCCGTATCGGAAAACACTATTAGTTCCACTGTATAATACAGATCAGTGATATAACTACACCAAACATTCACTAGAAGTCACTCGCTTTAAGCGACAATAATCTGCGAAAATTATTGCCGTTACCTAGTCTACCTAAAGGTACTTTTCTTTCGGTCAACTTTTTCGACACTAGGGTCCCATTCCAAGTCGTCGGGGTCATCGCCCTCGTAGGCGGAGGGTGATACGGGGGATAGTGTGCTGCTATCGTCTTCGATCACCTCGTCGATGGTTGGTGGGTCGGGGCTAATGGGCCGGTAGCCGTCTGGCATGACGGCTAGCATCTCGACGTAGGTGTCTTCGGGCAGCGGGAAACGGCGCGGCGAGTACGGCGGGATTGTCTGAAACCAAGCAATAGGCAATGGTAAATAACATAGTACATCCAGATCTCTATTATACAAGTAGAGTAAATGGAGTGACCATTCTGTAAGACTTCTGTATTACTTTAGACTTAATTCGGCTTATTAGGGTATCTCTGTGGGAACCATAAGAAGCATCATTGGCAGCTGTCGAACAACCTACAACCTCTTATCTCTGGTTGCAATGGCTGCTGCCAGAAATTTATCGAAAATAACTGTCAAATTATATCGTATTGATGACCCATGCTTGAGCTGTTTCAACAGTTTATTTTTATACAACTAGTTGATGGAACAAGCAGATGGCCCACCTTTTGTTAAGTGGTAACCATCACCTATAACAAAGCCACGTAAGGCACGCACGACAGGAACGTGCCCTACGATGCACTGCCCTGCGTCCATCTACTTGAGGCATACAGATTATGTTATGCGTCATGTGACTGTGATTACACCAGCGACCACACTCTTCAAACCGAAACATCGATGCTGCTTGGCGGCAGAAAACGGCATGGTGGTAGTACATCCCCGGACGAGCCCTTCACAAAGAGCTCTATTACTCTTATTTGAAAAATACTTTATCAAACCATCTCGTTTATTATGAATCTAATCTATCTACCTCTGTCGGTGTCGTAGGGGGCTGAGTTTGAGGCTGGGTCGGAGGCAGCGGCGTGACGTCATGCGTGACGTCAAGCGTTGCGTCGTCAGCGTGCGAGCGTCGCGCGCGTCCTTTGCGCACGTAGCGGGATCGCTCGCGCGTTTCCGCGCGGATGTGACGTGAATTAATGGCGGCGTCTGTCACGTCTTCGTCCTGGAATTGTTCACTCTCCTATTGGTATAAACCACAGATGTAAAAACAAAACATAAACAAAATAAAACATAAAGAAAATAAAATTCATATTATAATTTCTTTGATATTGCGCTCTTGTCGTCGTCGTAGGCATTAATAAATAAGAGCAAAATAACCTCAACGACAATAAAAATAAGGCAACACAAGTGTTTTTGTTAATAAATAAAAATCATAGAAATGACGCTGTAAATTTAAAAAAGGCTCTCAGTGGACATTTAGCATTGAAGAATTTATTATGTACTAGCTGGTAACCGCGACTTCGTCTGCGTACTTTTAATTTGATTAAAGTTTCATGGTTTTACCTTTTAAAATTAAGAAATCCCATACAAACTTTCAACCTCTATTTCAACCTCTTCATCCCATTTTTTCGCAATAAAAGGTAGCCTATGTCCTTTCTCAGGGTCTGAAGATTGTCTGTGCCAAATTTCATCAAAATCGGTTGAGAGGTTTAAGCGGGAAAGCGTAACAGACAGACAGACAGACAGAGTTACTTTCGCATTTATAATATTAAAGTATATTAAAGTATATATTAGTAGGGATTTATCTCGGTAATGAAGGTACACGCAAAAAGTTTGTCAACCTACATCACTATCCTCAAATGACATCCGACGGTAGGACTTGGAAACACCATTGTTTATATGCGCATCTGGTAGTTCCATTACTCGCCATCTGTAAAATATTATACACAACCTTAACATTTTGTTCCTATACATAAAACAATGGTCAAATGGAGAAATTAAAGTGCGCCGCTTGGACTATGGGCGCTAAAATGCCGGTAATGGACACTTGTACGCGCTTGCGGCCTCATACGGCTGAATACATATTCTACTATACGGCTGAATACGTATTCTTCGCGCGTCCGTTCGTCGATCGTCGTCATGGATTCATCGTAGATCTACGAAAACGCACTACGGAACTAAAAAACCAGTGTGACCACTTTTGGATTCAAGTACCATGATAGCAACACCCAGCAAAATTTTTTTTATACAACTAGCTGATGGAACAAGCAAATGGTCCACCTGATATGAAGTGGTAACCATTACCTACAAAACACTTTCCTATCGTGCGTGACTTACGAGGAAGTCACGCACGATAGGAAAGTGCCCATGTCTATCAGCTTTAGTACCTACTGTCTGAAATAAAAGTATTGAATTAGGCATACAGATCAGATGTTAAGGGTCCGGTGACAGCGGCTCGCAATTTCGAGGTGCGATTGGCTATTATTTCATTTTATTTCATTTTGGGGAGGTTGTTTGAAATAATAACTCTAAAGAAACACGCATAAATACTGTTCGAACACAAATAATACAATAATATAAGGGAAATGTGCTTGAGTCAGAAATCATTTTGGTATTAGGTAAACGTAAGACCAAACATACTAATACCAAAATGATTTCTGATTCGGGCATGTTTCCCTTATATTATTGTATTATTTGTGTTCGAACAGTATTTATGCGTGTTTCTTTAGAGTTATTATTTCAAACAACCTCCCCAAAATGAAATAAAATGAAATAATAGCCAATCGCACTTCGAAATTGCGAGCCGCTGTCACCGGAGCCTTAAGCCCCATTAGCCAGTAATTATAGCTGCTTGGCAGCAGAAAAAGGCATGGTAATAGTACTTTCCCGGACGGGCCCTTCACAAAGTGACTCTGAAGTTGCGAAAGTTATTCAAAATTTTTTATACTAGCTGCACCCCGCTGTTTCACCCGCGTAGTTTTAAATCCCGGTATTCCCACGGGATAAAAAGTAACCCATGTGCTATTCCGGACTAATCTACCTCTCTGCCAAGTTTCGTCTAGATTCGTTCAGCCGTTCCGGCGTAAAAGATACAAAGAAACATACATCCATCCATACTTACAAACTTCCGCGTTTATAATAATAGTAGGATGTTACTTGGGCGTGATGATCTCTTTGTACTCCAGTATCTGCGGGCGCGTGTTGGCGGCGACGCTCTGCGGGATCACGATGTTGTCGATGTCATATGACTGCCGCCGCCACGAGCGGGACTCTGTGCTGGCGCGACTACGGCCCCTGCAATATTCGTTATTTGTATTTATTTATCTTACTAATACTATAATATATACTTTATCCGAATAAAGGCTATTATTATTATTGCTAATATTATAAATGCGAAAGTTTGTAAGTATGGATGGATGCATGTTTGTTACTCTATAACTCCAGAACGGCTGAACGGATCTTGGTGAAAATTGGCACAGAGACTAGTCCGGAATAAAACATAGGCTAATTTTTATCCCGTGGGAATACCGGGATTTAAAACTACGCGAGTGAAACAGCGGGGCGCTACTAGTATTATATATTATTTTTTTATTGTACCGCCCCGCGGTTTCGCCCGCGCAGATTTAAATCCCGGTATTCCCACGGGATAAAAAGTAGCCTATGTGTTATTCCAGACTATAATCTGTCTCTGCCAAGTTTCATCCAGATAACGGATCAGCCGTTCCGGCGTGAAAGAGACAAACAAACACCATCCATCCATACAAACTTTCGCGTTTATAATAGTAGTACGATTCATTATTCAGGGCTTCCAGTGAGTGATATACAATTCTTACAAAATAACAAACAATGATTTCACCTTTCCTGTGCTTAATCCTTGAGTTTAGCCACAGCTATTTAACACAACAAGGCACAGTATTTGCATAACACTAGAAAGATTTACTTTAATCCAACACAGCTTCCACTATTACGTTCAATCTACATAACAAGTACATAATTATATATAAATTGATGGACAACATCACCACCTATTGTGAAACAAAGTCACTTCCCGTTGGCCCTATGTATATGCTTAGATCTTTAAAACTCCGCAACGAATTTCGATGCGGTTTTTTTAAAAAGAGTGATTCAAGAGTGAACTTACACCTGTTTATTTACACAGAAGTTAGTTCTGTGTGGGGATCGAACCCACGGCATTGATTTATGTATCTATAGGTGGTCAAGATGCATCTGCCAAACTTACCGGTCATTTCCTGAAGCTTCTTCCTCGCGTTCTCTTTCTCTTATCTTCCTTGACAGCGGAGGTCTGCCTCTTTTTAATTCTGCAACAGATTTTTTTTTTCAATTATTATTAAACAAATCTTTCGTTTCATTTCAGATTACGATTATATTTATTTTAGCCTGTTGTCCCACTGCAGGGCAAAGGCCTCCCTCCCTTCTTTCCACACTTCTCGATCCTTGGCCACTGTGGGCCAGTCCTTTAGATGGCTATCGAGATCGTCCCGCCATCTCTTTCTGGGTCTACCTAGACGGCACCGACCTTCTTGGACCCAATTGGTTGTTATTATGGCCCAAAGATACATGCCCTGCCCAATCCCACTTCAGCCTAGCTTTTTTATGGATGACATACACAATTCTTGTTTTTAATCGCAGTATTGTTTTTTATGCGGTCCGTAATCTTACAACTTAAGGGTCCGGCGACAGCGGCTCGCAATTTCGAGGTGCGATTGGCTATTATTTCATTTTATTTCATTTCGGGGAGGTTGTTTAAAAGAATAACTCTAAAGTGACACGCATAAATACTGTTCGAACACAAATAATACAATAATATAAGGGAAATGTGCTTGAGTCAGAAATCATTTTGGTATTAGGTAAACGTAAGACCAAACATACTAATACCAAAATGATTTCTGATTCGGGCATGTTTCCCTTATATTATTGTATTATTTGTGTTCGAACAGTATTTATGCGTGTTTATTTAGAGTTTCTTTCAAACAACCTCCCCGAAATGAAATAATAGCCAATCTCACCTCGAAATTGCGAGCCGCTGTCGCCGGACCCTTAACATACTATGCTCCAAATCTCAAGTTGGTTATGATAAAAAGGTCAAAATCAAAACGGTCCTTATTCAGTACAATCATAACTTTTAACAAGCTAGTAGGTGAAAGTGATTAATTAAATTAAGTAACTTTTAGCTTCAACATAATTTGTTTTATGCACCAAAGCAGCGTTGCTGTTTTGATTTAAGGGCTGCCGGTGAAATTACAAGCACATAAGACGCAAGCATCACTTTCAAACGCCTTGTTTTGTGCCGAGTGGATATGCCAACAAGAGCGAGGTGAAGCCCGCCCCTACCCTCTTTTTCCGAAGATTTTGAGAAACTTCTAAGATATCGATCTTCTAAGATTGACGACCTGTGGCGCAGCGGGGGAGAGCCTGCTTGCGACGCAAGAGGTTGCGGGTTCGGTTCCCGCCTTGGAACAAATTTGTGTACGATCTGCAGAAATTTGTTCCAATGGTCTGGGTGTTTTCTATGTATAATAAAAAATATCTATCTATGTAAATATATAATGTATTAAATATATCAGTTATCTAGTACCCAAAACACAAGCTTTGAATAGCTTACTTTGGGGCTAGATAGTGCTGTGTGGATTGTCCAGCATTATTTATTTATTTATTTGTGGACCTGTTTAGATGTAATACTAACTGGGATGTTTCTTGAGCGGTTTCGGCGGCGGGTAAGGTTGGTAGGCGTCTTTAGGGGGCATTTCGCGCGGCGCGCTCGGCTCGGGGCGCACGCGCGGCGCCGGCTTAGCGACGCGCGGGCGGAACCACGAGCGCGAGCACAGCGCGGACATGTGTGTCGATGGCTTTATGTCTGGAACACACATTTACAAATACCATCAAAATCCTACTAATATTATAAACGCGAAAGTTTGCAAGTATGGATGGATGGATGTTTGTTACTCTTTCACGCCGGAACCGATGAACGTATCTGCATGAAACTTGGCAGAGAGATAGATTATAGTCTGGAATAGCACATAGGCTGCTTTTTATCCCGTGGGAATACCGGGATTTAAATCTGCGCGGGTGAAAACGCGGGGCGCAACTAGTTTTATTTTTTTGTTCGTTCGAAAATCGGTGGATGAGTGGATGGACGAATGCGGCCCAACTAGTCACTACATAGTATAAAACAAAGTCGCTTTCTCTGTCCCTATTATCCCTATGTATGCTTAAATCTTTAAAACTACGCAACGGATTTTGATGCGGTTTTTTTTTCATAGACAGAGTGATTCAAGAGGAACGTTTATATGTATAACTAGTTGCGCCCCGCGGTTTCACCAGCGCAGATTTAAATCCCGGTGATCGGAAAACATCTATACCTACGATTGCTGATATCACTCATTGCTCAAAACGCAACGATTGCACGTGCTAATCTTTCCTGTGGCGACATCTAGTTATTATTTAGGAACTAAAAATGTATCAGCGAAATACGGTAAAATGCTAAATATCTGCCAACACCCGGTATTCCCACGGGATAAAAAGTAGCCTATGTGTTATTCCAGACTATAATACATCTCTCTGCCAA
This sequence comes from Plemyria rubiginata, assembly GCA_963576535.1. Classification (NCBI taxonomy): domain Eukaryota; kingdom Metazoa; phylum Arthropoda; class Insecta; order Lepidoptera; family Geometridae; genus Plemyria; species Plemyria rubiginata. The sequence goes on along the minus strand of OY754916.1, from coordinate 1,906,455 downwards.
GTTTTATCCAGATCCGTTCAGCCGTTCCGGCGTGAAAGAGTAAAAAAATATCCATCCATCCATCCATCCATACTTACAAACTTTCGCGTTTATAATATTAGTAGGATACATGAATGATATAGTAGAAAAACAATGTGCACCGGTGCGAAGCAGGGGCGCGCGGGCGGGTTGCTAGTGAATAATAAAGCATTGGGTACAAGTGTACCTCTGACGTCGCTGAGCACTGCGTGGAAGCCAGGGTCGACGAGGGCGACGCGCTGCGCGGCGTGCGCGGCGGCCGCGGGCAGCGCCGGCTCCATCGGCGAGCGCCGCCCCGTGCACAGCGCACAGCTCTCCGACGGGTAATCGCAGTCGCAGCTGCAAACAACGCAATCACTTTATAATTTTTTTACAACGCCAACAATTTAACCGATTGCGATTTTACATAACTATATTCAGTGATTTTATATCTTAAAAAATCTTCAATTGTGCGAGCGAGATAGCGGCACGCGCCGTATGATACCGGCCCATAGGCATTGTATAGATAAATAGAAAATTCTTTATTTCACAAAAAATACAATGTACATAAGCGAGCTTAATGCTGGATAGCATCATCTACCAGCTAACCTTTGTATGGGTGGGAATTTTACTATCATCATCATCTTAAAATATTATAGTATCTTTGTCGTCTGTGATGCGCTTTATAACTGGTTCGCACCAGGCTTGTAGCGAGCCGAGTAGCACCTCTCACCTCGGTATTTTGGTCTTATCGGCCAACTAGTGAACACGGACGCGTGGTGGGAGGTGCTACTCGCCTCGCTACAAGATTGCTGCGAACGGGCTATTGCAGCTGATTTTGGCGTTTAATAAAGTATATGGTATTAATAACATACTTGAGATCCGCGGGCCGACGCGCCTTATTGTATTCCAAGTTATCTTCTTCCTTCTTTTTGTCACCCGTCTCGTCACCTGCATTGTTGCCACCCGTCTTCTTATTTTCCACCACCTTGTCCGTCTCTTTTTCTTTCGACTTATGTCCAGGTCTCAGATGCAGGTTATGCATCTGCAATAGCTTCCGTTTCTTGAAGGTGTCGCGACGTAACGGCCGGACTCGCGCGCAAGTCTCTAGCGCGGGGTCGTCGACCTCGTCGGCGCCGGGCAGGGAGCCCTCATAGGCCACCGGCTCGCCTTCGAACTCCACAAGACCCTTGGCTTCGCGGATCTGGAAAACAATAGACATTATTTATCTTACAGTTTTTATCCTTCCAAGGCTGCCTGGCAGAGATCGCTCTCAGCGATAAGGTCGCCCATTGCTTTACCTAATTGTATGCTTTTACCCTGTAATAAGTTACTGTGTGGTGAACAATAAAGAGTTATCTATCTATCTATTACTACTACTTGTATGTAACTAACTAACATAATAAGTATCAGCCCTTCTTACGAACACAAAATGAAGCAGTCTATAAAAACCAACGATCAGATGAACCAGAAAATTAACCAAAATAAACAGGGCAGTCAATGTGTTAACATTAGGTGAGTCATCTGGTTGTTCCATCAGCAATATATATAAAAAAACTTTTCAAAAAATATTACCCGAGAATTCTTTGAACTCATTTTTTACAATAGTGATATCAGCATCAGCTTTGTGAAACTTTGTTGTGAAATACTTTTGAACTTTTGCGATTTCGTAGCATTCATGTTGGGCTTGCAACTGAACAGGTAAGGCGAGATGAAATGTCGTTCTACGTCTCGATCAATACATAGTTTAAGGGCGTAGCTCGAATGTAATATTTGTGTACTGCAGGTTGTCTATATCTAGCTATCAGTAGAACGCCCAGGGCTTCGGTCGAAGGAAAGGAGAGGACTTATTTAATTACAAACTCGCCCGCCCATGCGCTCGTCTATAAATTCAGATGCATTTTGTTATCAAGCGCTGTGGCATAGCTCGCTTGCTACGAATTAATAACTCGCTTGGTCATTTCTAACCGATCGACTACTTTATGTAGCCATTCTACACTCGCTAACGCTCGCTAAAGGTACGCGTCGACTGCGTCCGCATCGCTGCGTACGGAGCGGACGGATTTGTTGCTTTGTATGGTACAGCGTGCACTGGATCGGCATTTCAGCGCCAGTGACCAGTATTTCTGCTGATGATGTCATCCAGACAGTGAACGCACCATTCGAAATTGCTTTGAAAATACCGATACTGCCGATGCAAAATCCAGATGCAGTGGACGCACCTCAACGGCATTTCGTAAATACCGACGCTCCGTCCGCTGCGTACGCAGCGATGCGGACGCAGTGGACGCGCAGCATAACCAGTTTTTACTACAGCTGTCACTTTGCGGTCATCATTTGGATGGGTAATCGCTACTGACATTTACACCTGGCCGCGCTTTGGACGGTACATCGGCTGGGCTGTCGTCTCACCTCTAGTAGTCATCACCATCATCACCAACAACCTAAAGAAGTCCACTGCTGGACAAAGGCCTCCAGAATACACTGCTGGACAAAGGCCTCCAGTATACGTTTCCAGGAAGAACCTCTAGTAGTAGGTACTAGGTAGTCGTTAAGCCATGAAGGAGAAACAAGATAGACGGCTTAAAAACTCATGACATTCTCTGAATTGTATGACTACCGCAGCGCACTTTTTTTTTATTTAGATAAATGCAGTCAAGGCACGCCAAGGGGTATAACTTAATTTCAACAAGCGATAATGAACCCAAACGGTAACGGTTACGTATTACAGTACTGATACCAAGTTACCAACAGATACATTACATAGATAGAGGCGAGACAATTTTGAGCCCGCAGCTTTTTCCTGCCAAGCTAATTTCAACTCTACGGATTCAATTTCAGTATATAAATTTGTAGCGATTGCCATCTGGGCTGCAGGGGTAACTGTAGCAGTAATATAGTAGGTACGCGTTTCATTTCATAATCCGGGAAGGGTCAACATAAATGTAAAAGCTCCCTGCACGGATTGATGGTAGGTATCGTTATTGATTCATGACCTTGTTTGAGTCTGCGCTGTTTTGTTTGTTGTGAGTGGTATAGTATGAAATGAGTGGGACACGGTAAGTAACTTGTATCAAATTTCTTAGAAAATAAACTGGTTTGTGTTAGTTTTGTCATATACTAATTAACAACTTACCTATAGCTATAGCTACCTACCTACCCATCTATATCTTCTTTAATTAATGCATTTCATTTCCATGCGTAAGGTTGACAGATCGGGAATCTTTTTTTTTACATCAAGCTCTTTGTATGTTTACGAATAGCAAAATAGCATTTCGCTTATTTTCAAGGAAAGTAGGTAGGTACTTTTTCTCCCTAGGGAGGAAAATAACTTCTGACTTTACCTTGAACTAAACTGATATTGAGAGAGATTCTCTTAACCCGTAGTATTCTTGTAACACCGTGACGAGGTTAATAAATACGCTCTGTGGTCAGGATTGGGTTAGTGGTGATGATGAGGTTCCTAGGGGTCTACTAGACAAGATACATTGATATCTAAAGAGATTCACAGAAAGTTAATCTTGTCTCACTCAAACTAAAGAAATCGCGTACCTTGCACTCAAGTTACTATGAAATATTAACTCGATCTAGATGATTCATCTTGATGAAATCCGACCAACAAGACGGGTATACGTATAATAAATTAATAGGCATGTGAAATCCGCATGCAATAACAAAGAAAACGAAGCACTTGATACGTCAGGCTGCCGTGAAATCTATCTAAGTATCAGTGATCCCTGTGATTGGTTTGAATAAAGACAGTTTTGATTTTGATTTTCTATGGTTTATAAATGTACTAGTTGCGCCCCGCGGTTTCACCCGAGCAGGATTAAATCCCGGTGATCGGAAAACACAACGATAGCGCGTGCTAATCTTTCCTGTGGCGACATCTAGTTACGAGGGCGGGTCAATAAGTCCGTGACTTATGGAATAAAACACAGATTTTTTGATAAAAAAATCATTTTATTTTTCAACGTAGTCTCCCTGGAGCTCTATACACTTTGTCCAACGCTTCTCTAATTTTTTTATCCCTTCCAAAAAATAAGATTTGTCGAGGTCCTCAAAATAGGTCTTTGTTTGTGAGATGATTTCATCATTGGAGTCAAATCTTTTTCCACCAAGCCATTTCTTCAGGTTTGGGAACAAGAAGTAGTCACTCGGAGCCAAATCTGGAGAATAGGGCGGATGAGGGAGCAATTCATAGCCCAATTCATGGATTTTTGCCATGGCAACTGCACATGTGTGCACCCTTGCATTGTCTTGGTGGAAAAGAACTTTTTTCTTGGCCAAATGAGGTCGGTTTTTTTTCAAGTCGTCATTGAATCGGTCCAATAAGTTGGCATAATATTCCCCATTGATTGTTCTTCCCTTTTGAAGGTAGTCAATGTGGATTATCCCGCGAGCATCCCAAAAAACAGTCGCCATGACTTTATTGGCTGACAAACCCACCTTGGCCTTCTTTGGCGCCGATTCACCCTTAGAAACCCACTGTTTTGACTGTTGTTTGGTCTCTGGTGTGTTGTGGTGGATCCATGTTTCGTCCACGGTTACAAAACGGCGAAAAAACTCCTCCATATTGCGGTTAAACAACGCTAAACCCTCCTGCGAAGTTGTTACACGATTGCGTTTGTGGTCGACTGTGAGCAAACGCGGCACCCATCTTGCGGAAAGCTTTCTCATGCCCAAGTAATCATTCAAAATTGAAACTACTGAGCCATGCGAGATCCCTACGGCTTCCACAATCTCTCGCACTTTCAATCTTCGGTCGGCCAAAACCATATCGTGAATTTTTTCGATTGTTTCGGGTGTAGAGACCTCAACTGGGCGTCCAGGACGTTCGGCATCTTCAGTGCTTGTACGGCCACAACGAAATTCAGTAAACCACTTTTTTACCATTGAAATCGATGGTGCAGAGTCCCCATAGTATTTATCAAGCTTAGCCTTGGTCTCGGTAATGGTTTTTTTTCGCAAAAAATAATGCTTAATAAGCACACGAAATTTACTTTTTTCCATTTTCTTCTCAGATTACTGGGTAGTCTGATAAAAATAGCTGCCAAACACAAACTAACTGACGCAGCAAGTTCAAATTTTGACAGGAGTCAACTGACAGATGCTTGTTAACAGGAGCAGTGTTGCTTTTTCAGTAAAGAGGTCAGAAGTTCAAAAAGTCACGGACTTGTTGACCCACCCTCGTATTATTTAGGAACTAAAATATGTATTACAGCTAAATACGGTAAAATGCCAAATATCTGCCAACACCCGGTATTCCCACGGGATAAAAAGTAGCCTATGTGTTATTCCAGACTATAATCAATCTCTCTGCCAAGTTTCATCCGGATCCGTTCAGCCGTGAAAGAGTAACAAACATCCATCCATCCATACTTACAAACTTTCACGTTTATAATATTAGTAGGATAGGATAACGATGTAGTCGACGAACAGGCTGCGTGCTTGAAACGTTCAACCCTATTCAACCACGTCACAAAGTAGAAATAGTAGGGTACTGCACCTACCAACCTGACTCAATAATTATCTTGAGGAAACGCCGCCACGTCAGCATCATTGAAGCTGGCTAAGGTCAGGGATGAATCGGATAGACGAGCGAGCTCTAGATACGATACAGATTTTACGTTTTATTGTCATTGAATTGGTGACCAGCTAGACAGGTGAACTATTCTAAATTAATTCAATTAAATTTTAACCAAAAAAATGCATAATTTTACTTGGAAGACTAATAGGTACGATACGAGAATACGAATTTGAGATTTGAAATAGTTCACTAGTTGCGCCCCGCGCAGATTTAAATTCCGGTATTCCCACGTCACACGGCATCTATCTCTCGGCCAAGTTTCATCCAGATTCGTTCAGCCGTTCCGGCGTGAACGAGTAACAGACATCCATCCACCCATATCCATACTTACAAAATTTCGCCTTTATAATAGTACCTAGTAGGATAATGGAACGAGCAGATGAGCCATTTGGTGTCAAGTGATAGCCATCACCATCACTTTTATAACAAAGCATTGCCTCGTGCGTCACGCATAGCAAGGTTAGTCAAGGCAAGGCTAAGTCAAGTTATCATCGATTTCGGGTTCGCATGAGAAGTTTGACGTCAGCGCGAAGCGACATTTGGATGTGTTGTATTGTCAACTTTGTTTAATTAATAAGATGTTTCTTTGGACATAATATAAGCATGACCTATAGTGACATTTGTATCTGAGCGCTTCCGTGCTTCGGAGATCACGTTAAGGGCGCTCCACATGAGATCTCGCGAGAACACGAAAGAATCTTGGCGAGAACCTCACGAGAGGCTTTATGGGTACACACTCAACGTTCTCAGTGCAACTGTTCTCGCGGTCCTTTGTCTCGCGCCAAAAAACGGACAAAAAGTGGAGAACACCGACCTCAGTGGCGCAGCGGGCGAGAGTCCGCCTGCGACGCAGAGTTTGCGGGTTCGATTCCCGCCTCGGAACAAATTTGTGTACGATCTGCAGAAATTTGTTCATTGATCTGGGTGTTTTCTATGTATAATAAAAAAAATATCTATCTATATAATGTATTAAATATATCAGTTATCTAGTACCCATAACACAAGCTTTAGTAGCTTACTTTGGGGCTAGATAGTGCTGTGTGGATTGTCCAGCATTATTTATTTATTTTAACACCGCGAGAAAAAAAGGAAAAACTCATGACATAGCTGAACAGTATTGTTATTTTTTTTTGCACCGAAACAAGATTAAATTGTATTTACCTAGGTGAATCTCTGATGTACTTACTCAAAATTACCACAATCCCATAGAACAGATTAAAAAAAAATGGTAGGTATTCTCTCCCTATCGGAATCTCAATCCAGCAATCAATGGTTCAAAAAGTGATAACAGCAAGTTACCTATCTCAGCAAGTTCCTATAACTTAAATATGGGGGTTAATTCCTACAAGTCAATACAAGTCTAAACCAAAAGCCACGCGTTTTGGCGCAGTCGCTCGAGGCGTCTCGTCACCCCGCTTGCGTTGCCGCTCGATTTCCAGGTAGGTATAGGACAAATACCTATTTACGTAGCTTGCAATAAATATTCATTTCGTCAGGATTCAATATTTCTATCACCCAACAAAGGAAGTTCCAGTGTAGGAGTAGGATCCAACTTCAAGAGATCATATAGCACTCACCTGTTGAGCCAGGTCTTTGTGCTGGCGAATCTTGTAATTCAGCTCCTTGACTTGCGTCTGTAGCCAACACCATCGTGAAGCAATGGTGGCACGCTCCCGTTGCCAGGTCCATAGCGCCCGCTTCTCTCTGCAATACAAGTTATACAAGCTATAGGTAGGTGTCATAGTGCACCCTGGCTAACCTTTTTGTTTTAGGGTCCTGTCCATCACCACATAGTATAAAACAAAGTCGTTTTCTCTGTCCCCCCTATATCTCTATGTCCCTATGTATGCTCAAATCTTTAAAACTACGCAACGGATTTTGATGCGGTTTTTTTTAATAGATAGAGTGATTCAAGAGGTAGGTTTATAATATGTACATAAAATACATGCATGATATACCTACTTAATAGAAAAACAAAGTGCACCCGTGCGAAGCAGGGGCGCGCAGGCGGGTCGCTAGTAAATTATAAATCATATTGCTAATGAATCTGGGGTTTACAAAAAATAAGATGTTTTGTGTGTAACTGTAGTGCCATCAAAAGGTTGTCCGGAAGAGATCACTTTTTTGTGACGATATTGTTAAATTCGATTGTGTAAGTCCGAGAGAGTCCGCTTGCGACGCAAGAGGTTGCGGGTTCGATTCCCGCTTCGCAACAAATCTGTGTACGATCTGCACAAATTTGTTCAATTGGTCTGGGTGTTTTCTATGTATAATAAAAAATATCTACCTAGGTATGTAAGTCATGTATTATAGGTATGTTATGTATACCTACCTATAATACCTACATAGCTTGTGGTTATGGGTAATAAGTACGTACTTAGTACCCATAACCACAAGCTTTGAGTGGCTTACTTTGGGGCTAGATGGTGCTGTGTGGATTGTCCTGCATTATTTAGTTATTGTAGGTACATTAGTGTTTTTTTTTATTAATTGCTATAAGGGAACGTACCCATACTACGTTACCCGTTTAGGGGGGGGAGTGGAGTCTTTAAAATACTACGGTCAGTCACAGGAATGGGGGGGTGGCTCAGGTTTTTGTCATGTAGACGATTTTACTGAGAAAAATCTCGTATTTCTTTTCTATAATATATAATTCACTAGTAATTTAAGTATGCATGCAGTCTTATGCAATAAAGACGAGTATGAGCCAATTTTTTTTTTCTCAATTTTTGCCTGTAAAATGATTAAAAATCATAATTATGAATTACTACGTGAAAACTAAAGGGGGAGAGGGGGGGTCTTGGCATATACTACGAGTGGTCACCGAGGGGAGGGAGGGGTCGAAAAAACTAAAAAATAGGTCACGTAGTATGGGTACGTTCCCTAATTTACTTTCGATTTTGTAAGGTGTCTGTTAAAGAGTTTTCATTTATTCATTCACACAAGAGGTTTGACCTGCTGCAGATTGGATCCTTCCAGGCACATATAGCCTCACAGAAGTAAAGCTATGATCCACCACACTGTTGTCTACTGTTGTGTACACCTAAAGCATCCTAGGTAGTTAATTACCTATTTTTATTTTATCAATTTATCTGCTAGGTATTTTGTCATTATTTATTTATTTATTCACTTTAATTACAATGGTAATGGACACCAGGCAGTATTTATTTGTGTATTCATCATGTTAGTGTCAATACACAAAAATATGTATGGGAGAATGGAGTCACACACACATCTACACATTGTCATATTTGTGACAATAAGGAATAGCACTATGGAGTGCCACCATTAGACACTTTTAATTAATAAGGTAACTATTTGACAATCAGAAAAGCTGTAAAACATAGATTTTTTAATGTCACAAAAGTTATTTGGGTTTTGAACCCACACACTAAACAATACACTAATGTTGTAGTAAACACTATCAAATTAATAAAAAATAAAGCTGTAACACATTATGAAATGGCTGATGCAACACCTAGCAATGGTGAGGAAGCTTACAAAGCTCTAATCATTGTGCAACTTCAGATAACAATGTTTACATTCTAACTAGATTACAATTTGAAAAGATCATTGAACCTTTACCTACTCATACTTTTTTCTATTTGTTTTTAGAAGACAATTCTTATAAATTCAATGTGAGTAGGTAGGTAAGTATCTATCTGACAATCAACTAAGGAAAGCCTAGCCTGCAACTTTCATTAAAACCAACAGAAACAACTTTGACCTCCAGGCATGGTAGATATTCACCCTTCAGTACTCTTAGTAGCAATTACCAACTAAAAATTATTTGAGGATGTCTAAAGGGGTAGTCAGAGGTAAGTCTAAATATTGCACCTTGCACATAGATTTTTTAGTATGTACCTAGTTGGTATTCTATGATCTTCATTATCAGCCCTAAATCAAATACTTTCTATGTAAACATAGCAAAGTTTCAAATATAGCATTCTGCACATGAAGCTCCTCATGAGTGGGATATGGGAATGCAATATAAGAAATACATTATGACATAAACACCTAATTATGTGAGCCAAGTCTGGATTAAATATTATCACTACATAGTATAAAACAAAGTCGCTTTCTCTGTCCCTATATCCCTATGTATGCTTAAATCTTTAAAACAATGCAACGGATTTTGATGGGGTTTTTTAATAGACAGAGTGATTCAAGAGGAAGGTTTATACCTATGTAACATGCATGATATAGTAGAAAAACAATGTGCACCCTTGAGAAGAAGGAGCGCGTGGGTGGGTCGCTAGTTAGTAATAAAAGAACACTTACATTGGCATAGGCTGCTGGTGAGGGTTGTTATAGACCACACATTCATCATTGCTCTCAGCTCCAGATGATGAGAGTGTAGCATCAGAGTCTAACTCATGCTTTATCACTGACAGGTGGGACTTTAATGCCCCAGCAGTATCTTCCAGCCCGGTCAGGGTCCCAGATGATATTCCCACAGATGCAGATTTGGATGCATCACCTCTCGATGTCCCAGCATTGTAGTACTTAGGACCAACTACACTACGCGATGCAGCACTAGCTTGCAAGGTAGCTGTGGTTTCCACTCTTTTCAAGAGGGCTTTCAGCCCCATGGGCCTCCCTGCTCCATCTTTACGTGCACCACGTGTGCATTTATCAAATGTTTGGGTTACCTCTTCAGATACTCTCTTTCCTAATGCTCGAGCTTGCAAAATCCGCAATCTTCTTAATAGTAATGCACTCCTTCTTTCAATGCGGACCTGAGTAGCCATTACTCTTTGCTCTGGAGAATCACTCTCCGAATCAACGGGCTCTGGAAGGTCGAGAGGAAATATAGATTCTGCTTCACCCGTCGAAAGTTGGTCATTGTTTGTCTCCAATGTTTTAATAACTGAAAGCAAGTCATTGCCAGAGAGGTCGACCAGCAATTGGTCGCCGAGTGGCAACTGGTCTTTCATGATGTTGGTGTGATTCTGGAGGCCCATAACATCATCCTCAGAGAGGTTATCGACAGGCGCGAGAACTTGTCTGCGGTGGGACTGGTCAATCGCGTCGAGGTTCAGATCGGGCGGCTCTGGGGGCGCGAGCGGCAGCGCGGGGGCCATGCCCGTAGCCTCTAGCCCGACCTGCTCGCCGCCCCACGCGCCACTCACCCGGCCCAGCCGCTCCCGCCCATCACGACCCTTATATAACACTTAATGACGCGAATTCACTGCACTGGCACAACACTTAACATCACAAAACACTTCGCTGCACACCACAGTCCTAGGGTTCAGTCTCCCCCCGGTTCCATCACAATTCGAGAGCGTTGGAAGCTCGCGGGCGAATCGGCGCGCTCCTGAAAAACAACGTTCACGAGGGTCACGAGCCGGTTTTTGTTTATTTCGACGCAGTACACATATAGACACTATTTTGCTAGTAGTAAACAAGCGAATTCTATAATGAAAGCTGCAAAATTCGAAATTTGACCCACGTGATAACAAAAAGAGTATGCTAGCGGTCGCAGTGGCTTGTTTTTACGCACGATGAGACAGGAAATGATACACTTCTACAACGATTTATTTGCACAAATTCGATGTCCCACGTTATAACTTAGAAAGCACAGCGATTTCTGACAAAGCACTCGGTATCAATTTGTATCGTTACAAAGATAATGGCGGAAATAGGCCAAAAACACATTTGTATGGGCAATAGCATCGCACGCATCTAGTGACGAAACATTTTTGTGCCGCACACGGACGGACGGGCGGGACGGGCGCTCACTAGCCACACAGCGCGCGCGCTAGCGAACTATGAACATCGACATAGAGAGTAGGAGAGACTATATTACCAAAAACGTGAAACAGAAAAGGATGGCATGGCACCACGATTACGTCCTTGACAAAATACATGCGCCGAGCCGCGCCGAGTAGTTGCGCCCCGACTTGCGCGTCGCGGTAAAGTCAAATTAGTTTCAACAATCCTATCATGATGCAATTTTAGCGTACAGAGATTTATTAAATTTTAGTATTTAAAAATTAATTAAAGTCGAGAAAAAATCATGTCAAACAACAAAACCATTATCTGTAAACATTGAAACAGTTTCAAAGGCACATTTATCAATGTTATCATTATGTTATTTCAACATGAAAAAATTAATATTTTGTGGAGGCATGTATATTTATATCAATTTCCAATTTTACTCAGTATCTTTTATTGTTTACAAACGCACTTCACACAAAATTCGACCGTAAAAGAAGTTCAATCAACTTCCTCCAACTAGTTATGTTTACGTTCCTTTCAACAGTTTCAACTACCCCAACTACCGCACCGCATATTGAATGAATTTAATTTGTAAAGTACGCTTGTCTGACAATGCAACATGATAGAATGGAGGTGCATTTTATTAATTTTAAATCGAATGTAAGCAGGTACCTCCGCATCCCATAAAACCAGACATTGAATGTCCGTTCCAAAGATGATACGTTCCGTTCTAGAAAACGCCCTACGTAGCACGAAACGTAAGAATACGTTCCGTTCTACTAGGGTGACGCTTGGGATAAACGAGCAGCGCGTACCTACCTACTTTACGATCATTGACGAGATCCAAGGAATTTGAATACAAGATCTGACCAGTGCTGCCAGATGAGCCAATTGAAAAAGCGGTAGCTGTGTTTCAAAAATGCGGAATTTCAACACAAAAAGCGGAATTTCTTATTTCTTTTACATCCATTTTAAACTGACTTTAAAAAAATAAGGTTCTCTGTTCATCTGTTTTTTAGGTTTGTTACCTCATAACTTTTTACTCGCTGGACCAATTATGATGGTTTTCAATCGCAAGCAAATTCCATGGAAAATGCTACTAAGACAGAGAAGTCTTTACGAGAACCCCGGGAATCCAGGACCTCACGCTTGCTTGCAGCTCGAATTGCTCAGAAAGAACCTGACAGCAGATTATCTTACAATGCTAGCAAAAGAGATGCCACGATAACGGATAAAAATGAACGCGCCTTTTTAACCTCTACGTGATCGGTGTACCTATTGTACTTGCCAAAAAAGGGGTTTTTCTTGTAGATTCTAAAAAAGCGGAACCACGTAGGCTAAAAGCGGAAGACGGATTCTTTGTCAAAAAGGCGGGGGAAAATCGGAAAAGCGGTGCATCTGGCAACGCTGGGTCCGACCGAGTACCGCTCCGTTCCTATTCGTTTCATTTTTGGAACAAATACTCATTCGCGGTTTGATTGAGTGAAGAAAGAATAGTGACGAGTGAAGTAAAGTAAGAGTGAAGAACGAAATACGCCGGTCGCCGCGTCGCGTCGCGTCTCGTCGCGTAATAGAATTATAAAAAAAAGCCACAGCTACAGCTATGCAGTGCAATCGCACAATAGTAATACTAATAGTAGTAAAAAGTAAATGAAATGTAGCTATACGTAGTATGTACATTATTAGAAACTAAATATAACTACAAAGTATTTTCCTATTAGTTTAGTTTTGTCAGATTTATATACATACATAGAACTACATAGTTGGTACCTACCAACCCAGGTACATACCTACATAGAACAGAGGTACATTGATGTAGTGTTAAATTTCAACCACTTTCATAGGATTTACCCAATAATTACTTAGCTCAATTAAGTAATCGATTTATAACAAAGGTTTTGAGGGAAGATTTTGGCTAGTACAAATCTATAGATAGCAACTTTACCTACAAATAAAACAATCGGAGCACCAAGCATGATCAAGGAATATAAAAAACGATTATTAACTAGGTATTAGAATGGAATATTTCAACATTTATAGGTTAACTCAAACAATATAATATACCTAGGTAGGTACCTACTTACACAATTTTGCTAGGCAGAAATTTAACTAGAATCTAAGCAATTAGCAAATTAAAGCAGACATAAAATGAAGTAGGTTGATACCTACCTACCTAGGTACTTACTTGTAAATAAACACATAGTTATTAGCATATATAAGGCAAAACTTACCTGTAAATAGCTTTGTAGAGAGTTCTTGAATCCCATTTCTTTGGCAGCATTAAACAAGTTTTTTCTCAAAACTTTCATCTTCAACATCTGCAAACTAAAAAGCTTTTTTATTATAGGTATAGGTAATGCCAGAAGTGTTGTGTTTTGTATATCTAGGTAGGTAGTACCTATTATGTAGGTATTTATTTATATAATAAAAATATCTTTAGAACTAGATAGTTAGGTAAATTTAAGAGAAATCAACAGATAGGTAAGTAATTTCTATAACAAATCAAATGACATTTGAGCTGTCTGACACAAAAATAAGATTTGTATGTGTGTATCAAAACAAAAAAAAAACTTTTTGGCTACATGATATTTTTAAAGTAAAACAAAGTACTTACCCAAATCAGTTAAGATAGGTACTAAACAAATCAATAAATATCTATTTCAATCATATTATATTTACACATTATTTATTTCATAGCTTTGCTTAAGTCAAAGTCAAAATATGTTTATTCAATAAAATCACAAGGACCATCTTGAACTGTCTTAAACTAGGTGACTCTAGTGCCAGTTCTTCTTATGGGGTGTGACATACCCAAATTTTAGATAACACTACTATTCAATAAAATGTACCTGCCTACATACTATAATATTTATTTTGTAGTCCTAAGATAGCATAGTAGAAAATGAATTATCCCTTATATTGTAGGTACTCAAATTGTATTTTTAGGGAAAGAATTTTAGATAAATCACAATAAAAATTAAATAATAAAAATTTGTTTAAGTATAACAGGTTCTATGAAAATATCAAACAAATATCATTGGTTTAATGGTAGGTATACCTACCTACAATGTGGCAAAGAATAAAAAAAAAAAACAAAATATTCCAGTACCTACTTATGTTGTGTTCTGTCCTCTAGCTAAATTTATAGCCCATGATGATTTAAGCAAAATTCTTATTATAATGTCAATTTTTATAATTACTAGCTTATAAACCATAATAATCTGTATTATGTATTGTTTTTTATTTAGCCACATTAAGTAATGCTTGTTATTGTTATTAGTATTTGTAAAAATCTTTCTTACCTATCTACCTACCTTATCTTGTCTTTGTTTTCTTGTATACCTCTGCCTTCTTCTGATATGAATGATACCTGTTACTATGAATTCCAAGCCTAATTGTATATTTTGTGTGTTCTTTGTAGCAAATAAATAAATGTCTATGTCTAATAATTTTAACAGTTTTACTACTACAATGTTTTGGGTTTTTTAGACCCCACATTATCAATCCCTATTTATTTTGTTAACCTATGCTCTAAATCACCAAATATCATTCCTGTCATGTACCTATGTACCTACCTACTGCTGGTTATTTATCTATCTTTGGTGATTAACTTTTTTTTATTATAGGTACATCTAATACCTAGGGAGGAAGTTTTGAGGGTTGTAGGTATTGTACAAAGTACACAGTGAATAGGTAGGTATTGTTGGTAAGTACCTACTGCAAATTATTTGGATGGGCAGATGTAATTTCATCTAGCATAATATTATAGTATGTAGTGGGAAGATTTTGTTTTATTTTAGAACTAGGTACCTACCTTCTTATCTATAAAAATAAATTCTAAGCCTAGATTTACTTGTATGTTGGTAGGTGGGTACCTACCTTACCAAAATATGATCTGAGGCTGCAGCTCAGGCACAGAAGATAATCTGAAAACATTTACTTTTTAATTTTAAATAATAAGTTAGTTTTAAATAATTAGTAAGTAATAAGTTTTAACTTAGAAATCTACAAAAAATCAATTACAAAATAGTGACAAGTGTTTATGTAGAATGGTAGAGACAGTAGCAAGTCAACAAGGATGGATGGTTGGAGGAGGTGGATTTGAAGAATGAAGAAATAATAATTTAGGGGTCTTGTTACGCAGGTATAAAGAGGTTATGATGATACAATACATTTGATACTTTGTTCTCTGTGTGTAAAGTCTTACCAAGCCAGCCAAGGTGATTTAAAATCACTGCCTGCTCCTCTTCCAAACTTCTTCGGAGTTCAGGTCACGTTCGACAACCAACATGCACTAAAGAAAACTTTTGGACAATTCTTAATAATTTTAAAATAGTATATTACATGGCAAAATCTACTTTTGCCATGTAATTTTAACATTTAGTATACTATTTATTTTAAATAAATATACCTTATGCAATCTAAAATGTTTTTATCAGTACAGAACATGCTTCAACATTCCATGACCATTTTGTGTGTAATAGTTTCTGAACGTGGCTTTCTGTACAATTTCGTCCTTAACTTATTTTTTTTTCTTGTGTGTAGCATCGTAGCAAACTACACTGTTTGGTCTCTTTTACTCATATTAATTTCGGGGTTGCTGCTGTTTCAGTTTGATGCTCAATTTTATTTCATTGAATCACCGACCGACTTGACATTAACAACTGTCAAAGTCATTACATGACATGCACGACCTGACGCACCAAGCAAGCACTACACCGACGCCGACGACCGATCCAACTTGACGCAACAAGAAACGACAAAAATGTTGTATGGAGTTTGCATAGCAAATAATGGCGGCTGTTCATTTGTTCCATTCAATCAGTGTTCTCTCGTTCTTTCACAACTCACTCTCTTCTTCGTCTGCCTTGTTTACTTGTAGCTTCCGCTCGTAGTTTGTTTGTTTTTGTAAATTTCTAACAGATTTATCAACAATTTCGTCCATAAAATTTATGGACGAAATGTGAAAGAGATCGTTATTGTTCAGTGAACGTAATATTATACGGTGATGCCACCAAAAAACGATTCATAACGTGTGAAATTGTGAAGATCAAGCGAGCCGTAAAAGTACTTTTTCGTAACTTTTCCTTTTTCGTTACGTACATTTTGTTTGAGAAATACTCAAAAGTTTAGAAAAAGGAAGCCTAGTTTCTTGGGATGAGGCTTGGTAAGAATTGAATCAGATATTTTAGTTATTGTAAATTGAGGAAAAGCCCGTAGCCAAATTAGATATAACGTTTATTAGGAAAGGACACAAGTTTTACATTTTGCTAGAATCTAATTTTATCGCGCAACACAACACCTATGTTCGCCATGACAGTCGGCCTCTCGAATGAACAGATCGGTGAAGGTCGATTTGATTCACTCAACTGTTCAATCGATCTTCACAGAGTATCTAATATTCCAATACCCCGGCTCAAGTTCAAGTTCTATTTAAAATTAACTTACAAAAATAAACTTGTACTTGCTCCTTACAATATTTCCCTTTTTCATAACATGGTAACCCTAATGATAACAATACGACATTACGGTTACCTAACATGACTGACAGTTACAACTTTTGACATTGACATCTTGAATCATAACCTCTTCTGTCTAATTTCTAAATGTAAACAAAACAAAGTAATTTCCAAATTACTCTAAACATCGAAACATTTTTCTCAAAAATTAGACCTTAGCTACAACAAAAATATATTCTTATAACTTTACCACCATGAGATAAATCAACTGCAGATATCTCATGAATCTAAACTACTAAAAAATATAATAACAATATGTAACTCATGTTTCACAATAAACTACTAACTTTTAATTTAATACAGACCTAAAAGTTCACATAAATAGTTGTGTCTGACCCTTGGTAACGATTTGGTAAGTATATCAGCTCTATTTTCATCTGAAGTTACATATTTTACTGTTATCAAACCTTTGTTCACAATATCTTTAATAAAATGTACTTTTATATCTATGTGTTTTGTTCTCTTACTGTTCTCATAACTTTCTATCATCTTTATAGCACTTTGATTATCTATTAACAATGAACAACACAAGTCTTTATCACAATTTAAGTCTTTTAACACTCCTCTGATAAACACTATTTCACTTACAGTTTGTGCTGCTGCTACATACTCCGATTCAGCTGTTGAGAGTGCAACAGTTGACTGCTTCTTCGAGCTCCAGCTTACTAGATTACCACAGTGGAATATGGCAACTCCACTGATACTCTTGCGGTCATCTCTAATTCCTCCCCAATCCGCATCTGAAAAACTGTTTAGGTGATTATTTATTTGTTTTTTGTAAACTAATCCTTTCTCTTTTGTTTGTTTCAGGTATCTTAAAATCCTTTTTGCAGCTTTCCACAGAGTTTGTGTCGGACAATGCGTATATCTGCTGATGAATCCTGTTGCATATGCAATATCTGGTCTGCTTATTGTGGCTAAGTACATAAGTGATCCGACGAGTTCTCTGTATGGAATGTTAGTTAACATTTCTTCTTTTTCATTTATATTCATTCCAACTTCCATCGGTGTACTTGTACCTTTACATTCTGTCATATTAAACTTCATTAAAATTCTTTGTATTATTTGTGTTTGTTTTATTTCCAATCCTTGATTTGTACTTTTTATTTCCAATCCTAGAAATTTCATAATGCTCCCCAGATCTTTTGCTAAAAACTCATCTTGTAATTTCTTTGTGATTTCTTGACCATTTCCAATGATTAAAATATCATCTACATAAATGAGTATGTACACATTACTTGACACATACAGACAAAAATCACTGTGTGATTGTCTAAAACCATTTTTTGTTAGAAAATCATTCAATCTCTCATTCCAACATCGTGGAGATTCTTTTAAGCCATACAATGCCTTTTTTAACTTTAGTACTTTTCCTTCTTTTTTATCTATTCCTTCTGGGTACTTAATGTATACATCTGTCTTCAACTCTCCATTCAAAAATGCAGTTGGTATATCTAGTTGTTTTATAGGTAAATTATCTTGGACTGCTTTATTGATAAATAACCTTACAGTTGTCATTCTGGCTACAGGTGCATAGACATTCTGGACTGTTTCTTCTTGAAAACCTTTGGCGACTAATCGAGCTTTCTTTGTATCATCTGGTTTTGTTTGAAATACCCACTTTGTGTCGATCGCCTTGTGACCTTTTGGTAATTCACATTCTTCCCATGTTTTTAGCTTTCTATGTGCCTCTAATTCCTTCTCTATAGCTTCCAACCATTCTCCTTGCTCTATTGCTTGTTTATAGCTAGTAGGATCTTCTGCATGTAATGCATAGGCTATATTTGTCATGTCATAATCATCATACCTTTTTGGTAGCATAATTTGTCTCTTTGTTCTTCCATTTTTTTCTTCTACTTCTTCTGAGCTTTCATATTCATCACTTGTCATTTCATTCTTTTCCTTTGGTTCTGGTCTTTCACTTATCTCATTTAGTGTTGTTTGTTCAGATTTTTCTTTCTGTACTGAGCATTCTTCTCCGTCTGATTGTATAAGAACATTTCTTTCTTCTTCATATTTATATTTAGTTTCATCAAAACAAACATCTCTTGACTCGATAATGTCATTTGTCTTTGGATCCCATAGTTTATATCCTGATCCACAATATCCAATCATAATCATAGGTTTTGCCCTAGGTTCCAATTTGTTTGGCTTTGGAAAAATCATACACCATGCCTTTGATCCAAAAACTCTTATTCTCTCTAATTGGTTACTTCCATACCTTATTTGAGCTGGTGTTTCTCCATGTAGTGCTTTTGTGGGTGACCTGTTTATAATGTATGCTGCTGTTCTTATCGCTTCTCCCCACAAATATTTTGGCAGGTTTGTTTCTAACAACATTGCTCGTACTTTATCAGCTAGCGTTCTATTCATTCTCTCACATACAGAATTTTGTTGTGGTGTATAGCTGCATGTTGTTTCTTGTTTTATACCATTTTCTCCATAAAATTCACTTAGTATTTCATTTACAAATTCACCACCTCTATCAGTTCTAATTTTCTTCACATTTGTACCTTCATTTCTCATTCTATTTATGTACTTCATTATGTGATACTTAGCTTCATCTTTAGTTTTAAGTAAGTATACTTCTGTAAAATGAGAATAATCATCTATTATTGTCAGATAGTATCTCTCATCATCTTTCGTTATAGGTGTAATTGGTCCACCAATGTCACAGTATATCAGTTCTCCTATCTTCTTTGATCTTGGTTTCTGTGTTGGTGTAAATGGACAGCGAGTTCCTTTAGCTTCCATGCATATTGTACAACGCTCATTAGATAGGGGTAAGCCGAGTATTCTCATACCACCATAATTTAAATGACCCATTCTTCTGTGCCATGAATTCACATCTTTGCTATTTGTGAGTAACGCTTCTTCTTGCTTAAGTATATTTAATTTCAATTTATATAATTTCCCATTATTCTTTCCTGTGATTTGGACCTCTCCATTACTTATTACTGGCACTTTGTTTTTAAATTCAACTTTTATTCCTCTCTCATTTAGTTTCATCACTGATATTAAATTGTGTGATAGTTTCTCTAGTATAAGGCAATCATGTATATTTATTTTAATATTTTCACTAGTTCTCCCATAAATAGTACCTTTTGTATTTGCCGTTATAACATTGCCGTTTGCCATCAGAATTTTTATTTCTGGTATTTCTTGTATGTTTGTCATAAACTTTTCATATTGTTTGCTTATCATGTGATGTGATGCTCCGGAATCAATCACAAATTCTATCTCATTTTCTGTGTTACTAAAAGCCGTTTTAGCTTGTGCAGCAATAAATATTACTTCTCCTACATTGACACTTGAACTTGTCTTTTCACTTGTACCTCTGTTATTTGCTCTAAAATTGCCTCTTCCTCTCTGATATCCTCTGTTATGACCTCTACCTCTTTGATTGTTAGTGGTACTTGGTTGTGTATTATGAGGACAGTTCCTGGCAAAGTGATTAGCCTCTCCGCAGTTGTAACATTTTATAGAATGACTTTGAAAAACATACTCTTTGTTTGTAGATGTGGGCCTCTGTTTTTCATTTTTTTCCTTTAACTCTGCATCCAACAATTTACATTTCACGAATTCTAATGTAAGTTCCGAGTTAGTTGCTTCCAGTGCCGTCACTGTTGTTTTATATGCTTCTTCCACACTCATTAGTAGCTGACAAACCTTATCTTTCTCTTCCATTTTGCTATCAACATTAATTTCTCTTATTATTTTATCAAAAGTGTTGAAATGTGTTTCCAAGCTATCAGATTTTTTGCATTTTAAATTACTTAGTTGTCTTTTTAGGTATAGGCTGCTCAGAGTACTTTTTCTTTCAAATATTCTTCTCAAATTTTCTACCATTTCATATGCTGTGTCTGCTTTCCTCACATATTCCAGATGTTTATCAGGCAGCGCCTGGATAATCAGATTTCGCGCCTTAGCATCTTTTCTTTTATCGCTTTCGCTCTCTATCGAATCTATCTTTTGCTTGATCATGTCTTTACATCCTTTTTCATCGAGCGCCATCTCAATGCGGAACAACCAGTTCGCAAAATTTCCCATCTCCAATTGAGGTATTTTTAATATTTGTTCTGCCATATTTCTTATTTATTTTATTGATTCTACGCACTCTACGGACTTGTAACTTTACTTTTATATTTTCACTTTTCCTCCCTTGCCTGCCTTGCTGATGGCGGCGTGTCCGCGTGTCCCTACAACTTTTTCCTAAAGCTATTCTGTGTTAATCTAACTGACTAGAACCTCCTGGGCCCATAACCTATTGTAAATTGAGGAAAAGCCCGTAGTCAAATTAGATATAACGTTTATTAGGAAAGGACACAAGTTTTACATTTTGCTAGAATCGAATTATCGCGCAACACAACACCTATGTTCGCCATGACAGTCGGCCTCTCGAATGAACAGATCGGTGAAGGTCGATTTGATTCACTCAACTGTTCAATCGATCTTCACAGAGTATCTAATATTCCAATATTAGTGAATAAAAGTATGCTTTTACAGCAATATGCATCAACATACAACATGCATCGCTGTGAAAAGAGATTTTAGAGATTTATTAGAAGTAAATATTGAATATTTGTTGTAAATATTGAATATTGTATGTTGTACACCTTCCCACCACTATAATCAGCTCTCTCTATCCTCTAAGGTTTGCTGGAAGAAAACTCTATACAGGGTTAAGCTCGCCTTTGTACATGACTATTATATATTTTTTGTGTAAATCACTTTGTGTAAAATAAATAACAAAAGAAAGAAAGAAAAGAATATTTGTGTAATAGTGATGTACCTAATGTAACTATCGATAAGTGTGTCGGACAGTTATTTTAAGGCTAATATACCATTATACGTGCACATCTAGGAGGCAACATACACAGTCTTACATCATTGGCTTTCCGCGGTGGCTAATAGTAATCAAGTACCTCTTTTTTTGAAATTTCAAATTTTTTAACAAAAAATCCATGCTAAAGATGACGATAACTGGGAGTCACAAAAGCATAATATGTTTGTACTGTTAAAATTACAATAACCTTTTCAAGAATAAGACGTGAATTAGTCTAAAGTTATGCTCTAGGTACATACTTCTTAAAAAAATTACTGGAAATTAATAAAAAATACTTTGTTATAGAATATGTCAAGCCCACGGTGGGCTTGACATATTCTATAACAAAGTATTTTTCATGAGTATTTCTCAAACAAAATGTACGTAACGAAAAGGGAAAAGTTACGAAAAAAACTTATGGAAGGAAAAGTTACGAAAAAGTACTTTTTCGTAACTTTTCCTTTTTCGTTACGTATATTTTGTTTGAGAAATACTCTCATATCAGATCCATATTTAAGTCCAACCTCGGACTTCAGGACCTAGGTTGTACTTAAACGTGGATTCAGTCAATAAAGGATGGATTACAAAAAACCTCGTTTTTGATCTCGCATATTTTATCGATATCGATATAAAAGCGAATGCCATAGCGCAGCAATATATAGGCTGATAGGTTGGTAAAACTGTTGTTGTTTGACGTACATATTCGTTGTGTTGGTATTAAAGTGCCATGTAAAAGGATCCCATTGGCTCTCATTGGCTCTTTACTAAGTCCCGCCTCTTCTCGTAGTTTTACATTCTCTTTGGCGGCAATCGGCATCGTTTCTCGTTTCCTTTGGCGCGTATTATTTGTTGATGTGAATTGATTGAGCTGAAAAAATAAAACACGAAATAGATAGTTTTAAAATGGCCAGAAATTTTGATTTGAGTCATCATTCTCTTCAACAAACTCCTTTGAAAGGTAAACGATCCAGGCAACTGCTTCAGCGCGAAGATACATTGAACTTGTCACCGATTTTCAACGAAACATCTATTTTCAAAAACTTGAATGATACAAGCCTAAGGCAAGTTTTGGATGAGTCTTCGATAATAATCAACGCTGGAAATGCCGGCGAAGCACTGAATGAAGCTTTTTTCGAAATAATACAAGCAAGTCGACCAAGTGATGTATTAGATACATTATCGAGGTTATCTCAGGTCTGCTGCGATTCTCTCGAGCTAGTAGAACCTTGGAACAGGTATAATGCTCAGAACTACTGGCTGGCAGAGGAGGCAAACACCTGGAAACTCTTACATTGTTTGTATTCTGACTCAATTTGTGAACATCCTGAGTCAATTGATAATATATTGACAGAGACTACATTATCTCAAAAAACATTGGTTGGTGCTCTGTTTAGAAGCGACTCAGAACTGAGACTATTGCAACTGATTGTAGACTGGTTGGAAGCGACAGCTGCTTATCAGGAGGAGACTACAAAAACCTCAGCTCCTATTATCGGAAACAATGTCCACTGGAGTAATACATTGCATCAATTGTTAGTTGGAAACAGTTTATTCAACAAAGACAAGAATAAATCTATGGTTACTTGTGTGGATCCAGATGCACCTCATCGACAGAAAAAAATTATACATTCAGATGATCAGAAAGATGACAATGACTTGTGTAAGAGAATATTCACTGAAGTGAGATGTGGTAAATTCAAAGAAGCTGTGTCTTTGTGCATTAGTGCTGGGCAGGCTTGGAGAGGGGCTGTGTTGCAGGGATGGATTTTGCTGGACTATTTGCCCCGAGAGGAAAATGCTCCATTAGAAATTTCAGGAAATCCATCAAGAGATCTTTGGAAGTGGTGTGCTTTGGGCATTGCCAACAACATAACAGAGAACATACACTACAGGGCTACTGTTGGAATATTGAGTGGGCACTTATCTAGCACCCTGCCTGCTTGTCAAGGCAACTGGGAAGACCTGCTCTGGGCACACCTTAAAGTACAAATTGAGACAAGAGTTGATCGATTTTTACGAGAACATCATGCTACTGCTGAAGCCTACACAACTCCAGCTGATGTTCTGGAGCTATTGCAGTCAGAACTACAGACTGAAGAGTTGTCATTACAACAAATGTTTGGTGCAGTAAAAGCATTTATGGATGGCAATAGAGAATCCCACTATCAAACCTGCCAGCGACACCTAATGCTTGGCCATGTCAGAGCAATCATGCAAGACTCCCAGGATTGGCTGGATACTGGAGAGGATAGATTCATCAGATTCCTAGCTCATCTAATACTGGTCATGAGACTGATGGGTAAGGACCCTCAGCATGATATTGGAGACAAAATTCTGGAAAAATATGTCTCCCAACTAATTGATAAGCTGATAGATGGTTCAGTAGATTGTCCTGAGCTCATTGCATATTACACTTCTACTGTTCCAGCTGAAAGTCAAATTCGACTTTATGCTGATCTCATGGATCATATCCACAAAAGTGACTACAGAAAAGGGGTGGTCAAAGCTGGGCTCACTGCAGGAGTTGATGTTTCAGCCTCGGCTGGAGTTGCTATAAAGAAAGCCATATCTGACATCCAACAGGGCTATGGAAATTTAGATTACACCATAACTCAAACTACTGCAGTAGAGAAGGACAAGAACTTAATCAGTAAAGTTATTTCTTCTCTGGAATGGCTGTCTTTGATTTCAAATCAAATGGAAGAAGCTCTTTGGCTGAGTAATGCTATGATCCGTACATTTATCTTCATTGGAAACACTGATGCTGCAGTAGCCTGTATTGCTTATGTCAACAAGATGTTCCCAGATTTTATTACAAAAGTAAATTCAAACTCATCTGAAATGAGGGAGCATTTGTGCTTGAAAGCATACTTGGAAGCTTTAGAAGGTTTTGCCACATGGTATAGACACTTCATCAGTGGCCAGCCTAAAGATGTCGAGCCATTACATTCTGAGGCTTCATTCTCCGACAAAGTTTATCATGAACAGCGGTGTGCACAAGTCGAGCAACAGAAGGCACGATGGAATAATGCTGTGTTGCACCAATCCCGTCACACAAAGAGCTTACTCTACAATGTTTTGATATTCCCTGGTGGATGGCTTCAAGATGAAAGAGACAACACAACATCATCGAAGTTTACTGATGAAGAAAAAATTGATAGACTCAAGCAGTTAGAAAACCTGAGACGTCTTTGCATTCCAGAAGTTATTATCCTTATTTTGAAAATATTGCAAAGCACTGATGATGTAGAGAACCACAAGGAAGCAGTGAAACTGAGCGATATGATCGCCTCTGAGAACAGGTGTCTGTACAAAGTGTTCACTAAAAACAAACTGATTGAGATTTTGGAGAGAATCAAAGAGTCGAATCTGCTCTTGATAGAGAAAGGTCGGGATATGTTTGGCTATTAAATGAATGATGATTGAAAAACATTTTGAATTTGAATAAAGTTTTTTATTTACATTTTGTTTTATTTACATAGAAAACTAAATTTATCGTTAAGAGAGCATTTATGGCACTGTAACAGGGTTAATGTTGATCAAATCGTTGCTGCTTTCTGCTAGGTCTGTGATAGAGACCCTTCCTCGCTGTCGAATGAACTTTGCTACATCTTCTAGCTCCTTTTGAGAGATGTAGATGAATTTCCCTCTGTCATCAATGACACCAGTCAGTTCCCCTGAAGACTGCAGATCGGTGATTCTGTCTATTGCTGCTTGAGTCTTTAGTTTGAAGTGAGCTGCTAAATCTTCAAGAAGAACAACTTTTTGGCCCTGAAAGCATTCAAATAAATTAATCAATAAATCATGGCAGAGTTAAACCACAGCTTTACCTATAGCTAAAAGCCTGTAGTCTAGGCTTATACAAGCTTTGCTCATAGATTATGGTAAGTAGGTAAAAAATTACATTCCTATTTTTTGTGTCATTACCATTAGGAACTTGATGAAATCCACTGCTGGACTTTTCTCATCCCTGAGCAGTCTTTATTCAACATCTTCCCGAAAACTTCATAATGTGGATCCATATCCTATCATACTAATACATCCTAGGCATCAGCACATAATTCTGCTTTCCTTGACCTATAGGTAATAAGGTACCTTGATGTATTCAATAAAGTCTCTCAACAAGCTGTCCTGGTCCTGCTCATCATTCTCTTCGAAGCCTTCGCTTTCCACGGAGAACGCTGCTTTCATCGCTTCATACTCTTCTTGTTCGCGCCTCTTCTTTTCCTCTTCAGCTTTCTTTTCTGCCTCCTCGCGTTGACGTTCTTCTTCCTGTGAGAATGAAGGTAGGTAGCAATCTAAATAGTTTCTTAGGTAGTGAATGCGTTGAAGCTAGGTTCAATTGAATCAGATTTCATTTAGACTAACTAAAGGTTTGGGGCAAGGAATCAATTATGTCATAGAGAATAATGCCCTTGGTAACACAATCACGCGTTTCGGCAGCGCCCAACTGCGCACGCGTTCTGAGATGTATGGGGTAGTTAAGGACGCGTCAAACAAGAAGAACGCTGGAAAACAGTGGAGGAGTAGACAGTGTTTGCGCATACCTACAAATCAGTCGCGCCATCACACCATCTCCCCCTCCTTCCGGCGTTATTTTTGCGTGACGCGACCTAAAGGTAGGTATGTTGCGTTTTTATAGTCGCGCGCATGAGCAGCGCCAAGTTTACTATGAATATAAGCCAGCCTAACAGCGCGCTGTCCTAGCAGCGTGATGAAACCAGCCTATGTATATTTTAATATTTAATAAAATATTATTACCTACTTCTTTTAATTTATTAATGCACGTCGCTTGGGACTTTGATAAAGAAGCATAGGTAAACATTGGCCTAATAGAAGATTAACTACTAAGAGAGCTACTTCTAGTGCTCATGTTAGATAACCCCTCAGTAGAGCTATTTAAATAGTTAGTTTCCAGTCAGAAACATCATTTTCCATCTTTTTTTATGCAAACAAAACAAGAGCAAGAGTTACAAATTCTATCTCTTGTCACTGCCATGTTTGAACCATGCTATGTGGCATCTCCACTTGTATGGGCCTCTCTTCCACATGTTGGGCATTGAAAACCCCGATACAAACCTCTTGCTTCTCTTCTATTTTCTTTCTCTCCTGTTCTTGCTCCTCTTCCGCTTTCTTTCGCACCTCTCGCATCTGCTCTTCTGCCTCGCGAGCTTTCTTCTTCTCCATTTTTGCTTCTAGCTTGGCTCTTTTCTGAGGATTTATAATGTTTAGACATAACATTTTCAATATATTGAGTTTTCACATCAAACTTAAATAGAATCATCATCAACAGCCACAGCCCGACTTCACCCACTGCTGGGTTATATGCCTCCCTTAGTTTGTGCCATCTACCACGATCCTGTGCCAGTCTAACCAATTTCAGACCTGTTATTTTTGTGATGTTGACTGCCTATCTCTCTGCAGGTTAGAATACGACAGAATAGAATGGAAATAGAATAAGACTGTACAATATTAATAACAGTTCAGCTATCTCTAGATTGTTCACAGCTGCTAAAGATTGTTCTAAAACAGTTACATAAGTTTTACATTTTATAAGTACCTACTTTGTGGTTTTTGGGATATTTATTCATCTTTTAAACTTACTTTAGCACCCATTTTGTCATCGAGTTCAACTTTCTGAGGAGCATCTTGTGCATTTTCATCATCAGCTTGGTTAATGTCTTCATTCTGCTCATCAACATCCTGATGCCTGGCAGCTACAAGTTAGAAATGATTTTATCATCACAAGTAAATAAATAAATAGTAGACATTTCATTGACATCCAGACCCAAATTAAAAAAAGCAAGTAACATCACTCATATTGCCTTGGATGGAAATCAAACTCACAACCTTCAGTGCTGAAGGCATTAGAATGGTAAAACTGAACCAACAAAAGTTAATCGAGACCAGGTTTGTGTAAAATCAGGGTTAATCGAGTTTCAATGTTACCGAAGTAAAATATTTTTAATTTTTTTTGTCATTCATTAACATTAGGCTTTATAAAATGATATGAAAATCCTACTAATATTATAACCGTGAAAGTTTGTAAGTATGGATGGATGGATGTTTGTTACTCTTTTACGCTGGAATGGCTGAACAGATCTGGATGAAACTTGGCAGAGAGATACATTATATTCTGGAATAACACATAGGCTAGGATGGATGGATGTTTGTTACTCTTTCACACCGGAACGGCTGAACGGATCTGGATGAAACTTGGCAGAGCGATACATTATAGTCTGGAATAACACATTGGCTACTTTTTATCCAGTGGGAATACCGGGATTTAAATTTGCGCGGGTGAAACCGCGGGGCGCAACTAGTACATACTAATGAATTTACTTGGTTGGGAATAAACCAAAACCTACAGCGAACTACTACCAACTGAGCTGAGACCCCAGATGTAGTTAGGACTCTACTTACCATTAGCTCTCATTCTAACTCTCTGGTTCCTGACGGCTTGTACTCTTCCAAGACCTCTATCTCTCGGAGCCACTGCCCGAGGTCTAGCTCCAGCTGTTAATAAAAGGAACAACAATATGTTAGGTAAGGTCCACTTTGTTTACAACATTCTAATTGATTTTTTTTTAGCTTCTGACGGCAAACTTACGTTGTGGCTTGCCTTGGGAAACTCGTAGAAATGCTACAGAGAGAATAAGAATAACTATAGCACTAATTAGAGCAGCTATTATAAATGGGTCCATGTTTAACAGGTAGTAGCCTAGTAGGTACCCAAAGGATACTTTCGTGAGATTATTGTCCTTTGAGTCTATAAAATTTTATTGCACGTTTGCTAAATAATTAATTAGAGATGATACGAGAGACGAGTGGAGAAGAACGAGAGAACATGGAGAGACGGAGCGAGTAGATGTGCACGAAAATAAAATTCACGAAAACAGACGAAATGACGAAAAGAAAAACTAAATTGAACGTCATTTACGTCACGCACGCAGCAGCACAGCCTACACTAGTGGTGCCAACAACCTGGCTGTGAATTTCCAAATTTTCCCATGCTTTCGTCCCTGTTTCCCAAATTTCGCATGATTCTAATATTTCTAATATTCGTGTCGCGTTGTCTGTCGCCCTAAAAAAAATCGTGTAATCACATTCATGTAAAACAAGAAAATCGTGTACGGGTATCAAGGAATTTAATACTCGAGAGACTGGCATACCTACACGATGTTCTTATCAACATTAGGCAGACTAAGATTCGTGTCGCGTTGACGTGTCGTGCTGAATCTAATCTAAATTAGATAGCCTTTCCAAAATCCAAAGAAAAGTTTTGTAAAGTCCTTATAATATTTTTTTATGTTTTTTCGAAAAATTATTTTAAATCGAAACATGTGAGTACCTACTTAATTATGTAATTTTTCTGGCTTGAGGTAAGGATAAGGATCATAGTCACACCAGCAGTCATAGATATACAAAGATAGATATACTAGTTACACCCCGCGGTTTCACCCGCGCAGTTTTAAATCCCGGTATTTCCACAAGATATTAATTATAGTCTGGAAAGCCTATGTGCTATTCCAGACTATAATCTAACTCTCTGCCAAGTTTCATCCAGATCCATTCAGCTGTTCCAGCCATCCATCCATACTTAAAAACTTTCGCGTTTATAATATTAGTAGGTTATAGAGAACTGGCTTTCTTATTTTTTTATTGAGCCTATTTCGTCCCACTGATGGGCATAGGCCTCCCCCAAGGTTTTATATTTCCCCCGACCCTGACCCTGAGCCTCCTCCCACCTACCTTCAAACGCATCCTGATTATCCCGCCAGCGATTTTCCAGCCGACCACGGGGTCACCGTCCGTCAGGAACTCATGGTAGGTACTGGTTTGATTATAAAAATAAAAAAAACATTTTCAAAGAACCCAATGTATTATAGATACTTTGGTGAAACGCAGGTACTCTTTATCGGATAATCCTCGCTGGAGACAAGAAATACCCCTGAATTCATAGGGAATCTCCCCATGGGGCATCACTGAGCGAGCACATCGCCCAATTCACGCCATTTATTTTATCTGTGTACAGGCTCACTGTAACGTTTTAATTTCATATTTGAAGCATTAAAGCAGGGTAAAAGATACAAAAAAAAAATGATAGAAAGAGCTAGAAAAATTGTGAATACGCATCTTCTTCATTTGACATAACGGCGATGACGTGTGAACTGTGAAATGAATGAAAAATAATGTCATTGAATCGAATCGACGACGGCGCTCGCTGCTTCGTTTTGCTTTCATTTCGCCGATAGTTGTAATTGTAACTAAAAATGGAAATTTTCAAATGTACATCGATTATTGTGTTAGTCCTTGTGTTGGATGCAGCATCAGCTTTATATTTCCACATAGCTGAAGGCGAAAGAAAATGTTTTATTGAAGAAGTTCCAGATGACACGACTGTTATTGGTAAAATAGTGTTCTTGGCTTATTTTTAGCAGTTTTTATAAATTGGTTTCAATATCTTTCCCCACTAATTACTATTGTCCATTTAAATCTTCGTAATAACCAATAATCATATTTTATCTCTTACTTCAATTTCCTCAAAACATGCAAGATCAACATCTTGCTCACCATACTTTACTTAGCTCACCATATATTTTTAGTAAACTACAAAGTGGAGCTCTACGACCCCAGGTCTGGTGGTTTCATGCCGTCGACGCCTGGAATCGGCATGCACGTCGATGTTCGGGACCCTAACAACCAGATTGTGCTATCAAGAGTATACTCCTCAGAGGGAATGATTTCATTCACATCCCATGTCCCAGGGGAGCATGTTATTTGCATGTACTCAAATAGTACCTCATGGTTTGCGGGTTCTCAGCTTAGAGTGAGTATTTGGTAACTGAATATTTTGTAGTATACAATATTTATTTATTTATAATATTGTAGAACTTCTAAAGAGAGAATTGTAATTAACAAACACTAGTGTAAGTAATTCACAGAATCTATCATTTACAAAAAAACCACAAGATAAATAATTCATTGATAAGTTTTAGTTATCTTAGGGGTTAGATTTTCATAGTTCTGTGTACATTGCCAACTATTTTCCTTACTTTCCAGGTGCATCTGGATGTACAAGTTGGTGAGCATGCCATCGACTATGCAAATGTTGCACAGAAGGACAAGCTGACCGAGCTTCAGCTGAGAATCCGACAGTTGCTGGATCAAGTTCACCAGATCACTAAAGAGCAGAGCTACCAAAGGGTAATCCAGATTTTGTGACCATACCAAATTCTCATAATTACCAGCATGTTAGACCATCATCTAGTCAGATATTAAGCATGCCAAGTTGGACACATATTCTGCCATCAACCCAAGGTCCTTATTTGCTAAAAAGTTGGGCTGGCTAGGGTGAGGTTAGCAAGGAATAATGCACAATAAACCCCATTGTGGGATGTCAGTACATACCTATCTTATTCCCCCACCATGAAAAAGGCATTGACATAGCCTCTAGTATTCTCTCTAGAGACCTCTCTTTCATGATCTATTGAATCTCTGAGTTACTGAAAGAAACTACAACAGGTTTTCTTTTAAGCAGAGATGCTATTTATTTTATTATTGATGACAATTACATTAGGTTGGCATGAGCATCAGCCACACACTTCACTGTTTTAGTTAAATCAGATGTTAATGAACTTTGAAATGAGTTAGTACTTGGTACTGAGAGATCTGAATGGATATTCTACCGTGCCTGGGGATCAAAGTTGTGTCATGCATAATTCAAATAACTGAGAATAAAATAATATATTTATTTTAGCATCGCGAGGAACGCTTCAGACAAACCTCCGAGAGCACAAACCAGCGTGTCCTGTGGTGGAGTCTGCTCCAGACCGGAGTTCTACTAGCTATCGGCTACTGGCAAATGAAACATCTCAAGAGTTTCTTTGAGGCTAAGAAACTTGTTTAAATTCTGTATATAATAATTTCAGTGAGAATAAGACTATCTAGCCTATCTGTCTTGTCTTGTCTATTACATGTTACTTGCAGTAAACTCTTAGGCCAGTGAGAAAAGCCAAGCTTGAGTATAAAGCTTGCTGACTTGTGTTACTGGTTTGAGTTACATACTTTAAATAACATTTTAAAGGACAATAGTGAGAAAGTGGGCAATGACACTTTGAGAGCCCTGTTTTCATTTCTTGGTATAGTATTTTCCATAGTAAAGTTCTGTTGTGCTATTTTGTTCAATAAGTTATTACCTATTTCTGTTTGTAATTTAAATCAACTTGATTTGTGGAGTTTACATGATCTGTATTTTTGAAATAAAATAAAATTACAATCAAGTCATTTT
Source organism: Plemyria rubiginata (assembly GCA_963576535.1). Classification (NCBI taxonomy): domain Eukaryota; kingdom Metazoa; phylum Arthropoda; class Insecta; order Lepidoptera; family Geometridae; genus Plemyria; species Plemyria rubiginata. Next base: position 1,874,512 of record OY754916.1, on the reverse strand, counting down.
ATTTAATCAAAATTGTAGTAGCACCTTTGCCTTATCTTGGTCCATAATTCTTTAATATTATATTTAAATCATTTGTACATTTTCAATACCGGAAATGTATTACCTACTAATAATAAATAAAAATATTAGTGAATGCTAAAGAAAGTGTTAAGAGTATCACTTAGCAGTACTTTTAATTTCAAAAATACAATCTAAATATTTGATAAACAAAACTGGGTCTGCTTTAGGAAACAGGTTTAACATACTAAAGTCCACATCCTTTAGTGTGTCCTCGAGTGTATCACAAGTACAGTAATATAAATGGCCATCTATTTGAAGTCTTTCAGCAAGCTCTAACTGATGATTGTCCATTAAATCCTCATTTATAACTACTAAAAGGGGTTTTTTAAATTCCAATGTTTCCAAGCAACTGCCTGCTCCTGCGTGGCTTATAACGAGGTCGGAGTTCTTTATATCTTCCTGAATATTATCTTTGAACCTGTACAATTTCAATTTTACATCTTCTTTCTCGTAAGATCCAGGTTCCACGTCACTGTTTCCAATCTGGAATGTAACCTCTTTGCAGCCGATTTTCTTTAGTGCGCTCAGCACTGGCGACTTCATAATGTACTCACACAGTAAATCAAACTTTGTAGTTCCAACTGTGATGAAAATTTTTGTGTATTCTTTATTCATTTTTTCAATTCTACTTTGTTTTGTTTGTTTACGTTTTACGATTTCATTACTACACTGATGTCACTTTTAGTCTGTCAGTTGACATTGACATTAAATATTTTCGTCATGAATTTTTGTAGGCAAAGTTCGCTTAGTCGTATACGTCCACGAAGTTTAAAACCTTGTGCCAGCCTGGCCTACTCTTTCATAAGTATTTATATAAGTAGAGATAAACCATTCTAAAAATGCACGCCCCTCTACCTGCCTTCACCCACACAAGCAAATGAGGTGTATATAGACGCAATACATGACACCTGATAATTTTATTCGTCATTCACTTTCCCGCCGAACGTGAAAGTGACACTTTCATGTCTGGCGGGAAACTGAATAACGAACGAAATTACTTGGTGGCATGGTATGGTATTGCATCTATACACCTCATTTGCTTGTGTAGGTGAAGGCAGGTAGAGGACGTGCATTTTTAGAATGGTTTATCTCTACCTATTTATCATGTTGTGTAACTACCTACCTATTTCTCAACAAAGTACCTATCTGCCCATTCTTTCTTCCTTCTTTTGCCCTTAAGTATTTACGACGTGCAATAGATTTGAATAAGCATGTGGGTAATATAATATTACAATTATGTACCTACATTTATATTAGGTACCTACCTACCTATAGTATATTTATAACACTTGCTTACATGGGTAACATAACGTCATAATTTGAAGTCGCCGTGTCGAATCTAATTCCCTCCCGACCCTGTGGGCCGATTCTAGACCCGTGACTTTTTTGTCACATTAGACATATGTCACGAAAACTGTCAAATTTCAATAGACACGACAATTTGCAATCGATTTTGTATTCTAGCAATATCACATTAGACATTTGTCGAGCGTAGGCTGGTAGACATGTACTGTCGAGTGACATCACCACTAGACATTTGGCATGCCACGGTAGACATATATCACGGTAACTGTCAAATTTCCATAGACGCTAAAATTTCAACAGATTTCGTATTTATCAATGTCACTGTAGATATTTGTCGAGCGTAGGCCGGTAGATACGTATCGAGTGGTCAGCAGCGGTAGACACTGACTACTCTACACTACATGTTCATGAGGGACTGACATATTAGTTTCATAGTTTGGGCTGCAGTCGGATATATTTTCCGCACTCTCACCACGTCGTCGTTATTATTCATTATTATTGTGTGTGTTTAATTTAGGTACCTAACCAACAACATATCAACAACTTTTGTTTGAATTGATATTTAGCAAGTTTTTTTCATTCTGACTGACTGATATGCAATCTACAAATTACAATACCTAACCTATCAAAGAATATACAAAAACTATTTGCGTAAGCATCCCTAGGGTTTGCCAGATGTTTTTAATCGAGTGATATCGATCGTACGCAAGGTGTTTAGAAAACCCAATTTTCGAGAAAAATTTTTAAAAAAAAAGTCGTAAATAGGTACTTAATTTATGTAAGAGAATTTAGTAATAAAATAAGTTACGTCATAAACATTTTTTTATGTACATCAGATTGAGCGTTTCATTTGCTGGTTCATAAATAATTAATTAACCTTTTGAATCTTTTTTTTTTGCATATGAATTATAGCGAATACGGCGCTCAACAATATCACACGCCCCGCACCGCGCGCCTCCCCGATTTTTGATTTTCCGAAAATGAAAATTAAATAAAAAAATACTAGACCACGTATCTAAGTTCTGTAAACGATGTTAGCTTCCTAAATAATATTTCTATAAGTTTTTATCATTTTCGTAAGCCAAAATGTACAAACCACAACACAAAAACATAATGAATACGTAAAAAAATGAAAATTTTGATACCCGTAATGTCGAAAACAAGAAAACTACAACGAAATTCGCAAATCCAATGACGTAAATAGCTTTACCGTACCCTAATTATTACAAAATATTCCATAAAACATCCATTTACCTTGATAAAATGACAAATTTAGAGCCCACCTTCATCAACACAACCAAAACAACACGGTACACAGATAAATTATTTTCTCTTTTTTTTCTCTAAGAAACGACTGTTTGTCGTTCGAATACATAGCAAATATATCAATCTTATACTGTGTAAAACATTGTTCATACCAATAAAGACTCTAAATTTTATTTTATTTTTAACATTAAAAAACTTGGTGAGAGTAGCATGAAGTTGTAGATTCTCGTAGTTTTACATTCTCTTTGTTGTAGATAAAAATGGAGACCACACTTCGAATACCTACTTGAAGCATAACCTATGTATTACTATCTCGCTCTATGTGGGCAGACCCTCTCTTTCTAAATAGATAGATAGCAATACTATAGTCACACACAGATAAGAGAATACTATACTAGTACTATAGTCCACACTAAAAAGAGAGGTCTGCCCACAGAGAGCGAGATAGACATACGTAGGTATTTGACTCAAGTTGTTGTTCCAAGTGTGGCCTCCATTTTTATCTACAACTTCATGGTGAGTAGTGTGTAGTTTGGTTTGTTAAAGTTCCATAAGGTTTGATTGCTTGATTTGACATAATGCAAGACTGATGGATGTAAATGACATTGACTGCTGAATTTTCTAAGACCACCGCTTGAAAGCCATCATAGAATAAAGAAGCACAGAATCGTACATTTACGTACGTATCCTGTGATTCGAGCGTATAATAGTAAAACGGGGAAAAAATTAAATGAATACAATTTACATCTGGCAACGCCTACTAATCACAGATTAGTAGGGATGCCAGATCTAAGTCAGTTTTTTTTTATATCTACCTACCTAACATTCCGTTTCGTAAAATGCGAATAAGTTTCTAGAACTGTAACTAGTATTTTATATGCACTCCACTGACATTGCTGTAATAATGGAAATTAATTCATTATGAACAACATCAAGAACGCATTATTAACCCAGTTTAAGTACTAGACAATGTATTTAATTGAAGACAATGCAGAGTTAGTTAGTGTTACCGAACTATTCTATAGAGATCGAAACGGACCGTTTCTAGTGTGGGACAGTCTGTGGAAGCTTTATTAACTATCCTTTTTTCCAGCGTTGCCAGATGTAGATACGCTTTAAATCGTATTCGTACGATTTATTCTCGTTTACAACTGTACGATCGAATCACAGAAATCGTACGGACTTAGTAATTGTACGATTCTTTTACTATGTTGAATGATCATAATCTATGCATATTTTTAACACCTAATGTATCTCTCGCTCGCACGATTTGAAATTTTGAAAGATATATGTTCTGTTTTCTAAAAATGCTAAATAATTTTGATACTCTATATTCCTTGAATAATGTAAACAAGTTTAAAAACTGTAATTAATATTTTATACGAAAACTACACTGATTAAAATAAATCTTTTATGAACAACAACAAGAACGCATAATAAATCCAAATTACTAGAAAAAATAATTGAAGACATTGTATGTATGTACCATCGTACATATAATTATTGAGAAACGGAAGTTATCGGAACTTGTCTTGGCATTCTATAGTGCGAGATAGTCTGTGGAAGCTCTATGAATGAACCTTCTTTTTGACATGTCTACTAACGTAGCCACCTGAACCGGTCTGAGGTTAGCTGTTTGTGCCTAAATGGCCAATAGCGAATGGAAGATGCCCCAATCGGCTAACTTCAGACAAACGGTGGCACAAAGTCTATCGGTAGCTAGAATACGTATTTTGGCGCGGTTAGATATATGTCGTATAAACATTTGATGATTTTCGTGACATTTCAAATGTCTATCTCTAACGTAAATGTCATAAGTCTGGAATTGGGCTCCTGGCCAATTACTGGTAATAAACGTTAATATTTAATCAGCTCCACTAACCTTTGCGAGTATCTACCCAGCTAGGCGGTCTGGCCCTACAGGGTGCTTACCTATTGCTCGTTAAAAGAAGAGAAGAATAGCCTAATTGGACATCCTGTTAGTTACAAATCTACTACTTATCAGTTAGGTACCTAGGTAGGTATCTAGCTATTTTATAAGATATGCGAAGGTGCGAACATAATAAAATTATATCTCCCTATATAAAGCTCCTATATCTTTCGGACATCCTGTATCTCCAAAGGCTTACCGCTCTAAGAAGCCACATACTTTCATTCCATTCCCATTAAAAGTTAACATGCCACACGTGCTACAAACTCAATTTCTGAAACCCTAAATAATAACGTCTAATTAACCACTGCAAGCTAGCATTGTTTACGAATTATGATTGGAAAATCATACGAAGCTTTCAGTAGTGTGATTGTGACGCACCAAGATGCAGCTATGGATAGTCTGTTCAGTTTGTCTGGTGGTGACCGTGAAGGGAGAAGAGTTTCCATCACTTATCACTGCAAATGCATCGATAGGTGAGCATTCTTATAGGGGATGATGGGGGAATGCCGATCACCTGAGAGAAAAATGCTCTATTTATTTTTTCATTTGTCTTAAGTATGTTAGTTTTGAGGTTTAAAGACTCTGACTGCTCAAGCGTTTCAACCCCTGCGCTGTAGCGTGCTCGCTGTTATTTCATAAGTTATTAGAGTGAGGGGTATTACCCATCGCGATCGCCATTACCCGTGCTTCCTCTACTAACGGGTTCAATTCAAGGAGACTCAACTCGCACTCCCTCACATTACCTAGGTACTTTCCTATATTGAATACGAGTAGTATAGGTACGCTTGTTATAATTTTTTATAACATTACACGATAGAGGAAAGTGGCAAGACAAAACCTGTTGTGCCGACCCCACATAGAGTGGGATAAAGTCCGGAAGAAGAAGATTACAAGCAAACACCTGGAAGCTCCGTGGTGGGCGCAAGTTTTGTACCTACTTATAAATCTTCTTTTTAAATTACCTAACAATTAAGAAAATAATTCTAATAAGAATCGACTAAATAAACCCATAGGTAATCAAATTAATTATTTTCTTTCTAGCTGTAGTTCTAGACCGGAGCTACCTTGGCGAGAAGTACCAGGCAGTTCTTGACGAAATAAAGGATTACATCAAGGAGCTGGCCCGGGTTGAGCTGAAACATGGTGGTGTCCACGTGCATTACTATTCTTGGACCTCTATCAGCCTCAAAAAAGGTTTAGTATAAAGAGAAAAAAAAATGGCGCCCACCATGTGGTACGTATACCTACCACATGGTGGGTGCCAATTAGATTTTTCAGATAATTTTGAATATCTTTAACAGTAATATTTATGAAAAATCATTACTGTGGAATCCTACTAATATTATAAACGTGAACGTTTGTATGGATGGATGGATGTTTGTTACTCTTTCACGCCGAAACGGCTGAACGGATCTGACTGAAACTTGGCAGAGAGATACATTATAGTCTGGAATAACACATAGGCTACTTTTTATCCCGTGGGAATACCGGGATTTAAATCTGCGCGGGTGATACGCGGGGCCCAACTAAGTAATATATAAATGAGCTATGGTAGGTTATTAAAACTGGCCTATTTGTCCGTCAATTCCACCACAGCTATCAGATATTATTTTGCTCACTTCAATCACTCCATAAGATAAATTCCTAATTCTAGGCTTCTTAGCAGTATTCAGCATAGCATCCTGCCAAGACACATGGTCATTGTTCTCTCGAACTCAAGAGGAAGAGCTTCTCCTCTTCGCGCTGACCGAAGTGGACTGCCCGCGGCTGCCAACCCGCAAGGCCGTCACCGTCACATACACCGAGCCTGGTGAGGAACTGCCTCAGCTACTTCTGGATCTGAGGACCGAAAATGCCTTCAAGTGGAAGTCTGCTGTGATTCTGCATGATGATACCCTGAGTGAGTCTGATGGGTTCTTTCTCATTTGTGTAGAAAGGTGGAGATATTTTATTTAGCATCAGGGGTGATTTTATTTAGCATCAGGGTCCACCCCTGATGCTAAATAAAATATCTCCACCGAACCAACTAAAATAATTTATTTATGAAATGCTTTTTGTCTCTTCACTATCACTACATAGTATAAAACAAAGTCGCTTTCTCTGTCTCTATGTCTCCTTGTCCCTTTGTATGCTTAAATCTTTAAAAGTACGCAACGGATTTTGATGCGGTTTTTTTTAATAGATAGAGTGATTCAAGAGAAAGGTTTATATGTATAATACATGCATGATATGAGCACCCGTGCGAAGCAGGGGCGTGCGGGCGGGTCGCTAGTACTCTTATAATTTTCCTCGTGCACCTGCAACCTCTTCCATACTTTAATAATCCTCTACATCCAAAGGTTGTTTGGAAGAGTTCGCTTTCAGTAATAAGACCGCTTATTGAACAATTTTTTTTATTGTAAGTTAGCGACCTGCCCCGGCTTCGCACTGTGTAGGTATTGCTTAGGTACCTATTATACATACAAACATACCTCTTTAATCACTATCTGTTAAAAACCGCATTTAAATCCGTTGCGTCTTGCGTGGTTTTAAAGATCTAGGTAAGCATACATAGGGATAGACAGCGGTAAGCTAAATAAAAATTAACTTGAACAAAGCAATATGTAGTACTAATCCGCTGATCTAAAAGATAAAAAAGCGGTAAGCTACTTTATTTTATACTATGTAGACATTTATAAAGTAATTTTCATTCATTCAGTGCTGTCGTGTCGATTCATGTTCAAAAAATCCATCGACAGTGGAATACCAAGTATGCTTTCCGTCCAAGATCGCGACATGGTCTCTCGAGTGGTCCAGTCCCTCACTCTGCAGATCGACGACGACAGCGCTCCCCCGGTCTCCGTCACTGTGTTTAAGATGAAGCATGAGATCAACGAGTACTTGCGACGGAAAGAGATGTACAGAGTGCTGTCGAAGCTGCCTGTAAAGTATATTGGTAAGTCTGGGGATTATAGGTGGGTACCTGGACTAAACTACTCAGTGAGAGGACATCCGATATTTATTATTCCTTAAGGTGGGGTCACCATTAATTATTATGACCCAGGTACTTATAGCTATTAAGTGTTCCTTAGCATACTTCCTAATATCATGCATTGTCAAAATTTCCTGAACTAGGTAAGGTCTAGAAAAGACTAGCTAGAGCTTCGGACTTATGAACGCACTATAGTAGCGCCCTGCGGTTTCACCCGCGTAGTTTTAAATCCCAGTATTCCCACGGGATAAAAAGTAGCCTATGTGTTATTCCAGACTATAATATATATCTGTGCCAACTTTCACCAAGATCCGTTCAGCCGATTTGGAGTTATAGAGCAACAAACATCCATCCCCCCATCCATACTTACAAACTTTTGAATTTATAATATTAGTAGGATAGGAAGGCGAAGTGTGGGACGCCCTCCTACCCGATGGACTGACGACATTGTTAGGATCGCGGGTAGTCGGTGGATGGAAAGGGCTCAGAATCGTTCTTCCTGGAAGCGGATAGGGGAGGCATATGTCCAGCAGTGGACTTCTGTGGGCTGTTGATGATGATGATGAGTAGGATAGGATTTTGCGTTATAAACTTTTTTGTATCGCAAAGCCAGCCGATATTTGTTTTGGCAATCATTATACGAACCAGCGTTATGCAACAGTCGATGAACAAACTTCTCGATTTATTCGATAGACCCACGGCAGAGGATATAAATTAAATCATGATAATAATTAGGAAGAGTTTTGCTGTTGGGCAAAGTTATCCCCTATAGTTTATTTACAAGCTAGTTTACAAATTGCACATTAAATCATTAACGTATGTTCGTCAAATAGTTATTCTGGTATACTTTATATATATATATATATTAAATAGTTAAATAATTAAAAAAATATGCAAATAATAATAATAATAATTTAGTCACAGCTTATAAAACTAATAATAATCTAATCAGACAAAAATTCATTAACACTATAAAAAGCTTTATTTATCAATATACTTTTTAATTTAGATTTAAATTCGGTAGTGGACAGCTGACGAATAGATATTGGGATTTTATTGTATATGATAGGAGCCATGCAAAATACACTCATGTTGATCATCACACAATGTTGTCCGCCATGATGATCAGATCCCGCCATTTCTACTTAGATCTGCCGCGTTGCTTTTTCGCTGAGTCTGGATGCCAATTTAAGGCAACCTTTGCCCTTGGTAAAACTCTTCTAGGAGTAATGTCCAATACACATTAGATGAGCTACAAATGTACGTATTCCTAGGCGAGAACTTCATAGCCATAGTGACGACAGACGTGATGACGACGATGGCGGAGACAGCCCGCGAGCTGCGCATGTCCAACTCGAACGCGCAGTGGCTCTACGTCATATCCGATACCAGCAGTCGGAACGGCAACCTCTCCGGCCTGATCAACGCGCTCTATGAGGGAGAGAACCTAGCTTACATCTACAATATCACGGACGACAGTCCTGAGTGCAAGGTAAGTGCACAGCCAAGGACACAGATTTTTTTTGTTCATGTAAGAGATGGACAAACGTCCTTACTTAGGTACTTTATGTTAAAGGGTTACCGTCGTCCATAGACGACACCAACAACACTAGAGGTGTTGTCGTTGCGTTGCCTGCCATAGGACCTAAATACATTTTTCTAGAAGCTTATCATGTCATAACTAAACGGGAAAACCTCCAGTGGTGGTAGCTCATTCCACAGTTTTTCATCATGAATCATCTTACAATCTTAGACTCAAGATAATGTTTTTTTAATAGTTGCTGATGGAACGAGCATCATCAATAACAAAGCATTGCCTCGTAAGTCACGCACGATATGAACGTGCCCTACGATGCACTGCCCTATGTGCATCAACTTGAAGCACTATAGATGTTTAGCCCCATTTGCCTGAATTTTCACTGTCAACCACACACTTCAACCCGAAACACAGCAACGCTGCTTGGCGGCAGAAATATAGGTGTGGTGTTTGCCCACACAAGCCCTTCACAGAGAGTTCTACCTACTAAGAACTCTTAAGTTCTGTAATGTGTTTAAGCAGAACCTCACAATGGAATTTTCCTAGCATAATAATTATGTACTACCATGATTTGTGTAAGTACCTAAATGTTAAAGTAAGGTACCCTAGGTTTTGCATATTATGCGAACAACCAAGCTAACGTTTATTAATCTATCTAATTATATATGTAAATATTCTAATAAATAGGAAATCCCACCGTAAAGATCTTATAATAAAATAAGATTATTTCCTCGTTTCTGCTACAGTGGCTAGAAATTTGTTATTGTAGGTATCACTCGCTTTTAGAGTGATACTAATAAGGTTCAGGTAAGGTCATCCACAAAACATTCGTGAACAAGCGACACGGTCGGCAACAGTACCCTACCTTGTACAAACCGACGACTATGTGTAAGAAGTGTGGTAAGTCAAATCAATTACGAAAGTGGTTAAAGAAAATGAAATGTGGAGTTAGACTCCAATGGCTATCTGACCATACCTCCTTTACTTTAACCATGAGACTTATTAAAAACAGACGTAAAGTTGAGGACTTTAAGTCATTTGAGGTCTGTTCTCATTCAGGATAATATCTCAATGCTCAATGTCCATAGCAGATCGTCCAGTGTTAATGTTGTCTCGCAAGTTTCATGGAGTCTATAATCCTCTACATCTCTACACTACAACTATGTTGTGCAGATGTTCTAGAGAAAGGCCAGGTCCAGAGTACCCTAAACCGACGAGCATGTATGAAGAATGTTATGAGAGTGAAAGAAGCGAAAGAGGTATGTCAGGATCGTAGCAAGTGGAAATCCGTGGTCTCTGCCTACCCCTATGGGAAATAGGCGTGATTTTATGTATGTATGTATGTACACCTAGGATCTTGTCGTGTCGTAGCTGTCTAGTTTCCTTTGGGTACCTACCTAGTTATTTGTCGTCTAGATTTTGTGCCTACCTATGTAGAACCGCTTTTGACATAGAAGTGCTTTAGAATTTAAACCACTTTTTTTGCTGATTTTGATGACCTACTCATTTATAAATTAGGTTAGAATGCGCGATTAATGTTGTATATCTATCCAGTTTAGTAATTTTCAAAATGCAAAATGAATAATGTATTTGGATAGTTTCTAAGGGGTACTAGGGTAGCCTGTGAAAGTAAGTATTCTGGGACTGTTAAAGAAAGAAAGAAAGAAAGCTTATTTACTCATCCACCACAAAAAAAAGAGAGTGTTAGAGTAAGGGTTATGTGACTAAAGTCCTTATTTGACCTCTTCAGCGTGTGTGAGTTCAATTCACGCGCTTTAGCATGATGATCTCAATATAGTTTGTTGGCGTAGTTGTGATAAATTTTGAGGTATTTGTTTTCAGAATGGCATAATGTGCTATTGCCAGGAGATGATGAACGCGTTCATCTCAGCTCTCGATGCTGCGGTCCAGGATGAGTTCGACGTGGCGGCTCAGGTCTCGGACGAGGAGTGGGAAGCCATCCGGCCGAGTAAGGAGCACCGGAGAAACAACCTGCTGAAACATATGCAGGTGACTAGCTCATACAAACGCTAGATAAATTCGGAACGTTCAGAAGAGTTAAAGTGGGCGTATATGAGTGCGTATCAGACTGTAGTTTTACGCTTTTTTTTTCTAGGCCCAATGTAGCTATTTTTTCCAAAGGCAACGAGTTTTTAACGAAACATTTCTGCTCTGATTGCTATCGTTTGATAGAAACATCCTATGTAGCAATTTATATAGCGACAATGCTAAGTGTTTCGCTTAATACTTTTTTTTAGAGCAGCCTGTAATGCTTGGGACAGGATTTTAGAAGGAGTAAGCTTGCCTAGGACGTAACCATCCCTCAAATATCTCAACTTAGCCTATAGCCAGATGAGATATGGTCAATACGAGCAGAGCTGACTTAGCGACGGGTTTCCTTACGATGATTGATTGAGATTGCTGATACAGATAGATTATAGTGACGTCCAAAATGACTGGCCTGCATCATCTCATGTCCATACATGCTATGTAGTAGGATGTTAGCAGTCCCTTAATACTTGTAAATTGGTTTTGGCTATCGTATCGTTCAACATTTGCGCGATTGGCCCCCTGGGCGTTCCGAAGTAACAATACATAATTTGTGGACACAGTTGCTACGTAGCTTAGGGTTTGAGAGCTCATGCTAAAAGGCTATAGATATTATGATGAAGCAATGGAATATGTTATGTGTCCCAAATATCTGAACGCTGTACTTAAGAATACCAAAATTTGAGGGTGAATGCCACGCCTGGTCATTACAGTCTTGTACAGAATTGGCTCTCGTTCGTTCTTTGGATTACAGCAACACATCCTGGCGAACAGTGTTTGCGGCAACTGCAGTTCTTGGAACGTTCTGGCGGCAGATACCTGGGGCACCTCGTACCGACGCTTCACGGACGACGTGCAAGACATGAAGGAGGCTAACGTCACCAACAGCACCATGTTAGGAGCCATTGAACACGTCGAGCTTCTGCACGTGAGTGTACCAGTCTGGACTCTATATCTAGGTGTATAAAGGATATAATGTCGTGTGCTGGTGGCCATGGGTTCTAAAGAAGTGATCGTAACTTACTTACATAGGTCTTAAAAAGTTAGGACAATGAGGAATTGAACAAGATAGCCCATTTTTGATACAAGCAGAGTTCCAAGTATTTTCATCTAGCTCATCAGTCTAAACAAGCCCACTAATGGAGATATTTGCGGAGGGTGGGTAGGTTCAGCCGGATTTATGAACTCAGTGTTAGCTGCTGCCTATCACATATGGATCAACCATGAAACTAACCTGACATACTTGATAGGGACTAGTTTGGAAAAATGGGCTACTGGCCTAAGCCTCTGGTGCGTTTCCTTAGTTCTCTTACGATACCCACGGAAGGTGATTGAAGGCTTTTCTGTGCCAACCAGGATGCCCACGAGCTTTCATTGTCTGATGTGTAAGTGTTTCTGAGTGTGTAAGTGTTTCCGTCATCAGGTTGGGTACTGGCGACCGGTGGATGCTGTCACGTTCAATGATGTGCTGTTTCCTCACGTGGAGCACGGCTTCAGGGGAAAGGAACTTCCAATTATTACCTACCACGTAAGCGAAGTGAGGATTATTAGCTAGGTTCCAAGTTTGGGGAAAACGCACCAATGTTTTTTAATCACAATCAAATGACTTTCATCGTTGTGGCTAAAAACTAGCTTAGGTTGGTAGGTAAACTTAAAAAGTGTTTAACAATTTCCGTGGAGGACAATATTTACTAACCGACTAAAAAGGAGGAGGTTCTCAATTTAACAGTTTTTTTGTTTCATTTTTCATGTCATTACTTTTTACTGGGTGGACCGATTTTGATTATTTTTTTCATCGAAAGCTGGTGCTTGTCATGTGGTCCCATTTAATTTTGAGTCAGATCTGACGAGTAGTTTATTAGTATGAGTGTATTTTCCAGTAAATTTGAAGTCGGGTGATTCTTGAAAGAGTTATGATCTTGTGGCCCACCTGGTATTAAGTGAGGTTGGATAGCTCTGTTTTATAAACTACTTGCTTTTTTATATTAATCTATGATAAGTGATAGCCATCGCCTAAAACGTGCTTTACGATGCGCAGCTCCACGTCCATCAACTTGAGGCAACATTATGTTAAACCTCATCAGCCTTATTATAAACAAATCAAACCTGGGTTTAAACCTAGCTCAAGTCACGTTTTCTTATTATAAACAACTTAAACCTGGTTTATCTCATAAATTTAGGATCATCTCAGGTTTATCATTTTCGTATTACAAAAGACACTTTAGTCGAAGACTACATAGTACCTGAGATAGTCCATGATTCATCATCACAGAACATAATCATTCAACAAATATCCACAGACTATAACAAATTATGGCAATCAATCGTTCATTCATTTTGGAATCACCAACTTATCTGAGCCGGTCTGAAGTTAGCCGCTTGTGCTTAAATGGCCAATAGTGAATCGAGAATTCTCTAAACAGCTAACTTCAGACCGGCTTAGATAAGTTGGTATAACTGTACTCTCTTGCCGCAGGCTAAAGTCATATGCGCATACTACCTCGTCTTTCGTTTTAACGAATCAATTTTTAGTTTCTCTTCTGGACTCAGATCTCCGTCTTTTTGTTTTACATCTCGTTATCAACTTGATATTGACAAATTCGTGGCAACCCATGCGTTTTGACATTTCAAATTTAGATCGGAGTCTAGAGTTTGAAATGTATGTTGGATAATGCAGTGCTACAAGTTGTTTTATTGAATAAACTTATGTGGGAGACCAAATAAAATTTGGCAAAATGAGATTTTTATTAGTTAGACCATACTTAAACTAGGGGTCGTTCGGGTTTATCTTTAAACCGTGGTTTAGGGGATAAACTCCGTTTTATAATAACGTCTGGTCTAAGTCTTTGATTTTTCTATAGAGCAGGGACCAACTTCGGTATCAAAGTTAGACCACGGACCAGTTAGTCCTGGCTTAAGCCTAGTCTAACTCACATTTTTATAATAAGACTGCATGAGTCTGAAATTACTCCGGCATCCTCTCATCCGAAACACAGCGGACGCGCCTTCCCCTTTTATCGAATTCTACATACTTCACTACATAGTATAAAAACAAAGTCGCTTTCTCTGTCCCTATATCCCTATGTTCCTATGTATGTATCTTTAAAACTACGCAACAGATTTTGATGCGGTTTTTTTAATAGATAGAGTGATTCAAGAGGAAGGTTTATATGTATAAAACATGCATGATATGTGCACCCGTGCGAAGCAGGGCGCGCGGGCGGGTCGCTAGTCTACTCTATAATATAAAATCATCCGCTAAAATATTACGTTTCATTCGAGTGTTTAAATTCTTTCAGAACCCTCCTTGGACAATACTAAAAGTGAACGGGTCGGGAGCTATAGTCCAGCAAAGCGGCCTCATATTCGATATCATAGACCAGCTTGCGAAGAGCAAGAATTTTACGTGAGATCGATGAATTTTACTTATTATTGTATACTTATAGGTAGAGATGCTATTGCATATAGTTATAGTATTTTTAGGGTTTTTTTTTTATTCACTTTTCTTCCTTGTGTCACAAGTTTTTTTTATACAACTGGTGATGGAACGAACTAATGTTGCTGGTATTGTTCTTTCGAAATACTCACTTAATCACTTATGTAATAGTTATAAGTTTCAAACAGCTTACATACTGCGTTGGCATTATAATTATATTTATTCCATAGAATATCCCCCAGTTTCTGAAAGCTTGATCAACACTAACCGGCTGTGAAGTCACTTGCAAATACTTGCTATCTATCTCTATCTAATTTGAATTAAAAGCTGAAATAGCAAGTGACTTGACAGCCGATTAGTGTTGATCGCACTTTCAGAAATTATATGCCTTCTTATCTCGATTATGCTTTGACATGACCCGTAGCAGTGCCTACGGCGTAGACCTACGTATTGGCGAACAACGCTGAAGATAAAACATTTATTTTATTTACTTTCAGGGTAAAGATAATACTTCCCAGAGACTTAAAGCATGAAATCTCGAACGCTTCTTCTTTAGGAGTAAGTTTAATTAGGCATTTTTCTTAATTGGTATTTAATTTGCTATGTGAATATGAGATACAACTTTTTTTGCGCTTTGTACAATTAATTTTATGAAATTCATAATGTTCTTATGTGCTCATGATATAGAATGTATTTAAAAACTTTCTCACAAAGTAATGTAGTGCTAGGAGAACAGCGTCGTCTACAAGTCTTCTGCGTGCAAAATGATGTTGTGGTTAGATATAATTTTTTGTAGGACGTGTGCGCTGACAATTGTGGGATTAATCCTATGAAATTCATAATGTTCAATCCTATACGATACGAGAAACCGCTTTGCATGAATGATGCTGGGCTCGTTTTTTTTTTATACAACTAGCTGATGGAACAAGCAGATGGCCCACCTGATGTTAAGTGGTAACCATCACCTATAAACAAAACATTGCCCCGCAGGTCACGCACAATAGGAACGTGACCTACGATGCACTGCCCTGCGTCCATCAACTTGAGGCATACAGATGTTAAGCCTCATGTGCCTGTAATTACACCGGCGACCACACTCTTCAAACCGAAACACAGCGTTGCTGCTTGGCAGCAGAAAAAGGCGTGGTGTACTTCTCCGGACGAGCCCTTCACAAAGAGCTCTATTACTCTTCGTACCATCATCTCTTGAAGCATTCTTATTTCAATATTACTTTTATGTCAATGTCTTATATCAACTGCATAGAGTCGGCTTTATGATCAAAAAGTAAAGCAATATTGAAATAAGAATGCTTCAAGAGATGGTGGTACGGGTCCTGGTTGCTGACGATGGATCAATTTGAATCAGCATGAATGTGACTGTTGGATTATATGTTATTAAATATTTCAGCTAGCACACGATAAAGCAGCTATGCTGACGATGGCAGCCGTGGCTAAAGGACACGTAGCTTTGGCCGCCGCGTCCTTCACTGTTCTACCGGAGTCCATACCAGGTACCATAGGTCCATACACACCAATGTACAGTAAAGTACCCCAATTCGGTCTTTTGTTTATCAGACTCATATTTTTTAACAAAAAAAAGCCGTTCGGTCGTATGGACACTTGTGACTTCTTAGCGAGCCCAATAGAGGCGTTTATCAAACCTCCATACAAAAAATACTGATGTTACGAAAAACTATACACAAACAACTTTACTCGGACAGATCATATTCCTATCGGTTCACGCCCGATTTAAGAGAGAAGATAAATTAACATTTCCAATATTCAAACCTTTTCTTTATTTAATTCTATAATCCCAGGTTTCTGGTCTTCTATTTATAATCCCCGGTTTCTAAAAACTCGATCAACAATTGCCATCTCTATCTAATTTGAAGAAAAAACTGAAATAGCAAGTGACAGCCGACTAATAGCGTTGATCTAGCTTTCCACGGAATAGAGAAAACTATAGCTTTCAGAAACCCAGGAGCAAGTGTCAATGAAACGTGTTTTGATGACATTGCGCGTACAAGTACATAGTTCTGAAACTATAATTATTATTTATGTATTTCAGGGATCAACTACACAATCCCGATAAGCACGCAGCCCTACTCGTTCATGATAGCCAGGCCGAGAGAACTCAGCAGGGCTATGCTTTTTCTGCTACCTTTCACTACAGATGTGAGTAAAACTAAGAAATTACAGAAAATTATCTATAATTATATATATAAAATGATAAATAGAAGATAGAATATACTTTATTGCCTATTGAATACAACTTGGGATACCACCTACTTACAACAAAAAAGCAAACATAAAACGAAAAGTACAATGAGCGGCCTTATCGCTTCGTAATATACTTGTGGAAGCATCCTTTTCATATTCCTTATTTTACAGGTTTGTATACAAGTGGAAACTGCTCCAATGCCCTCTGATTATGAATTACTGATAAAAAATTGTAAACAACTCAAAATGTTGGTTATCTTCTTGTCTTGTCTCTAGTTTCTTTCGAAACAGTGTGATGAAAGTAAAAGTAAGTAAACATTTGCTTATTTTTCTCTTCACAAAGTGGTAGGTATGCTTAACGAAGGTGATGCGAGGTTTACCTGTTTTGCGAGAGACTGGTGCCTGAGTTAGGTATAAAAAGTCCTGTAATACAGGTCACCAGTAAGTAGATGAAAGAATTTTATGTGCGTCTTAATTAGGCTGAGATGTTGGTTGGAGGGTTATGACTTTTGGAGCTGAAACCATTTTAATTCTACCTACTCAAGTACACCGCAGAATTTTGGAATAGGAAATTGTTGGTTGACCAGCAAACTGCTTTCAAACTGGCGAAAGTTGATTCATTCTATTCGTAGACTTGGCTGTGCCTGGGCTTTGCCGTTATTCTCATGGGTCCCACTCTGTACATCGTGCACCGTCTGAGTCCTTACTACGAAGCGATGGAAATCACGCGGCAAGGCGGCCTGGCTACCATCCATAACTGCTTGTGGTATATCTATGGAGCACTATTGCAACAAGGTAAGCATTTGACAAAGATCTAGAGTCTAGTTCTGTAGTGTGACAGTGACCAGCTGAGATGCGCTACAATTTCGTCAGGACTATGGATGCACTTGGAGTCAGAGTGATGAGTGCCATGTGTTCAATCTGTGATCTGTTTCCTGTGGTTCTTTTATATTTGGCCACTTTTTCGAGACAGGCTTTCTTTTTTTTTATCACCCTATTGGCGACCTAGTTTCTTTTGAAAGACCAAGAAAGCGCCACAGAAACAGTGTGCTAACCGCCCATATTGTATCTTTCATTCATGCAATCTATACATTTTGGACTAAAGCTTTACCATGATCTTTCTTTAAGCATGTCTTTTCTATAATATAGTTCTGAGTGGCTATTGAGATAAACTGTCACAAACCTTAGGACCAAACAATGGTCAGTTCAAGACTAACCACTGCCCCCTCCAGTCTTACTTCCTAACTCAGTTTTGGAGGTTTGTCTCCAGGTGGCATGTATCTCCCCCGAGCTGACAGCGGCCGCCTAGTCGTCGGCACGTGGTGGCTGGTCGTTCTAGTGGTCGTCACCACCTACTCCGGAAACCTGGTGGCTTTCCTCACATTTCCGAAGCAGGAGATGCCAGTAACTACCGTCGGGCAGCTGGTGGAAAACAGTGACACTTACACCTGGTCTTTGAGCAAAGGGTCATACTTGGAGATGGAATTGAAGGTCGGTTCAAATTCAAAAGATAATTGTCTGATATGAAAAATCAGACAAACTAGTTTATAACCACTTTGTCTTGAAGTTTAGTACGAGTAACTTATACTTTAGTGAGAATACTGAATAGGTATAATGTGTTTTTCTTTGCCTTTCTAAAGCACAAATGATTTTTCTGACTTTGGACCTAACTTTGGAACATAAGAGATCACAATGAATAATAGACGTGTTGTGTTCACCCACCTACAAACTGTAGGTACTGTTTTAGGAGACCGAGACAGGTGGGTGACTTTTACCTAATATTTATTACAGAAATTTGTCATGTTATAGAAATCGGAAGAGCCAAAGTACAGTGCTCTTTTGAAAGGAGCAGATATCACCGGCAGTCGACCTGGCTCCGAAAATATTGGAGTTGGTGAGTTGAACAATATCCCGCTGAGAAGTTAGAAGTGTGAGTGATTACTGCAAGGTCTATAGTGTAAAAATCACACAAGTTTTACAATATTCCATCACCTGGGGGGAAAGTTAATTGACTGAGGCGTGACTTTGCGGAAGTCCATTGTTAAATATAAATTAACTTGAGTTAATTTATATTTAACCTGGGGGGAATTATTGATTGCATTATTGAGATGCTGAACAGTTCGAATCCTACACAGACGATGACTAGTGAGAGATACTAAAATATATTTTCACAATTCATCAATCATCATCATCAACCAATGGCCGGGAAAGGACATAGAGAAAAGGGACATACTTTTTAATTGCGGGTAACTCCGCGGGGCGCAGCTGGTATAACATAACTAAAAATAATACTACTAAAACTAACTACTAAAGTAAACAAAAAATAAATATTATATATAAACGTCCATGTGGTGTACTTAGGTAGATACACCTAACAACTGTGTAGGTACCTATATGCTTAAGCAAAGCGATGTGGTTTGACAATTGCTAGTGTAAAAACTTTTAGAAAACTTTCAGAAAACTTTTAGATGGACAGTCTTCATGGTGTTATAATATTATTTGTGTAGAGTCACGCATGCTTCAGCGAGTCCGCACTACAAGACACGCTCTCATTGACTGGAAACTCCGTCTACGTTACCTCATGAGCTCTGACGCGATCAAACAGGAATCCTGTGATTTTGCACTCAGTAAGTAATGGTACTGACACACGTGCTCAAAAATAAGCATGCTTATTTTAAGCATGCTCAAAAATCAACCGACGTACGACCAAATAAACATGCTTACTTATTTACTAGCAAGAAATCTGCCGAAGAAATCTGGGCCGACCGAAAGCGAGATGGGTCGACGACATCGTTAAGGGCGCAGGAAATACCTGGAGAGACACACAGGACAGAAGAGACTGGCAGATAACGAAGGAGGCCTATACCCAGCAGTGGTTGACGGCTGAAATGATGATGATTATGATTTACTAGCAAGACCTGTTCACACGTGCTTTTATTGAGCAAGGCACCGAAAAAGCATGCTTTTAGCTCGAAAATAAGCACGTGTGTCTGTACCTCAATGGAGGGAGGTTGGGGGGGGGAAGAGAAAATGAGTTTAAATAGATAAAAATATTCGGTCATGTGAGTGGGTGGTGTGAGTATGTGTAGAAATTGTTGTGAATTGAGTGTGTGAATTTGTGGGCCCTCCTGCTACTACCAGTCTCTTAAGAGTCTTAATTGCAGGTGTAGAAGAGTTTCTAGAAGAGCAGATCGCAATGATCGTGCCGGCTGGGAGTCCATACCTGTCTGTCATCAATAAAGAGTAAGATTTGCTTTTTTTACAAACTTTCACTGCACCTAAACATGAATTTCTGGAAATCCTCTTTTTTTAGGACTTATGCAATCTCAGCTTGACTCAAATTTTGGCCCCCACTTTATCTATTTATTAATTTTTTATTTATTTATTTAGTTATTCCGGACTATAATCTCTCTGCCAAGTTTCATCCAGATCCGTTCACCCGTTCCGCGTGAAAGAGTAACAAACATCCATTTATCCATCCACACTTACAAACTTTCGCGTTTATAATAGTAGTAGGAGTAGGATAAGATTGCACAAGATCTCCGTTCAGCGTCAGTTATGATGTCGCTCCGCGTCAATGGAGCAGCCTAAGGCAGTAACACATTGCAGGATAAACCGCATGCACAAAGCTGGTCTGATCTCGAAATGGCTGAGTGCGTACACGCCGCGGCGCGACCGCTGCTGGACAAGCGGCGCCAGCGTCGCACAAGAAGTCAACAATCACACCGTCAACCTCAGCGATATGCAGGGCTCCTTCTTCGTACTCTTTCTCGGTAACCCGGGGCCGGCATACACGAACAGCTTGAGCAGTTAGTCAGTGATCAACATACACGGACTTCTCTTGCAGTCAGAGTCAACAGCTTGAAGCTGCCATTGATAACTCTACTGCCAACCGCCCGAAGCAGTTGCAACTGCTCGAGCGGTTCGTGCATGTAACTATGTACATTCGTTAGAAGTCTTCGACGACCTCTTCGACGACCTCTGTGGCGCAGCAGGCGAGAGCCTGCCTGCGACGCAAGAGGTTGCGGGTTCGTTTCCCGCCGTGGAACAAATTTGTGTACGATCTGCAGAAATTTGTTCCGATGGTCTGGGTGTTTTCTATGTATAATAAAAAATATCTATCTATGTAAGTATGTAATGTATTAAATATATCAGTTATCTAGTACCCATAATACAAGCTTTGTATAGCTTACTTTGGGGCTTTAGTGCTGTGTGGATTGTCCAGCATTATTTATTATTTATTTATTTAAGTCTGTAGTTCACTATGCAGCCGCAGCTTGAAGCAGTCGATCCTGACTGCTTCAAGTCTTTCAAGCTGTTCGTGCCGTTCCGGCCTTAAGACGAAGACAAGAGCTAATGTGACTCTCGCTCGCACGTTTTGACTTGTTGAAAGATATAAAATCACTAAACCCATTTTCGAAAAATCGCAAACAACCATTTTGTGTGCAAACATAGCGCACAGTTTAGTAAAAAAATCATTTTGATCGATACAAGTTTTCCTACTTAAAAGTTTGCTTTTCTAGTTTTCGTACTCAAGCAAACTTTTGAGTAAGAAAACTTACATCAAACAAAATGAAATTTATACCAAACTATGCGCAATGTGATTGCACACAAAATGGTTGATTGCGATTTTTCAAAATTAGGCTTTGTGATTTTATATCTTTCAAAATGTCGAATAGTGCGAGCGAGAGAAATATTAGGTGTTGTGAACGCCTTAAGGTCTATACCCACACATCAGTGCCGTGTCAGGGGAATAGGATATACCTTTAATTATACCCAGAGAATAAACTTGTTCATTACATATATGTTTGTTCTATGTGGGGGTCGAACCCACAAAGCAGATGCGCCGGGGCCGGCTGTCACGCAAAAAGAGCGCCGGAAGGAGGGGGAGAGGGTGTGATGGCATGTGTATTTTGTATGCGGAAACACATCCCTTTCACTGTTTTCGAGCGTTCTTTTTGGTTGACGCGACCATCTACGTCAAGCGATATGAAAATATTTTTTTTTGTTAGAACTAAAATCTCCAAAGAGTATGTAACCTCTGTATCACTTGACACTGGCAAGATTGTCTATAGACAGGAGCCATTAAAAAGAAGAAAGAAAGAAAAGGTAGAGGACCTCACTCGGAAAATTAAAATTGTTTTTTCTGTTCTAGGGTTCTTCTCTGCGCTCACAGTACTATTGCTTGAATGGCTCTACAACAGACGGAAGAGACGAAACGATAACATCGTGATAAAACCTTACGTTGAATAAATAAACGTGCTTATAAGAATAATTTATAAGTTTACCTACCAAGTACATATTTTTAAATAAAATAAATTAATTTAGAAGAGATCATAGTGCCAATTCTGTTGTTTTAATTTTCCTAATTTAACCTAATTTGACAGCACTATAAATATTGCCATCCTTTTCTGAAAGACCGAAACGACAAGGACGGCTATAATTTTAGAGCTGTCAGATTAAGTTAGTTTAGGATATTGCAACAACAGAAACGACACCAATAAGCAGTCTAACGGTAGTACCTAAGTAGAGCCGGTTTCTGAAAGCCCGATTAAAACTAATCAGATGTCAACACGCGTTAGCGTTGAAAGAGAATAAAAATGATTTAGGCGAAAATAAAATATTTAATGAATAATATGAACTTACTACAATCTATATACACAACACTACCTACTTACCATTTCTAGGGCTTTCGGCAGGTTTTGGTATTGACTCCTCTGAGGAGAAAGTCGCAAAATAAGGCCAATCAGCTCCTACATACATCTTTACTTCCTTACTCAAGGAAACTGTCGTATTTAAAAACAGAGATATGCCGCACACAAATTATGTTGGTAGGTATTTTGTATTTTTTTTGTTATAAATGAGTATGCGTAGGCAGGTTATAATGACTAAGTTTTCCCTGACAAAAGAATCGAAAGTTCTTTGTATTTCGACACTTGGATAAATAACTAATAAATTTTAATTTACTACATTAATTATTCATTCTTTTGTTCTCTCAGCTATTTTTATAAATCGTGCTAACTGTAGCCTCAATTGATAAGGCAAATACAATTCAAACTCAAAGTCAAAATGCATTTATTCAATAAATTCACAATGTGACTCTCGCTCGCACGTTGTGACTTCGAAAAATCGCCAACAACCATTTTTAGTTTAGTAAAAATTTCATTTTGATAGTTTGCTTTTAAAAGTTTTAGCACTTCAGCAAAAATTTGAAATGGAAAACTTGTTAGGTTGTTGTTGTTGTACGGGTTCGAATCCCAGTAAGTGAACTAGATTAACATGTTTTATACAACCAACTGATGGAACAAGCAGATGGTCCACCTGATGTTAAGTGGTAAAAATCACCTTTAACAAAGCATTGCCTCGTAAGTCACGCATGATTGGAAAGTACTACCCTGCGTTCATCAACTTGAGGCATACAGATGTTAAGCCTCATGTGCCTGTAATTACACCGGCGACCACACTCTTCAAACCGAAACACAGCGTTACTGCTTGGCGGCAGAATAAGGCGTGGTGGTAGTACTTCCCCGGACGAACCCTTCACAAAAAGCTCTACTATCCTTAAAAGATTGCACAATATCGAGTCACACATCTTAGCCGTGCAAAAATTTAGAATTGTAGGAAAGTTTTTCCGACAAAGCTAAATTCGAATAATATTTATAATATATAACTTAGCAAGCAACTATAAGCAGGTACTTTGGAGTAGTATACCACAGCTTAGGGACAGTTACAGCTGGGTCACTACTTAAACCGCCCACGTCTCGGGATTCGCGTCGGTCGTGTTTGTCGCCGTCGTCGCCTTTTCCAGTAAACGTTTTAGGACTGATAATGGAAGAAACGCCGAACATGCAGTCAAGGGTATGGATGGAGCACAGAACTTATAGCTCGGATAGCCTATGTATAAAAAAATCTGAACTAGGATAGCCAAAGATAGTTAGAAAAGGCAACACAGCTGGTAAAACCCTGCTAGTGTTTCTGATGAATTCAGAAGAATCATGATTATGAAAGGTTGAGAGGTAAGGTAAGGTATGAAGAGTAGTAGAGCTCTTTGTGAAGGGCTCGTCCGGGGAAGTACTACCACCACGCCTTTTTCTGCCGCCAAGCAGCAACGCTGTGTTTCGGTTTGAAGAGTGTGGTCGCCGGTGTAATTACAGGCACATGAGGCTTAACATCTGTATGCCTCAAGTTGATGGACGCAGGGCAGTGCATCGTAGGGCACGTTCCTATTGTGCGTGACCTACGGGGCAATGTTTTGTTTATAGGTGATGGTTACCACTTAACATCAGGTGGGCCATCTGCTTGTTCCATCAGCTAGTTGTATAAAAAAAAAAAAAAAAAGGTTGCTTTTATAATACAACTAGCAACCCGCCCGCGCGCCCCTGCTTCGCACGGGTGCACATATCATGCATGTATTATACATATAAACCTTCCTCTTGAATCACTCTCTATTAAAAAAAACGCATCAAAATCCGTTGCGTAGTTTTAAAGATTTAAGCATTCATAGGGACATGGGGACATAGGGACAGAGAAAGCGACTTTGTTTTATACTATGTAGTGATTCTTCTTACGGTAATTTGTGACACGTAATCAATTATAAAAATATTTATTTGTTTATTTTATGCAGGTACAATCTCTTTATTATAAGTACTATTACTCTGTATGCTCTCTCTCGTGCATCTTTATTACTAGAATAGTTGGTACTACTTTTATTAAATCTAAATACTTATATTTGATACATATTACCAAAACAACAACACATTAGATTTCTGACAAATGCTTGAAATCCAGCATTTTCCAGGTAAACATTGTAATTAGTGTCAAAAAACAAGATTGTTTAAATTTAGAACTGGCCAACTTATTTAAAACCGGTGCCGGCGTTGATTCTAGCTACCTGGCTTCTAGCACGTACACAAAACTGAGGCAGCTGCTCTCCGGGTCCTACGTCAGAGCCTCTACAAGTCGTCCAACCAGAAACCGGTGCCGGTGTGCAAGTTTAAATGCTCTCGCGCAGCGCCGGTCGAGCCAGTACGTTTTCGTCCCCACGTCAATCGGCATCTAAATTTTGTTACATTCGGAGTGTAATTTGTTACTGATTATAATAATTCGTATGTGTCAATGACAAAATCGAAGAGAAAATTCGCGATCACCGACAAATTTCTACCAAGGTCAGTCTGAATTTGTGTTCTGTTATTATTTTAGATGTTATTCAAGATGGAACTGCTGGTGTTAGAGCCCTGGAAACAAACAAGTTGAACGAAATAGTAGATTTTAACACCTAGCAGTCGCATATCTTACTACTATTATAAACGAGAAAGTTTGTAAGTATGGATAGATGGATGGATGGATGTTTGTTACTCTTTCACACCGGAGCGGCTGAACGAATCTGGATGAAACTTGGCAGAGAGAAAGATTATTGTCTGGAATGGCACATATATGTACTACTTTTTATTCCGTGGGAATACCGGGATTTAAATCTGCCCGGGTGAAACCGCGGGGCGCAACTAGTCTGACAAATCTTCTAGGCTTTGGTCGCGTGCAACTGGCTCCTAGAGTCACCTAGTTTAAGGCGTTTCAAAGTGATCCTTGTGATTTTATTGAATACTAGCGGCCTGTCCCAGCTTCGCATGGGTGGACATATTTTTTTTAGTATTAAATGTAGCCTTTGTTACTCAGGGATAATGTAGCTTTCTAATGGTGAAAGAATTTTTGAAATCGGACCAGTAGTTTTTGAGCCTATTCGAAACATACATACAAAGTTTTCCTCTTTATAATATTAGTGTAGAAATATATTTTTCATCCCACCATCTCGGAAAGAGTAATTTTGCTCTTCAATATCTGAGTGCAAAAGCCGTTTTTATTCTCTAGAGGATAAAGTAATTTGAATTTAGAACATCGTGTGCACTAAGTTTGTGAATTAAAAAAAAACATTAAACCTATTTACTGCTACCTCTATGGTGCCGAATATATCATACAACTTTTTTTTAATTTGTTAAAAACTCAGACTCGGAACCTTCTTGGTGTTCTTTTTTCAATTTGCTTTGTACGCGGTTCTTTAAGCGGCATTTTTTCACGTCATTGTTAAACCTTATATTAAAAACAAGAAACTTGAAAACAAGTGAAAAATGTAGTAGTTAATACCTAAACTGAAATAATAGTACCTATCTTGTGATTGTTAACTTTTTTTTTTGCATTTAGTCATTTCCTCGCTGAGGTGGAATGAAAAGTTACGTGTTGCACTCGAGTGCAAAGATTTTTCACCTCGTGCTCTTTTGATTCCCTCGCTAACGCTCAGGATTCTAATTTTGAATCACTCGCTGCGCTCGTGATTAAATTTTAGAATCCTTCGCTTGCTCGGTCATCAAAATTGAACACGCGGTTAAAAAGCAACTTTGCACTCTTGTATAACAAATAACTATAGACTTTGATTTTGACATCACAAGGTTTTTATTTGACAGCCTACGTAGCTCAGTTGGTAGTAGCTCTGCCTTCTGCGCCGTAGGTCGTGGGTTCGATTCCCACCGTGAACAAACATTTGTGTGATGAACATAAATGTTTGTTCTCTGTCTGGGTGTTATATAATATTATAAGTATGTATTTACAAAAAAAAAGTATCATAAGTAGTATATCAGCTATCTGGTTCCCATATTACAAGCATAAGCTTAGTTTGGGGCTAGATAGTGCTGTATGGAAAGTCCACCAATATTTTTTTATTTTTTATTTATACCTAACTTTCTGATACAACAATCGAATGGCCCAGATGTCCTGCCTAAGATGTTAAGCCTCATGTGCCTGTAATTGCACCGGCAACCACACTCTTCCAACCAAAACACGGCAACACTGCTTGGCGGCAGAAAAAGATAGTGGCATAAGCTCTAGCAAATTCAGCAAATGATTTTTCGTCCTGATAGTTATTACCAGATCACCGACGCAAATCTGAAAGCTAAAATCACACTAAAAACTAAACAAGGACGTTAAAAAGCTTATCTTCATATAACCAACTGCTTGTTTCATATGCAAGTACATAGTATAAAAATATATATTTCAAAACTATATATTGTACCTACTATATACCTAGCTATTCAAAGGGGGAATGCTGCCAGTATCTTCGGAACCTTGCCTAAAGGGACTCCATTCAAAACAAATTAAATTGAATATTTACATTGTGACATTCGTGTTGGATCATGAATGGATCATGGAAATCCGCAAATACCAAACTTTATGCACACAGCCTTCACAGCTCAGTTGGTAGTAGCTCTCCCTTCTGAGCCATAGGCCGTGGGTTCGCTTCCCACCAAGAACAAACATTTATGTGATGAGCTTAGATGTTTGTTCTGTATCTGGGTGTTATATCATATTATAAGTATGTATTTACAAAAAAAAGCATTAGGTAAGCAGTAAATCAGCTATCTGGTTCCCATATCACAAACTTTGGCTTAGTTTGGGGCGAGATAGTGCTGTGTGGAATGTCTGATTGGAATATGGGAATTTCTTTCAGGGCCATCATAACTATAAAATAAACAGTTTTTTAAGACGTCTATGAATTTCCAAGGTTTTTATCGCTATAACGTATTTTTTTATTATAATGTATGAATCATTTTAACGTGTATCCTTTATAGGTACAAGTGTTTTAATTTAAATCAATTCAGTGTGAACATCTTGTGTGATAACATCTTTTTAAATTTTATTTCAAAGGGATTCTGGTGAACCGATCACTAGCTGATGCGTATGCGTGTCCCAGTATGAGTTTACTGGGATCCCCTGGATCAAGTTATGGGATCGTGGTAGCCGAACTCTCAGCAACATCAGCTAGATAGCTCGCATTTATGTCTTTGTAGAAACTAGGATTTTCTCATTGACAGCTATAGATCAGTATCCGAGTCCGTGTGTAAAAGATTTTATCGTAGGACATAGTGCAAAGCAATCATAACTAAAACATTACAACTATCGCGACAGTGTCACTTGCCAGCTTGTCCTCAGAAGACATTACTTTTTATCAAAAAGTATTTTTGCCAATCAAAAGAAAGATTCATTATGATGATGGCCAAAAGAAGAAATCCGTAGAAGAACTATGATCACCGACAATTTAGAAACAGCAAGACGAGATGTCCTTACCTCCATTACCTGAGCTCTAGTTCCAAACATTCTTTAAAACAAATCCAGGTAAAATCATCTTCTTGGCAACACGAATAAAAATAGTCATATGTTTATATAAACAGCCAATGACGCGAAGAAACTATTCAATTCTTAGACCGGTTTCTGTTTACAAGAGCTTACGAACAGGTATGGTAAGCAGATGAACACGCGGCCACGTCGTGCTAGACTTGCAAATCATAACCAGAACAACAAAGCCATTTCGTTATTGAAAAATTTGAAGAATTCAACGACCTATAATGACGAGGAGTTGACACGAGTGTAGCGGTCCGGGTGTGATATAAAAATGTTTAACCCTTCAGATCTCCCAGTACCAAGTAGGTACTATAATTCAAGATTCTTTGAGGATGCCTAAGGGGGTAGTCAGAGGTACGTCCAAACATTACATTTGGCACATACCCACATTTTGCAGTAGTTAGTATTCCATATGTGACAGGTTGCAAGCCCATCGCCGCTGTTAGAATACTAACTGGTTTCCTCACGATGTTTTCCTTCACCGTTTAAGAGCACTGGCATTGCGCACATAAATTTTTCAATAGAAAAATCCATTGGTGCACGACCGGATTCGAACCTGCGACCTTACGATCGGAAGGCGGGGTCACTCCCACTAGACCACCGGTGCTTTTACCGTACCGGTATTTGAAATTAAATCATTGTTTAGTCAGCTAACACCAAATGTGTGATTATAATTTTGTTCACATATCAGATGTATGTATCTTAAACTAGGACATGTTTAAATTTTTTTAGATAGTAGGTTCTTGTATCTAATGCCTACTAAAAATGCATTTGGAAAAGAGCGATGCCATGATATCGATGATGTAGTCCTAGCCGTTTTTGGCTACGTCGACTGTGTGAGGGTCCCATTGCTGTGCCCTCTGATACGCTCTAATATGGCTGATGTACCCAATTTTTTTATCGAAGGTACGAGTGCACGTGGGGCTTGTCAGTATTCCACCAACGTAATTGTATGTGATGGCTGCTGGTGGTCTGGCCTTTAATTCGTCTTGCTTTTTGTCGAGATCCAGTCGACCATTTTAAGAGTAGTAGAGCTCTTTGTGAAGGGCTCGTCCGGGGAAGTACTACCACCACGCCTTTTTCTGCCGCCAAGCAGCAACGCTGTGTTTCGGTTTGAAGAGTGTGGTCGCCGGTGTAATTACAGGCACATGAGGCTTAACATCTGTATGCCTCAAGTTGATGGACGCAGGGCAGTGCATCGTAGGGCACGTTCCTATTGTGCGTGACCTACGGGGCAATGTTTTGTTTATAGGTGATGGTTACCACTTAACATCAGGTGGGTCATCTGCTTGTTCCATCAGCTAGTTGTATAAAAAAAAAAAAGACCATCTTCTTCGAACTGGTTCACCTGGAGATATACTTGTAGAAAGGTGGACTCTGGAAATATTGGTGGAAGCATCCAAGTGGTCTGAACTTGTGATGTGGTCACTACTATGTCGGAAGTACTATTCAGACAACAACACACCCAAGTGACCGCGGATTCCGCTGTGAGCTTTCAATTTGACATTCGACCCATCACTAGCACCACCCGCGTGAGTGCTTTGGTGAAAATGCAAGGCGACCGCGAGCGAGGCAAAGCTCGTGATCGAAGTGAGCGCAGATCCACCGTGCGTGATGCTCCCCGTGATTTTACAGAATAGTATCTTAAATTCGAGCTACTTAAAATAAATCGTTTGTTTGCTTCTACCTTCATCATGCTCATGTTTTTCCGGTGTCTTCTAGACCGGTCTGTTCCATCGTCGCTTGCCACCAGGCGAGATCGTAGCAAAAGAACGATGTATTAATTTCAAATATTTCAATTTCAAAAGCCTTTATTTAACAACTTACCCTAATATGTATAACTAATCTAATCTAAATATTATTATTCTATGACAACGGTAGTGTTGAGGTTGTTTTGCTTTTCAGCATAGGCCTCCCCCAGGCTCTTCCAAAGTTCGCGATCGCGAGCATTCCTTCTCCAAGTGCACCAGCTGCTTCTTTTTATACATCGTTCTTCTTAAGCAGAAACAGAAGAAGAACGATGTATAAAGTAAAAAAAAAAATAACTTACGAGAAAATAAATAGGTACTTAAGTTTATACCTATAGGTAAATAGAAAATATTATAGTGTATATTTTATGATCATTAGGTAAATAATAAAACCTTGAGAAAGTCGAAGTTGCTTATCATGGCTATTTTAAAGTGTTGCAATTAGGATTCGATATTGCATCACCCAACAATCCTGATCGAACCGGTGTCAATTCCTTATTTATGCTAATTTATACAGGTTTTAAGCGTGCGTACCTACTGCATTATTATGCATCTTGTATGGTAATCAAACAAGTTTTCAAGTCAAGGGCTAGCCACGAGGAAACCATGGCTGAACACGTGTTCATCTGACTTTTAAATTATTATGTATCCGACATTGTAACATAACATCAGCCTACATTTTAAGCTTGTCTATAAGACACCACTAGGAGAATGTTATGATCACTTGAGATTGGCCTTATTAGAAACAAAAAGAGTTCTAAAACACCTGTATAGTTCTCGAAAGAGGCTCTTTTCGAGGACTTGACGTGTTTTAGGTGCAATTCAAGTCCTTACACCTCTCTGGGGCGTTATTCACTATGACTATGTGAGATCACGTTGTGACTTCACACGGTTAGGGCAAAGTATCTCCTATGTCATAAAGAATAATGCCCTTGATAATGCCCCTGCTTCGAAAATAACATGACAAGAGAGTGATTGTAACCAAATGTCTTTTCATTCCAGGCTCGCTAAGAACCTTTGTACCAGAAAAGGCAGCCGCCGCGCTAACACTGGAAACCGTCTAGAACACGCGGTGCTCACCCACATCCAGCACGTGCCGTAGCTTCCCCGCACCCCCCGCGCCCCGCACCCCCTCATCCGACCTTCCTCCGGCACTCACTGAGGCAGAGCACACGCCATGGCTCGTGGAGACGAATGCAAGACCGCCAGCAAGGCTAACTACGCGTGCAAGTCGTTGGATGTTACTGCTCCTATACAGTAAGTAATTATATAAGGGGCATCAGTCAAAGAAAGTAGGTACTTCTAGCTCGCCAATTTCCACATTTGAAAAAGACTGATATTTACTGAGATCATTATATATGAAAAATCGCATGCATTCAAGATTGCACGCAATTTGATACACACGTACGAAAGCTGTAGGTAAAGCAAACTTTTTGGTAGGAAAACTTACAGTATCCTGACGCTGGATTCCGTAAGTTTTATAGAGGAAGCGTAAAGAAGAATAAAGGAGAGCGTAGAGGAAGAATTTAATCTTACCTTATTGTAATTTCATATTTTTCTTTTCTAGGAAACATATGACACCCGCGGTATCAAAATACCAGCCGCCCAAGAAGCAAGAGCCCAAGAACTACGGATCGTGGGGACCGATCTTCAAGGACAAGAAGAATTTTAACGACATGCATCTCTGCTAACCGCCGGATGGAACTCATCATCATCATCATTCGTCACAAATATACCACTGACACTGCTCTTTCAAGTTTCAACATTATCTTTTTATCCCTTTTGTTTTTTCGGATGTTAGAACCAAGCCAAAAGGCATAAACTAAAACTCATAACGTCTATTAGGCAGGACACGAAAAAGATTGAGATTGCAGTGTTAGTATAGTTATAAGGCTAAAACCAAATGTACAAGCACTAAATAAACAACGTAAAACTAAATCTTGTTTGTGACGAGCTTATCAACGGTGTAAGGTAACGCGTACTAATATCATTTCATAATTAACAGATTAAACTCATTAACATCAAAAAATCTTTTTATTGATAGCCTGTTCAAAGGGGCTTTCACATTGATCGAATGAACTATCGGTACTTAGCCCAGTGTAGCATTGTCACCGCCAATAACTAGAAATATCGGTCAATGTGAAAACAGCCGAAGAGGTCATCAGATTCATCCGAAACCAAATAGTTGCGAAATAGTTGCAAAAATAAACAGATAGAGGTAAATTTTTGGAGGATTCTAACACTTATGGAGGATTCTAAACTAAATAGGGCGAACTTTGATAAATCATCGAGCTAGTGAAACTGAAATAGTGGTAATATCGCATTGCAGATACAGTGTGTAGGTATAAAATATATTGGTAAACCCGTCCAGCCAGCATCCATTGTTGGGTAGGTATGAAAAGTGACCTATCCATAAACATGTCACATGTCTAAACTATGTCACTACCTGTTTTGCCCACAATAAATATTTTACACACAAAATAAATACCAGATTCGAGGGAGTTATATCGGTGTAACAGCAGACTTTTAACCGATGAAAAAAAAACGCAGAAGGTTCTTAATTCGACGCGTATATTTTAACGCGCAAGCAGCGTTTCTGTGTTTCGGTTTGAAGGGGTGGTTGCCGGTGAAATTAATGCATATGAGGCGTAACATCTGTATGACTAAAGTTGGTGGACGCAGGACAGTGCATCGTAGGGCACGTTTCTACCGTGCGTGTCACGCAGAAACCTCAAACAAAATAAAAACAGCAAACAAACATTACCTCACTAACTAATTAGTTGAAAAGCTAATTTCGGTCAGGCGGCTTGAACTCCTTCCAGACTTGAAGTCGAAGCAAATTTTAAAGGAGAAAAACAATCTCTACTAAAAACATTTTCAAAAAACTATTTCTAGCAACGTTCTACTAGGATAGTTTTTTATTTCAGGATTTATCAGGTATTTATTAATCTGAATGAGGCTGTGTGGAAAGTCCACCAGTATGTTATGATGACACACACACATTTGAGTTAAGACACTTTTTTATTTTTTGTAATTGATTATATTTATTAACTTTGGCTGCAGCCCTTACCTCTTCTAGAGTCTCTACTTTTATCTAGATAATAATATCCGAACCCAATATTTCATAACACCGTTATCAAGATTACAAAGGCTTGTCTCAAGCACAATATATCAGCCTTTGCAAAAGCAATAACTATTCCGTGGGTGATATAAAAGACAAATTGGCCCCTAGATATTAAACTTGCAATTTGAAAATACGACCTACTTCGGTTGTGTTAGTACAGAGAGTTGAATGAAGCCAATATTTTCAATTACGTTGTTTGCTAAATAAGTCTACAAATGTTGAGATTTTTTATTTGTCTTCGGATTTTAATTCAACAATAGGAAACGAGGCTGTTTCCTAGCCTGTTCACATGCTTAATTATTACTTAAAACGGGATATTTACCATGATTTGTGAATTTAATTGTTTCACAAGAAACTAGTGACTAAGACAGAGAGAATACGTCTCTAATTTCTAGCACTGGCAAAGAAAATATCAGTTGTAACCACCATTTGAAAATTTGGGTTTTCACTGTTTGGGGTATATTTTACGATTTTACCGCGTGGTTCATTATTCACGGGTACGCCGCCAGCGTAGGTCGTACCGACACTGTATTCATGAAAATGCGTTCGCATTTTGCAATTACGTATGACACGTTTATGTTGGTAACTGTTGTATATTTCGTATCCAGAATATTCTTTGATCTCCAGTACACAGAGCAAAAATTTTTTAGATAGAAAAATCAAAACATCATAGTACTTACAAGATTTTGAAAAAAATACCTAGTAATATAGTATGATGCAAGTAAGTACGATCCTTATTATAAACTCATTACCCTTTTCTGGTATCTAAAAATAATTTTCGGGCACTGAAACTTAGTCGTTAGTCAAACTTAGTCACCTACATCTAGCTAGATAGTAGGTAGTATTAGTAGTAGGTAGATAGTATTACTTATGTACCTAATATAATATTATTTCATAGTAATAGAGTTTTAATAATTAATTTATTCTTAAAAGTAAAGGTACTTTTTGGTATTGCTTAGCTGTATTTTTCCTTACAAAATATATTTTGGACTATTAATATTCTTCGATTCTGTAGGTATGTAGGTACCTACCTAAAACGTATTTTTTTTTTAGAAAAGAATAGTGCCAGCTATAATACAATTTGGTTTTGCAAAGTTCTGCCTATTTTGATAAAAAGTATCTGCCTTCCACATACAATAAATATCGGACAATGCAGCAAACAACAATAAAATATGCATAAAGCAAAACATTACAATTTTGTGCATTGTTCATGGACAAAGCCTTTTCCAAATGAAGTTTTTTTAATCTTTCTTGTTGATTCAGAATTTATGAGTGCATTTAAAAAGTAAGATTTTGAATTTGGAACAATAGCTCTTACAATAGCAATCAGACTGCGGCTGTATGGGCTGTAGCGACTGTGGCGAGATCGTCCATCCGATGTTTTTAAGAATAATGTTACCAACTTTTAAGACCAACTACATAGATTGCTACCATCTCGTTGAGGTTAAATAGATATAGCTAGCTAAATTATTGAGAAGTTTGTGCAAGTACAGGAAGGTCTATGCTGTAGCATAGCATAGAGAATAGTGATGAAATATTTCACCAGAGAGTCACCTAGTTTTAAGACCTTTCAAGATGGTCCTTGTGATTTTATTTAATAAGCAAATTTTGACTTTGACTTTGACTACGGAAGCATTGTCATATCACTTCATTTGTAAACGAGAAAACGATAATATCGAACTCGCTCTAAATTGCGTATGTATCCTCGCCAGCAGCGATATACTTTTATATACATGTACGTTTTACATAGAAAAATTAAAAACCATTACCTGGGCGGCTGACCTCCATCCGCACTCCCAGACACCCTGTATATTAGAGTTAGCAATGCTTAGAAGTGAATGCATAAAATTACGCCAGTGAGAAATTCCGATGTTGCTGCGTTTGCATTAAGCTCATGTCCGTGGCAACGCGAACGTCAACTCTCTCTCTCTCTCTCGCGTTACCGCACGCGTTGCCTTTCGCGCATTGCCCATGTCACTGGCCATGTCCTGCGCATTTGAGCAGTAGAGTTGTTAATTAGCATAGACAGACTTGCCTACACTTATCGTACCATCGAAATCGGGTTAGTGGTTGGCGCGTTGGTACAGTCTGGTCCATCCGGCGCTGGTATGAATAATTCAGCGGTTTCAGTTCGCTTTGCTTGCGCCGACTCTTGCACGCCTGTTTTGTTTAATTGAATATCTGATCTAGTTGCTTTTGGGTTTTACCTACCTGATCGTTACGCCACAGAGTACTTTTTATTGGTACATCGATGGGATTTTATGAAAATGTACTAGGAATAAAGATAACGTAACAAATGTATCGGACGTGGAAGTCATCGGCGTGGATGGACGATAATTAATACCTAGCACATTCAGCCGGATGCGGCAGGACTGTCTGAAACATTACCTAATGGTGTCAGTTCTGTTGTATTATAGTCCTATATAACCTAATTTGACAGCACTAAAAATATTGCCGTCCCTTTCTAAAAGACCGAAACAACAATAAAAGACGGCTATAATTTTATAGATCACGTTCATCATCATCATCAGCCTACGAAGTCCATTACCTACATTATTGTGGTACAGTGCTACTCTACAACCCTAAGTCACTACTCATCATCAGAGCACTGGATCTAGTGGTAGCCGACCCGCCTTCCGATCCTAAGGTCGAAGGTTCAAATCCAGTCGTGCACCAATGGGTTTATCTCCCAGTACTCTCAAACGGTGGAGGAAAACGTCGTGGGAAACAGGCATGTCAAAAACTTAAAAAGTTCTAAAACATGAGTTAAGTGCTTGAAGAGAGCTTCTTTAGGCGCGTTTTAAACCATTCACCACACTGTTTTGAAATAATCTCGTGACACGACAAGATTACGCTCATCTCAAATGAAAAAAAAACAGAAAAAGCTGTTGCAGCTCTTTTTAACCGAGCTCAAAAAAAGGAAGTTTTCAATTCGAATGTTTTTTTATGTTTATTGATTTATAGTTAAGTGCCTTTAGACTAAAAAAACTGATTATATATTTTTTAAAAATTTTTAACTATTCAATGAAGTTGTCACTTTTTAAAACAGTTAAACAGATTAACGACTTTAAAGCTCAGAACTATTTTTTTAAAAGGAAACGTGTCAGGTAAGGTTTTATTTAGAACACAGAAACATTGCAGAATACAACACATGTTACATCCACGAAAAAAAATTTTGCACCATTTAAAGGCAAGATTTTGGGTTGTTTTCAAAAAATAACAAAAGAATCATATCTAAAAGACCGTGACACTTAGGACTTCGGGTCTACCGGGGAAAACTTACGCATGTCCCTCCCAATAGTCCCAATCCCGTAAAATATTTTGTCTGTCTATCCACCAAACACCCTGTATTTTACTATGCATACCTACTCAAGAAATCCTCATAAAACAAATCAGAGAGTAGGTATTTCATCCACGTGCCTATTGGGAGTTATGTCAGCCCATCATTTCCTCTACAAACATACCTTGGACTTGATTCTGCTTGACTACGTCACGAACAGCTGTTTCACCGAAAACTGATTTGCATGCTCTTGGCACTCCGAACGTAAACAAACAAATTAATTGTTTACAAAAACATTTTACGAGGAGAGATTTTACCTTGTTATCCAGTTAAATTATTTAAATAGCATACAATATTTTTGACCTGAATTCTTGAAAATATTTCCTTAGAACGGAATTTATGTAGGTAATCATGAATGAGAAATATTTATTTCTTAGATACGATCTAGGACTCGTTAAAATAACTAAAAAAACTGACCTTTCGCTAATCACAAAACAATGAATGCGATTTTGTGGAGTCGATAGCGGAGCAGAAGAAATCAAACTGTGATGAATCTGTGACCAAAGCACGCGAGCGATATTGAACTTAAAATCTATGTGTGACAGCTTTATTTTCTTCGAACAATCTATCGTTGCAATTTTCTACCTTACTGAAATCTAATATCTTGATTTTCGTAGGTAGTAGGGAGGCTCGATAGATAGGAAGTACATAATATTTTCATTAGTACGTACCTACCAATATTTAATTGCGAGAATTTTATTCGAAGTCTTTATTAAAAAGAGCCTTCAGTCCTCGTGATAAAGCTCAATGTTATACACCTAATACAGAGAGACAGGGGCTTGGCACAAGAAGTCGCTAGTTCTAGCTGTGCCTGTGGCAGCGAGTGCGGCAGTGGCAAGCTACGGCCGGCCGTCGGCGGACGACGCCGCATGGCCGACCGCGCGAAGCATCGCGTCGCGCCAGCTCCGGCGCCGACAAAAAAACAATATGCCTACATACCCTGCCCGAGGTCCGAGGAGGTCGGAACAGAGTTCGCTCTACAGCCAGTGAAGTTCCATGACATACCCGAAACGCCAGTCAAGTCACCCCCCGGTAAGTTTTGGCGCGGAAAAGTTAGTTTCTTCGAAAGATGCGGCTAAAACACCTGCAGGACATCCAAGGTTCGTTCTGGTGTAGGTTGGAACAAAGAACGCTTTGCAGTAGGTATGTGAAATACAACACTTTGCCTGCTGGGAACAGCAGTTAAATCATCCTGCGGTAAGTTTTAGCAGTTTTAGAACAGAAACTGAGCGGATTTTTTTTTCTTTCACTAGGTTCGAAATAAAAAACCTAAAAACTTTCTTCCAAGTTATTTTTATAAAATTTTGATCCCATCCCATCGACGGTATTTGGAGCTGATGATATTACACCATTTCTAAAATCTTCATCATGGAAATAAAACTGCTAGAAAAAATACCGCATTGACATTTGAGCTTCCGTTCTGGAGATCGCCGTCACAAACAATAGTGGCATCCCTACTAGTTTGTGCATTAGTGAGACTTACAAACGGAAGGAAGGAAGGCACGATACATGATACATATAACCGTAGCGTTATATACTCTTGGATATAACACCCCTTTTCAATGTGAGCTTGCGTGTCATGTCAGAGGTTCAAAGTTTGACACATAAAACCAAGGTTTAAATACTAAAAAAGTCACAATACATAAGTCTTCCTCTGAATGATTTACAGGCAGCATTTTTTTGTGCGGACAAAGAAGCAATCGTACCCAGCTCAAGGTCCTATAGCATTCCGGAACTAAGTCTAGTATGCAACGTGCGATATCACACACAAGATGCGGAAGCAACGCTGAAAATCACCCTCAGTATGTCACTGTCAAGTTGCTTGCCGCGGAAAAACAAGCCAAACTTTTTCGTGCATTCTTTTTTCAAACTAGAGCTTTTTCTCTATGCAGTTTCTGATTGGTCGCGCAGCGACAAAGCTCTAAATAGATTTTTAAAAAAAGTTTCTGATTTTAAATTCTGCCAGTGTTGAAACTTCCGGGAAGTGAAAAAATTTCATGTTTTATTTAGGTTGGTCGGTAGGTTGATTTGGGCGTAGACAAAATACAAATTAAAAATATAGTACACACGAGATTATGGGACGCGCGTTATGACATATGCGTCGCTGTGGGACTGTTCCCACGGAATTGCTCGGTTGCGGTTATTGCCGCTCCGGTGAGTTAAACAAGGCTGCCTCCTGTCCTACCCCTGATTCTAGACTAATCGATCCGTCTGATATTTAAAATTCCAACCCGATATCATAGAAAATAGTATCAAATAGATAAATGCACTGTCTCCTGTAATACTAAAACAAGAGATAGAGTTTAATATTTGTTTTACTCTTATGTGTAAATCTATTGATTTCAGTATTCATTACATTTATTGCACTATTATGTATATGTATGGAGATTTTGCATTGTCAGGACTTAAGACTAAATATTTTATGATTCAATACATAATGGGGTACATTATGTATTGAATCATAATGTACCCCGTAAGGGGGTTGCAATACAGAGAAGCGGACCGATATGAATAATCATTCAGAGAAAAAACCTAGCTATTACACCTAGATAATTGACGAATTATTTTTATATAATAGGAATATCACTTATTTCTGTGAATAAATATCATCTTCCTATGAAATCCACCAAAGTTGACCTTAAATTTATGAAAATTAGGGTTCATTGAGGTCAGATTCAGTAAACAATCATATTCACAATTATTCAATTATTTATGTGTCACTGACATCATGAGTGCAACAATGAATAAATTTAAGCAAAGAAGGCTTGTTATTATTATTTTCATATAATAAAATCTACGAGAAATTCTCTGTCGTACAAATCAGGATATCATAGAACACGCTCTCATTCAGTCAGACTGAACTCTCGTTCAGTCTCGGTCAGCCGACGAATTCAACTCGGATGGGCAGCGTTCGGGAAATTACGCCACATCTTCTCGTCACACATACCGCAGAGCCTCAAGACGAAAGTGTTCAACCAGTGTGTGTTGCCAGTGATGACATATGGAACTGAGACGTGGTCGCTTACTATTGGCCTCATCAACAAGCTAAAAGTCGCACAACGAGCTATGGAGAGAGCTATGCTGGGAGTTTCACTACGAGATAGAAGCAGAAATGAGGAAATCCGTAGAAGAACCAAGGTAGCGGATATAGCTCTAAGAATCAGCAAGTTGAAGTAGCAATGGGCAGGTCATATAGCTCGAAGAACTGACAACCGCTGGGGAATAAAGGTTCTCGAATGGCGACCACGAACTGGAAAGCGAAGTGTAGGACGCCCTCCTACCCGATGGACTGACGACACATTGTTAGGATCGCGGGTAGTCGGTGGATGGAAAGGGCTCAAAATCGTTCTTCCTGGAAACGGATAGGGGAGGCCTATGTCCAGCAGTGGACTTCTGTAGGCTGATGTTGATGATGACTCTCATTCTAACTCCTCACACTTTGTGTGAACACACTACACGATGGAACTCAAAAAATGAAAAGTTACATTGCTTTCCAAGACGACCAAAACCGGATTCAATCTGTAATTGCATTTTGGCGTTCCACCCGTCCTAAATAGTAATCGTCGCCCTGGCACGATCGACTAATAACGTACGTAGCTATTTCGGCGCGAATTGACGCTGTCCGCTCACTGATGTACTGATTTATGTATCTTCTTGTAGAATCCCTGTTTGGAAGTTATTAATTCACTATAGTTAGGTTAAAAAGAGAATCGCTTGAAAGGTACCTACATCCATGGATCACCCAAAGGGTAGAAGTTACCTTGGCTGTGCCTTTGTCAAAGTCAATGATCTAAAATTGTGTGACATCACAAAATTGCAAATCATATTATATTGGTAAAAGTACGTGAGGTTGAATGCATAATAATAGTTTGTGACCGTGAGTTCGATCCCCACCAAGGACAAAAACATTTTTGTGACAAACA
Organism: Plemyria rubiginata; assembly: GCA_963576535.1. NCBI lineage: Eukaryota > Metazoa > Arthropoda > Insecta > Lepidoptera > Geometridae > Plemyria > Plemyria rubiginata. The sequence goes on along the minus strand of OY754916.1, from coordinate 1,834,434 downwards.
TGGATGTATTGAAAGTCCTCCAATCTAAATATATATAACTCAAAGGTGACTGACTGACTGACTGACATAGTGATCTATCAACGCACAGCCCAAACCACTGGACGGATCAGGCTGATATTTTGCATGCAGGTAGATGATATGACGTAGGCATCCGCTAAGAAAGGATTTTGATCAATTCTACCCCCAAAGGGATAAAATAGGGGATGAAAGTTTGTATGAGATTTTCAAGGTAAACGAGCGCGAGCAAAGCCGCGGGATCAGCTAGTATTTATATATTTACAGTGATTAACAGCACATGCTACTTTTCATGCGAAATTTTTAAGTTTTAACCCAACCACGCAAGCTCAACCAAAAGTTGTATTTTGCTAGTATTTTCATAGAATAAACCATAGAATAGTATGGATATACTAGTAGCGCCCCGCGGTTTCACCCGCGTAGTTTTAAATCCCGGTATTCTTACGGGATGAAAAGTAGCCTATGTGTTATTCCACACTATAATATATCTCTGTACCAATTTTCACCAAGATCCGTTCAGCCGTTCTGGAGTTATAGAGTAACAAACATCCATCCATCCATCCATCCATACTTACTTTCGCATTTATAATATTAGTAGGATTATACCCTGCTAGACAGAATAATATTAAGTAATTATTTTAAGACATAATTATAGGTATGTTATGTACAGAGTCTGTACATATTATGTTAGACATAAAGTATAAATAGTAAACAAAAGCACTACAGCGCATATGCATGGCGATGACATGAGCTATGTGCAAACGCCTTCAAGATAAACGATATTCCTAACGTTTGCTCTACATGCTGAAAGCTGTAGATAGTGATATGTTTGAGTTCAAAAGTTTGAAACTGCTCACAACAGGTGCAGGTTTCTGCAAGCAATGCATATAAGTGTTTGTAGTTTTATTGAAGTTGTTTTTTTTGCTTAAAAGATTTTGTAAATAGTTTTACAATCTTTCCAAGCGGATTAAGCTGGCACATAATTTATGTTTCTACTTTATCTCACATAGTTTCTCGACGAGCGTCTTACGATTTAAGTTAGGTAATCGTAGCGATTTTAGAATCGCTACGATTACCTAACTTAAATTGTCTACTTAAACCCGATACTTACTGAAATGTTTTAGTAATGAGATCTTGGTAAATTTATAATCTACATTATAGTGGCAGTTAGTAAAAATGTTAGTTTTAAACAAAATAAAATATTTATAAAAAAAATTGCAAATGATATGGATGGTATTTACAAAATGTACGATACGCATGAAACCGTGGAGCTGTTTTTTTTTAATTTCTATAAACTTAGATACTTTGTAGCTTCGACATCATTTATGATCTTGAGCGCCAGATTACCATAAACAATCATACTACTAATTATAAATGCGAAAGTTTGTAAGTGTGGATGGATGGATGTTTGTTACTCTCACACCGGAACGGCGGAATTAATCCGGATGAAACTTGGCACAGAGATAGATTATAGTCTGTAATAGCACATAGGCTACTTTTTACCCCGTAGGGATACCGGGATTTAAATCTGCGCGGGTGAAACCGCGCGGCGCAACTAGTCTCATTTATTTTCTTATAACACTTTTTGGTGGTTAGATGATGTAGACTTATAACTTTTATTTATATCTCCTCCTATTATTAATTAATTAACTTTGAAATTTATTACGTGGCTGGCTGAAACTACAGGCGTAAATTGCTTAATTTTCCAAACAAACAAAAAGCGCTTTAACACCGCTTCACCGCGAAGCTATGATAGGCTGAATAAAATTTTTACAAATTACAAACCAATTTCATGCTACGACTTATAGTTATTATTTTAAAAATGTTGCACAATTTTTCATGTAATCTACCAGAACCTGCAAAGCAAAATAAAAATTGCTCACTGTTCTTAAAAAGCTTAGTAACATTCTTATTTATGTAGATAAGATTATAACTCTTACTACAGAATAAACATTTCTTCATTGACAGTTTTCACAGCTCAGTCAGCCTTCTGCGCCGTGGGTCGTGGGTTCGATTCCCACCGTGAACAAACATTTGTGTGGTGAACATACATGTTTGTTCTCTGTCTGGGTGTTATATAATATTATTAGTATGTATTTACAAAAAAAAAAGTATTATAAGTAGTATATCAGCTATCTGGTTCCCTATTACAAGCATAAGCTTAGTTTGGGGCTAGATAGTGCTGTGTGGAAAGTCCACCAATATTTATATTTATTTATTTTAGTTGGTAGTAGCTCTGCCATCTGAGCCGTAGGCCGTTGGATCGATCCCCACCGAGAACAAACATTTGTGTGATGAATGAACATAGGTGTATGTTCTCTGTCTGGGTGTTATATTATAATATTATAAGTATGTATTCAAAAAAAGTATACATGTATGCTAACAGCTATCTGGATTTCATATTACAAACTGTGGTTAGTTTGGGGCTAGATAGTGCTGTGTGAAAAGTCCACCAATATCACTATCACTACATAGTATAAAACAAAGTCGCTTTTTCTGTCCCTATGTCCTCATGTCCCTTTGTATGCTTAAATCTTTAAAACTACGCAACGGATTTTGATGCGGTTTTTTTTAATAGCTAGAGTGATTCAAGAGAAAGGTTTATATGTATAATACATGCATAATATGTGCACCCGTGCGAAGCAGGGGCGCGCGGGCGGGTCGCTAGTTTATTTATATTTATTTTATTTCTCACTTCCAATAACTAAGTCATAACATAGAATAAATAATAATATTTACCAACATACAGAAAACCCTTTTCATATTTTTTATTAATTTTACTTTACAGGGTTGCGCTTTAATGCCCCTTGGAAACGAAAGCTAGATTAACCAACATTTTATACATATTAGTTCGGACATTTAATATCAAGCTTTCAACCCAAAAAGTGAACTTAAAGTTAAAACGGAAACAAAGTCACGCAAGCCACAAAGTAAATAAGCTCAAAATACATAAACGCTAAACGTAATCGGGTACAATGTACAGTCAGCAACCAGATTGTAAGAGAACTTTTATTGAATATGTGACATACGATATGACAATTTCAGTGCCTAGCCTATCAAATCAATGTTTACCACAGAAACTACCTGCTTAGAGTTTTTAAGTTATCAATGCTTAGAAAATACCTAAGTATTGATCTACCAATTTTGCCGAACCTGTAAAAAAACTATTAACATATTCCTAAAATCTAAAATATTACTTTCGAGTAAAACAAGAAAGGTGACTACTTCATATTTGTTTCCACTGGATTAACAATTATTTATACTAGCATTCACCCCGCGGCTCCTATCGCAACCTGATAATAGCTTTTATGGTATTTCAGATTACAAATCATATTGGTATATTCCAATTCCAAACCAAATCCATACATATAAAACAAAAATCATTTTGTTAAAAGGTATTTTTAGCGACGTTTATGACTTTTTACTCTGTTTTTTCAAGAATCATAAAACAATTTTATTTATTTATTTTTACAGTGCCCAATAGTAGAAAATAAGTTGACATCGAAAATAAATTTAAAGTACATACATTATCTTACATAACTACTAAGATACAAGGCGCTTTCTGTGGAAAACCACAAAAAAAGTTTCAAAACTTGTCGTCTATTTGTTATGCGAACAGTACCCAGTGTGGATACAGAAGTACATCCGCAATGCGCAGCACCCGGACGCTGTAGGTACCTACTGTAGCAAGTCTGCGGCTCAAATTAAACTGGCCTTGAAAATCTACCATTTGGGGATGATTAAAAAGTCCTTTAAAAATGTTCTATTTATAAGGTTTAAATGAATTAAGAAAACTGATTAGTGGCAAGTCTGTGTTCTCAATCAAAAATACTGAACTCATTTAAGACATTGGTGCCAATTCTGTTGTTTAATTTTTCCTAACTTAATCTAATTTGACAGCTCTAAAAATATTGCTATCCCTTTCTAAAAGACCGAAACCATAAGGACGGCTATAATTTTAGAGCTGTCAGATTAGGTTAGTTTAAGATAATGCAACAAAAGAATCAACACCATTGTCATTCATTCTTTATCTGCATTGTAGACTAACCCCCGGTTTCTGAAAGCTCGAACACTAATCGGCTGTCAGGTCACTTGCTACTCCAGCTTTTACTTCAAATTAGATAGAGATAGCAAATGATTTGACAGTCGATTAGTGTTGATCGCGGTTTCAGAAACCAGGGGCAGAATTTAATAGCAAACTTGAAAACTCACGTCTCTTACATAACCAGCTTTGTATGGATATACGAGCTTTGATTAATTTTTTTTTTTTTTTTTATATTTGATAGACTGTCCTTTGGCCACAATCTCACCTGATGGTAAGCGACGATGTGGCCGACGATGGAGCAGAACGGTCTAGAAGACACCTATTCACTCTTGCCTTGAAGAGGCCCAAATTATAGCGATCAGGAAAGACAGACGACGGCAATGAGTTCCACTCCTTGGCGGTTCGCATAATAAATGTGGACGCAAAGCGCTTAGTACGAATGGGTGGTATATTTACCAGGTATGGGTGGTACTGAGCCGTACGCCTAATCGTCCTGTACCGGCAATTATCTCATCTGATGCGGGTTCACCAAATCAGCATTATTAATTACTACCGCATCAAAATCCGTTGAGCAGTTATAAAGATTTAAGCATACAAAGGGACATAGGGACAGAGAAAGCGACTTTGTTTTATACTATGTAGTGATCTACAAAAATTACCTCTAAAACCCCTTTAGGAGATCAGCTCTGAAATTCGAATTATCTTGCAAAAAACCATTTTGCCATAGCTGTAACATAGCTCCACCGGAAGGTTGAAAAGAAAGTCGATGAAATAATTACTATACGAAGGCTCGACAATTTCATGAAGCGCTCAGTGGAATCTCAAGATCCTGACACACTTACACCTGACCTGGAAAAGCCTTTGGACTGGTCCTTGAGAATTTTATTCACATAATATTCTCAGCCGATACTTTGACGTGCTTTGATATTCTAGAAATTTAAGGCGTTGACAACACCTGGTTTAGCTCTCGCTCGCACGATTCGACACATTAAAAGATATAAAATCACTGAACACAAATTTGAAAAATCGCAAACAACCATTTTGTGTGCAATCACATTGCACACAGTTTGATAAAAATTTCATTTTGATTGATGCAAGTTTTCCTACTCAAAAAATTGCTTATGTGCATAAACTAGAATAGCAAACTTTTAAGTAGGAAAACATGTATCGATCAAAATGAAATTTGTACTAAACTGTTCGCAATGTGGTTGCACACAAAATGGTTGTTTGCGATTTTTCGAAAATGGGAATAGTGATTTTGTATCCTTCAACAAGTCAAAACGAGCGAGCGAGAGTCACATTTGCTCTTGTCTTCACCTTAAGGAAATATTGGTGGCGATTGGTGACACATCATTCACTATAAGGCCCGAACCAAACAAAGCTTGTTGGAAGCCGCCATACTTTTGAATAATTTTTTGAAAAACGAAATGAAAATTTTAATAATAAGTCTTAAAAAGGAAAATAATTAGGCGGGGAAAAAATAGAATTATGCTACTTTTAGTGACTTAATAAGTAAAAAGTTCTTGAATTCAAAATATAAGCGGAGAAAATGAGAAATCTGATGATATATTATCTGCGGTACTTGCAAACAGCGATAATGCCAGGAAATTGCACATTAGATCCCGCTAATGGATTCTGCTGTGGTTTGTACTGTACGAATAGTGGCTGTACTACGGAACTCCAAGTTGCCATTCGTAAACGTGACTGGCAGACCAAACCGCAGGGTGTTTGTGACCGTACTGCCCCAAGTCTGAGTTTAGTTTGTTACGTCAAACCTTTTATATAACACTTTTTGCGTCCCGCTGTTTCACCCGCGCATATTTAAATCCCGGCATTCCCACGGGATAAAAAGTAGCCTATATGCTATTCCAGACTGTAATATATCTCTGTGCCAATTTTCACCAAGATCCGTTCAGCCGTTCTGGAGTTATAGAGTAACAAACATCCATCCATCCATACAAAGTTTCGCGTTTATAATATCAGTAGGATGGAAATTCGACAAGCGCCTCTATCGGACGTTCTCAGAACTCACGAATCTCCATACTATTAGGCCTGACGTTATGAAAAACTTCATCATCATCATAACTTATATCACATAACTTAACTCAGACTTGGGGCACTACTGAGAGAGGACGATAATGTGTGACTACACGTCTACTCAAAATGTTCAACTATGTGTTCAACCATCCCTACTTATATAATATTATATTATCCCAATCCCAACTAATATTATAAATGCGAAAGTAACTGTCTGTCTGTCTGTTACGCTTTCCCGCTTAAACCTCTCAACCAATTTTGATGAAATTTGGCACAGACAATCTTTAGACCCTGAGAAAGAACATATAGGCTACCTTTTATTGCGAAAAAAAGAGATGAAGAGATTAAAAGTACGCAGACGAAGTCGCGGGTACCAGCTAGTCCCAACTAATATTATAAATGCGAAAGTAACTGTCTGTCTGTCTGTCTGTTACGCTTTCCCGCTTAAACCTCTCAACCGATTTTGATGAAATTTGGCACAGACAATCTTTATACCCTGAGAAAGGACATAGGCTACCTTTTATTACGAAAACAAGAGATGAAGAGATTAAAAGTACGCAGACGAAGTCGCGGGTACCAGCTAGTTTGAACATATTGGATAAATTCAAGTGATAAGTTGAACTACCTACTTAGACTGAAAATTACAATAAGTTCAATCATGAGTAGCGAACTCGTTGGCAAATGCAACGATAACTTTGAAGTGATAGGTAGTTATTTATTCTACGGCTATTAGGAAACACTAACCCCCGGTTTCTGGAAGTGCGATCAACACTAATCGGCTGTCAAGTCACTTGCTATCTCGTTTGAAGTAAAAGCTCAAATAGCAAGTGACTTGACAGCCGATAACTTTGATCAAGCTTTCAGAGACCGGCTGTAATATTAATAAATAGCAGCATATTTATTAGAAAAAATGGTAGAATGAAATTAAAATTATTCATATACATGTTACAACATCCTAAAGCTTAATCCTATTTACTACAAATTATGTACTATATATACAGAAAATACTGTTTTGAAAACGTTTTTGCCAGGGTCGTCCCTAAAGGCAAGAAAAAGTGCCGTGATCCAATTTTGTTGTGTCGGAAAACATTTGGAAGGCAATTGTGAAGCACGCTTTATGAGTAACTTTTACCCACGTATTTCATTGAATTAATCCTAATAAGTAGATATATCAAGCTCATCACATACCTAAGCCCAACCTAAGCCCCTTGTTTTTCTTTTCTTTCATTTTATGGCTCCTGTCTATAATCTTGACAGTGTCAAGTGATATCAGAGATGTATGTTAAAGTCACGTCAGTCAAACAAAATGATGGCAGTTTCTAAAACATTTATTGAAACATTTTCGGTCAAATCACGATATCACATAATACTTTACTTTCATTCCAAATGTTTACACTTTGTGCTAAGACAAATTTTAATTAAATTATTAATAATTTTATTTAATATAATTAAATTAGGTAACATTGGTTAAAGTACCACCAAAATTACAAAACACAACTCAAAATTACACTAGAAAAACAATTAAAATAACAATGCTATGTTGCTTCGCAAAACGACAGAAAACGCATCTCAAAGTTGAGCACGCTCAAGTAGCGGTTTTTGAAATTTTTTAATGTAAATCTGTCAAAAACTCGTCAGTGAGACGTGCTTAGGTAAATCTGAGTAGAGAGTATCTATGTGTCTAGGTAAGTGACAACAAGTAGAGCTCTAAAAAAAAGTATAGGCAGGCAAGTAAATACTACTACTATAAATTGAAGCAATTGTTATCTAGTGTTCATAAATGGTGAATGAAAACATCTTGTAGAAACCAGTAATATTCTAACATTGGCGATGGGCTCAAAACCTGTCACGTATGAAATAACAACTACCTAATGCAAAATGGGGTTGAGTGCTAAATATAATGTTTGGACGTGCCCCTGTCTACCCTTGGACGTCCTCAAAGAATCTTGAGTCGATTCTTGGTAATAAGAGTTCTGAGAAGATATCTACCGTGCCTTAAATAAGTCGTGAACCTGTTGCATAAAATATATTAGGTACTGCTTATTTAGACGCAGCCCCCGCACCCGATGAATCACAAAAACTTATTCAAATAGGTATCACGAAAATCAACGGTCTCTGAAAATGCGATTCCAAATTTAAATTTCGCCAAAAAGTTTCATTCAATAGTTACTTAGTGTGTTAGCCTGTAAGTTTATCTTTTCCAAACTTTTGTAAATGTTCTTTTGTAAATGTTCTTTTGTTTTATAAATTTTTGTTGGTTGTTGCAAGGAGGTATTCTTCGTAGAGCTTCGATTTTATAGCACTGCTTTTGTTCCTTGTATACCAATCAATATTTGGATGGGTACTCTACAAAGGATACCAAAAATGCTTTATCGTAGAGCCTATAAAGTGTAGGCTTTCAGCAGACGTAGGTTAGTATCATGGATTTCGTATGACGTCAAAGGGTAGCATTTACAAGACGCACTACGTAGCTCCGTTAAGGTTTTAGCAAAACACGGTATGCGCGAATAAGCAAGCAGCTACTTAGCTTCAAGTCATCTGATGAATATTCATTCTGTGGAATAATAATGCGGGGTATCTTTACACTCGCATTTATAATTGAGCCTCTACCACGCGCCATGAGTTTTGTTAGCAGTAATATCTGCTGATCTCAAGACAACAAGCAAACAGGCCTATTTTTGGTATCTGTTTGAAATGATTTGTACAGTGGCTTCGGCAACTTGCACTCATACCCTTATTTACGGGACTCTGAGCCTAATATATTAGTGTAGGATTCTAGGACGTGCTTCGAACATATTACTCATATTATTCCGATTTTATTCAATACGCAAGAAAGAAAAAGTGTGAAAAAGAAAGTGTGTCCTTTCCGGTAGACTGATTTGATTCCTTCGTGATAATTATACGAGTGTGTATACTACTTTAAAGAGACATAGGTTAGTAGTTCAAGTTCAAGCTCATTATACGGATACACGTCATAACAAATTAACATAAAATATCTTAGAATAAAAAGCAATAATAAAAAATAATACAATAAAATGATTATATTATAAAATTTAAAATAATAATAATTAAAAAGTAAATTCTTCAAACCTATAATAGGCTTCCTCAGCATGATACAGGTGATGTGATGCTGTGTCTGCAATTTTACCGACAACCGCACCTTTCAAACCGAATTCCAGCATAATTGCTTTCTTGGTAAACTAATAAACATAGGTAGGTGCCTAAGCTTTTAATAAAACGCGACTTTTTACGGAGCCATAATAATATAAATATTTGGGACCTAACTTAAGTTTCGTCGGCTTGGCAGATTGCCGGCGCGATTTTAAACTGATTTAAAACTCAGTTTAACGTTGGACGAATTTCTGGCCGACCAAATGCCCTAAAGTCCACTGACCACTATAGTGCCACTAAACTCTGTAGTTTTTTCCATGGTACAGTTGATTCCCGATTGTAGTAGGTATATTAATGTTATTTATGTTTATTAAAAGTACAATAATGTTTGTTTCTTTTATTCACTCAGTTACAAGCTGTCGGATAGTTTTATGAATGTGTAGGTAGTAAATAATGTGAACGCTTGATCCTAACAAGGTAAACAGTAACTGATCTATTTTTGAGACATTTATTTAGTGCCTTCAATCGCGGCATGTCGGTGGATGCAGACCAATGGAGAGGGCTCAGAATCGATCTAGAAAAAGGTATAGAGGAGGCCTATGTCCAGCAGGGGACTTCTTTATCCTGATCATGAATTTAATACTCCTACAGACGAACTAATAATTTCGCATCAGTGCAATCGTGTGCACTTGTCGCTTCAGTGGGTTTATGCTTAAGTTTAGGTTTGCTGCGTGTTCAAATATCCCAACTAATATTATAAATACGAAAGTAACTCTGTCTGTCTGTCTGTCTGTTACGCTTTCCCGCTTAAACCTCTTAACCGATTTTGATGAAATTTGGCACAGACAATCTTTAGGCCCTGAGAAAGAACATAGGCTACCTTTTATTGCGAAAAAAAGAGATGAAGAGATTAAAAGTACGCAGACGAAGTCGCGGGTACCAGCTAGTAATAGTATAAAGGTAAAGTTATGCTATTTTAATTGGGCAAGTTAGCAAGCTAGGTGTCAAAGAAAGCAAATATTAGTGAACTTGAAGGCGGAAAGAAAATAAAAGTCGTTTTAAAATGGAACTCTGTATAAGTTTAAGCAGTTTGCATGCAATGCTAATCCAACGAACTATACAGAAAGTTCAGTGTTTGACATTTCTGAAGAGGAAATATAAGAAAAGAAATAGCCTTAAATCTCGTACCGTTTCTAAAAGCTCGACCAACACTAATCGGCCGTCAAGCCACTTGCTGTCTCTATCTAATTTGAAGTAAAACCTGAAATAGCAAGTGACATGACAGCCGATTAGTGTTGATCGAGCAGAAACCGCCGGTTAATGTATTTTAAAACGGCTGTGACTGTAAATTTCAAGCTGAAATTAAGTGATAGCAATCTTCGCGTTTGTGACATATAGCTGTTCACTGCAATGCAGTTGAAATTACAGTGACATGAGTTCTACTATCGAAGGCGTGTTGGCGGAATGGTTATTGTCATTACCTCTCATATGGCGTTTGGCGTTTGCTAGTCATCGTTATGAATTATTCTGAAACAGCCCTCATTGCTCAGTCAGTGCCGTTGGTGGTTTGGCGGTAGCCCTTCCTCTATAGTGGTTTTGATCCCCATTGCACATAGAAAATCATTGTTGTGCAATGAACACAGATGTTTGGTCTCTGGTTCATGTTAATACACAGAACTACCAATTTATACATCATCATCTCAGCCCGGTATCACTCACTGTTGGGTATACGCGTAGTCCAAGCAAATAACAAAATTTAATTACTTCATTTAAAATTCCAGTATTATAATCATCAAAAAGTTTAGGTTGTGTAAGGTATGGTCGCGGTTACAAGGCAAAATAACGATATATTTACCGTAATCCCAAATTTCAGCTACCGACTAATTTCCTTTTCTCGCTATTCTTGTACGAAGACCTAAGCTCGTTAACGCTTGCCACAGGAAAACCACCTCAGTGCGGTCACCCTAGAGTTATCACCAGTTATATGTACATACTAGTTGCGCTCCGCGGTTTCAACCGCCCAGATTTAAATCCCGGTATTCCCACGGGATAAAAAGTAGCCTATGTGTTATTCCAGACTATAATGTATCTCTCTGCCAAGTTTCAGATCCGTTCAGCCGTTTTGGCGTGAAAGAGCAACAAACATCCATCCATCCATCCTTACTTACAAACTTTCAATGCAGATTCTAGCCCCAAGCTAAACAAAGCTTATATTATGTGAACCAGATAGCTGTTATAATACTTTGTAAATATACTTATTATATGTACTTAGGTACGTCCAGACGGAGAACAAACATATTATGTTCAATTGTGTGATTCACTGTTCAATAAACTGGATCTAGTATTAAAAGTAAGCAACGCAGTTCCACAATATTAATTATTTGAAAGTTACTTCGATAGCCAACTATATATATACCAACTATATCCTTACATCCTACTCTAAAGTTGTTTATCTGCTCGTTATTAATGTACATAAGTAACTTCATGTTTTCCCTGAATTCCCAGCTGTGAAACAGACCAATGTTTCCACAAAACCGATCTATCAAAATAATCCACAAACTCATTCCGTCCGGGCGGCAGTTTTTGCAGAACCACCATATTTCTCGCGGAGACGTGGTCGTGAGTGTAAATCAAGTTGAATCGCATGGACTGTATAGTCTACTAGTAGTGCCCCGCGGTTTCAACCGCGTAATTTAAAATCCCGGTATTCCCACGGGATAAAAAGTAGCCCATGTGTTATTCTAGACTATAATGTATCTCACTGCCAAGTTTCATTCAGATCCGTTCAGCCGTTTCGGCGTGAAAGAGTAACAAACATCCATCCATCCATCCATACTTACTAACTTTCGCATTTATAATATTAGTAGGATTAGGAAGGTTATTCTTTTAAAAGCCATAGCTGAAGTGTGGAATTACCCAAAGCAATCGTAATGTGCTTCTTATTCATAATACCTATGCCTGAGCCTCTGGACTACTTGCTGATAGAGCAAGCAGATGGCCCACCTGATGTTAAGTGGTCACCATCATCTATAACAAAGCATTGCCTCGTAAGTCACGCACGATAGGAACGTGCCCTACGATGCATTGCTCTGCGTCTATCAACTTGAGACATACAGATGTTAAGCCTCATGTGCCTATAATTACACCGGCGACCGCACTCTTCAAACCGAAACACAGCGTTGCTGCTTGGCGGCAGAAAAAGGCGTGGTGGTAGTTACTTCCCCGGACAAGCCCTTTACAAAGAGTTAACTCTCTACTTACCGAAGACCAAAGTCAGACTCAAGGCAGAAGACTTTTATCCAGATTTGGCCATCAACTCATTCACTTTTTTTGTAGCCACCGATCTAGCTATTACAGATAGTTATTGAAAAGCTTATCTCGATTATGGAGAGTGAATAACAATAGCTTGGTATATGCATCCAGGACATGTTAATATACACCAGATCGGATTATTGGTGTTTCAATACTAATCCTCTGTTATGTATTGTACTGCGACAATTTGCATCATTTAATTAAGGACAATCCACACAGCACCATCTAGTTCCAAAGTGACCTCAGTGGCGCAGCGGGCGAGTCCGCCTGCGATGCAAGAGGTTGCGGGTTCGATTCCCGCCTCGGAACAAATCTGTGAACGATCTGCAGAAATTTGTTCCGTTGGTCTGGGTGTTTATGTATAATAAAAAATATCTATCTATGTAAGTCTATAATGTATTAAATATATCAGTCATCTAGTACCCATAACACAAGCTTTGAGTAGCTTAATTTGGGGCTAGATGGTGCTGTGTGGATTGTCATTGTCCAGCATTATTTATTTATTTATTTTATCTTTCTTCTCTTGTTTGAAAGTCGGATAATGCTATATAACCAAAATATATAATTTTCTAAGTTTCCCTACATAATAATTATGACTATCAGTGCGGGTTTATCACAATCGTATTCAAGGTAAACCATTTTATACAATATTTCATACGACTCCGTGTAAAAACTTATAAATGATTACTTAGGTAAGGGAAGTACAGCTGGTCTGGCTACATTTAACCACCAAACTGACCATTTAACCAAACATTTATCGCGTGGTGAATCGTAGAAAATGATTAACGGCTAGAACAACGAATTCACTGGTTACCTTGGAACTTCCTTGGAATAGCCTTAAATATTAAAATGGAATTAAAAAACTTCGTCGTTACCGTGCTGTGTGGCAATATTATTATTTTATTGTGTTTTATTATTACTTATTGTGATGTTGATGAAAATTGTTGTAAACACAACACGTGACATTATAAAAACTAATCTCAAACAGCGGTGTATGTGGTCAATCATTGCCTCTCAGTTCTCACTCATTAACTATTCTGTTGAACCTTTGTGATGCTATTCGCCGAATCTTTTTTGTTTGAGATTTTTTATAACATTCAGTGGTTTTATATCATAAAAATCGAAATGTGCTAACGAAAATTTATTTGACGGAAGCCTGCGTCTTAAGCTTTATGTACATATAGTTATGTAGGTTCAGCTAGTGCTGAACCCGCGGCTTTACTCGCGCTCGTTTACTTTGAAAATCTCATACAAACTTTCATCCCCTATTTTATCCCCTTGGGGGTAGAATTGATCAAAATTCTTTCTTAGCGGATGCCTACGTCATGACATCTACCTGCATGCCAAATTTCAGCCCGATCCGTCCAGTGGTTTGGGCTGTGCGTTGATAGATCACTATGTTAGTCAGTCAGTCAGTCAGTCACCTTTGAGTTATATATATTTAGATATGATTATGCGGTCTCCAAGACCTTACGATGCTATAGACCTTTGTAATGCTATTCGCCGAATCTTTGTTGTTTGTGATTTTTTATAACATTCGTTCAGTGATTTTACCTATATCATCAAAATGTTGAAATGTCCTAGCGAGAATTTATTTGACGGTAGTCTGCGTTAACCTACCTATGATTTTCCGGCCTCCAAGAACTTACGATTCTTTAACGTTACCATGCTTATATAGACTATAAACTAGTATTTACAGGAAGGATATGGCTGTCGGATTGAATTTTAAACCGTATTCATTGCGCATTCGATTAACGACGGAAGAAATTCATTCTGCAGTAAAAGATGGTACTACACACTCGTAAAATTTTATTTTATTGGTCGGCAGGTATGTAAAATTAATAGGTAAGTAAAGTTATAATTGTAGTTTTGACCTAATATGCGTTTGTCCGAAGTCCTAGTAGTTCTAAAAGCTCCGAACAGTTTGATTGTTAATGTCCTAAAAGTTAATATCCAAGTGTTATAAAAAATTTTAAACACATTTCTCTTCTCATAAACACATAGTAACAAACTTCAGAAAAATCTATATATAACGAATAAAACATGAATATCATGATTTCATCCAAAGCTCTACCTTAGAGTCAGCTAAGCTTGCAACTTTGAACCCACACGTACAAACTATATCCAACCTACTTTTCAATTCCTGAGCCCGTACCATGATCTCTTATATCAATATTCATTGAATTATTTTCCTAAAATAAGAGACCTTATTAAGACGTAATAAGACCTCTACTTTGGAGATAAAATAATTTAAATAAAGAACTTTTTGAGATCTTATTCATGACCCTATCTTACTGTTTGTTTTTTAAGATGGATACTAACTATTACATATATCTTTATTTATTTTACAAGTGTTGCTAACCTACTACTAAGCAGACAAATAAGTGTACCTAGCTGCTCCAGGGTTAAGTACACGATTGCCTTGATCCACTATATCACGCACACGTTCATGTCACATAAAGTTTTATAACTCCGTTATATTTGAATCCTGTATTCATAGAGCTTCACATTGACAAGATGTATAGCCTCCGTTCAATGACAGGAGCTATAAAAATACCGGGGTATGGATCCAGTAGGCCTACCATGAGTTTTTTCAAACTACACTCGATAGCGAATTTAAGAAAAACGCATTTTTTCATTGACAGTTTTATCCTACTACTATTATAAACGCGAAAGTTTGTAAGTATGGATGGATGGATGGATGTTTGTTACTCTATAACTCCAGAACGGCTGAACGGATCTTGGTGAAAATTGGCACAGAGATAATTTATAGTCTGGAATAACACATGGGCTACTTTTTATCCTGTGGGAATACCGGGATTTAAAATTACGCGGATGAAACCGCAGGACGCTACTAGTCCTATATAATATGTATAGCTTCACATTGACAAGATGTATAGCGTCTGTTCAATGACAGGAGCTATAAAAATACCGGAGTATGGATCCAGTAGGCCTACCATGAGTTATTTCAAACTACACTCGATAGCGAATTTAAGAAAAACGCATTTTTTTACATTGACAGTTTTATCCTACTACTATTATAAACGCGAAAGTTTGTAAGTATGGATGGATGGATGGATGGTTGTTACTCTTTCACGCCGGAACGGCTGACCGGATCTGGATGAAACTTGGCAGAGAGATAGATTATAGTCCGGAATAGCACATAGGCTACTTTTTATCCCGTGGGAATACCGGGATTTAAATCTGCGCGGGTGAAACCGCGGGGCGCAACTAGTGTTTATATAAAAAAATGCGTACTAGTCGCAAGCGAGTATTGCCTGGGAAAAGTCATGGTACAGCTACCTACAGGTAGTAAAAAGGATATTCGAAGCCTGGAGTCCCGGAGCTGGCTAAGAGGCGTCGAATCGATTGTGGGTATATTTTATTCAGACGCATTTACCAAAAGCCGCATGCGATGAAATGCGCCATTCTAAGACGGAGCGCTCAAAGTGGATGGTGTATTCTTGCAATGAAATGCACGCGAACAAAATTTCTGAAAGCAATATGATGATAGTGAAACTGAAACTGAAACAGCTTCACGACTTTGATCCCCAGGCACGGTAGATATCCCCTTAGATATTTTAGTACCAAGTACTAACTCAAGATTCTTTGGGGATGTCTAAGGGGGTAGTCAGAGGTACGTCCAAACATTACATTTGGCACATACTTACATTTCGCAGTATACGCGACAGGTTGCAAGCCCATCGCCGCTGTTAGAATACTAACTGGTTTCCTCTCGATGTTTTCCTTCACCGTTTAAGAGCATTGGCATTTCGCACATAAATTTTTCGATTGAGTGACTTTATTATGTACACGGTTGCCAGTTTCGTATAATTTTATGATCATGGTAGATGTGAGATTGAAAGGATAATTTTGATAATTTTGTACTGTTATAAAATAAAGGAAAAATGCGTATGACAAATTTATCTTAAAATGTGCAGCAGGCTACAATTATACTCCTTCAAAATTTGATATTGAAAATTCGCGCAGGTTTAAGTTGGCAACACAAAGGCCCATTAGCCGCGCCTGAAGAATACTATAAATCTTTAGCGCCCGAATAATGCCCACCACGGTATATCATTTCTTATTCCTTTAAACACCTTCCGTTCCTACCGTAAGTGTATATATTTTACTGACGTAAAGAAAATAGGGTCGCTTTTAAATATACCTAGGTATGTAAGTTTTACAAAATATTACAGCCACTTTTTACTGCAATTCATCCTAAATACATTGTACATACAAGACCGATATAGGAAAACTTGCTACGCCCTGCGGCCCGATTACGCTAATGCCTGGCTATCGAGATGGCTTTCAGTTTGACATTTGATCAAGGAATATAATACTCTGACGAGAGCATTTGATTCGCATAGTTTAATAGCAAGATATGGATGGATCTAGTATCTAATTTCCTTGAGATGGATGCTAAATTCCTTGGATACATGGGAATCATTTGTCAAACTGAAAGCCATCTCGATAGCCAGACATTGGTGCCAATTATGTTGTTTAATTTTCCTAAATTAACCTAATTTGACAGCACTAAAAATATTGCCATCCCTTTCTAAAAGACCGAAACAACAAGGACGGCTATAATTTTAGAGCTGTCACATTAGGTTAGTTTAGGATAATGCAACAACAGAATCAACACCATTAGCGTAATCGGGCCGCTGGATTGACCGCCAAAGGTAATCAAATCAGCCAGCTCCTGGTATTTTGCGCCCAACGTGGGGCCGCGCCATTTCTACGCAATGCGAAACGGAAGGCTGTATTTATCTAATGACGGCTTTATTCTTGTATTGGTGGACGGTGCCTGGCACGGTATTCATTGAACATCCATTAGAATCAATTACATTGAGTTAGGTAAATATTACATTTCAGCTTTTACAAGCTACAGGTTTAAATGGTTACAGTGTTGAATTTAATGTATTACGGTATGTAGGTATACTGTCCACAAACAATTTACTTAAGTAGATAGGACCTTTAACATTTTAGGACTCAAACCGGCTCCTTTCGCGCAATATGTTACCGTAGAATGCTCTTAGGTGGGAGTTGTTATATTTATTTGAACAGAATGTCCCAAGATCCAGTCCCAAGTTCAGAGATAGAGCACCACATGGGGTATCCGAATCACACCCATGTTCCGCGATATTTAATAGTTTTCGAATTCATTTTCTGCGGAAGTCCAGACACCTGGTAGGTTATAAGAAGTAAGAACTAACATAAAATCCGTTGTGTAATCCAACTTTATATTTGGTTAGTGACTTAATTTTCTATTCCTATTGAATAGTTATTTTTTACTTACTTTTGTATAATTTTAATATTTTTTTTATATTGATTATATAAATAAATAAATAATGCTGGACAATCCACACAGCACTATCTAGCCCCAAAGTAAGCTATACAAAGCTTGTGTTATGGGTACTAGATAACTGATATATTTAATACATTATATACTTACATAGATAGATATTATGTGTTACGTATCTAATTATGTAGATAGATAGATAGAAAATACTTTATTGCACACTACTTAAGGTTACTACAAAAAACAAACTTAAAACTAAAAGTACAATGGGCGGCCTTATCGCTAAGTAGCGATCTCTACCAGACAACCGTTGGATGAAATGGAAGAAATTTAGAAGGGGTTCTTGTCCACGCAGGAGATAAATAATGTGTTTAATAAATTTGTGAATATACATACTTACATTACCTAATCATAAATACATACTTATACCTACTACAAACAGTTAATATATTTTTATATCTGAATAATTGCAATAAAATAATTGAAAAAAAAAAGAATCAAGCAAAGTAATATAGTGACAACATGACAAATTGTGTTCCCTTTCATAGATTTAATAATGAAATAATTCATAGTCTAAATAGAGCTGTTTTTTTTTACTATTGCTAAAAAGCTAAAAATATATAAGTAATGTAGGTAGTAAACGATACTTATTAACAAACTAATGTAATGCCTACGGAAAGGTAGATACGTAATCTCAAGTCGATCGTAAATGCACGGAACCCATTTAGCGGGCCGAAGGTGCAGTAAAGTTTCCTGTCCGTAATTTGTGGGCCATTACTTGTTGCATAGCAAACTACTTTGATCTATGATAGAGCGATTTCACTTTACGGTAGGAGCTAGAATTGCTTGAATACTATTTGATCTAGATTATAGGTTACACTTGGTTCTACACGAAATAGAATAGGAAAAAACTCCTTTTTTCAAACACACAATTAGTTTGCACCCTACTCATAGCTGAGGGGATCGAGTGCCTCTTACCGAATCTATATTTGTACCCAATAACAATAATATAAAAATAATTTATTTATTTCAATCAATTGTTGAACATTTTGTTATTAAAACTTACATCTATTGTTAGTATGCTAATATTATTTGATACATATAAAATCACACCATCTAAAGAGAACCCCATACACACAGACCTACCTGAGTGTATTTTTGTTTGTCACATGAAGCATACAGCAATGGTTCATGTAATGACAGTCAAACCTACTGGCGAATACGCTCAGAATGGTGTGCTGCGCGCACCCGGCGCAGCAGAGACGTGCAGCGCTTGCGCATACCGCGTATTATTTTTTAGATATAAACTAACTTACCCACATTTGTCAAAATAAAACAATCGTTAAGAAAAAATATTTTATTAACATCTTGGCAAAGGTGTTTTTATTAATATCTTGTAAATGTATTTTTATTTAAAAGTATTTTCTGCCAATACGACAGCCTCCACAGCTCAGTTGTAGTAACTCTGCCTTCTGCGCCGTATACCTAGGCTGTGGGTTCAATTCCTACAGAGAACTAACGATTGTGAAATTAACAATAGATGTTAGTTCTCTGTCTGGGTGTTAATATTTCATAAAAAAAAACAAATAATAATTTTACACAAAAAAAAAAGGTATATACTTATGTATTTTCAGCTACTATCTGGTTTCCATATTACAAGCTTTGGCTTAGTTTGGGGCAAGATAGTGCTGTGTGGAAAGTCCACCAATATATTATATTTATTTAATATGCGAGAGATCTGAAGGGATATCTACCGTACCTGGGGATCAAAGTCGTGAAGCTGTTTCAGTTTTTAATATGCGCGTTCAATAACACAATTACCTTATTCATAATCCCTGCCATTTTATAGCGGCTCAATAGAGTATTCTGTCACTGTCATTTTCATGCCAACGAAGAGACAGCAACAGACATATCGGTCTGATAAGCTATTGGCGCGCTCAAAGACCACAAAAAAGGGCCTTAGGCATTAGCAACGGCTGGGAGCAGCGCCTGATACAAAGCGATTCCTCTGAGGAACACGTCGACGGCCAGGCTCTCGTCGTGCTCGTGCAAGCCTGGCGCCGTGCGGGACATGGGGGAGAAGCCCAGCGCTGGGACACCCTTCTCTCGGAGGTACCGGCTGTCGGTGCCTCCGGGGAACGTGCGCCGTTCTAGGGTTAAGTTTCTGGGAACAAATGTAAACCACTACATAGTTTATAACAAAGTCGCTTTCTCTGCCCCTATATCCCTAATGTATGCTTAAATCTTTATAACTAGGTACGCAACGGATTTCGATGAGGTTTTTTATAGATAGAGTGATTCAAGAAAAAGGTTTATATGTATAAGTAATACATGAAAATATAAAAATCGCGTAAAGTCGTTTTAGACAAGGATTATATAGAGCCATTGTATTCTAAATTCAAAAATTGTATTCCGTGTCGAATCCGAAACCGATAGAAATAAAATAACCCCCATGATAAGGGCCTTAGGCATTAGCAACGGCTGGGAGCAGCGCCTGATACAAAGCGATTCCTCTGAGGAACACGTCGACGGCCAGCCTCTCGTCGTGCTCGTGCAAGCCTGGCACCGTGCAGGACATGGGGGAGAAGCCCAGCGCTGGGACACCCTTCTCTCGGAGGTACCGGCTGTCGGTGCCTCCGGGGAACGTGCGCCGTTCTAGGGTTAAGTTTCTGGCAACAAATGTAAATCACTACATAGATAGTATAAAGCAAAGTCGCTTTCTCTGTCCCTATGTCTCTATGTCCATATTATGTATACTTAGATCTTTAAAACTACGCAACGGATTTTGATGCGGTTTTTTTAAATAGAGTGATTTAAGAGGAAGGTTTATATGTGTAATACATGCATGATATGAGAAGCAGAGGCGCGCGGGCGGGTCGCTAGTTTATTATAAAATGAAATACCGGTAAGGTGAGGTTATTTGGAATCAAGGGGTTACTCAGAACACAGAATTATATGTTATTTACTAAAAATCTCTGGATTTTTATTTTAGATTTCTTTAGAGAAGATATTTCAGAATTCTAGATTTTGAGTTGTGAAGGGCTTGTCCGGGGAAGTACTACCACCACGCCCTTTTCTGCCGCCAAGCAGCTTCGCTGTGTTTCGGTTTAATGAGTGTGGTCGCCGGTGTAATTACAGGCACAATTGGCTTAACATCTGCCTCAAGTTGATGGACGCGGGGCAGTGCATCGTAGGGCACGTTCCTGTCGTGCGTGACTTACGAGGCAATGCTTTGTTATAGGTGATGGTTACCACTTAACATCAGGTGGGCCATCTGCTTGTTCCATCAGATAGTTGTACAAACAAAATATATGATTTTCATTTGGTAGGGTGTACTCACAGCTTATCAGCAGCTTCCTTAAAAGCGGTCCAGTAAGGGTTGGAATCGTCGAGCACAGTCGGTAGCACGAAGGAATCCTTCTGCGTGAATTCGACGGTCACATTATCTCCCGCTTCAGAACACCAATTGCTTAGCTGAAAATACAATTTGCATTAGGTATATAGATACTATGCTGCGGCCCGATTACGCTAGTGTCTGGTTATCGAGATGGCTTTCAGTTTGACATTTGATTTTTGAATATTAGTACTCTCTGACGAGAGCATTTCATTCCCATACTGTAATAGCAACATGATGGATCTAGTATCTAAATTCCTTGGGATGGATGCTAAATTCCTTGGATTGATGGGAATCAAAATGTCAAACTGAAAGCCATCTCGATAACCAGACATTAGCGTAATTGGGCCGCTGTAATGCCTTAACTGGAAATTCGGCCAAACCTTGTAGGTAATTTCCTTTGTTTAAAACCATCAAACGCGTTCCGTATGAGGATAAGAGACGATGAACGAAACTTGCTAGCTTTGCTAATTTTTTTTTAACATAGCTTATGAATGCTAGCAACTTCAAAGACATCATTTGCTCACACACATCACAAGATTGCTGATTTTGCTGCAAGATTTTTCCAAAGGTTGTCTGGAAGAGATCGCTTTCAGCGATAAGACCGCTCACTGTAGTGTTATTTTATATTCTCTTGTACTGTTATTTTTTTTGGTGTATAATAGTGTTTTCATTCATTCATTCTAATGCACACTGTTGTTTTAACAGGCAGTGTATTCCACAACCTTAGTTTTTTTTTAAACAACCAGCTGATGGATCAAGCAGATGGCCCACCAGTGGCAGTGTCGTGGCGCCACGCCACGCCACGACCTAGTAATGTGAATCTAATCATAGTAAATGAACGGAAGCGATTGCGCCACGACACGCCCCGACACGGTAATATGAACCTAGCTTTATGTGCGTGTAATTACACCGGCGACCACACTCTTCAAACAGAAACACAGCAACGCTGCTTGACGGCAGAAAAAGGCGTGGTGGGCGTGGCGTGAGTGCGCGGGAGGAAGTTCTTCTGAAACCGAATGGTGCGTAACCATCCTCGCTTCAAAGCGTGAGGGTTAGTCTCTGCCTATAGCGAGCTGTGCGAAAACGAATGTCTTACCAGGGTTTCAAACTGCCTGGGGAGGAAGGCCAAGGCGAGGCGTACGTCAAAGGATGCTGTCAACTTCTCAGGCACAACATTGTCTTGAATGCCTCCCTGACAAAGAAAATACCATTAATGTACCAAAATATACATATAAAGAAAATAATAATCACTACATAGTATAAAACAAAGTCGCTTTCTCTGTCCCTAATATCCCTATGTCCTTAGGTATGCTTAAATCTTTAGAACTACGCAACGGATTTTGATGCGGTTTTTTTTATAGATAGAGTGATTCAAGAGGAAGGTTTATATGTATAATACATGCATGATATAGTAGAAAAACAATGTGCAACCATGCGAAGCAGGGGCGCGCGGGCGGATCGCTAGTAAATCAATAAAGTAATGAAATAACCAATGGAAATGGTCTCCAACCCGTTGGTCGGATGACATCTCAGAGTGGTCGGACCACATGGATGCCACAGGACCGGAGAAACAGAAACAGCTTCACGACTTTGATCCCCAGGTACGGTAGATATCCCTTCAGATCTCCCAGTACCAAGTAGGTACTAATTCAAGATTCTTTGAGGATGTCTAGGGGGGGTAGTCAGAGGTACGTCCAAACATTACATTTGGCACATACCCACATTTTGCAGTAGTTAGTATTCCATACGTGACAGGTTGCAAGCCCATCGCCGCTGGGACCGGAGAGACTGGCGTAATACTCGTAAACGGGAAACCTATACCCAGCAGCGGGTGTGAAGAGGTTGATCAGATAAATAGGAGGAAATAGGTAACTAATACATTTTTTTTATATTGCTGGATAATACACACAGCACCATCTAGCCCAAAGTAAGCTACTCAAAGCTTGTGCTATGGTACTATATATATATATCGATAGATGTTTTTTATTATACATAGAAAACACTTTTTTTTTATTTATTTTTTGACGCTGGGAAAAATGCGTTACGCATTCTTCCCCATTGGAGGATGGGAGGGTTACCCGACCTAGCACCCCATACATAGAAAGCACCTTAACCAACGCCAAAACTAAGTTGACTTTTATAATATACTAGCAACCCGCCCGCGCGCCCCTGCTTCGCACGGGTGCACATTGTTATTCTACTATAATATCATGCATGTATTATAAATATAAAACTTCCACTTGAATCACTCTATTTAAAAAACCGCATCAAAATCCGTAGCGTAGTTTTAAAGATTTAAGCATACATAGGGACAGAGAAAGCGACTTTGTTTTATACTATGTACCTAGTGATGATGTATCTAAAAAACTCTCTTTGATCTCTCAGTACCAAATTGGTACTTAGCACGAATGGTATCTACCGTGCCTGTGGATCAAAAACGAAGAGAGCCGATAGTGTTGGTTGGCGGTCGGTCGTAGGTGGTCTTTTTACTTTGACTTTGTCGATTCCACTCAGCTCAAAACATAAAGGACCTAAGTTATAGAAATATTTCTAAAAATGTTTGCAAATGCAAAAGATATTGTGAGAAATAATCTAACACCTATTAGAAATCAATTCTATTAGGTTTAGTAAAACGAGGTAAGTAGTTCGTTTTACATGATCGCGTGCCATTTGTATAAATCGTAGCACGAAATGCAGTAATAGTTATTAGATAATGCTAATTCGGGTTTTTCAATCCTTTGGCGCAGTATTTTATAAAGTCGATAATGGTGATTGTCCGACCGTTGAACTTTTTTTATTGAAGTTTTTTATTTTAAATTCGAAATGTTTTTATTTTATTTTATTGAATAATAAAGGTAAAATTACACATGGCAGTAAAATGGTACAGTAGCGGGCATGCAAGTTGCAGGCATGCAGGATTTACGGGCACATTGTGAATACATTTGCAAGTTAACTCGCCAGGTACTGGCATGCCTGTCGCGACGTTCACGCATGCCGGTTTCGTAACCCCCCGCGACCCCTCCCTCTACCTGACCGAAAATAGAATGTTGTGCTAACTACGTGCATGCCAGATACAGGCATGCCTTTTAGCGTATGTGCTCGTTACTTGCATGAAAGCGTGCCAGCTACGTGCATAATAATATGTATATTTGTCTTTATATCAGAAGTTTAGAAAAGCCTTACAGAGAGCATGGTAAGGTTGACTGACGTATGGTAAGGTTGACTTACAGAGAGCATGGTAAGGTTGACTGACGTCACATCTCCGATGTTCAGCTTGGGATCGTCTGCGAGCTTCTGCTTCGCCTCCTGGCGAAGGTCCATGAACTTGTCGATTATGTACCGCAGCTGTTGGGAACAATAAACATATTATTCTTACTAGCAGTGCCCCGCAGGTTCAACCGCGTAGTTTTTAAACCACGGGATAAAAAGTAGCCTATGTGCTACTCTAGACTATAATCTATCTCTGTGCCAAATTTCATCCGTTCAACCATTCGGGCGTGAAAGAGTAACAAACATCCATCCATCCATACCATTACAAACTTTCGCGTCTATAATATTAGTAGGATAAATAGTTATTATTGATTTACAAAGGGAACTATAATAAATACAAGTAGATACCTAATTACAAAATGTACAAAAAATATGTTTGTAGGTGAAAATAATTTCCTACACAAAGGTTATCTGGAAGATAATGCTTTATAGCTTTAAGTTCGCCTTTGTACTGTTATTTTTATGTACAATTTAGTTAGTAGTTTATTTATTTATAATTATTTATCATATTTTACACGAAAAAATATAAAGTGCAAAAAAGATTTGTCAGAAGTGGGATTCGAACCCACGCCCACAGAAGTGGACTGCGACCTGAACGCAGCGCCTTAGACCGCTCGGCCATCCTGACTTATTTACAAGTATCGAATTTATGAATTCCGATCGCTCTCATTGCACTATATTAGTGCATTACTCTGAAAACTTATCATGACAGTGTTGGGAAAGGATGGTGTCTTAGTATCTAAATTTCTTCTTACACAAACACTGAGGGCCTTACTACAAAAAAATAGGCAAACGTTAAACACTGCCTAAACTTGTGACATCTCTTGCCATTGCATAATGGCAAACAAAGACATCGCTAATTTTAGACACTGTTTAAAGTTAGACACCGTTTTGTAGTAAGGCCCTGAGAGCGCAAACTTTAGGTACGTACTTAATGTTGTAGGTCCCTAAGTAGGTACAGCCACTTATGTTGAAAGCTATTATAATAACGCAGATCAAATAATTCAAGCCCAGTGATAGCTATCGACTGATCGTAATTGAGTCGATGTAATTACCGAACTCGATTCCCAGCTGGCACTGAGCCAAACGAGACTTATTCAGCTCATACAGCTCATTGGTAGCATCTCTGCCTTCTGCGCTGTACGCTTGGGTTCGATCCTCACCGAGGACAAACGATTGAGTAGTGAATATTATTGTTTTTTCTCAGTCTTTGAACTTGATTCAGATCAGTGAAATGGGTTTTTTTGTAAAAAAAAAACAATGTTTTTCAACATTTTGAACGGCGCTGAACCTCGGTCGGGATCTTTTTATAATTTTTTTTAGTATGTCTACACGGAACACCCTGTTTTTGCTACTATAATTAGGTACTGAATTAAAAATATTTTTAATTTTTTTTTATTAAAAATATCCTGTAGGCAAGTCTGATTATACGTATCGTCTTAAGGTAAATACCTACATATTGTAGGCATTGGCTACAAGCAATATTTAATTTTATTTGAATGTTTTGCTAGTACCTACATTTAAAATATCAAAATATCTCGTATAAGTCTGGACTACTGCCGCCAGTGTCATATCTAATACAAGACGAAGAAAGAGAGGAGAGAAGAAGTATACTCTGACCTTTTCCCCTGCGTTGTCCGGAAGCAGCAGCGAGCCATGCCCGGACTTGCCCGCACACGTCACCCTGACATCTGTAATCAAGGACGGACGTATACATGAGCATACATTAAACGAACCTCATTCTGATTATCAGCAATGGATTTTTTATATCTTATTATCATATCTTTCTCTACCCCCATCACTACGTCTTCTTGCACTCCACATTTCTCTCTAATCACACTATTTCTTATTCTATCACTCAAATTCACACCATACATACTACGACACTCAAAACCGTACTAAAAAGGAAAAATTAACAGAAAAACGTGTAGTTTCAACTCACGGTAGATAGTTCTCTCAGCGTTGAAGATGAGGAAGCTGTCGTCAGGAGACGCGATCCCCTCGTCCAGAGCGAAGCCCACGTTCAAGTTGCTGAAGTCAGGTGTCTTTACGAACTCAGCCATGCCGGTTCTACCGCCTATCTCTTCATCTGAGAAAGATAAATAAACTATAGATAAACACAGCAAAAAGTTTTTTCTTTAGTGCGAAAGCCAGAAGGTATTATGGCTGACATACATTCTGTTCTTTCATAAAAGTAGTGACGCGACAAGAAGAAGAATTTATTTTATTTTCATGCAAACTAACCTGGCACGAAAGAAAGATGAACAGTTCTCTTAAGCCTGCTGCCCTGGGCCTTCAGTCTCCTGACTGCCTCTATGTACTGAACAGCTACCGACTTCATGTCCTGAACACCACGCGCGTAGATCACTCCATCCACTATTTCTGCCGCGAATGGAGGGTGGGTCCAGCTTTTCTGAAATGAAATGTAGATAATTATTCGCACGAAGTATGCTCAAAGGTTGTTGTTCTGAATCACTACATAGTATAAAACAAAGCCGCTTTCTCTGTCCCTATATCCCTATGTCCCTATGTATGCTTAAATCTTTAAAACTACGCAACGGATTTTGATGCGGTTTTTTTAATAGATAGAGTGATTCAAGAGGAAGGTTTATATGATATTTGCACCCGTACGAAGCAGGGGCGCGCGGGCGGGTCGCTAGTAAAATATAGAAGGCATCACTGCGTTAACATAGGCCCTTTTAGTGCTGGTACTGAAAACTATTACAATCACGTGTGCGTTACTGGGGAGCATGTCGACTCGGATCAAGATGAAACTTATGGAATAATTAGTGCACTATGTCCTGTAAACGTGGGGCAAAAATATAATTAATGCATACTATGGTGTCACAGTTATTCGAGATATTGAAATTCCGCTGCAGTATTGCTTGAAAACGTTACGGCATGCTTTTATATCTATCGGCTGTAGGCGAATGGAAAGTAGCTTAAAAGATAGCTCATTTGACTATGAAAAATGGTGGCTTGTGCACACGAGATAAGCATTATCATGAACTGAAAATCATAATTCTATATAAAAAATATCGCTGCCTAGAAACCGAACAAGCTTTGTCCGAAAGAATCGATCGAATAGATTGTTTGGGCTGAGAATTACACAATTTACACTATCATAGAAAAAGTGGTATTTACATGAGTAAAAAAATAAGTGAACACCGAAGTCATCATCTTGGTGCTGTGCAATAACAGAAGGGAGTGGAAGAAGGCGCCTCAGCGCACTGCCATACCAGCCTGAGATGAGAACAAGAGATGAATCCTGATCATAAAGATGTCTCCTAGAAGGTTTGGCAGGCTTGAAGTTTGACGGCTTTGAGTGCTCATGGAGTTACCTCAAAGACCGGCACGACGTCCATATGCGAGTTCAGGAGTATGGCAGGCAGACTCGGCTGTAGACCCTGCCAGGTCATCACCAGCACTGGCTTCTTAGGAACCGGCTCGAAGACTTGCACAGGCAGGCCCAGCTCCTTAGCCTGATCTTTGAGGTACTTGATGCACTCATCTGAAAAGATATGATGGAATTAAAATACTAGAAGATACTGATTGGAAAAAACAAAACTACTTCATTAAAATCATTACACGGTATACCCCCTCAGTAGGGGTTTTTAAGAGGTCATAATGCTCTCCTGAAATATTTATTTATCTTGTACTTTTTATGCGAGTAGGTTCTTAAACCATCATTCCCAAAAATCCAGACAATGATCAGTTTTATTCTATAGAGTAAGAGAAATGTTACAAATGACAATGCTAAATGTAATAGGGGATAGGCCGACTAAGCTACATTATAATTGGATTCCCTAAAGAGATTATACACACGGTCAACTCTGACGTCACAGTCACTTAAGAACAATCCGGTTTAGGCCTATCAAGCAAGTGTCAAATTAAGTCGTTGAATCAAACAGCACAAGTAATCTACGAACACTCGCTTCGTAGGTCTATGTAGAGCCCTTTGTGAAAATGTTCGTCAGAGGAACTGTCATTCTCTTGCCAAGCAATGATGCTTGCAAAGCTCTGTTCCCTTAAGAGTATGGTGGGTATGGCACATGAGAATCATCACGTTTCGTAACTTGTGTGATTGTTTTAGGGGACGTCCATTAATTATGTGTTGTCTTTTTAGCACTTTTAAACACCCCCTCCCTCCCCTTTGGTGATACGTGGTGAGGTTTAAAACTAACCCCCCTTCCCCATCTAAAATCACGTTTATTTTAAGTACCTACAAAGAGTTTGAAAACTTTTAGAATATTATCTTTATATAAAAAAAATGGCTTTAAAAAAAACGCGCTAAAAATGGTTTAAAAATCGCGCGTTTGACGAATAAATAAATACACGTGATATCTTACTGCACCCCCACCCCTCTTGTGATATTTCGTGGTGTTTGCCGAACCCTTCCCCCTTTCGTCCCCTTATGGAATCACACTACTGCGAGGTGGATTGGACTTAACAGTACGTACCGTAATTAACATCAGGATGTACGCTGCGGATCTTTAGATAATTCTGAAAATTAATTACTGCGGGATCGGCACTCGACATTTTCACTTGAAGTTATTCGAACAGACGCTGACTTGGAAAGGGCACTTATGGCTCGAATGTTCGTTTTCAATAGATATCTTGGTATTTATTAGAATTAAAAACCACCATATTGATTTGTTGCGTAGTTGAGTAAATAGGGAAAAGCTGGACCACGTACAAATACATAATTAGTTAACTTTTTTCATCAGGTTAGGATATGGCCGAGCGGTCAAAGACGCTGCGTTCAGGTCGCAGTCCATTTCTGTGGGCGTGGGTTCGAATCCCACTTCTGACAAATTGTTTTTGTACTAAATAATTTAATTCAATTATTTCAGATCCAATTTGTTAGTACACACAAAAAATAAATATATATGTATACCCAGTAGAGCGCCTCGCGGTTTCACCCCCGTAGTTTTAAATCCTGGTATTCTCACGGAATAAAAATGTAGCCTGTTTGTTTTTTCACCAAGATCCGTTTAGCCGTTCTGGAGTTATAGAGTAACAAACATCCATCCATACTTACTTCTTTTTCGATATTATTTATATTACGACTTTTCTCATGATGTTTACAATCAATCCTGTCACGTCGCCCCGTTTCGGCTTGACGTTGAGTTCTGGGACACCCTGTATATATAAAATGTTTTCGTCTTTAAAATAGTTATCTTCTGCACAATAAAAACGATTACACTCAGTATATTTACTTTGGTGTCCATTTAGCCTGAGCTCACTTTATTTTTTATCTAAAACAAATGCAATGAATTATTATCGTGAGGGATGTGGTTATTGTTATCTTACTTCTAATTATATTCAAATAATTGATATGATTGGTATTCCAATGGAATATTTGCTTGCTTCTTCTTCTTTCTTAAGGTCGTAACTTTTTTATATCAATGAAATTTTTTTGTTGTATTTAAGTATTTTTTGATTTTTACTAACACTGCTCAAAATTCATTATGCCTTTACTAAGATAGTTTCTTTAAGGATTTCAATATGAGCAGGGTTTCATTGTTCAAGTAGTGTTACTGAATAAAAAATCATAGGGACATCGGGACATAGGGATATAGGGACAGAGAAAGCGACTTTGTTTTATACTATGTAGTGATAGTGATTAATCACAAGTGTGGTCTCCCTTTTAGATTTTTTGCTGAGTTCTACTTCTTGGACCTTTGGTCAGATTTCTGCAGACCAACAACCTCAAACTGTCCTATGGGACGCATAGCTCAAGTCCTTTCGCTGGGCTGGCTGGCTTACCCCCGGTTTCTGAAAGCTCGATCAACACTAATCAGCTGTGAAGTAATTACTTTAAATTAGATAGAGACAGCAAGTGACTTGACAGCCGATTAGTGTTGATCGCGCTTTCAGAAACCGGGGGAACATGTTGCAATTGTTTATTGAATAGATAAAAATAATAAACTTGTGTTCGTGACGAAATAGGGTTACCTAAATACTATCACGCAAATAATGAAAACTGTGCTAGATTCATATTTTGTTTGTTCACGAAACATTGCGCTTGGTGACTTTAACACTTTGATTTGTTGCTCTTGTTGGTCATAATTTACTGACTTTATTTGCCTGATTGTTTTTAGAATACGCTTGTAGAAAGCAGCGAAACTAAAATATAATTAATTGGGTAACAAAATCAATAACTAAAATATAATTAACTAGTTGTGCCCGGCGGTGTCACCGGCGTAGTTTTTTGTTTTATTTAATTCCTAGCATTTTCATATTTATTCACCTTTTAAACCTTCTCTGGACTTCCACATATAATTCAAGCCCAAAATTAGCCAAATCGGATCAGCCGTTCTCGAGATTTAGCGAGACTAACGAACAGCAATTCATTTTTATTTATATATAAGATATATGATACAATAGAAATTTCTAATTCATGTTCTAATTTCGAAAAAAATTGAAATTAGCATATTTGTAGTATTGTCACGTCAATAAATATAAGTCATTTTGATAACTTTTATTAAAAAATATTACAAATACAATAATTTAAAATATTGTGAGTCACCACAAATTAGGAGTGACTTAAAAAATAACTAGATGGTTCCAACCGAATTATGTTCTACTAGTTGCGCCCCGCAGTTTCACCCGCGCAGAGTTAAATCCCGGTATTCCCGCGGGATATAAAGTAGCCTACGTGTTACTCCAGACTATAACCAGTCTCTCTGCCAAGTTTCATCCAGATCCGCTCATCCGTTCCGGTGTGAAAGAGTAACAAACATCCATCCATCCATCCATCCACACTTACAAACTTTCGCGTTTTTAATATTAGTAGGATGGCTCTCGTAGCTCGTAGGCTGTAGCGCCATCTACGGGCTACGAATGAACTATGTGAGTCCGGTAAAGTATTGCGGCGAAGCTCGCTGAAAAGTTTCAAGCTTTATTTTCAACGCTTTTCTTAGTTCCTGCAAATTCAGGTAGATGGCGTTACTTGTATGTAAAATCTTGTGCCATCAGCGAATAGTATAGAAAACCCAAGGAATTTAGATACCAAGTACCAAAACCTTTTTGCTTCTTATTGGAGGCTCATCTGTTTTTATTTTATTTGCTGTGTTTAGACAACAATTTCATTACCTCTCAGAATAATTCCACTGTGGTATTTTAATATTTATTTAAAGGGGTTGGTCGCTGGGCGATCACACTGCCCAAAGATTCCTACTGTGGTATTGTTCTTTTTATTTTATGCCTATGCAAGCCTTGCGTCCATAAACTTGAGGCATAGAAGATATTAAGCCATGCCAGTAATTTCACGAGCAGCCACACTCTTCAAACTAAAACACAGCAACGTTGCTTGGCGGCTAAAAATACTTACCCCCGGTTTCTGAAAGGCCGATCAACACTAATCGGCTGTCAATTCACTTGCTATCTCTATCTATCTTGAATTAAAAGTAGAAATAGCACGTGAATCGGCCTTTCAGAAACCGGGCGTTAGTATGGTAGTTCTTCACAAGATGAGCCCTTCACAAAAATATCTAGTAGGTAGGTACCTACTAACTTTGTTCTGCGTCTTTCGTGTTCTAGAAATTTTGTTACATCTTGTGTATGTCTCTTTAAATCACACAGACACTGACCATTATTTAGCTAATTTATAATTTAAATAATACAAAACTACAATAAAAAAACTCAAGCTTACATAAAAATGTCCAAGGTCATTGTTTATGTCGAACCTAATAGCGAAATAAATTATTTTGAGGTTTCGCGAAAGTAATTGCTGAAATTATGCTGAGAGATTTATCAAATTCGATTGGAAGCCAGCGAAGTGTTTAAAAGTGCTAAGCAAACTTAGTAAGAAAGAAAATACATTTAATTGAGAAACAACAAAAAAAAAGAAAAGAAATACATACAGAACGGACATCCATCCGTGCTTACAAACTTTCGCGTTTATAATTTAGTAGGATGTATTTTGGGATCTGATGTAAAAGTTTAATATTTAGGTAACAAAATGTCTTACATAGTACTATAAAAGTACTATAAAAGTAGTGTTGCTAGAAGAACATTTTATAGTTTACGATCTATATAAACTATATAGCAACTTACAAAAATGAGCGGTACTATAGAAAACCCCGGTTCTAATTTAGGTTATTTCATAGAGTTGTAATAATTTTAGATTGTCCGCCGAAGATACGCCGAATGCTTCGGTATCAAAATTCCTCATAAATTTAAAAAGGCAGTATCTGGAAACAGAAGCAGTCTCACAACTATGACACCCAGATATAGTATGGAATATATACTCTCAAAATAAATATACGATATAATCATTTTTACCTCGAACGAGTAAGTTGTGGAACGAACTTCCCCCTGCGGTTTTCCCTCGGAGTTACGACATGGGGTCCTTCAAAAGGCGGGTTTATCTCTTCCTAAAAGGC
The DNA here is from genome assembly GCA_963576535.1 of Plemyria rubiginata. Lineage (NCBI taxonomy): Eukaryota > Metazoa > Arthropoda > Insecta > Lepidoptera > Geometridae > Plemyria > Plemyria rubiginata. The sequence goes on along the minus strand of OY754916.1, from coordinate 1,801,555 downwards.
CGGCAGCGCATCAGCAACGCTTCTGGTGTTGCAGGTGTCCATGGGCGACGGTGACCACTTCCCATCAGGTGGCCCGTATGCTCGTCTGCCTGCTTTGGCATTAAAAAAAATATAATAATAATAATAGGAGTCTTAGTAGGGTAATTAAAGGTACGTCCAAGTACGTAAAAAAAGTTAATCTAAAAAAATTATCGATTGAAAAATTCTATTCTTGGTCGGTACTTCATTCCCGAAGATGAGATCAACCAGGTTTTGTTCTGCTGGCGTGTCCCTGTCTCGAAGCTGGTCAGACCACCGGAATAAAAAAACTAGATGGACACTTTTTCAGTTTGATAACCTAACTTTGGTTTATCTCAATACTAGTTGCGCCCCGCGGTTTCACCCGCGCAGATTTAAATCCCGGTATTCCCACGGGATAAAAAGTAGCCTATGTGCTACTCCAGACTTTAATCTATCTCTCCGCCAAGTTTCATCTAGATCCGTTTAGCCTTTCCGGCGTGAAAGAGTAACAAACATCCATCCATCCATCCATGCTTACAAACCTTCGCGTTTATAATATTACTAGTTGCATCCCGCGGTTTCACCCGCGAAGATTTAAATCCCGGTATTCCCACGGGATAAAAAGTAGACTATGTGTTATTCCAGACTATAATCTAGCTCTCTGCCAAGTTTCATCCAGATCCGTTCAGCCGTACTAGCGTGAAAGTGTAACAAACATCCATCCATCCATACTAACAAACTTTCGCGTTTATAATATTACTAGCTGGTACCCGCGACTTCGTCTGCGTACTTTTAATCTCTTCATCTCTTTTTTTCGCAATAAAAGGTAGCCTATGTTCTTTCTCAGGGTCTAAAGATTGTCTGTGCCAAATTTCATCAAAATCGGTTGAGAGGTTTAAGCGGGAAAGCGTAACAGACAGACAGACAGACAGAAAGACAGACAGACAGAGTTACTTTCGCATTTATAATATTAGTTAGGATAGTAGGATAGTAGGATAACTCAGGATAACCTATGCGTCTGCTTAGCTGTGTGAAGTCGCAAGAGCATACCCATGCTAAAAACTAATCTTCAAATAATGAGCTCATCAACGATCCTCCATAGGTACAGACAATGTTCATTGTATATTTTCTCACAAAAAGCTCGGTTTTTCGACGTCCGTACATCACTAGTTACACATTCATAACGATAACCAACGGGCTGGCAAATTAACTTTGCAACAATGCCCTACATTACTATGAATTATCGGTGCTTTAAGCTGACCTAGCAGAAAGGGCACTGAAATTCAGTAAACTCATAGCCATGAAATTTAATTCCAAATGACTCGTAAACCATAACTTAGAATTTATATATTACCTATAAGAAATCATAACTTATAATTTACTACAGGTAAGTAAGGTTTTATAAAAGAAGACTCAATTATACATCTAAATCAAAAACGGTCAAGACTATTATAAACGCGAAAGTTTGTAAGTATGGATGGATGTATGGCTGGATGGATGGATGGATGGATGTACTCTTTCACGCCGGAACGCCTGATCGGATCTGGATAAATCTTTGCAGAGAGATGGATATGGAATAGCACTATAGGCTACTTTTTATCCCGTGGGAACACTGAGATTTAAATCTGCGCAGCTGAAACCGCGGGGCGCAACTAGTTTAATTTATAAAACAGAACACGAAGCATTGTGTTGTTGTAAGTAATTAAATTCCATGTCTTGTGCAATTGTAATTATATGAAGTTCATTTTTATTATGTAAGGTTTTATAATGCTTTAGTTGTGCTAAATCGGCACAATATTTGAGTAAACAATAACCAACCGTTTTTGCGATAACAGTAGCGATCGTAAGCTCAGACAACAAATACAGCGAAGACATTTTCCACCCAGACACCAAACTATTCAAGATAAACTTTTAGACTCAAATCAGTTTCGTAAATTTCACCGACGCCAGTCAAACCCTGACCTCGCCACTATCAAGATTGGAATCATCGATAATACGACGCCAGTAGGTGGTAGTACCCACCAGTGACCAAGGAGTTGTGTTCGCGCCGATCAACGCTTCTCCTCAGACACTCAGTCGACAAACGACCGCGACCGCGCGCGTCACATCACTAAAATAAAAAAAGAGACGAAAACTTTCGTAAAATTAATCGCACTGGCCGGAATAAAAAAAAATGTTCGTGACGCATGGAGTATTCTAAATTCAAAGTTTACGCGCCAATTGCGATGCTCCCGGTCTTCCCGCGCGTCCGTAACATCAAAGAAAATGACTGTAATACAAAATGTTAGTGCAATAATTATGTAGTTGAATTTTGTAAATATTAGTGGAAAAAATATGAGTGTGTGATCACTTGCTCAATTTGTAAAATAGTTTTGAGGTTTTTTTTTTGTTTGAACCTAAACCATTTGGTAAGTTTTTAAACCAGTGCGAGGTGAAAACATTTGTGAAGTTTTGAGCCCAACTTTTAGGCGTTATCATAATATTGTCGCTTTCACGGTAAACAATTTAATTTTCAAGACTGCCAACAAAAATACTGAAAGATTTATAAGCATAACATTTATTTAGAAAAACACAAAAATACCTACTTACTCGAAATAGTAGCACGTAATAGTCAATTGAGATTGTCATGTATACCTATGTATTTCTTTTCTTGTTGTGTATGTCAAATAAATGTATTTTCTTTCTTTCTTTCTTTCTTTCTAGGTACTGAGAGGTAAATAAAGTAAGTGGCTTTTCTGCTATGCCAAGGAAGGAAGGCCAAATAATATTCTCGAATCCTATTTGATTCGAAATTCAAAATGTTTATTGATGAGTTCATTGTAAAATACTATAGAATAGGTACATCGGTACATACATGATAAAATATTATGGAGAACAATAAATGCGTCGTTACTCTAATAAAGACATCACATGAAAGCACCGACCAATTTATATGTATACAAGCTGGCTTAGAATAATACGAATTTTCAGATATTTTCAGCTACTTCTGATTTATTTACCACAATCTGCCAAGTTGGTCTATTCTAGTAATTTTCTCGAAATCACACAGTCGTTGCGTTTTCGATGTATCTATTTCCACTATGTATTGTAAAATTCAATAAGCGGTGACCAAGTCTGATGACGAAGTTTAACGGCTGACTGCCAGACTCTGTAATTAGGATACCTACTCAGCAGCACGGAAGCAACGAATCGCTTCTGCTCCGCTGTCAGTTCATGAGGGATCCAACGACAACAATGTTTCCGAACTTTCAATTCTTCGTGTAAAATTTTCGGAATTTGGTTTAAACCAATCCCCAATAGTCCTCGAATTGTCTCATAGGTAATCCGCGGGTTTTCTTCAATTAGCCGCTTAACAGTAGCCACATTATTTTCGTTGACGGCAGTTGAAGGCCGCCCTTCACGAAATTCGTCATGTAAAGAAACTCGACCTCTCTCAAAATACAGCAAACCATCGCCTCACGGTGCTCAAACAAGGTGCTTCTCTCCCAAAAGCATTTTGAAGACGAGCGGCACAGTCTTGCGGAGAGAGAGAACTTTTAAAATCATAAAAAATCATCGCTCTAAAATCTTTTCGACTTAATTCCATTGTCGTTGCGTACGTAGAACTTTGATGTGTGATAAAAAACAATTAACAAATGATTTCCCGCCAATTGTTTTTTTATTACTAAGAAGTTTGCAACGTTTAAAAAAATATAACATTCGAAATTCAAATAGTTCCGATTAGCTAGAAGTTAGTGTGCCCCATGTATTCAACGGGTTTTAGTATTGCTGTCGTTATTATAAGCTTTGTCAAGGCCTGACAATGAAAAACATTTGACTTGGTAGTACATTCTACCAAAAAATAATTTTATTATAATGAATGAATGAATGAAAAATTCGTACACCAAAAAAACACACTTAAAAATTTAAATAATAATAAAAATATAATTCTCTGATCTTTTGATTTCATTTTTATATTATTTAACTTTGATATTTGAATTTATTTCTAATTATCATAATTCGATTTTAAAAAATATTTTTTAAATCTCGGAATTAAATGACCACATCCATTTTATATTTAACAAATTACAAAACTTTTATCTTGTAACTGAGCTAATTTAAGAAATATTATTTGATCTTTAAAAACTAAAATCTATATCACACAGCCTACGTAGCTCAGTTGGTAGTAGCTCTGCCTTCTGTGCCGTAGGTCGTGGGTTCGATTCCCACCGTGAACAAACATTTGTGTGATGAACATAAATGTTTGTTCTCTGTCTGGGTGTTATATAATATTATAAGTATGTATTTACAAAATAAAAGTATTATAAGTAGTATATCAGCTATCTGGTTGCCATAATACAAGCATAAGCTTAGTTTGGGGCTAGATAGTGCTGTGTGAAAAGTCCACCAATATTTATTTATTTATTTATTTATCTATATCTATACTTTTATCGCTGACCGTACTTAATAGCGGACATATTTGAAACCTCGTTCAGATTAGGCTAATTCGTTTTTAATAGATCGTTTGAAGCTTAAACTTTTAAAACTCGAAGAGATTGATTTGTAGACTAGCTGAACTCACGGCTCCGCCCGCGCTCGTGTACTTTGAAACTTTCATACAAACTTTTATCCACTATTTCACCCCTTTGGGGGTTTAGTTTTGAAAAATCCTTCCTTAGTGTGGTGCCTACGTCATAAGAGGAATACGTGTGCTAAAATTTCAAGTTTCTAGCCCTAACCCCCGTGCCAGATCTCTTCACTGTCTCGTGCCTCACTAAGCGTGCGGCTAAGTGATCACGTAAGTTCATATTTATCTGGCACCGGCTTAAGGGTTTGGCCTGTGCGTTGTCATTTATTTATTTACTTATTTATTTAGAATCTCCAACATCGTATACATCAATTACATTTATACAAATTAAAAATAAAGATGATGCCTGAAACCATGCTAAATGTTACAATAATTACAGGAGACAGACAGCGCGCTATCATCAGTCAATCACTTTTGCTTTTTAAATATTATAATTATTCATCGTTAAAAAACACTTGAGAACTTTTCTTAGAGCTGCAATAGTTAAATCTTTGAAAGTAAAGGATTTGTGCTATTGTATAAAAAACCCCGGAGCATAGGAGAATCCATTTAATATTCAAGACGGAGACAAAAGATGTCACGAGTAGTAAACTACGTTGCATTGTTAAGCGTGAAATACAATATTTTCAGTCGTACTAAAACTGTCTTGCAGGTGCCCAGACGCAGACAACCGCAAAACAAAGTTTCGTGAATACCATTTAATTCATATTTAGTTCAACAAAAATACTTATTTATCTGATCCATTTTCTTGCCTTATATTTGTGTTGGTTTAGTGTTGGTTTTCTTACCATCAAACTTTTAGGTAAGAATTTAAAACTTTTTTTAATCAAAATGCAAAATACAGGCTACATAAATCAACCTCTTCTAGTTTTAAAAATTTATGACGATTCCTTCTCAAACCCAGCGTCTTTAATAAAATAATCAAGCGTGTTTTTAAAAGTCAGCGTCAAAAACAACCTAATTAAGTCATAGGAACTAATCCATTTAAGCCTTTGTACAGTCATCGACAAAAGTAGATGAGATTTTTATACGTTTTATTATTAGTTAGATCCACATCGAGATCAAACATTTATCTGTTATTGTTATTATCCGTCTGATAATAGGTATTAATAAGTAGGGGTATTTAAGAGTAGTAGAGCTCTTTGTGAAGGGCTCGTCCGGGGAAGTACTACCACCACGCCTTTTTCTGCCGCCAATGCATCGTAGAGCACGTTCCTATCATGCGTGACTTACGAGGCAATGTTTTGTTATAGGTGATGGTTACCACTTAACATCAAGTGGGCCATTTGCTTGTTCCATCAGCTGGTTGTATATAAAAAAAGTATGTATTCATAAACGAAATATACATACCTAAATTTTTTGTATATTTTAAATGTATAAGGCTTATGTCCAGCAGTAGACTTCTTCTAGATGATGATAATGATTATGACTTAACACCTTTACGTCTCCGCAAGATATCAATAGGCAAACAAAATGCACGTAGTAAAATTAAACATAATAGCTTCAAGAACTATAAAGCCACGGAGGCAGACATCGTAAAACAACAGTACAAAAATATCACTAGATAAATATAAAACTAAGTGGACAAAGGTTAATGGTGACATACATTTTACCTACTTGTTACAGTTTCGTGTATTTTATTTATCACTAGCAAGCCGAACTGCACTCGCGGATAAAAACACCGAATAAAACTAAAGAGTAGCTACCTACCCATTTATTGACAAAGAAAATTACAACTAATAGTTACAATTATTTACAAAATGTACAAAATACATATAAAACAATTGAGCTATCTGCAGACCGTTGCAAACGATCTATAGACAGCTCAACTGATCCAAATCAGTGCCAGTCGGAAGCGTGCCCAAGACACTGGCTGCGTTGCCACACTGAATGGCAATGCTGATACGCTGAGCCAGATACTCACCAGCCCTCGGGTCACGCGTCGCCTCGATAAGAGTAGCTTATATTCAGGTTTCAACAAGCTGCTTTGCCAGATACTCACCAGCCCTCGGGTCACGCGTCGCCTCGATAAGAGTAGCTTATATTCAGGTTTCAACAAGCTGCTTTGCCAGATACTCACCAGCCCTCGGGTCACGCGTCGCCTCGATAAGAGTAGCTTATATTCAGGTTTCAACAAGCTGCTTTGCCAGATACTCACCAGCCCTCGGGTCACGCGTCGCCTCGATAAGAGTAGCTTATATTCAGGTTTCAACAAGCTGCTTTGCCAGATACTCACCAGCCCTCGGGTCACGCGTCGCCTCGATAAGAGTAGCTTATATTCAGGTTTCAACAAGCTGCTTTACTTTTGTTTATTCCAATTGTTTATAAATACCTTTGTTTATCCCAAGTGATGATGGTTACCACTTAACTACCTGATGCTCCGTCTATTCTTTTTAAACTACTGCTAATGGAACTAGCTGATCGCTTCCCTTATGTTATGTGGTAACCATCACCTATTACAGAGCATTGCCTCGTAAGTCACGCAAGATAGGAACGTGCCCTATTACTAGTATGTATATCAACTTGAGGGGTACAGATGTTAACACGGAACAGAGAAAACCCTACGAAGATGTTAAGACTCATGTGTCTGTAATATAACCGGCATGCGGCATCTCCATCCTTGAAATCAAAACAGCAACGCTGCTGGGCGGTAGAAATAGACATGGTGGTAGTACTTCCCCGGACGAGCCCTTCACAAAGAGCTCTACTACTTTTAAATCATTGGCTTGTTCTTTCAGCAATAAGTTCTATAAAAAAACATGCATGGTAACACTGAAAAGATTTGCGACTCCTGCAATTTCTAGACAAACAATACTACGAGATTCGAGCGATACTGTCTTAGCGACTGGTTTGTATCAAAAGCGACAGAATTAGCGATACATAAATTGAAATTTGGGACATCGTGGTAACGGTTGGTGAATAACACGTATTGCCACCTTATTTGGCATCGACCATAATTTCATTGTTCTTCTATGTGCAAGTACTCAATAATAAATTGATCCATAAACTAGTCCTGAGTTATAACCGTTCAAGACTATAACCGTTCAAGTCTGAACTGAAAGTGCACTAACCAATAAGCTCTCCACTCGTAATTGTGAGGGTTTCTGAACAAGCGCTTCCTCCATTGTCAGTCAATTGGTCTCTCGAATCCCACTAATTGCAATGAGCAACCACGAGCCGCTCGATATGATTTATGGCGAGCAATTAACTGTGACGACCAACTGAGAATGGAATCCAATGAAATGCAATCAAAACGGTCTTTAGTTAGTAGAACCGGATCACTCTATATTATATAGTGCGCGTCACGCAAAAAGAACGCTGGAAAGAGGTGGAGGGGGTGTGATGGCGCGAGTATTTTGTATGCAAACACACCTTCACTGTTTTCCAGCGTTCTGTTTGGTTGACGCGACCTATACATTGCCATTCGGGTGAGTACTGTTTTTTGGGTCACAGCTAACGCTTTTCCAGGAGAGAGAGCCTCCACTTAACTGTTGTTTGTTTATTGATACCAATATTATTATTATAATGAATATTACATTTTTACATTTATTATTATCAGGGCTCGTCCAGTGAGGGAAGTACTACCACCATACCTTTTTCTTCCGCCATGCAGCGTAGCTGTGTTTCGGATTGAAGAGTGTGGCTGCCAAAGAAATTTGCACATAAGGGTTAGCATCTCTAATAGCAATATAGACCACAACTCCAGAGGAGTATGAACATAAGAATGCGAGTGGAGACGTAGACAAAGACTAGTTTCTAGCAAATGTGAGAAACTTCGGAAGCGTTTCACACTCCGTTGAACTTAGACCTTGATAACGCATAAAGTTGGTGCCAAATGCCAACACTAAAGAGCCTTCATTTCCTACAAACCAGCGATCGCCACATTACGACCGTATTCTGTAGGTATTTATAACTGATTGACTTATCATGAATTTTTGAAACTACAGCGCCTTGAGATACGCCAGAGCCACTCTGAATGAATAAATGAAAATTATTTATTGCACACCTTACAAACTAAAAAAATATGACAATTAACAGATGTCTCTCTTTGAGAGGTGCAGGCTCGGAAGGGTAGAAATGATTGTCTATATTACTATTGTCTAGCAAAAGCTAGGCAGCCGAAAGTATTTACACAATATGATTGAAAACAATTTAATAATGATAAAAAATTTGCTAGAAAAGTGAAAATGATAAGAGAGTTTTCTAAATGAATTCACAAGGATCTCCTTGAATCATAATGCTATTGCGAGATGTTGAGGGAGATTGTGTGGTTACAGCTTTATCCCTACAGCCTTTGCCCATTATAAAGTAATATGATGGCCGCGTCTTTTACAAAACAATGCTATAAACATGCCATCAATGGTAATGAGATCATTTTAATAAAAACATAAAATTACGCAAAACAGGGCCATAGATATAGCACTTGCTAACGTTAACACGTTACTAAAAGAGTAGTGGAGCTCTTTGTGTGTGGCTCGTCCGGGGAAGTACTACCACAGCGCCTTTTTCTGCCGCCAAGCAGCATTGCTGTGTTTCGGTTTGAACAGTGTGGTCGCCGGTGTAATTACAGGCACATGAGGCTCATGTTGATGGTCGCAAGGCAGTGCATCGTAAGGCACGTTCCTATCGTGCATGACTTTCGAGGCAATGCTTTGTTATAGGTAACGGTTACCACCTAACATCAGGTGAGCCATCTGATTGTTCCATCAGGTAGTTGTATAAAAAAACTAAATATGGAATTACTGAATACGGAATTTTTCAAAGGAAATTGACGCACAAATCTTACTCCTCGGATTTATATTTCCGATAATGACGACATAAGTATTCTGATGCTACATAAGTATTCTGATGCTACGCGCTGCTACGAGGGTTCTATAAAAGAGCTAAGACCAAACATGGTATTTTCAAAATTCTATGTTTGAATTGTGAAAATACCATGTTTGGTCGTACCTCATAAGTTTTACTTCTAACATATTTTCTATTTAAGTTTTTTAAGAGTTTTAAGATCTAGACTGGGTATTTGCCACGTACGCCAACGTTGTTATTTTTAACCCTTGCCAAACAAAAGTTATTTTTATGGATAACCAAATACCGCTCATTCCCATGTGGCCATGACCCGCGCTTAATGGTCACATAGACCGCTAATGGACAGGGGTTCCCCAAGGTCTATTCTGGCCTCTTATGCCCTATTGTGTGGTTTTCGAACTAGCGCGGCCACTTATGGAGATTTACCATAAAATTGCCACAATACTGGCACTTGCCACTGTTTGAGTGGCCAAGGATAAAGGGTACGAAAAACTTTAGTTTTTTTTGTTATGTCATGCCGTATCCGTGTTTGTGTTAATAAAAAATATTATATTCTAACTAGTTGCGCCCCGCGGTTTCACCCGCGCAGATTTAAATCCCGGTATTCCCGCGAAATAAAAAGTAGCCTTTGTGCTATTCAGACTATAATCTATCACTCTGCAAGGTTTCATCCAGATCCATTCAGCCGTTCCGGCGTGGAAGAATAACAAACATCCATCCATACTCCAAACTTTCGCGTTTAGACAGCCTATTAGTGTTGATCGCGCTTTCAGAAACCGGGGGTATGTGTTACCGGAGGTTGATGATGAATTAATATTCTCTCTGATTATAACTTTGATTCTAAACGAACTGACTGTATCAATCTTAAGGCAATTCTTAAAAATCCCAAGCGATTATTAATGCTATACGTCATTGCCGATTGCTAATTCTGAGTGCTATATATTTTATTCTTTCTTGCGTGACCAACTTCGGTATTTGTGCGTAAACATAACTCTACTTAAAACCACACCCCGGCCTTTGCTTAACTGAATTAATGATGCTTTGCTTCACGCACTCTAAAAACATTTTGTTGAATTATGTAAGTACTAGTTGCGCCCCGCGGTTTCACCCGCGCAGAATTAAATCCCAGAATTTCCACGGGATAAAAAGTAACCTATGTGCTATTCCAGACTATAATATATCTCTCTGAAGTTTTATCCAGATCCGTTCAGCTGTTCCGGCGTGAAAGAGTAACAAACATCCATCCATACTCTTATTTTTTTTTTTATACAACTAGCTGATGGAACAAGCATATGGCCCACCTGATGTTAAGTGGTAACCATAACCTATGACAAAGCATTGCCTCGTAAGCCACGCACGATAGGAACGTGCCCTACGATGCACTGCCCTGCGTCCATCAACTTGAGGCATACTGATGTTAAGCCTCATGTGCCTGTAATTACACCGGCGACCACACTCTTCAAACCGAAACACAGCAATGCTGCTTGGCGGCAGAAAATGGCGTGGTGGTAGTACTCACAAACTTTCGCGTTTATAATATTAGTAGGATTCTGACAAAATTCATGATTAAGGGCGAGACCTTGTGACAGTGATTTTAATGCTAATCTGAAATAACAATATAACGACGTCGTTAATAGACTTTTGATCCTCATCATCATCAACATCATCAGGCTGATGTAGTCTTGCCGTACTTAGTGACTTGACAGCCGATTAGGGCCTTACTACGAAACGGGTCTAACTTTAAACAGTGTCTAAAATTAGCGCTGTCTCTGTTTGCCATTATGCAATGGCAAGAGATGTCAAAAGTTTAGGCAGTGTTTAACGTTTGCCTATTTTTTTGTAGTAAGGTCCTTAGTGTTTATCGCGCTTTCAAAAATGAGGGTTAGCGCATCAAATTAAAATACCAGTTTTTCATACAGTCTAAGCCCCCAGTTACAAGATCCTCCATTTTGAAGGCCAGAATAATAAAACATTAATAGCGAAATTGCGGAAATCCTGAGCCCGCCTGCTAATGACCACGATTCTCAATACTTTTTTACCTGGCGTTATTAAGCATGAGTGCATGCTATTTCAAAGATTACAATCTGTTTACTTTGGTAGAGAACGTATTTGCCATAGAAAATAGCAAAATGTAAAAGGTTTTCGACCAGCGAACCACGAACCGGAAGAGGAGGTAGGTTTGACTGTCGGTATTCGAGATGATCTTAATAAATACAAAGTCAGGTATTCAAATAAAAACTCCTTTCATTCAATTCAGTTTTTTTATAAAGGAGTATTATTGCTTGGCTCCCGTGTTTTCAATTTCAATGGTACGAGTAGCTTGCATACACACTGTTCGCATATGTATCGCAAAATAAAAGTGAATTTTCAAAGCGGTGTGAAAAACCAAATATTGCATACTCGTAGGTACATATAGTAGTTATAAAGTCGGCCAACATTAAACTGCGATTACTGCATATGTTTTGAGAATGTACTGATCAGTTTATTCCTAGCATTTGACGCCAGCACTCTGCAACGATTTCGCCAATTATCCAGCTGGACGCCCACCTATCAACCGACTTGTGATTTTTTTCTCTCCTGAACCGTTTTGGCGGGAATCCAACGGGGCATTTTACCACAATATGCTAAAAACCGTCTGTCTCTGTCACCTTGGTATGAAACGACAGGGATATTATATTTTGGGACTGAATTTAAACGAAGTAATCTGCACGTGTCGACAGGCCGCTTTGCGAGGTGGTCGAATGGTACTGTTCAGAAATTTCGATGTCATTGTCGATTCGAGTCAACTAATATTCAAAATCTTATGAGTATTTTTTGTGGTTGTCAAATGCAGATATACCTAGTATATATACATAGTGTTGCGTAGGTCCTATTATTTTATGACATATGAGGAACTTCGAAAATGTACGAGCTCACAACCATGTCCTTATCTTAGCATATAATATTACTAGCAACCCGCCCGCGCGCTCCTGCTTCGCACGGGTGCACATATCATGCATGTATTATACATATAAACCTTCCTCTTGAATCACTCTATCTATTAAAAAAAACGCATCAAAATCCATTGCGTAGTGTTAAAGATTTAAGCATACATAGGGATATAGGGACAGAGAAAGCGACTTTGTTTTATACTATGTAGTGATAAGCTCGTGCTTTTAAAAAAAAAGTAAATCATTAATAGCATGATTGAAAACATTTTTATATATCTTACAAGATTGCTAGAAGCAGTTTCACTAAATTGTTTTGTGTGTTAAAATCTTATTTTTGATTTATTTTAACGTTATTTCCATAAAATTATTAGTTATTTAATAGTTCTAACTAAATAAGAGTTACTGATAGAACAATCGGTAAAGTGTTTTTTGCTATAAATAATAATAAATTACTACACACAGCACTGTAATGTTTGGACGTACCTCTGACTGCCCCCCTTAGACATCCTCAAAGAATCTTGAATTAGTACCTACTTGGTACTGGGAGATCTGAAGGGATATCTACCGTGCCTGGGGATCAAAGTCGTGAAGTTTCTGTTTAATAATATTTTTTTTATTGATCTTAAATACCGTCTATTTTATAACACCCAGACAGAGAGCAATCATCTACATGCATTACAAAAAGGTTTGTTCTCGGCAGGGATCGAACCCACGGCCTGCTGAAGGCAGAGCCACTACCAACTGAGCCTATAAAATTATTGGCGGAATCGTTTTGGCAAGGTGTGACGGCAAGTGATATCAGTAGGTAGATATGAAGTGTCACCGGCTGAGAGTCCAGATGCTGGATCTAAGCCAATACCACAACTCGTAAACTATAACAACAGGGTTTCAGGGAAACTGAATCAATAATCAATTGAAACCACGTTCCTCAGAGTTTAAGTAAAAAAAAAAAGTTGTCTGGAAGAGATAGCTCATAGCGATAAGACCGCCCACTGTACTTCGCTTTAGATAAAATTTTTCTTCTTCTTTCTTTCTATGTTAGAATTACTTCGACAGTTTTATGAAGTGATATCAATATTTCACTTTATGCCATCGATAAAAGCATACCTATTAGCAATTTTAGAATGGCAACACCAGTTTGCAGATTTAATAGCCCATGATGGATCGGAAGTTGTGTTGGGTAATTTAGGTGGTATTTTAAACAACATAAATTACTTGAGGTCTTAGCACAAAGTGTATGTAGGTATTTGGAATGAAAGTGTTTTGCCCGAAAATGTTTTGAAAAAGACCACCACCATTTTCTTCTAAACTAATGACTAATGATTATGGATGGGCTGACTTGACTAGAAACTATTCTATTGTACGGACAGGAGCCATAAAAACAGATGTATTTGGTAAGTATGCTATGCTCTCAAGCACATTTCCCTTATATTATTGTATTATTTGTGTTCGAACAGTATTTATGCGTGTTTCTTTAGAGTTATTTTTTCAAACAACCTCCCCGAAATGAAATAAAATGAAATAATAGCCAATCGCACTTCGAAATTGCGAGCCGCTGTCACCGGAGCCTTAACGATCTACCAACCTGTTTAGTAAAACAACAACAGTTCGGAGAGTAAATAATACCAAACTTTTCCGGTTTTATCTCAAATTTTATTGAAACACAAAAGAGCATAAATTAGGAGTTTCATTCGCGCTATGAGTGTAATACAAATAATTCTGAAAAAAAAAAATACATAAATTATAAACCGCTAATTTTCTTTTACGAATATCTTTTGCACAACCTGTTGGCGACGTTATCAAACTGATTACTGACAATACTGAAAACGGTATGCTGTCTGACCCTTACGAAGGTTAATGTTTACTGGCCTTTTCAAGGTTAATGTGCCCAGGTCAAGGAAATGGTGAAAATGTATTAATAAGGACTGAAGTAGGTTTTCAAGATTCGACGACGGATAAGTGATACCAGAGTAAAAGAAATATTCTAATTCTCCCTCGCTAAACACCATACTTCACGCAAATAAATTATTTCATTTTTTCATTTAAAACTCAAGCTCGCACTCTTTTACTATGGATTGTAAAAAATTTACTACCAATCAACTTATTACAATAGGTAAGTATCAAATTACATTTTCTCGTAAATTAAATTAATTTAAATAATAATTTTGAACATACATCATTAAACATTAACATTTACGTTTATCATTTTATTTAATATTTCATCATGTTAAGTTTTGTTAAAATCCTACAAGCTAAAAAGTGCAAGTTATAGCGTGTCTACGAAAGCGTAGTCTCGTAGATGACCTACAACGACGAAGCTACGACGTAGCACATCCGCGTTAGAACTTCACATATACTTTGATTGTGTGCTAGCTTTGACTTCGCTTTAAAGACGTCGAAATAGTACAATTACGATTCTAAATTCAAGAAACAAAATCTAAATCAACAACCTGCATAGCCTATAACGCTGGACATACGCCTCATAATATATTCCCAGGTGCTCGCTTCTATGAGCTGCACAGTAGTTCTCTGAAGCAATTTATGGTTCTTTTAGATTTATTGTTCCATCATATATTAATTAGATGATTTTTCATTCACAAATTCACTTTATTCAACGAAAATTGAGCATTTACATGCGACCTATTTACAGCACGAGGTCTGTTTACGGCCTTTTAACAGATTAACGTAGATGATAAATATATATGTCTGGAAGAGATCACGATTTTTAGCAATAACACCGCCCATCGTACATTTGTTTGTCTTTAATTGTTATTTGTCCTACTTTGTTAGTATGTAGGGTGTGCTATTGCACCACACCTTACAAACGAATGATATATAATAATTTTCATTCATTCAGTATCTACGAGTAGCTCCAAACTAACCAAAATGCTTGTATGTTATGTGACCAACAAAATAAATACATTATTTTTAAATACAGAAAACAAAAAATACTAAGTACCAACATTAAAATGCTGCTTCATGCTAAATGGAACAAGCAGCACACTTAGCCACTTAGCAGTCGCCTATCAAAATATACGCCGCTATATCGATTAGAAAGATGCACACAGTTTTATACTTCTGTAGTCAGTGTCGTTACACTTGATATATTTTTAACCCATTCCAAAAAAAAAGCTTCTCAATTACTGTTTTTTTTTTGATACCAAATAACTTTTTACTGGGTGGACCGATTTGGAAGATTTTTTTTTATCAAAAGCTGGAAATCAAGTGGTTTCTTTTAAATTTGAGTCAGATCTGACGAATAGTTTTTGAGTTATAGTATAGTATGATTGTATTTTCCAAAGCATTAGAAGTAAGTTTTCTCTTGCAAAAAGTTATTATCTTGTACACAGAAAGTAGGTAAGCGTCCTTTTATTTAGGTTTATGAAGCTTGATCTGTATCCTTGTGTACCTCAGTTAAATATTTTTATCTCAGTATAAAAGCCAGCTATATACGCCACTTCACAGAACCTAACAAACCATAGGATGATTGCCTCATGTGCAACTATCCTAACACTCTGTCGGCAGCTGGCAGCCATCCAACCCAACACAATGCGAATGTATTCACCACTCACGTGTCGTCATTGATGCGCGTAGTAAACTATCGTAAACTACAATATCTGCTAGTCACGGAGCCAGTCGTTAAATATTTTACGTCATATATCCGGGCGCGTGGAAGTGCAATCTAGATGCTTCTAGCGTTATGCTGCATATACTCATCATGTCCGTAGCAACGCGAATGTCAACGCTCTCTCGCGTTACCGTACGCGATGCCATTCGCACATTACCCCTGTTCCTGCGCATTTGAGCTACTCGTAAGTGTAAACGAGGTAATAAACTTTTTTTAATACTACTTGCTGGAGAATAAGCTGCTGGCATACCTGTTAAGTGATAACCGACTGCAACTAAAACATTGCTTCTTAAGTAACGCACAATAGGATTGTGCCTTACGGTACACTGCCATGCGTTTATAAGCTTGAGGCCTACATAATGTTATGCCACATGTGCCAGTAATTTGACTACCAACCGTATCCTTCAAACAAAGAGAGCACAAAGAGCTCTACTATTCTTTAACTAGCTCTTCTATTCTTAAACACATTAAGATTTGATACTAATTAGTACAGATTAATGAGGAAAGAAAATCCTAACGGGCTCTTAGACTTATTACTGTGAACACGTCAAGCAATGCCATTGGCTGACTCGTGTTTAATATCGCATGAAAAGGCATATCGTGTCAAACGCATAGCACGCGTCGGGAAAACTATACATCGACAACTGTGGATATTAAAAATTTTAACAGCGCGACTTTTATGCAGATTAAAATTTTGCCCTCAATATTTTGGCATTCATGATCTTGATGATGGCTAAAGGAGGTAGTCGATGCATGTCCAAAAGTTAACTCGTATGAACTACTTTACGACTGTGGTGATGAAGGTTGTAGGCTTCCCATAAGCCCGAGACCGACAACTTAACGTGTCTTTGGATTATGTTGTTCAGTATCTGGGAATCACATTTTTTTAAGAAATAGAGCATCTCAGTATTCTATCAGCTATCTAGTATCCATTCTAACATCCTAGTCGTGATCCTACAGTAGGTATGAGAACCAGATAATATCTATAGGGCTAGGATTGTGGGTCCCGTATCTACAATCCGTATCAACAAGCTGTTATTTGGAGTTAGATAGGATCGTGTGAAATGTAATTTATAAACAAGTAGCAGATCCCGCGGCTTTGCTCGCGCTCGTTTACTTTAAAAATCTCATACAAACTTTCATCCCCTATTTTATCCCCTTGGGGTAGAATTGATCAAAATCCTTTCTTAGCGGATGCCTACGTCATAACATCTACCTGCATGCCAAATTTCAGCCCGATCCGTCCAGTGGTTTAGGCTGTGCGTTGATAGATCACTATGTCAGTCAGTCAGTCAGTCACTTTTGAGTTATATATATTTAGATTTGCTGAATAAATTACACGAAAATACCGACTACTTTTAATATAAATTAAGGTACCTATTCAATGATTCGTCTGGTTTTGAGTACTCACTCAAGAGTTTTGAGTAAAGGCCCACATTCCAGCCCAACTCAGATGTCTGAACACTTTGAAAACAAGAAAAGTTTTGTAATCAGAATTCGCAGACTACCCACGGCCAGCAACAAACATGAAACTTATTGAGTTTACTCATTTATACTTTGTTTCAAATTAGGTGGTTACGACGATAAAACTATAGTGGATTTAAAAAATTTAATTTTACAGTGAATTATAATATAACTTCTACAGACTCGTACCGACTTTTTAATTTAAAGCTTTTCTGGCTTCAAAATTCTGCCAAATTAATACTGGACTAAATAAGACTTTTGGCCAAAATAATTTTATACATAGCATTATTAACACATATTTGGCAACTAGACGATTTTATGACGGCTATTAACTAATATAAAATAATAGCAGTTGGTGAAATGTTCTTCTGTTTACTAGAAATTAATTAATTCGGTTTTATGATTTCTTAATAATAAAACCAGACCTAAAACTTATAATATTTCGTTTATTTCCTCGCTTTTCAGCTACTATTTCAGCTTTTACTTCTAATTAGATAGAGATAGCAAGTGACTTGACAGCCGATTAGTGTTGATCGCGCTTTCAGAAACCGGGGATAAGTTTGGTTTTTTTTTAAGATGTCACTTTCGAATGAGTTCAACTGAAAAAAAGCAACGTGCATATTTAATACGGATTCCCATTCGCTCTTCACATTCACATAAATTTTTTTTAAGTTTCATTACAATCATTGCTATCAAAGACTACATTTATATTGCATGGCGAGCCATAGACGCTTCTGTACTTGTTATCAGAGATTCCGGTTGCAATCCCGCGCCTATTGGATGGGCCGTGGGCATCAGCTGACTGCGTGCACTTCCTATAGATAAGCGACAATGGGTGTGCTGCAATACAATTTGCATAGATAAGGTCGCTGCTGTGTTACCTTATATGCCGAGTAGGTTTAAATTACTGTCTTTAGAGGCTCTAAAGACAGTAACTTCACCCACAACCATGCTATTTTTTTTCGTTTTATTGTGTTTATCAGCTAATAGAAATCAGTATGTTTTATCACATCCCAAAAGTTATTATCCGATCGGCATTTGAACCCACGACCTTTCTCTTGATAAGGGGCTGCGCTAACCATCTGTGCCATCGGACTCTACTCACACCCGGCCGAATAACTCAAATGGCTTTCAGTGATTCCTTGTGATTTTATTGAATATATACCTATTTTGACTTTTGGCTCCATTCGTACGGTATTCAGGTACTATGCGACCGTGACGCCATCTACAGGTCTGATTTATTACTGTAACCCTACAGATATAATGCAAATGTTACGATGTTTGGTTGTTTGTGGCTCAATCACGTCCTAACCACTGAACCGTTCGTGATAAAACTTCAAACAAATATAGTTCAGTTTTATGAGCCTATAGAGACTCCTTTTTATACCAATTTTTTTAGGGAACGGCGTTGTAAACGTGCCCCAACCCAAAGAAAACACCTTAAAAAGTTTAATGTTAGCAATCACTACGAGAACTATAGATGCAAGTCAGATATTCACGTAGGCTGTATATGAAAATACCTCTTTCTGTTTTGATTAAAAATCTGTTTTTATTAATAATGTAGCTTCAAAAAGATCCACATAAAGGAGGGCTGCGTGGGTAGTTTTGCTAAGCTTAATGCTGCTCCATTAATTCAGGTTAGCCTTCGCACAGCGAATTATCTGATTCTGCTTTGATTGTATCTGCCGAACTTCTGACGTGAATTCTTAAGTTTGTATAAATGTATAGGACCGTGTTATCATCAATCATCAGTCTAAACAAGTCCATGGCTACCCATAGATAAAAAATAGACACGTCAATAAATAAATATTCAATTGAACTTTTTCCATTCATTATAACAATTCTGTTACAAGTCGTGTCTGATTCGTAACGTTCAGAATCAGAATCAGAATCAGAATCAGAATAATCTTTATTGTAAACTGTTGAATGTATAAGGTGTTGAAAATATAATAAGGTACAAACAGTCTGCCCTATTCGGACGTACAATTAAATGTTTCAAACATTTTTGCTTAAAATCTATGAATATGAAATTATAACAGGTATTAAAATTTCACTTAATTATAACAAAATAAACAATTGAGTTGAAAAGGGGTTATGGCCCCAGAGAAATTGAAATATACAATATTAATATAATTTTTACTATATTTTTTTATAACACGTCAACAATAATTAAATTTCACTTCTGAAATTCTATAAACTCTTCAATAGAATATGAATAAATATTAATGGAGATACACACAGCACTATCCAGCTACAAACTACAAAGCTTGTATTATCGGAACCAGATTGCTAATAAAATACTAACCTTACACTTTTTTAGAAATACATACATAAATAGATGTATTATAATTTTAAGAGTAGTAGAGTTCTTTGTGTATCTCGTCCGGGGAAATACTACCACCACGCCTTTTTTATCCGCCAAGCAGCATCGCTGTGTTTCGGTTTGAAGAGTGTGGTCGCCGGTGTAATTACAGGCACATGAGGCTTAACATCTGTATACCTCAAGTTGATGGACGCAGGGCAGTGCATCGTAGGGCACGTTCCTACCGTGCGTGACCTACGGGGCAGTGTTTTGTTTATAGGTGATGGTTACCACTTAACATCAGGTGGGCCATCTGCTTGTTCCATCAGCTAGTTGTATTAAAAAAAACCAGACAGACCACCAACAGTTCATTGCACAAAACGAACCCACGGCCTACAAAGCAGAAGACAGAGCTACTACCAACTTTGCTCCCGCCATAAGCCTTAACAAACCTTATGACTTAAAATAGAGAAGCTGTTTATATTCCAAGTATCAAGATCGTAAGCAGGTATTTGGTAAATAGAACCTTTATCTCAGTAATGCATCGTATGGCCAAAGATTGAGGTCGAAGGGGACCCGAGCCTTGTAGGGCGTTACATATCACAAAAGAACCTTCTTTTTCTTTTGAGATAAGACACGGCTGTTGTACTATCACTTTTCTTTCATCTGTGATGATTGACTAAGAATATCTGTGATGATTAAGATAAAAAACTTTGTGACGTAGGTCAAGCAAGGTCAAGTCAATTAAATAGTTAAAAAGTACAATCCCATTTTTAAAAAAATAAAAGGATCCTGAGTCGCATACAACCTTTTACAACTTTAATTTTCTCTCGCTTTCCTCAACATTTCGATCCAATCAAGTTTTCCACCAAAAATATTGATTGTCACAAAATATTGATATTGATTTTCAGTTGAAAAACATTTACCAACTTTCATGCTATAAACACTTTTAAAAAGACATTGCAATGGTCTGCATCAATCATTCATACAATGTGGATATGTAAAAACTGAAAACTGAAACAGCTTCACGACTTTGATCCCCAGGCACGGTAGATATCCCTTCAGATCTCCCAGTACCAAGTAGGTACTAATTCAAGATTCTTTGAGGATGTCTAAGGGGGGTGTAGTCAGAGGTACGTCCAAACATTACATTTGGCAAATACCCACATTTTGCAGTAGTTAGTATTCCATACGTGACAGGTTGCAAGCCCATCGCCGCTGTTAGAATACTAACTGGTTTCCTCACGATGTTTTCCTTCACCGTTTAAGAGCACTGGCATTGCGCACATAAATTTTTCGATAGAAAAATCCATTGGTGCACGACCGGATTCGAACCTGGGACCTTACGATCGGAAGGCGGGGTCACTCCCACTAGACCACCGGTGCTCTAATCTACCGGTGTGGATATGTGCCTAATATAAATAGTTTTTGTACAAACATCTGACTGACCACCTAGAGACAGACATTCTCGAGGTTTGTTTTTCATTAAGATCTGAGGAAATATGCATACCTACATACATGTATTTTTAAGCTTTAAAATAATCGGTGTACAAGGACGTTTTCTAGATCGATGATAGCTATTAAATATTTCAGGCAAACCTCCGACTCAACAAGTCTGTCCTATTTGCGAGTCACCTTCTACAAAGCTATTAAAATGCTACGGATTTTGAGTACTACATTATTTTTTCTATGTTCTAGCAGTATAACTTGCTAGGTCATCTAGAGGTTACATAATTTGGTGTAGCCTTTGATATGACATATTATTGATCGTCTTATTCATTTCATGTCATTCGATAGTGTGGTGAAAGGATTTTAGGTGCGCCAGAGGCTCCTTTCGAGCACTTGACACATGTTTTAGAGATTTCTGGTTTTACGATATGCCGGTTTCCTTACAATGTTTTCCTTCACCATTTGAGTAGGCACCCTAGTGCCTACTGCTATACTATATGAGCACAATGCATATAACCCATTACCGATTTGAAGGTAGACCCGCTCCTCTTGCAGACCACTAGTGCTCATTGACATTCCACAGTACCCCTAAAGCAATGACATTACAGATGTAACCGCTCAACATCCTGACTAACTGCTTGTTCTCAACTTAGTGAGCGACCTGGCTTCCGCATATAGGCCGCTGGTTGAAAAACTTGTTCCCCCTATTCTAAAAAAAAAAAGAAAATTTCTTCAACCTTCCTTTTCTTCCTTTCCTTTTCGTCCGGGGAAGTACTACCACCACGCCTTTTTCTGCCGCCAAGCAGCAACGCTGTGTTTCGGTTTGAAGAGTGTGGTCGCCGGTGTAATTACAGGCACATGAGGCTTAACATCTGTATGCCTCAAGTTGATGGACGCAGGGCAGTGTATCGTAGGGCACGTTCCTATTGTGCGTGACCTACGGGGCAATGTTTTGTTTATAGGCGATGGTTACCACTTAACATCAGGTGGGGCATCTGCTTGTTCCATCAGCTAGTTGTATAAAAAAAAACCTCTACTTTCGAATAAAACGTTGTCAGAATTATAGCCACTTAGCTTTCCTTGTTTTGATGTAGGTTGTTTGCGTATTTAATGATAGATATGTACCTCTACCCGCTTATAAGATCGTCTTCAAAGAAAAGACTGGTTAATTTCATTTGCCATGCACTTTTGAAGAAGGAAAATCGTTTTGTTAAATTACCGTATTTAAAGAAAGAAAGAAAATAAAGACGGAAAATGTATTTATTTTGGATACACACCGTAGCCGTACCTACATCATTTTGGAAGGAAAATCATTTTGTTTAATTACCTAATTACGTAAATATTTAAAAAAGTTGATTATGTAATGCCAGGATTATCTTCTAAACTTCTTCTTCTAAATATATGACAAAAAATCAAAGGTGACTGACTGACTGACTGACATAGTGATCTATCAACGCACAGCCCAAACCACTGGACGGATCGGGCTGAAATTTGGCATGCAGGTAGATGTTATGACGTAGGCATCCGCTAAGAAAGGATTTTGATCAATTCTACCCCCAAGGGGATAAAATAGGGGATGAAAGTTTGTATGAAACTTTGAATTCCCTGGTGCGAGCAAAGCCGCGGGTTCAGCTAGTACTAAATAAAAATATTAACCGTCGATATACCTATCTACATTACATTTTCGCCAAACACAAGTTTTAATGCTATGCAAATACCTTCGTAAACTAATTTTAAGTTTCAAATAACTTCTCTATTCACCTCGTCACTGTTAACAACCAAACAAACCGAGACAAAACATAAACAAACTAATCCACTTCAGTCCAGAGCGAGACGGAAGAGGTCTGAATATAGCCGGCTGGCGTGCACTAATTACTGTTAGTTACGGAACTTTAGAACGTGACAGATATAGCTAATTCCGTCAGTGCGACAAGGATAGGCCCGGGCAATATTCCAAGATGAATCTGATGTTTCGGAAGAACTTCAGCGGGGAGAAGACCACCTCTAGCAGCGGGGGAGGGGGTAAAGCGAGGGGGGCGCTCGGAGCGGGAAGAAACGCGAAACGACGCGACCGGGAACGCTTCTCCTGCATGGAAGAACCACACCATTATAAGACCCATATCTTCTTCTCGGCGGCTCCGCGGGCCAGCACGCAGTACAACGATGGAGGAGGTAAGCCAGTACCTCTCTCTCTCTTTAAACTGAAACAAAGCAGCAACAGACAGCGAAGGACGCGAGATTGTTTTGTTTTGATCTTCGACCTGGTAAGTTTTAGACGTAAAGTTGTACGTAGCGCTTGGATGTTTGACCAAAATAGAATGACTGACGGGTGTTCTATTTAGTGGCAAATCGAGCATGTTTGCAAACCTATGCTGCAAAATTTTGCGGAAAGTATTTGAAACTGGTTCAAACTGGTTGTGACCGGCTATCGTGTCTTGTCGATCTTTTATGTAGACGCCAAACATCGAGGTTAGTTAATTTTAGTGCTATGCGAAGATTTTCACTTTTACTGCATAATATGACAGAAATTTTATAAATAGACGGTAATGGACTGAATACTTTGATTATACGCCCTCCACTCGATAGAACGACGATATTGTGAAGATCGCGAGAAATCCAAGAGGGCTATAACAATATAAATAAAATCCGTAAATTTTTCTAAACAAAGTTTTTGAAGAGGACCTCTACGAAACCTCTACGAGGCTACGCAATAGAAAACAAAAAATTTAACTGACAAATAATGCGTTTGTATACAAATTAACAGAAAACCTAATAGCGCTATCTTAGGTTTTACTTCACTTAATAAAATTATAGGAAAAAAAAGAACATTTCGTACCCGGCAGTAGGTATGTCATAATGTCAGCAGTATGGAACGAAACGGGCGACAGCGGCGCACCAGCAATGTGAAATACACAGCAGAAATAGTATCATTATAGTACTTACGGCCGGATACTCAAACGCAACTCAGATTTAATTAAATTTAAAGTTTATGTTCCATAATACATAATTTCATTTCTGAACATTTCTACAAATATGTATTTTGATTCAACTGCTGAGATCACGGCTGATAGAGGAGAGTGGAGAGAAACAACCTGCTGCGCCCTCATGAAGCGGGATAAGCGCAGAAAAAGATGATTTTGATTGAACACTCAAGACCTAATATCTATTTCAGAACGATGCGGCCCAGTCCTCGGCGGCGGCACGGGGCCGGAGCCCGAGCCGCCGCAGCCGCTCGTCAACCGGGAGCCGACCGTGTCTCTGCTCCGCTGGGACCGGCCCTCCGTGACGGTGCCGGACCGCCGCCATCGGACGGAGCCCGTCTCTCTCGCCACGCTGGAGAAGGACTGCTTTGTTATACCGGCGCACGCGCTCGACCGGTTCCTGCCTGATGGCGTGCCAGTAAGTTATCTTAGAATGCCATGGAAGCGTGCAAGAATCTAGTCGTAAAGTGACATCGCATGACGTCACACAGTATTTGCAAGCACTACTGAAGCCGGGTGTTGTGTGGCCCTGCGTCCATCACTCTGATATATACAAGTGTTCACCGTTCAGCGGGCACTGGAGCTTGTATCCTTCGAATCGAGACTAGCAATGAACATTACTGTTTTGTGTAGAAATATGTATGGTGGTCCCACTTCCACAAAGGGCTCTACTTCACTGATCTTTATCTTGTACAAGTAGCGCCACGCGGTTTCCCCGCGTAGTTTTAAATCCCGGTATTCCCACGGGATAAAAAGTAGCCAATGTGTTATTCCAGACTATAATATATCTCTGTGCCAATTTTCACCAAGATTCGTTCAGCCGTTCTGGAGTTATAGAGTAACAAACATCCATCCATCCATCCATCCATCATCAGTAGGATAATACAGATCAGTGGCTCTATTTATTCTCATAATGCAACGGCTTGTGACTCAACATACTTCTCTTTCTCTCTCTCCCTTTTCCAGCTGCCAGTTCCACCGCCAACACCCGAAAAAGGATTACAAACCAAGACTGCCCAGAACTCCGCGCTCAGCATCCTCGAGATAGCCGACCCGAAGCTCTGCATCCTCGCCCACCTGATGAGTCCCCTGGAGCCAATCGAGCCGATCCTCGAGTCCCCCCTCACAAAGCCGCTGTTCAAACAGAGAACAGCGGCAGCGGAGTTGGTGAATGACGTGGCAACTGCCAATACAGCAGTAGGAGGCATGCTATTGGCCAATATGGAAAGAAACGCGGAGTTCCCCTTCATAGCGTATTACGTCATCAACACGCAACAGACTGATCCTCTGTTGTTTTACAACAACATGCGTTGTGCGTCGCTGAACAAGTTCGATCCAAAGACGATTCGGTACTCGGCGGCGCACACGCTGGATTTGTACAGCGAAGTGGCTATGATCTGCCGGCCGCCGTTCAGTGACATGGCCGGAGGACCGAAGAAATCGCACACGCCGTCTACCGGGTTCATCATTAGTGTTTATAAGGTAAGCTACATGATAATACGATAGGCAATCGTTTATCACGTGATCGTAGGAGACTCCTTGGGTGCAGATGGATCTAAAGAAAGAAAAGAAAGAAACATTTATTTGACACACAACACACAGAGAACACACCATTGAACATCTACGACATTGTAAAGTTCGGGATAGGTTGATGAATACCGAGACGTATGTTATGAGGCTATCCTATCCTAGGACGTCGCGTCGTGTGTACTTTGACCGGGTTATTCCTTCTGAAAAAGTAATGGTCTTCTCTAGCCATATTTATTGCACAAAAAAATGCACAATAAGATTAGAGTGCGCTAATGCATTTTCTACCAGATGTCAAGTCACTTGCTATTTCTATCTTAATTGATGTAGGTAATAGCTGAAAAAGTGACTGACATCCGATTAGGTACGTTTGATCGAGCTTTCAGAAACCAGGCGTTAGTCTGATTATAATCATGATGGTTTAAAAACGAGCCTGCACTCAGCTCATCATGTAACATGTTTCGACTTCTTTAAAGGAGCATTTAAACATCTAGATGTTGATGAAGAAACCGTATTTGTGTTTAAGCAGAATAATAGTTTAAGCTGCCAATCCCGACTAAGCAAGCACGAAGGCGGAAACCAGCTTGAGCATTTCAGACAGTTTTTTGACCTTCAGCTCAAACAGACCTATTGATTGTTCATAGCGGAACGGCAATGGAGTGGCCTAGTCAGAAAGGTTAATAATTCTGGGCTCAAAGTTCTTAGTATTAAATGATTATGTTTAATTATTACATTATGTTTGTTTAATGATTATGATTTGTTCACGAACGTTAAATTAGCAAAAAATAGTTCCAACTTTATTGGGCAATTTACCTAGATTTCCTTTCTAGGTATGGAACAAATTGTATACAATTTACTGATACCTAGCAACGAGAAGCAATAAAACTTTTAGTCACAGGTACTATTTGGTGACGACCTCAGTGGCGCAGCGGGCGAGAGTCCGCCTGCGACGCAGAGGTAGCGGGTTCGATTCCCGCCTCGGAACAAATTTGTGTACGATCTGCAGAAATTTGTTCATTGGTCTGGGTGTTTTCTATGTATAATAAAAAAATATCTATCTATGTAATTATATAATGTATTAAATATATCAGTTATCTAGTACCCGTAACACAAGCTTTAGTAGCTTACTTTGGGGCTAGATAGTGCTGTGTGGATTGTCCAGCATTATTTATTTATTTATTTATTTATTGTATACGTAATACAATTGAAGTAAAAGCTTTGGAAATGCATTGGGCATAATTCCATTAGTCACTCGATACCACACTATGATATAGAATATTACAAGGGTATTTTTCGCGTATTTACCCTTTTTATTTTCCCGACGTATCGACTATAAGATAAGATAAGATAAGATAAGAAAATTCTTTATTGCACAAAAATTATGTACATAGGCGAACTTAATGCTAATTAGCATTTTCTTCCAGCTAACCTTTGTGTTATGTGGAGTAGATGGTAGTGCTTTGAGTGAAAATAATAAATAAATAAATAAATATTGGTGGACTTTCCACACAGCACTATCTAGTCCCAAACTAAGCTTATGCTTGTAATATGGGAGAACCAGATAGCTGATATACTACTTATAACTTCCCTAACAATGCATACATAAAAAATACATACCTATCTCCTAAAATAAATTAACCAAAATATAATATATATACATAAAACCATATTCTATTATAATATGCTCAATTTTGTTGAGAAGTCTGTTTGGACATAAAATGGTGGTATAATCTCCCTTTAAAA
Source organism: Plemyria rubiginata (assembly GCA_963576535.1). Lineage (NCBI taxonomy): Eukaryota > Metazoa > Arthropoda > Insecta > Lepidoptera > Geometridae > Plemyria > Plemyria rubiginata. Next base: position 1,774,158 of record OY754916.1, on the reverse strand, counting down.
ATACCCAGGGATGCAGATTCGCGTATTACCACTGGAAGGGAGTTCCAGAGGCGTATCGCACTTACGGTGAAGGAATAGACTCTTAAGAGTCCTTAAGAGTCTTAAGGAGTAGGTGTTTAGACGAGCGAGAGGAGCGATCAGAGCAGGAGAGAGGAAGGAAACAATCTTTAAGATAGTTAGGGGCTATGGGATTGTGAAGAGTGTTATAGAGAAGACAGAGGATATGTGCATCACGTCGAAAACGGACTATGTTGCAATAGCCGCGATAAATACCCGTGTAATATTTTAAATAAGTATGTGTTATGCTTGCGAAAGTTTAATAAACACTATGATATAGGTGAATGTTATGTAGGTATGTATGTTCCAAAATATCAAACCAGTAATTGCGAAAAAATTACAATGTTTAAATTCAGGATTGTGGCCCAATGACGAGCTAACCATAAGTCCGATTTGGTCGAAACTTGGATCAAATATAGTTTATAACTGGATGCACAGTTTTACTACTGCGAAAAATGTTCAGGAACTTTGTTAAAAATATAAACGGAGCCAAAAAATGATATTAGCAGTCACCATCATGCTAGCATGTTGTTGCTGGTATCTCAGCTGGTATCTCAGCTCAATATCTAAATATTCTAAATGCGAGAATCAGAAAATTTCGACATTGACGCCTACTTGGCTGTTTGGGTATGTTATTTGGATGACACTTGGGAATAGAACGAAATAGAATTACTATTCATGATCACATTCTATTCTACTTTTTATAAAGGTGCTGGCTAGCGAAGCCACCTGCGACAACTAAAGAACCTTAAAAATACAGCTTCTAATTCTAATTCGTGGTGGGGGAATATGATCTGCACGGACGTCCCGCAATGGGGTGTATTGTGCATTATCCCCTGCTAACCTCGCCCCAGCCAGCACAACTCCTTAAAATAGCGGAGAAGGACCTTGGGTTGGTGGCAGCAATGCTCAAGCATCCCCGGTGATGACCTGGATGCAGAAGAGAAAGAGAAAGACCCAATCAGCTCTTGTAGTCCAGTTTTGGATCTGGCTTCGTTAGTTGCGGAGCAATGCAATACCACATGCTCTACCGTTTCTGTTTCCTGGAGACAGCCACGACAGAGGTCACTGTCGCTTCGATCTTAAAAAGATGGTAGTTGAGGTCGCAGTGGCCCGTGATGATGCCGATCATCAGCTTGAGGTCTTCGCGTTTAAGCTTCAGCAGGACAGTTGTTAAGTGCCTATTATATATTAAATACAGCTTCCATCTAGTATTTTCATTGACCTAAATTGATTTGGTAACCCTACCGTATACCGGACAGTCGCCATTCGCCATTTCACTGCAAACTATCGATTTCAATCAAAATGTAAATCCTACCCCTAAGTGCCTCAGGCATACCTACCTAAAGTTTACTGATGATAAAATACCTATAGGTACCTTTGGAACATGGAGGAAGCAAACCGCTGTTGAAACATGTACGCACATAGGTAAACATTTCAGTCGCCTGTCATGCCAGCATGTCAAGTCATGGGAGAACTAGCAGCTGGTCTAATTATGCACACTATCTACCTACACATAGACTTGTATAGGTATAATTTGTGAGCAGTTTATTGTTTATTTAATTAAATAATGCTGCCTTCAAAGTATGCAATCATGCAGTGTTACCACACCAATCAATCGATCGTCAATCGATCGGTGGTAGAAACTCGATCGACGTCAACTACTCCATTCTCTTCTTTCTTTCGCCTTTGAGGCGCCATATAATCCTTACCACACCACACTGTTTCGAAAGAAACTAGTGACACGGCAAGAGAGAATCCATTCTAACATCGGTCGATGTCGATGTGTGGTAGCACCCTGAAACGCCCACCTACCCGATGACATTGTGAAGTTGTGAGAGAGAAGTCGAAAAAGAAGATCGAGAAGGGGCTCAAAATCGTTCTTCACGAAACCATTACCACCAATCCTACTAATATTATAAACGTGAAAGTTTTTAAGTATGGCTGGATGGATGGATGGATGTTTGTTACTCTTTCACGCCGAAACGGCTGAACGGATATGAATGAAACTTGGCAGAGAGATACATTATAGTCTGTAATAACACAAAGGTTACTTTTTATCCCGTGGGAATACCGGGATTTAAATCTGCGCGGGTGAAACCGCGCGGCGCAACTAGTCTTTTATATACTATTACTAGCGACCCGCCCGCGCTTCGCACGGGTGCACATTGTTTTTCTGCTATATCATGCATGTATTATACATATAAACCTTCCTCTTGAATCACTCTATCTATTAAAAAAACCGCATCAAAATCCGTTGCGTAGTTCTCAAATTCAATTTATTGAATAATTGTATAACATTACAGACAGACCGCGTCAAATTCGTTATACAAGTTAAATTAAAACTATTTACATAAATTAAAATGAGATCAAAATTACTTATACCTACTAAAAATAAAACTTTGCAACAAAAACACATTTTTACACAACAACACTAAGTAGGTACTTAATAAAATTTAAATAAAAAACCAAAGGTTCTAAAGATTTAAGCATACAAAGGGACATGGGGACATAGGGACAGAGAAAGCGACTTTGTTTTATACTATGTAGTGATGCCTGAAATGTTCACGTTCGTTCAAAACCAAACCGTAACTTTCCAGGTGTTTGAAGGCGACGACGGCGAGAGATTCGAGAAGAACTGGCTCTACTGGACGGGAGCGCGGATGCTGTACCGTCACCTGCCCCACAGCGTCGGCATGAGGAAGATAGCTCTGCACAAGTCGGTGGCGGCGCATGGGGACAAGATGTACCTGCTGGTGTGTGAGTGCGCGCATCTCATGGACAACCTCTCGGGAGCGGCTATGCTGATCACGGCGCTGCGGGCTCGCCTGTGCGGCTACACCGGCCTCTACCGACCGATACAGACGTTCTAATACTGCTTTCACACTCCGCTCATCCGTGGCTATATGCAGGGACGTAGCCAGCGACATGGCCAATGCGAGAATGTAAACAGGCCACTTCAAAGTCCGCTCGCGTTGAATGACGTCACGATTCCCGCCGCTCCCTACGTGCGCGGCTTCATGTGAACACACGTTGCCGGCGATGCTACCGCGGATATATGGCCGGCCACATTTCCGTTCATACGAATGGCAGCGCGAATGTCTGTATAATGTCTCGGCTCTGAAATGTGAAGGCTTTTTGTAGTAACTTAAGACGAAGTGGTATCTAAACTGACGACCGATACAAACGTTTTGGTGTACGATCTCGGGTCTGGACTGAGGTTTTTTGTAGTAGCTTAAGATGAAGTGGTATCAGAGTTGAGGGGACGCGCTAGGTGCGGAAATATGTCCGACCAGCGCGCAATTTCAATGCATGTTGGGTTTTGTAACAAAGCTCCTTTACAAAGATATAAGTCCATAAGAAATTAAGTATTGTCAAGATACAAAGGATTACAATATCTCTTATCAAGTGAAGCTGACTTGCTCCTAAAAACATTACTTTAATCTAACCTAGTGTGGACAAGACTAACTAGCCCCTAGCTAAATTGCTAAATATTTGAATTTGATTATCAACCAAGGCATTCGATGATTCCTCGTTGATTTCTAGGTCTAGAGTTTTTAGATCAAAACATTAAGTACAAAATTTGGGATCTCACTTCACCTTAAGACACTGGAAACAAGCTATTTCAGCCAATTTCTAGCTCAAATCTATAGCTGTCTCGCTCACGCAACGGGATATCTATGCCAGCTAGAAATTGGCAGAATACTATTTCTAATACCAGCATTTTCCTCAACTAACATACCTATAAGCCGTTTTGATTTTTAGTACTGGGGCATTATTCTCTATGACCTATGACATAGGAGATTCCTTGCCCCTAACAGTGTATCGTTAAAACGTGATCTTGGGCTTTATTCTTTATGACATAGGAGATACTTTCTTTCTTTCTTCTTTTTATGGCTCCTGTCATAGACAATCTTGCCAATGTCAAGTGATTCAGAGATTATACTCTTTGTAGTTATGTTTCTAGTCACGTCAGTCGAAAGTCGAGTCAGTCAATTATTTTGAAGAAAATGGTGGCGGTTTCTTCAAAACATTTGAAACATTTTCGGTCAAATCACGATATCACATAATACACTTTCATTTCAAATGCTTACACTTTGTGCTAAGACCACAAGTAATGTTGGTTAAAATACCACCAAAATTACACAACACAACTCAAAAAAACACTAGAAAAACAATTAAAATGAAAATGCTATGTTGCTTCGATAGATGACAGAAAACGAATCCCATAGGAGATACTTTGCTCAAACTGTGTGGCGTCACGACGTGATCTAAACGCAATCGCGATTGGATTGGTCATAGTGAATAACGCCCCGTTTTTGACAGAAAGCTCGAAACGACGATGTAACTCTAACGACCAAAGATAAATACGATTGTGAATCTGTGATAGTTTTGGTCATATTATTCATTCAGTTATTTTATCAAGAATAATATAAATGTGTCAGCGAGAAATTGTTTGGTGGTCTCGTCTGGTATAGGTACAGAAGTAACATTGTAAAGGTTCCAAGACATTGCGGTTGTAACGTTGAACTGCAGGCCTATTGGCTATCTCGGTGGATATCTCCTAGTGAAGATCACTCGTCAAAGTGTTTTGATATTGACGAATCGTCAACGTCAGTCACCGACCCCAATTTGTTAGTCACCGTAACACTATTTTGACTAGAGATTGCGATTGTCTACGCATAGTGGACAACAAATTGATGACATTACCTATTCGTCAAAGACACTACTCCGAGGCAGTGTTTAATGAATATTATTGATAGGCACCGAAGCCGTTATAGGTAATAAACCGCCTAAAACAAAAATATCCTAAAATATAGTACTGTAATAATCAAAAAGTATTACTAAACTTAGCCGTATAATATTCGATGACATCGTCGTGAATGAATGAATGAAAGTTCGGTGTACAACCGAAGCCAGTTAGTCACGGTCACTGTAAAAGATAGCCAATAGGCCTGCAGATGACCCAGAATTACCTCTGAGTTTTAGTCTAAAATTAGAGATCCCGTTATAAACCGACCAGCAAGATGTCTCGAAGCTCATGACGTTAAAACGGACCAAAGTATTCATTATAATTGGAGGGCGACTTGCACTACTTCCACTAAAACAAAATGTATTTGTCGGCAAGCGAATGTACCTAAATTATCAAACTTTTATGTGAATTTTGATGATCATTACCTGACAACAGCATGAACTTCAAACTTTTATGTGACTTTTGATGATTATTACCTGAAATCATTAAGAGCTTCAAACTTTTATGCAACTTTTGATGAGCATTACCTGACATCAGTATGAACTTCAACTTTTATGTGACTTTTGATGATCATTACCGGAAATCAGTATATGAACTTCAAACTTTTATGAGACTTTTGATGATCATTACCTGAATGAAATCTATGTAAACTGTACCTACCAACCTATATTCGCAATAAAATTATGATTATGAAACTATTGTCCGATAGTTACAAAGTGGGATGTTGTGCAAGTTGCCCGACAAGATAATGTAAAATAATGTTCGGGTGAGAAGTGTACGATTCAAAGTGTTCATTGCTAACTTAAATTTAAGATTTTTCAAAATAATAAGTGATTTTTCTGAATTAAGTACTTTGGTAGATGCTTCCTTTAAATCTAGATTTTGTCTAATTCGCTTTCTTTCATCTCGTATTAGAGATCCGTAGAGAAGCAATATTTAAATTAGGTCTTCTATGCACGAGTGTTGCTAATGATAAATACATAGATGCATATACAAGGGCTTGTGAAGTGATTTTTTTTAAACCGCATCCTGTTGTAATTTCTACTCAAATAAATAGGTCTTATTGGTAACCGGTTAAGTACTTTATTAGCTTGGTTTGGGATGTCTTCCAAATCAGATATACTCGTACTATTCAGTTTGCATGTCATTTTGGCTCTATGTATCGTCAAATAAAGTTACCAAAACAGAGCTGGTTTAAAGAAATATTGTAGGTACTTTTGTCGTTGACCGTACCCAATATTATTCAATGAAGAAATGTATTAAAAAAAAAATCTATTACTGCCGCAGAAAAATTACCTACCTCTGTTTTCGTAGACATATCCCATGTAACATATCATTATTAAATCAGTAAAAACTTTAAATTTTAATCAAAACATGAAGATGACGACACAAAATTAGATCAATCAAGTCTTGGAATAAAAACAATGTTTAGGTGTGTTGGTTATTTTTTAGTTTACGAAAAAAGGAATAAACACCGATTTCAAATTAAACATTTTAAATTACTCTTGATGTTAAATAAACATACATAACATTCAATTTGAACATAATATTCAAATAAATTGTATTTGAAAAGCTTCTTATATTTTCATAATAAAAACTCCGTCAAAGTGAATTATGACATTTTATTCATGAAAAAATATCCAATATTTATTTATTAGTTAATATTGATGAATTTTGTGGCGATGTATAAGTTTTATGCTGGACCATGCTTATAAAATATATCTTATATTTTATACACGCACAAAAGTTGAAGATGAGATGACCCTACATGTCAAATTACATTTTCATGTAAAATATTAAATTAATATACTAGGAAAAAAAATAAAGCTTAAATAATGCACAAATAATAATTAGTTACATAAATAGTTAAGGTAGCTAATATTTGATATACTTAGGTGATAAACAAATTTATTAGATATACCTACTATTATTATTAATCAATCATTAATTTGAAGCCTAGTGCTAAAAGGCATGACCAAATTTGTGATTTAGGTTTTTACACACCTACTTATTTCACCAAATTATTAGATCAATTTAACCAAACATAAAAAAATATTTATTAAGTATTCAAATCAGTGACATCTAGAAATTAATTTGGTTTCAGTAAAACAATGTTCTATGCGAGAACTTTTATTCTCTCAAAATTTCGCCACCTACGCGACTAATGGGTGAATCAACTTTTAAGACACTCCTTTGACAACATTATGAACAACTAACAATAAAAAATAAATCATCGAAATATTATGAAAATATACTGTAAAATATATCTATTTTTAGGTTTTGCAGTGGGGCACGACATCTAAGCTAATATTAACGAGTTTTTTTAGAAAAAGTGACGAGGGTGCCTCATAAATATCCATTGCAACGCTGTAGAGCGACAATAAACCTACGCGCACCAGCTGACAACTTAATTTAGGCTGGGGGAGCGGTAAAGCTAGGTAGAGATTTTTTGATCATACCAACTAAATATTAGACAATAATCGCCTTAGATGACACCAAGGTAGGCGTCATCTCTTGATAATGGTCATGAATTTTTATCGGTAACTCTGTAGAACTGATGTTTTGATCAAAGTTTGGGACAAAAGTTTGGATGCACGAAAAATATAAAATATTTGTCAAACTTTTATAAATGTTAACTTTAAACGTAAGTTTATCTTTTTCTGAATCATAATATTGGGTAAAAAGGCTGTGCATTCATACCTTTTTTTTAAGATACGTCCTAAATTGTATCGTCATCTAGGCCTGGGGACACATGTTTTTTGTATGGATAGTGCTTATGTTCTGCTGAGTTACCATAATAAAGTCAAAAATTTTCCTATTAACTATAAAATACTATGAAACTAGCATGTTAGGAAAGGATCTAAGTTTACGTTAACATCAAAACAAACATATTTTATAAGGAAATTAGGATTTTTATGCTCTTTGCATGACAGGGACACAAAAGGAGTGCCTTAAAAGTTGATTCACCCTAATAAGTAATTTATATCTCGTACGCGTGAATCCCTCGCATGTATACAAATGATTAAATTAGGATCCCTCTCTAGGTAATATTCGGGATCTTTGTAGAATATTTTTTTCGCTGTGCATTATGTCCTCTTCTAGAAAAGACGCATCAACCCTTTGACTAAAATAGTAGATTAGTTATCATCTATTTATGTACTATTTTTGTCCAAGAAATGCATTCTATAATTTGTATGTTGCACACATTAGGTACCTACCTACGACGTATTTTATTTTCCTACTTGCAGTTTGTTAAATCTAATAATTTTTTCATATGTTAATGTTTATACAGCTTTTATGCATAAAAATGTACCTAAACATATTTCGATAATTATTATAAATAACTTAAGATAAACTGATTTCATGTTTAGAAATGTAACTAAGTTGTAGTAATTTTTAACAATATCATAATTAATTTAAAATGGACCTTTACCATCTTCTAAAAATACCAACTCGTTTCATACCATTAAATAATAAATTGCAAAAATGTCGCATAGGCATAGGAAACTCCTTGTTTCTTACCTCATTGCATATACCTGCCTAGATTCTAGTTTTAGCTACGTTTTTCACTAACAGATATTAACTATTTATGATACTTTGTAAACTTTATCTCTTACGACAAGTACCTACCCATGTCAACGAAGAAAAAGGTCTAAATGTACTTAACCTCTAAATGTATCTATAACTAAATACACGATACATGAACAGCTAGTATTGCAAAATCAATCACTTAAGTAGTGTTATAAAATAAAACCTTAACTATATTTACTTACCTTGGGATTTTCAAAATAGTGGGCAAGAATATTTCTAGTACTAGACTAGACTAGGACCAATGCGAAGTGGTTCTAAGACCACTATGCTCTAAAAAAATCAGGCAGGCCCACTATCCACTAAAGCAGTCACATCATCATCATCATCAACCAATTGCAGTCCACTGCTGGACATAGGTCTCTCCCATGGCGCGCCACTGAGCCCGGTCATTGCCTCTCCCCATCAAATTTTTTCCCGCCACCCTGCGCAGGTCGTCGCTCCACCTCGTCGGAGGACGTCCCACACTACGCTTGCCCAAACAATCAAAAAAGCAGTCACATAGTTGGCTCTAATTAAATGAACGACAAACAAACAACAAATGGAGTGAGTTACACGTTAAATCTAGCTTAGAACTTACGACAAGTGTGGAACAGATTGCAAGATATTTCGGAGTGTATGCGATACTATAAACCTCATATATTTTACTCATTATATCCGCACTCATTATAACTATACTCATTATATCCGCGGAAACTTGTAATTGGCCGTCAGCATATGTGCAGCAATTTTGCATGCTGCATATATTTATTATAAACAACCTAACGTATACCCGCCTAGCTGTAAGTTTTCCCAAAATTGTTAAAATAAAAAAAATATGAACACGGATGTCAAACACAGACACAAATGCGGTCTGTTCTTTTCTGTTTCTAGACTTTTTTTGCCAAACTGTACGCTAACTGACGAACGCGTCTTTTCAGTGACGCTGCAGTGGACAGTGGGCCTAAAGTAAGACATTTTAAGGTCTGTAAGTACCAAATTAAAAATGTTCAGCTTGAAAAGCTAGTTTTAATTATGGGCTAAGCTCTTATTAGATTATGATAGAGATTTCAATCAAATTTCGATTATTTTTTTATTAAAATTTAAAAAATGTAATTGTTGTTTTATTTCCTACTGAGTAAAAATCATGCAGATCAGGAAAGTAATACCTACATAAGCACAGTAGACATAACATGGTGAGTGACCTATAAGCAGACAGACAAACAGGCAGCCTACTTGATGTTGGCCCATAGACTGTTGTCTATGCAATCGATGCAATCAACCTTGCAATCAGCAACACCAGTAATTGTCATTGAGTTACCTATCTTGAAGGCCTATAATAACTAAACAAATGAAAACTTTCATTTCATGAAAAGGCAAGATACATAGGTACTGATCTAATTATATCTGCATCATTTATAGGTAGCCTGCTCATTTTGTATGGCTAAGGATTTTATTAATTACCAAAAAGAAAGCAGAACACAATGAGTAACAAGTTAAAACAAAGATTTTATTCAACAAACTATCATATACCTACATACTTCATAGTATTTGTACATCTTAAATTAAAACAATCAATATTTCTTTATTTAATAAAATACAAACCCACATCAGTACCCTTTGTGTCCTCGGAACCTTCTCCTGTTGTCTAACTGCAACAAAAACAATTAGGTATTTTTCAGTAATAAAGAAATAATAGTGGGCATTCTACACAGAATTAATAATAAAGCCCTTTTTTATTATTTTAGAGTATAAAAAAAATACTAAGTATTTTGTAATGCTTGTCCTCAGTTCGACTGTCGACTCAACTTTTATTAAAACAAAACACATAAATTTTATGTTAATCACACCGATATCTTGCATTATTAGTACTAATAACTGTTTTTAGTCCTGCCCATATTGGAAGTAGCCCTCTGCATTTCATAGGGTACAACAGAGAGGTGCTTGTGTTAATGACTTACAATAGATCTTTTACATTCGAAGAATATTTGGCGCAGCTGAATGCATTCGTCTGGTACATTTCCTTGCGTTAGACATTCCCTAGGAGTTTTTCTATCCTGAAAAAATAGAAATTTCAAGGATTAAGTTTGGGATGGATTTTTTAGAGAGCAAGTAGATAAGCCAAGCTTCAATGAGTATCAAGGTATATTTTTAGTAGTAGCTATTTTCCGACGTTGTTTCAGCACTAAACTATTTTATTAGGCTGTGAAAAAGGTATATTAAATACCTATACATAGGTGTTAAGTACCAAGTTTAAACAAGGACCAACCTTTTTACAGCAATCGCTTTCTAATAAACACGACTTCAGATCAGCTCTGATACCAGCGCATGGTGACTGGTCTGCTAACCCGATTTCATCTGGTGCATAAGTAACCATTTTAACAGCAAATTACAAAGTTTAAACAAAAGAAAAGATGCGATGAAAATCTTGATCTTGAATTGAATTTGCTTGGGATGGGATTTGTTTGTTTTTTTAACGTTTGATGTTGGAATTGACTTGATATTGATAACTTGCTTGACATGAATGACGTGTGTTTGTGACTGTATAAATTTGAGAAAGTGACGGACATGAATTTGTGAACTTTTCAAACTTCAACAAAATTCAATGAGTGGATATGGACTTTAGCCTGCCCTACAAAGCGACAAAAAGAAAAAGTTTTGTTTTGTTTTTGTTCTGGCTGTTCACTGGTTGGTTTGGATTGTTTTGTTTTGTTGTGAATTTGGTTTGGTTTGTGAAAATTGTGAATGTGATTGTATTTGGTGATGAATTGGCGCTGTATTTTTGTTCCAATAAAATGACCAAAATATTACCTTTATTTACAAGGAGATTATCACACGTGTGCAGCTTGAAGCCCTATAAAGAAACCAGATGGCTTATGCCCAATGGAAACCCAATAGGATTGTATGTTTACAACTGTGTGGCCAGCGAAAAAGTTCCGGTAATTCTGAGTGATCCTCATGTAGCCACTTGGTATGCTTGCGGGCCGACGGTATACGACTCAGCCCATATAGGTCACGCCAGCTGCTATGTGAAGCTCGACATCATTCAACGGATCCTAAAAACGTTTTTCAACGTTAAACTCGTGACTGCTATGGGCATCACGGATATCGACGATAAAATCATAAAGAAAGGTATCGAAACTAAAACGCACTTTACAGCTGTCGCTAAGCAGTACGAGCATGAGTTTTGGCTTGACATGTCTTCGCTGAATATTGAAAAACCGCTCATAATAACAAGGGTTTCAGAGCACATCAATTCAATCGAATCATTTGTCCAAGGTCTTGTTGATTCTGGCATGGCTTACGTAGCAAGTGATAGTTCTGTATACTTCGACACTAGTAAGTTTCCGTTATATGGAAAGCTACAGAAGATGCAAGATTCTGGTGAGCCTTCAGACAAAGCTAAGAGAAACAAGATGGATTTTGCTGTTTGGAAAGGTCACAAGCCCGATGAGCCATTCTGGGGTGCTTCATGGGGTAATGGAAGACCTGGGTGGCATATTGAATGCTCAGCTATGGTTAGCAAGGTGTTTGGATCCCAACTCGACTTCCATGCAGGAGGAGTGGATCTACAGTTTCCTCATCATGAAAATGAAGAAGCTCAATCATGTGCTTATCACAAAACTCGGCAATGGGCCAACTATTGGATCCATGTTGGACACTTGCATGTGAAAGGTGATGCTAAAATGTCCAAATCACTAAAGAATACCATATCCATTCCCGATCTTCTATCTGCTTACAATGCTGATACCTTCAGAATGGCTTGTCTTATGTCAAGGTACAGGTATTCTATGGAATTCAACGAAGAACTGATGAAAAATGCTGAAGCAGTGCTCAATAAATTTAAATACTTTCTGCAAGATGCAGTCATCTATGTCAACAACAATGATAACAAAGCCAGTGGAGACTACAAGGATAAAATGCTAGAAAACCTGCAGAAAGTAGAGGAGCATAACTTTGAGGCATTGAAGTCTGACTTTGACACTGCATCTTGTATGAATTCACTTTTGAATTTAGTCAATGACACCAACAAAGTTATCAAAGGTGATAGTAAAGATTACTACCCAGTTCCAGTGATACTTATTGCTGAGTATATTACTACTGTACTAAGTAGATTTGGTCTGAAACTGCAGCAGTCACAAAGTAGCAATGAATCAAACTCACTGATCGACACACTAGTTGAGTTCAGGCATACAGTGCGGTTGAATGCAATCAAAAGTAAGGACAATGAACTTTTGAGAGCATGTGACATTGTGCGAGATAAAATGAAGTCAATTAAAGTTCAAATCAATGATAGCAATAAAACACCATCTTGGGTTTATACCAAGTAAAGATGAAAATACTACCTTATCAGTATGACATGTGTAAAAATATAAATATACAAAAAAAAACAAATACTCACCTGTAAATAAAAAAACTGGGTACCTACTAGGTACTTCTGTCAGGGTATGTAAAGCTGCTGGTAGGTACTACCACTATCAGAGGCCTAAACTCTACCACAAATTGCCAGATTATAGTTGGATGTGTACATACATACTATGTTATAAATAAGAGATTACATACCTATAAAAAAAGTTACATGTAGGCGATAATAAAAATATGTTATTGTTCATTCACATGTATATTTTTTACTTATGTTCATGTCCACTGACTAGACTAAGAAGAAATGAGATTGCTGATGATTACATAAAATAAGTTTGGCAAGCACACATGAGTTACTGCTGTAAATTTTTTAGGTTTTAGGTATGAGTTCAAATCAATTGTTCAAGGCAGCTTTTCTATAAGATACCATAATTGAATTACAATGTAATACAATTAAGGCTTCGGTGACGGCGGCTCGCAATTTCGAGGTGCGATTAGCTATTATTTCATTTTATTTCATTTCGGGGAGGTTGTTTGAAAAAATAACTCAAAGAAACACGCATAAATACTGTTCGAACACAAATAATACAATAATATAAGGGAAACATGCCCGAATCAGAAATCATTTTGGTATTAGTATGTTTGGTCTTACATTTACCTAATACCAAAATGATTTCTGACTCAAGCACATTTCCCTTATATTATTGTATTATTTGTGTTCGAACAGTATTTATGCGTGTTTCTTTAGAGTTATTTTTTCAAACAACCTCCCCGAAATGAAATAAAATGAAATAATAGCTAATCGCACCTCGAAATTGCGAGCCGCTGTCACCGGACTCTTAAGTCTTAGAGCTGTTTGGTTCGTTATAAATTCATGTATATTTTATATCAACAATATTGTGGAACACTCAAACCCTTAAATATTTTTTTATGTACAGATCAAAGTCAAAACAACCATTTCTCAATTTGCTAGCTTGCTAAATCAATATCCACTCAGTCAATCAATATCATATTCTATCTTTATTATCAATCCATTAAAATTATTTTATCTTCCATGAGGAAACAAGTGACTTATGCATACAAAACACTCTTTTCACATTGACACAATGCTACGCGCGCCGTGCTAAACCATACAATGCAGCCTGTATTTTTAACCAACTTCAAAAAAATTAGGTTCTCAATTCGACTGTTATTATTTATGTTTGTTATCTCATAACTTTTTACTGGGTGGACCGATTTTTTTTTAATTTTGTTTGTTTAGTTATAGTAGTGTGAGTGCATTTGAAGTCAGTATTTTCTTGAAAGAGTTATTAACGATACTAAAGATTTTGCGAGTTTTTAAAGTGAGATCACAAATTTCTATGATTGTTTTAGTACATTAGTTCCTGGTTACACCAAAAGGCTCAAGTGAATGAATAAGAAACCACTCACAGTAGGCTATCAGGCTTAAGTAATTCTGTTCTAAAAAAAAATTTTTTTACATATTGAGCACATAATTGAGTACATTTTTGACACAAATTATTCACACATCTATGTTTCAGTGGATGAAATGGAATGTACAAATTGTATTACAAAAAATCTAGCATTAAAATAATGTACTTCTCAAAATATCAAAATTATTCTTATTGGATCACTTTACGGAGCATTGGAAGAAAGCTTGTGCGAGAAGCCAATCACATAGTGCCAGTTATATTATGAAACCCAAATACAAATAACTTGTCTCTTTCTATCTTAATCAGGCTAGTCAGTGCAAGACTGAAAAGAAGAGCTTTTAGATAGTCTGTCATAACTACCCACTTATTTAATGATTTCATAATACTGTGGGAAATCGTGACGAGTCAGAGCTGAAGACGACATAACATAACCAAACGCATTATTGCGAACTGGCAATCAGTTTTTAAAATTAACAGTTTTACTAATATTTTTACTAACATTGTGGTGTCGATTCTGTTGTTGCACTATCATAAGCTAACCTAATCTGACAGCTCTAAAATTATAGCCGTCCTTATTGTTTCGGTCTTTTAGAGAGGGATGGCAATATTTATAGTGCTGTCAAATTACTTAATTTAAAAAAATGAATGAAAATTAAAAAACAGAATTGGACCCATTTATGGTATGGGTATGGTATTAAACTTGTAGGTAATATTGCAGACTGCAGCCTTATTAAGAAACGAGGGCGGTTTCTGTACCAATAAGCTCAGATTTAACTTAATGTTAAGAAAGAAAAAACTTACACTTGACCTAAGCTCGAGTTTATTAAAATTGCGCCGAGCAAAACAATACAAAACAACAGTCACCGTTATTATGTTGATATTATCAATGTTATTGCAGTAATTAACATAAAAACTATGTAATAGGTACCAGAATGAATGTATCTACAATTATTCCGTGGCAAAAATATCAATTTGAGCATAGTTTACTAAGCAAAATGATGCAAAGTTGAACAAAAATAGTCATAGTAAACTATTGATTTCATTCATAGTCTGGCTGGTTCAACTTATTTCTTAAATCTCGTTTCAGGCTTTATACTGTTCAAGAATGAGTATTTATCATTTTAGATTAGGTACCAGTTAGTTGTTTTGTAACATACTGTTTTTATCTTGTATCAGATTCTCAGCTCGGTACACCTTGAACGCTATTAAGTAGTCCCGGACCAACTTGAACAGTGTGTAGTAGTTTATGAAGAGTAGTATGATGATTGAGAGGATATTGTGCCACGCTATCGAGCTCGCTATGACGCATATCTGCAGCATTATGAGCGATAACTGTGAGGAGAGTATGTAGCAGAGCATTGATGATGGGTTCGAGAACACCAACTGAAACCAAAAAAACACTGTTGTTAACAATAGTGTAGGCAGAGGAAGAGATAATGTATTTATTATACAAGTAGCAGATGGAACAAGCAGATGGCCCACCTGATGTTAAGTGGTAACCATCACTTAAGCATTGCCTCGTAAGTGATGCACGATAGGAACGTGCCCTACGATGGACAGCCCTGCGTCCATTAACTTGAGGCATACAGATGTTAAGCCTCATGTGCCTGTAATTATACCGGCGACCACTCTTCAAACCGTAACACAGCGTTGCCGCTTAGCGGCTGAAAAAGGCGTGGTGGTAGTACTTCCCCGGACGAGCCCTTCACAAATAGCTCAACTACTCTTACATGAACCTTTTAACTGAATCCAAAACTATTTTAAATTAATTTAGAGTTTCAAACTCGTGTGTAACCGTGGCAGGCCCGCTGTAATAATAAGTGTGTATGATCCTTACATAAAAACGGGTGTGCTCCTTAGTGGCTATTTGTGCGTGAGGCCCGCCCGTGGCCCACAGGCGAGCATTGGACCACGTCGTGTATAGCGACAACGAATCTGTAACTAAACATACATACATACATTCTAAAAACTACATTCCACTATCCTACTTCCTAATAATATTATAAACAAACGCGAAAGTTTGTAAGCATGGATGGATAGTTGGGTGGATGTTTGTTACTCTTTCACGCCGGCCATAGGCTACGTTTTATCCCGTGGGAATACCGGGATTTAAAACAAAAAGTAGCCTATGTGCTATTCCAGACTATAATGTATCTCTCTGCCAAGTTTCATTCTGATCAGTTCAGCCGTTTCGGTGTGAAAGAGTAACAAACATCCATCCCTCCATACTTACAAACTTTCAAGTTTATAATATTAGTAAGATTAAAAATTCAAAATAATGTAGTGAAGTGTGACCTGGTTCGCTGTTGTCCTGTTTGTGCGGCACGAGATGCCGCGCCGCACGATGCGGCGTGTCGCACACCGATGCGGCTAACAGCTGGCTCGCGTAGCGGCCGACAGCGCCGCCCCACACAAACGCGGTTTGCAGCGACGTCGCATACTTGTCGTAGTATATGTACGACTGTCAATGTCAAAGTCAAAATATATGTCAATAACATCAACACAATACATAGGTACATTATTGTACACAAGGATCAATAGGTACATAATGTACTGCTATAATAAATCAAAAGACGACCTCTGTGGCGCAGCGGGCGAGAGCCTGCCTGCGACGCAAGAGGTTGCGGGTTCGATTCCCGCCTTGGAACAAATTTGTGTACGATCTGCAGAAATTTGTTCCGATGGTCTGTGTGTTTTCTATGTATAATAAAAAAATATCTATCTATGTAAGTATATAATGTATTAAATATATCAGCTATCTAGTACCCATAACACAAGCTTTGAATAGCTTACTTTGGGCTAGATAGTGCTGTCAAAATATTAAAAAGTTTATTCAACAAAATCACAAGGACCATCTTAAAACTAGGTGACTCTAGTGCCAGTTCCACGCGACCAACACCGAGAAGAACAGCCAACAAATAACTAAATGAAGGTGTAGGACCTTCATTTATTATAGTTTACATTCTTCATCATGACGAATGCACGACGAACGAACTACGAAGCAGTGCATCGTAGGTCACGTTCCTATTGTGCGTGACCTGCGGGGCAATGTTTTGTTTATAGGTGATGGTTACTACTTAACATCAGGTGGGCCATCTGCTTGTTCCATCAGCTAGTTGTATAAAAAAAAAAAAAAAAAAAAAAAAAATGAGTTTGTAGATTGTTTACCAAGGTAGCTTTGGATCCTAAGAATAGAGTTGTTCCCGAAGTGGACACTACTTTTTATCAACCTCCTATGTGTGTGTAAATGAGAAAATAATTGCAACTAAATAATCAGTCCTACGGCCGTTTTCTGAAAGCTCGATCTTAACAAATTGGCTGTCAAGTCACTTGCAAATTCAGCTTTTACTTCAAATTAGAGATAAATGTGACTTGATAGCCGATTTCTTTTAATCGAGCTTTCAGCTGGTAGTAGGTTCATGCGGTGCTGGCCGATTAGCTTTGATCGAGCTTTTTCGAGATATGTATCTATTATTATACAGCATTTTAATGCTCACCTGTGCGAAACAGCACGGAATAAAACTACTGTAGTATGCTTCCAACACTGAGTTGAAAACTATTTTCTTGATCCTCATATTGAAGTCTTCCCGAAGAGTGTCCACCTTAAAAACGCAAATCATCATCATTAAGGTGAAGACAAGAGCTAATGTGACTCTCGCTCGCACATTTTAACTTGCTTTTCTAATTTTCGTACTTAAGCAAACTTTTGAGTAAGAAAACTTGTATCAATCAAAATGAAGTTTTTACCAAACTGTGTGCAATGTGATTGCACACAAAATGGTTGTTTGCGATTTTTCGAAAATGGGAGTAGTGATCTTTAAAAATGTCGAATCGTGCGAGCGAGAGCTACATTAGATGCTGTCAACGCCATAACTTAAAGAAGATTGCTGGCCTCTCCCATAAGTTATATTCTAAAAACTTTTTTTTGAGAGCCACAAGCTCTATTACGTCCTAACGACTGAAAAGATATGGGATAAAACCACAGAAATAGGGTTTTCTCTATTCCGTGGATAAAACTGTAACTTGGTTTAGCATACAGGGTAATTTTAATCAGAACCTATTTCCCATAGGGGTAGGCAGAGACCACGGATTTCCACTTGCTACGATCCTGACATACCTCTTTCGCTTCATTCAACAGCGTAATTAGATTGCAATATTTTATTCCTAAATGTTTCCGAAATTGGGATAGAAGAAACTCATAGCAAACTCATCACTTTTGGCGGTCTAATCGTCTATGTGATAGTTGATCGAAGCATCATATACTTTTATTATAGACTCACTGAATTTCTAACCGACCGTAATTAAAAACCGTCTTGATGAACTCGATAGGAAGCGAGACGAGCTGAAACCTAGAACACCTGTGGCCATGAGACTTATAATTACGTCACAGGGATATTGACATGCCCCAAATGTGTCAATAACATTGGGTACGTAAGTCATCAGAGAGCGCATGAAAGGACTGATCAACTGTGTCCTTATTAATTAGAAGTTATCATCAATCCAGTTTAAATAGTCGCCGTAGCCGAAATGGGCCAGGACGTCATCATCATCACTATCATCAGGATATATTAAAATTCTTTCTTCTATAGGTACATACATACATATGTATAAAAATTAATTGCTGTTTGTTAGTCTCGCTAAATCTCGAGAACGGCTGATCCGATTTGGCTAATTTTGGTCTTGAAATAGTGGAAGTCCAGAGAAGGTTTAAAGTTGAATAAATATGAAAATGCTCAGAATTATCAATGAAGGCAGTACAGTCTGCCGGGTCAGCTAGTATATTTATATATGTATTAGCTGGAATATAGTTAGACTAGTTGCGCCCCGCGGTTTCTCCCCCGCAGATTTAAATCCCGGTATTCCCACGGGATAAAAAGTAGCCTATGTGTTATTCCATACTATAACCAATCTCTCTGCTAAGTTTCATCCAGATCCGCTCAGCCGTTCCGGCGTGAAAGAGTAACAAGCATCCATCCATCCATACTTACAAACTTTCGGGATTATAATAAAAAATATATATATATAATAGTAGTAGGATTAGATACCTCATCGCGGATCTGCGCGGGGTCTGAGGAACAGCTGTGCAGCGGGGGAGGGGAGGTATTGAGCTCCATGAACGGACCGGGCGTGAATCCAAACAGGAATATGTACACCACTGCACTGAAACATAACGGATTGTGTCACAAGTATAAAGAAAGATAAAAAAACCGGCCAAGTGCGTTTGTATGTTTGTCCGACGATAACTTGAGAACCGTTTATCCAATCTGCATGAAATTTGGCATCGATAGCTTGTACTTGAGAAATTTACTGGTAAGTGTATCAGTAAAATCGGATGAGGGGTTATTAAAATATCGGGATTTTAGAAAAAAATAATTTTAAAGATAAAAAAACCAGCCAAGTGCGAGTCGGACTCGCACAAGAATGGTTCCATACCATTGTCTATAAAAACGGCAAAAAAACACCTTTGTTGTATGAGAGCCCCCCTTAAGTATAAATTTTATTTAGATTTAATCATTTCTTGTTATAGCGCCAACAAAAATACATCATCTGTGAAAATTTCAACTGTAGACAGTTGAAATTTTCACAGATGATGTATTTTTGTTGATATGATATGTTGTTGTCATGATAGATCATGGTTCATGAGATACAGTCTGGTGACAGACGGAGAGCAGATCTAAGGCTCCGCTGTGTGTGTATTACTAAGGTACTCGTTTACCTTTTGGGTGTGGTACCCTAAAAACAATAAATGTAATTTTCTGATGATGGCACTTAACATAGCTATTTGGTATTCCTATTGTTAATTCCTTATTAGAAGTCTGGAATGACTCAAACACACAGTGACCAAAAATAGTTGTATTACTTACGGATAGACTAGTGATAATATCTTTATTATAGTGTACTTGAACATGAGTGAGTACAGGCAGAACATTAGCACACTGAACAAAACGCCCAATACCAGTAACCTGAAACAAGACAAATCATTCACTGTATTTCTAGGGGCATGTGTGTGGCAATGGTGAGATGTATTTACTATAGGAAAACTTAAGTTCAGTAACAAAACCGCTAAGTTTTGTGCAATCACATTGCGCACAGTTTACTAAAAATTTCATTTTGATTGATACATGTTTTTGTAATTAAAAAAACTTTTACTGTCGGTCGAGGATTTTTCGAAAATGATTTTATATCTTTCAGCATGTCAAAACTTGTCAAAATGCGAAAGCGAGCATTAGCCGTAAATAATTATTCCAAATAAAAAAAAAATTAAAAAAAAAAAAAAAATTAATTAAATTAAAATTGTAAATAATTATTATTATTTATTAAATAATTAATAATTATTCCATTCACCTAAAAAGGTGTAGTATAACTTTTATGAGAGTGAACTAGCCTCCCGATAAGGTCGCGGGTCCGAATCCGATTGTTTACCTTCGGATTTTCCTGCACTAATACAACCATATAAAAGTACCTGCAAGCAGCAATGGCATGTGGTATAAATTTAGGTGCCAGAACAGATTTGAGGAGTTCCACCGCAGCACACAGGACAAACCGTCGGCTGACCAGAGTGATTATAAACGTCACTAGGTGCACATCAATCAACTGGTAGTTCTGAAATATAAATGAAATATACAGATTTATTTGAGGAAACTGAATTAGGACTGACAAGAGCCTTAAATTGAAGTATTTTTTCGAATGGACTAAAATGCTGGTTTAAACGTACGACGATTGCCGACAGCGTTACCACCGTTACTGAGCGCAGAAGGCGCTCTGTTGCTATATAAAGTATAAGGGAGGAGGACTAGGTATGTATCATTTCCATCATGATAGCTCTCGATAATGCTATGGGGTTGTGTAAAGGGAGCTGACCTGAATCACACTATACAACTAAGAGCTAAGAGAAATACAAATAGGTACCTAAATATTTATATTCATAGGTTGTTGTCATATTTAGCCTTACAGCAAGGTATAAAAATTAATTATATTCAATACATTAATAAAAAATAGACAGGTCTAGACATAATAATACCACTTATGATTATGAATTCTACAATTGATATTACTTTTGAAAGAGCTTCAACCTAAAAATTATGAAACTACTCAGTGGAATGAGTGCACTTTAAGTAATCAATTAATTATAGATAAGTAAGTAGGGTAAACGTACGGGTTTCCCGACCACTACCCCTTTCCGACCACTTCACACGTATTTTAAATAAATAAATAATGCTGGACAATCCACACAGCACTATCTAGCCCCAAAGTAAGCTATTCAAAGCTTGTGTTATGGGTACAAGATAACTGATATATTTAATACATTATATACTTACATAGATAGATATTTTTTATTATACATAGAAAACACCCAGACCATCGGAACAAATTTCTGCAGATCGTACACAAATTTGTTCCAAGGCGGGAATCGAACCCGCAATCTCTTGCGTCGCAGGCAGGCTCTCGCCCGCTGCGCCACAGAGGTCGTCATTTTGACCTAATAGGCGGTGTAAAAGTCAGCTCCTTTCTAATTTCGCGACATTCGATCCAGACAAACATCACGGTACATAATCCAACGGCATGACCTGGAAATTTGCGAATTGAGCCCACTATCGCCATTTAAAAATGTGGTGTGTGGACGCGTTTCAAATTTAGCGAAAAAAAAAACCGGTGGCTTGATTTTCAAAGGTAAGTTTTTAAGTGTTGCTGTTGGTTTATTGTTCATTGGTTTGGTTTGTGTGTATTTAGCATGTTTAATTTCAATATTCCAGTGCCCAAACTCATCAAACTTTTCATAATTTGTGATATTTTTGGTGGTCGGGAAATAGGATAACGATTTATTTCAAAATCTACTTTCCGACCGGGTGGTCGCATAACCGGTTTATTTACTTCATTTAACTTTGCTTTTATTGGAGAAACCTTAAATTCACATAGATTCCATTATATTTGTGAACAGCCTACGTCTCTTCGAATACTAAGGGGCTCCAGGTCGTCTGTGAGCTTGGGATCGTCGACAATACGAGCTGCCCTGCGTTGCATCTGGTCAAGAGGAAGGAGTTGGTATTGCGGCGCTCCAGCCCAGAGATGAGAACAGTACTCCACATGCGGTCGGACTTGTGCTTTGTATAACATAAGTTAAAATAAAACCTGTTTCCGGCCTTCGAAAAAAGAACGGCGATAATTAGAAAAAAGTAAATCTGTTTTCTACTTAGGAAATTGTGGCACAGGTAGCACTTGCTCGGAAAGTGGTTCATGACATTGAAGAAGAGAGTGAAATGAATATTGGCTGTGATCAATGCTTTCGTTGGTATCTTTTAAAATACATGAAACTAAAGAATTTATCATGCAATAAAGCAGCTACCGCAACATACGATTATATATAAATCTGTCAATATATTAATTGTTTTACTTTTTTACTATTATAAACCCTAACTACTACAGAATAAGAGTTATTTTTCCACCGTGAATTAGGTGGCCGATAGCCAGTGCGCTGGTGGACGATAACTGAGTGAAAAGGCCACTAACCCGTATATTTCCTATTTTTACGAATATATATTTTTTATAAATTATCTATCACTGATACGTCTATAAACTCAAAGTATTATGAAACTACACTATTGTAGGACAACATGATTATTTTTTGAAAAATCTTGGAGTATAAGCATTAGGATAGAAATCAACTCTAAAGTCAAGGAGCCGCTTAAATGGTTGATAGCCGGACTTTTACTCTATTAGGTATGTAGTAGAAAGAATCACTTATTGTATAGTGCGTGTCATGCAAAAAGAATGCCAGAAAAAGGGGGAGAGGGTGCAAATATTTTGTATGCGCATCCCCTGCACTGTTTTCGAGCATTCTTTTTGGTTGACGCGCACTATAGTCATGTCATATTGAGGAAAAACAAGGTACATTACCATTGCATGGTTTGTGAACGAGTTTGTCAGCCACCAGTTAGTTCTGTATAGATTTAGAAACTGCAGTCCTGTGGTCACCACAGCGAACACAAATGTCATGGCTTCAAATAGCAATGTTCCGTCTTGTGGTATGTATGGAAATGGGACGTGTTTGGGGGGGCTAGGCCCTTCTGCCAGCTTCACTTCAGACAACACGGGAGGTGTGACTGATGGCACGCGTGAGGTTCGGGTCACACGTTTGCCGCCATTCATTTCTTCTTCAGCCACAGGAGGTGACACCTAAAACGAATAAAATACAATATATGCGCACTGATCTAATCTGTGTTGAAATGTGCAAGTAATAAACAAAGCTCACTTTCTTGCTGACCCCGGCGGTTTTCCTGGCTCCCGCCATCATTTTACAGAATGTCGCAAGATGAGGTCGCTTAGCGCTCGGGTCCTTGTTGATTTTTCGCCGCCTGGAGTAAGCTGTAGACGCAGTTGTGCTAACTTGGGTACTAGCCCAGCGCCGAGCCAGGAATAATGTCAGACAGCACACGACTGCTGGGAAGAGCAAGAGATATGGGTTACCACTTTCATTTTCCGTACAACTCATCACTCACATGTTAAAATGTTTGAAAAATATCACAATGATCAATGAAACTCGGATTTAGATCGTTTTGTGCTTTTGATTTACAAGTTCACTTCACAACACATCAACTCCAGCAAAGAGAATGTAAAACTACGAGAATACGAGAAGAGGCGGGACTTAGTAGAGCCAATGGGATCCATATTTACATGGCAATTCAATACCAACAGAACGAATATGTACGTCAAACAACAACAGTTTCACCAACCTATCAGCCTAAATTAGTGTACGTTAAACATCGATAGACTATCGATAGTAGATGGCTATCGATACTATCGATAGTTTTAAAAACTATCGATCGATTGTTAACTCGAGAACTACTATTACATCCATAGAGTCAAGGAGTCATTGAGATTATTTTCTACTAGTTGCGCCCCGCGGTTTCACCCGCGCAGATTTAAATCCCGATATTCCCACGGGATAAAAAGTAGCCTATGTGCTATTCCAGACTATAATCTATCTCTCTGCCAAGTTTCATCAGATCCGTTCAGCCGTTCCGGCGTAAAGGGTAACAAACATTCATATATACTCACAAACTTTCGCATTTATAATAAGAAGGATGTTATGGGAATTACAGTGCCTGCGTATATTATTCATTTGCAAGAAAAAAGTCAGGCAGTTATTTTATTTTGGATGTTTTTCACTTCATTGAAGTTATAAAACAAAATAGCTGCTATTTTGATGATTGATTTGTGACTTTAATTATGATGAATGCTGATTTTTGATTGTTATTTCGAATATATATCAAAATGAAACTCTCCGTTTCGTGTAACATTTGTTATTTCAATGATGTTACGCAAATCCAAAAAAAATTAAAACTATCGATAGACTATCGATACTATCGATAGTTTTTAGTAAAACTATCGATACTATCGGATTACCAAACTATCGATGTTTAACGTACACTAGCCTAAATAGTGCTGCGCGATGGCCCTCGCTTTTATATCGATATCGATAAAATACCTATGCGTGAATTACTAATTTGAAAATTCTACGTTATTCAAATAATTTAAGGGGTTGGTCTATGGTATGTAATGAAGGGGTGCTAGGTCGGATAACCTCCTCGTGGTGCACCCTGGTAACACCATGAAACACGCCTGCAGAGTACTGCGGACGTGTTTCATGGTGGCTAATAATCAGACAGGGCGGGCTTCTCCACGTGTCCCTCTGATCAGCAGAGGGCACAGTGTGATGAGGCAGGGCAAAGGGCGCCGCTACGTGGTGAATAGCGGGAGAAGACCTGGAGGCACCTTCTCCCGCATTGCACATATTCACCACTCCCGTCGGGCGGGAACGGCCGAGCACTCGCGGTCGTTCCCGGGCCCCTCCCTGCAAAGGGGGGGGGGGCGTGCGGGCCCCGCCGTAAAGGTGGGGACATTTGCGGGCCCCGCTGTAAAGGCCTCGGGCGGTCGTCGGCGGGGGACTGGATGAAAAGGCTCTGCCAGTTTCCCAGTTCCCCTCCAACAAAGACGACGCAGGAGTGCCGCTGGGTTGTTTAGTGGGTATACCGGTAGCGGAAACCGGGGAGTCCCACATATTCCTCCCATCCTCCAATGGGGGGGAATGCGTAACGCATTTTTCCCAGCGTCCAAAAAAAATGGTATGTAATGAAGAGTTACTCCGTTGCATGAAATTTTACCGTTGGTCGCAGTGCCGTCCAACTCACTCAAATATTGATTAAGGGCCCGGCGACAGCGGCTCGCAGTTTCGAGGTGCGATTGGCTATTATTTCATTTTATTTCATTTCGGGGAGGTTGTTTGAAAGAATAACTATCCAGTGACATGCATAAATACTGTTCGAATACAAATAATACAATAATATAAGGGAAATGTGCTTGAGTCAGAAATCAAAACAAAAACATCGAATTGTGATAGCTGTAATCTTTATAATTTCAAATAAATATACGATCAGAGTTTATCAACTTAAAAAATAGCTACGTGTGTTCTACTACATTCAATTCACTTGTGACATTGTTATCTCAGCGTAAAACAAACTGTGTATCCTAAAAAAACAAAATTGACAACATGTGAATGACGGCCACAATAAATGGATCTTTGAAATGGAAACTTAGCACAAACGATTATCAGAACCGTGAGTAAAGTGATATCAGTGATAAATGAATAACTTTGAAACAGTTTACAAGCAAATACTGTGCTATAAGAAGAATATTCATTATCAACATTCAGTAACGCCTGACCTACCCACTTAGATTTTTATCAACAAGTTGAAATGTCTAAAACAAAACTCGAGTGATCCATAATTTCGCCATTCAACATATAAGTCTTGTGGCGCGTCGGCACGACCGACCGACTTGCACGGCGCACGCTGGAGTTCAATTCTTGCCATACGTAGAAAACTTTTTGTGCTCAAATTTTTTATTTTTTGTTTCTTTATTTGAAACAAATTAGAACTGTTGTTATCTTGATATTTTTAAACCATGGATTTGCATAGCAACGTGACATTAAGGCGTGTACGCCGTTATAATTCAGAAAATGACCTAACAAACTTAGATAGTATGGAGGCGACCAACTCTGTAATCATTCTCGATGAAACAGTACGAAGTCTACCTGATGTATCTATGGGAAACAACTCACGTATCATAGATCTAGAGATGCAAGTAGAGCAAATAACGCAAACTCTGTCAGTAGCAAACCAAGAAGTGGACAAACTAACGCATGAAAATCTTTGTTTGAAGAAAGAAATTGAACATAGTACCTTGATAATAAAGTCACTTAAAATCATGCAAAGTCCTCTGACTGAAAGACAGCGCTGCCTATCACCTAGAATCACTCACTCACCTAGAAGTAGTCACCGCGAAAAGCAGAAACGACAACTTTTTTCAACGCAGAAACCAACACGCGAGGCAGCAGTGCAAACCGATACTTGGGCACCTAAACAACCAGTTAGAAAAAGTAGCAAAAAAATTAAACTATCTATTAAACCGAAAAATAAACATACGAACAAAAATCTTTTTAGAAAATTGAAAATACAAAATAAGAAAATAAAAAAATTACAAAAGGAACTGAGACAGATTCAGATCGACAAAAACTGGATACAACATAAAATAATAGAATGCAAAGCTAAAAATGAAATACAACGAAGAAACGACGTTACCTCAAACAAAAAGTTAAACACAAATGAAAAGAAGAGAAGAGTGAACATATTCTCAGATAGTTTTGGAAGTGGACTAGCAATGAAGCTGGTAAACCAATCAACATCGGTAGATATTATTAACCATTGCAAGCCTGGAGCTTCAAGCCTACAGATCCTCAGAAATTTTTATCAAAATACAGAAAATTTACAAGAAAATGATTTGGCAGTTATAATGATTGGGAATTATTTTGAAAGAACAATACCTTATTATGAAATTATTAAAAATATTTTGAAAAACGACTCAAGGAAATTTAATATTATTTTGGGAAGTGTCCTATATGACGGAAAAAATGACTCTATTATACATAAGATAAACACTGAACTCGCTCGTCTAGCTACAGTGACAGAAAATGTAAAATACCAGGAGTTAAACCACGTCAATAGAAAATTTATTAAAAGCTTTCTGACTGAAGAAATCTTAAGAGCAGGTAAATGTTTTAACAGTTCTTCAAGTTTACAGTTTATAAAAGCATATTCTGATATGTCTTCAAATTTTCTGAAAGCTACCAAAATAACGACAAACGATTAACCATAGTGCATGCAAATATACAGAGCATAGGTAATAAGTATTTAGAGATTGAACTACTAACTGAAAACACACATTGTGACATACTCTGTCTTTCGGAGACATGGGCGAATGAGTTAAATTTAGAAGTAATGACTATTGAAGGTTTTACACTAGCATCATTCTATAATCGAAAAATGTTTGAACACGGAGGTGCAGCAATTTTCATTAAAAATGGAACAGAATTTAAGACTAGAAATGATATTACTAAACTCAGTTTTGAGATGAATTGTGAAGTAGCTGCGATAGAAGTTAAAGTTTGTAAATTAATAATAGTATGCATGTATAGACCTGATTATGATTATTTAATATTTGAAGATATTTTGACAAAAATCTTAGAAAAAGCAAGCAGGGAGGAAAAGAGACTTGTGATAGCAGGAGATTTTAATTTAAACGTAATGACAAATAACAAACACAATAAAAAAGAGGTTCATAAATTTCTTAAGTTGCTATACGAGTTTAAATATAAGGTTATATTAAATGAACCTACGCGGTCGAAAAAAAATTCCGCTACATGTATTGATAATTTTATTCTTAACGATGATGCAAATTTTAAAAACCATATTGGTAAAGTTTTAGACATCAAACTATCTGATCATAATGTAATTCTGCTTAATTATAAATTGAATTGTACTAAGATAAAAATACTTAACGAAAAAATTACAACAAGAATTATGTCCCAAAACAACATGAATTATTTTCACTATTTATTCTGTAGAGATTTTGATCAGATTAATCATGCTGTAGACACTAATGCAAACGCAAATCAGAAAATGAATATCTTAATGGATCACATTAAATATTGCTACTACACTGCTTTTCCCTTGAAAACCAAAAAAATTCAAAACAATAAGAAAAAATATTTATCAACTAAGGGTATAATTATATCAAGAAATAATATTCAAAAACTAGAAGTATTACAAAACCATTATCCTTGCGTTTCTACAAAAACTAGGCTTAAAATGTATAAGAAAACTTTTAAAAAAGTTCTAGCAACCAGAAAAAAACTAAGTAATGCATCAAGGATACAGAAATCTGTAAATAAAATAAAAATGACATGGCAAATCGTTAAGGAACAGCAAAATAAAAAACAAGAAACACATAACAAAATAAATAAAATATGGGATAAAAATGGACATTTAATAACTGATTGTAAAAAAATATCTAATAGTTTCAATAACTTCTTTAATAATATAGCTAATAATTTAACAAAAAACTTTGATAATCGAGTCAATAGCTGTGATAAGTATTTGGGAGAATCAACTGTAAATACGATACGGTTTGCTGAAATGACAAATACTGAACTAATACAAATAATCTATAACATTAAAAGTAAGCCATCCAACGACATTTATGACATGAACACCAAAACTATGAAGGAATTAATTTTATATAATAAATTTTTGTTTGACATTATTTTAAAAATTTTTAATGAATGTATTAAGCAGGGTATTTTCCCAGATACTTTAAAAATAGGTAAAATAGTACCTTTATACAAGAAAGGAGAAGTTGATGATATTGGAAATTATAGACCGGTGTGCATTTTACCTGTCTTATCAAAAATGTTAGAGAGCGCTATCAAATCGAGAATGGTTACATATTTTGAATCTTGTAACCTATTTACAGAATGTCAATTTGGTTTTCGAAAGAAGAGGTCAACTGAAATGGCTATTAGGAAGACAGTGTACTTCATATTAGAGGCCATGGATTCATCTCAAAAAGTCTCTAGTGTTTTCTGCGACTTGTCTAAAGCATTCGACTGTTTACGACATGACATCCTAATGCATAAACTTAAATTTTATGGGTTTGAGGGGGTAGAACTTGGTATATTACAATCCTATCTAAGCGACAGAATTCAAATTGTAAAGATAAATAACATTAAATCAAACGCGGAATATAGTAAAATAGGCGTGCCACAAGGTTCCATATTAGGGCCACTGCTATTCTTGATCTATGTCAATGACCTGGGTAATTGCTTACCAGATTGGGCATTAATTACTTTATTCGCGGATGACACTCACGTAGGAATAAAAAATAAAAATTTAAAAATTGTTGAGGAACAAAAAAACATAGTTTTACAAAAATTAAAAGCATGGTTTGAAACAAATGGAATTATTCTAAATGCGGACAAAAGTTCTGTCTTAAACTACTCTTGTAAAAGAAAAAATAAAAATGACACCATTGAAGAAGTAAAATTTTTAGGATGCACTTTAGACTCGACTTTATGTTATGATAATCATATAGAAAAAGTATGCAAACGATTAGCCAGTGCAAATTATGCACTGTTTAAACTGAAACCAACAGTTGATAGGAGTACTCTTATATCGGTCTACTATGCTTACTGCCATTCAATTTTGAATTATGCTATAACAGTATGGGGAAATGCTACCAATATTGAAAAAGTTCTTATTTGTCAAAAGAGATCAATCAGGATAATATATGGTCTACATAGATTAAATTCAGTCAGAGCGTATTTTAAAAAATCTAAGATCTTAACGGTTATATCCCTGTTCATAATGAACTCTCTAATAGAAGTACATTTACAAAAACATAATTTACCCATGAAAATGAATATACACCAATTTAATACTCGGAATAAAAAACAATTGCATGTCCCAAGAACCAGACTTGTCAAAACATACAAACAAGGTTTCTGTCAAAAACTTGATATGTACAATAAATTACCTTTAGAAATGACAAAACTTTCAATAATTGGATTTAAAAACAAACTCAGAACCTTTTTAGAAGGCCACCCATTTTACCATTTAAATGAATACCTGAGCTGTTCATTCTCTGATTTGCAAACGTAGTATGTGTAAGTGTATTAGAATAAGACATTGTAAAAATTGACATGCCAATGTTATAGCACTGTAACGCAATGGTTAAATAAATAAATATCAAATATCAAATATCAAATATCAAATAATCATTTTGGTATTAGATAAACGTAAGGCCAAACATACTAATACCAAAATGATTTCTGATTCGGGCATGTTTCCCTTATATTATTGTGTTATTTGTGTTTATGCGAACAGTATTTATGCGTGTCACTGGATAGTTATTCTTTCAAACAACCTCCCCGAAATAAAATAATAGTCAATCGCACCTCGAAACTGCGAGCCGCTGTCGCCGGGCCCTTAACAGTAGTTCGAGAGGAACGACACCATACCGACACTTACAATAGTTACAAATGTTACAATGCCGAAAAGTAAATAAAGCAAAAATTTAAAAATTAACCCTGATGGGTTCTCCGTAATTATTTTTGCTGTGTTTTGGTATATACATTGAGGATCTAAAAAAACGAAGAAAAGCATGTATGTACCTACCTATGCATAGAAACTATTAAAATAATTTTTTTAAGAGAAAAATGGCAAACATTATGCACCATTTACTATTTATGGGCTTCTAATGTTGAAACTTTATGTAATTAAAACTTTTCCTTTTTTTTAAGCAGTGACGCCCCACCATTGGTCATTTTCCAAAAACATGGCATTTTCACCTCATGTACACAGCCGCCTAAAAATTTTCATTGGCAACACTGCAGCAGACAGAGTATTTTAATGTAGGATGCGCAGAGAGCAGCGCGTTGCCAGATGCACCGCTTTTCCGCTTTTTCCCCGCCGTTTTGACAAAGAATCCGTCTTCCGCTTTAAGCCTACACGGTTCCGCTTTTTTTGAATCTACAAGAACGACCCCTTTTTGGGTAAGTACAATAGGTACACCGATCACGTAGAGAAAAAGGCGCGTTCATTTTTATCTGTTATCGTGCCATCTCCTTTGCTAGCATTGTATGATAGTCTGCTGTCAGATTCTTTCTGAACAATTCGAGCCGCAAGCAAGCGAGAGGGCCTTGAAAACATAGAAAAGAAAAGAAAGAAAACATATTTATTTCGTCCCACAAACACAGGTAGGTACTTACTTAGATAAGATAAGTGACAAACCTAAAAAACCTTAATTTTTTAAAGTCAGTTTAAAATTGATGTAAAAGAAACGAAATTTCGCTTTTTGTGTTGAAATTCCGCGTTTTTGAAGCACAGCTACCACTTTTTCAATTGGCTCATCTGGAAACACTGGCGGAGAGAGTTAGTTAATAAACATTCCTTGAGGATGCGGGTTTTGCTTTTGCATATTGAAGATTTCTTGATTTTCTTGGAAAACTGAATTAAAATATGAAATTCTGGTAAAATATGAATTTCACTGCAGCTGATACCGATAGAACAGCTTCAATTTTGTGATTTCACTTTGCGAAAATAGACCATTTGGCAGCCAAAAAGAACTTAATTTTAGGAATTCCAATCTTGGTCTAGGTACCTACCCACTCTCAAAGCTGAAGAAAGAAAGGGCAGAGATAATAATGTCTTTTATTATATTATGTTCATTTGTATTGGCCTTTTATGTTGTGATATGGTTTTTCGATTCATTTTTCAAGGTGACTACTGTACCGTTTTACTTACTATATGAATTTAAAAACAGAATTCACAATAGGTAATACAATTTAAATCTTTTCAGAGCTGCGTACATTATCCTTACTATGCATTCTTGGAAGGAACTGGTCTGAAGATAGGAATCTTCAACTTTTCATGGACCACTAGTGCATTGAATAGACTTATATTCAGATGGAGTAAAAACTTGACTCCTCTACTTAGAAAATGGTATACTTGCGGTTACCTGATCACAATCTGGCTGTTCCTTCCATTCTCTCTATGGACTCTTCTTACTATCATATTTGAGCATTTCTATGAGAGCATTCAGATAAACAGTATGCCTGAAGTAAAAGCTATGTTGCCTGGAGTAAACATCCCCACGTCTGACTTTTGGGTGTACTTTTTATCAATCTGCATCAGTACTGTGACACATGAGCTGGGACATGCTTTAGCAGCTGTCCAGGAGGATGTGCAACTACTCTCCGTTGGATTCTATGTGTTCACTATAATTCCAGTAGCATTTGTCAACTTGAATTCTGATCAACTGAACAATCTCCCGGTAACCAAGAGGCTGAAGATTTATTGTGCTGGTGTGTGGCACAACCTGGCAACTGCTTTTATAGCATTGTTGTTGTTTTTCGCATCACCAATACTCTTCAATATTGGGTATGAAACAGGTGTTGGTGTCAGAGTGACAGAGTTCACTCATGATTCTCCTCTAAAAGATGCTAGAGGATTGGATAAGGGAGATATAGTCACATATGTAAATGGCTGTAACATAAAAAACACATATGACTGGATATATTGCCTCCAAATGGCACATGAGCGATTCGGAATTTGTACCAGTGCAGAATTTGTTGCTCAAAATGATGAAATAATGATGGAAACAGTCAAAGACAATGATGTGGTAGAATGCTGCAGCAAAGATGACATTTACAGCTTTTGTTTTGAATATATGGAGCCCAAAGTTGTGGGTGAGTCGGTGCTGCCGGGGCAGTACTCTTGCCTCAGACCTAGAGATATGGTCAAAGATCAGTTTACCAAATGTTCTGAAGCTTCAGGCTATATTTGTGCTAAGAACATGCATTGTTTGAAGCCTTCACTGAACAACCACACATACCTTATGGTTATAGAAAGAAAAGATGATAGCCCTGTGCTGTATTTAGGGATGCCATATGACTTGCACAAAACAGTCTTTGTTGACCAATATTTCCCAAGAATTGCTCTATTTTCATTATTCTCCCCATCCCAGTTTGAAAGACTACTTCGCTATGTCTTTATATTCTCAATGGGTATTGGTTTCCTGAATATAGTGCCATGTTATGGTATGGATGGACACCATATTGCTAGGAATCTTATTACACTACTTGCAAAGTATTTGAATAAGAATGGTGACTTCATAACCTTCTTCACGGTGTTAACTATATTTGTAGGCACAGGTGTAACAGGGCCCATATTAATATACTTATTTTATAAGGCTGTGTACATAGATAATAGTTAGAATCTAGGTTATAAAATAGTTTTACAAAACTGATAATAAGTAAGACAAACTTGGAAGTCTTATATTTATTTCACATTATTTAGATCAGCTATCCAAAGGTATTTAAATAAAATGATGTAGCATATTGAACTCTATATTGTATAAGTAATATTCATACATAAACTACAAATTATTCACAATGATAACTTTAATGCAACTGCTTTTACTTCTTATCTTTAAATTATTACTACTACTACATTACTACATAGGTAATTAGGTTAAATGGGCATTTATAAATTCATAAAAAATCATTACAATAACACTGACCTGTTTATCTTTCTACCCTTCATTGACAAGCAAAAATACCAATCCTGGAGCTGTGTTGTAGTAGTATTTAGAAAATAATAATGTCTTCACAAGAGGTAAGTACTAGGTTCTTACTTCTAATTTTGCATTATGTTTGGCATAGTCTGACATCAATTTAATTTATTTTTTATGTGAACATTAGGTACCTATTAATTACCAAAGAAGGAATATCTAGCACACATCATATTGTGCTATATAATTTCTAGGTTCATCAACTTTTGCTCAAAGCAAGTGAATGCCATAGGTCTTTCAATGATTTATTCCCATAGTGCAGCAATGCTTTGATGGTGGTTTCGTCCGTGTGATGCATGTTGTTCCTGAAGTCAGTACGAGCCCAATCCCTCAGCTCCATTCTTGTGGTTTTATCAGGCACATGTTTGGTGGTTCGAAATATTTGCCGGTATAGTTTTAATACTTCTTGTCTTAGCATGAACTGAAAATAGAGAAATTAGGTACCTCTCGTCAGAGTATTATATTTCTTGAGTACGAACTTATTACGAAAAGACATTCCTGTCCTGCGTATATTTTTATCTCCCTTCTCGTCATAGGTTTGTACATAGTACTCATACCTGTTTTAAGCTCAATGCTGATTTGGGTAACTTCGTCATACGATTCATTTGAGCATTTTTCATTTGCGTAGACCCAAGAGTACGATAAACGATAAAACGCTTCGATAAGACTTCTTCTTCTTCTTAATTGAATGGCCTTTGCAGTGTAGCCCGCAATTTCGCCAATGTCGATAAGACTTCAAGACAAACAAAATAAATAAAAATAACCTTTTTGTTTGACACTGACAGACAGATTGACAGTATTGCCAGATGGCCAAGTGAATTTTCCCAAACTACTTACGTACTATGGGAAATCTCCCCTGGATAAACGGGCAGTGTGGCCCAGCTACAAAAAAAACTGGATATCAAGGAATTTTAATATGTAAATAGATTGATGTAGACGTAGATTAGTTACATATTTAGAGCTAGAATCTACACCTACTAACTACACTACACCTACCTACCTACTATCTATAAAGGTACCTACGTAAAGTAGAATAAAATTTGTTTTATTCGATTGATCCGATGATGGTACCTAGCACCTACCTATTTTATTGACCGAGCGAGCGAAGCGAGCGAAGCGTCTCAGTTTCCACATTGGCCAAAAATGCGTTTGTCCGGATGTCTGTCTGTCTGTTCTCCTCTACAGGTCGCATTTTTCAACCGATCTGGACGAAACTTGGTACACAGGTTATATGACTTATTAGATTTTTTTATCGTCGGGGATTTTTGATTGGAGGTACTTCCCCCAAAAAAAGGGCAAAAAGGGGGCTATTTGATATACTGGATATCTCCACCAAATGAGATCCGATTTCGATTATTCTTTTTTTATTTGAAAGGTAGTAACTATAAGTTGGTCTCATAAAAGTTTGGCGAAGATCTGATAAGGATCTTCAGCATGATGAATAGGATAGCTCATCAAACAATTGATGGTTTTCAATCAAATTTTAGAGAAACACAAAGGACCTCATTCTACACAAGATGATGTAAAAAAAATCAAAAAAATCACAAAACGGAAAATGCACTTGCATATTACATTCCTCAAATAGCTCACTTTTAGTATGCTCGCGAGGTCTACAGCTCCCAGAGCCACTAGTGTAGGTATTTTATTTTCCAAGCTAATGCTTTCATTTCATATTTATCTTCCTACCTAGGTATTGTGTGGCAGCATACAAGCACTCCTTCTATGATAATAAAGATACTGAATAAAATAATGAATGTTATAGCCTATCCAGATGATAGGGCGTGAAACGCGAGGTTCTGGACGGGATGTAGGTATGCAGCTCTAGTATCGGCTACGCGCGTAGGCTCGGAAACGCGTGAGAGCTTCCGGATGGAATGTATGTAGGTAGGTATCTCGGCTAACGCGCGTACACTACGCGTGAATGGACTCGCGCGTGAAACGCGCTTATCTTACCTACTAATTTCAACAATGCCCAATCAAGGGTGACCACAATTTATGAATTATCAAAATCGGTCTACGGCCTATCTATGTAGGTACTTACTCTGTAAAAAGTTATGCGCGGACATCGTTAAAATAATTGTCTACGCGTCAAGTAGACTTGAGAACCTTCTCCGTTTTTTCTCGGTACCTAGGCATGATTAGGATACCTAAGTATGTACCTAGGATTAGTTATCAGCAATAGGTACATAATTTTTTTCTTTAAACTCCTGCTTTTTACCTAGGTAGGTACCTCTGCTTTAATTTTACCAAATTTTAACTTAAAACATACATAAATGTATGTACCTACCTAGGCACATATAAAAGAATACCATAATAATACAGACACCTCATCCCATACATTGAAACGGTCCCGTCCTAAGTCGGGCTATTTTGTTTTGCCCGAAAATCTAAGCAAAATAGCCCGCACAGCCACTAGATGTCGCTAAGTTACGTTGCGAGCAAGCGGCCCTAGGTACTTCATATTCATAGCCCTTCTCAAAATGTTGTTTTATAATTTTGAAAAACTGCCTTAATCTTTTTTCTCTTTATATTATCGTTCTATAATAAAAAAAAACAAACAAAACAAGACATTATTTGTAAAACTTTATTCATAAAACTTACTAGTCCATTCAGTAAGCTCCGCCCTAGTACGGAAAATGAGCTTTTTCACGGCGAACGGCTATGAAAAGACCAACCAATCATAGCCGCGTGATGCTGGCCGTAACCGTACGATCCGGCAACCTACGATAGCGAATCGCTATCACGATATTAGCGAAAGCCCGAATCAGCCCGATGTAGGACCAGTCAGTCGCGTTACCATCGCCGCGCGGAACGGTCGTATCATTGGGATACGTATTTACACGAGATTGAAATGTTTACGCGAATGCTGAAATTTTAAAACTACAAGTTTCAAATTTTCTGTATAATTTACAAAATCACTTATTGAATTGAGGCCGTTTTAAGATGGATCGTGGGACACCTCCTAAACCGTCATCTCCACCGAGGGTTCAAGTCAAAAAAGAAAACGAAGAGGAGATCAAGGTAAAATTCAAAAGTATTTTTAATTCTTTTATGGCATTGACGATTAATTTCCTTTCAAAGACCATCGTGATGTTATGGTTCCGTGTTATTGGCAAGCGGCCTGTTTCAGCCCATCTTGTAATAGGAGCAGACGGAATCGTATTTTTAAATTTGATATTGTTCACGTTGGGAAGGGGAACCTAAACAAAGGTTCGCTCCTCAGATCTTGGGGTTACGCTGAATAAATTATTTGGCGTCCGATTTCACAGTATTAATTACATTTGCGATAGGTACACAATAAAACGCGTGTAATATCACGTTTTCGAGGCCTTTTCCAGCCATTAAAGTGTGTAACACGATATCCGAAGCGCGCTCGGATCGCTGTAACCAGAGTCGCTGGATGTTTTGATAATAGATATAGGCGCTGCCGTTGTGTTGGAGTGTGCGGACTTGTTGCCGATTGAATGTGTGCGTGCGGGTAATTTTAGACGTTCCTTTGCTCAAAACGTAACTCGAAACCGTCCCAGGCCACAACCCGACGACGACGACGCGACGCTTCAATTTATTGTTTTCATCTGTTTGAAAGTAGGTAATTGTAAATTTATGATAGGTACCTAATTATAGGCCGTAGATAATGTACGGCGATTTGTGATCGTCTCGCCTACACCCCTACACTCACCAGTCCTGTCGATTCGCGCTCTTTTATTTGGCGCCTCAGAAATAGTGAGACATGTCAATAACCTCATTGGCGGTGTCCACGCGTTGATGACGGCACGGGACACACGCGTCGATTACTTAAATTTGAGGTCGATCAAATTTATTACACCACATTTTACCCGTCCTAAATATTTTGATAATATTATCGTTTTATTTGTGTTTTAATGTTACGAATAAGCACCTAATATTGATCTCTCGAATTTCAAATTGTATTGAATACTTTAGCCACGAATACCTATTCTAGGTACCTAGGTTGGT
Source organism: Plemyria rubiginata (assembly GCA_963576535.1). NCBI lineage: Eukaryota > Metazoa > Arthropoda > Insecta > Lepidoptera > Geometridae > Plemyria > Plemyria rubiginata. The sequence goes on along the minus strand of OY754916.1, from coordinate 1,736,487 downwards.
GAAACCCGGCACAATTCAAATCATTTATTAGGTACCTTTTTTAATTTAGGCTTTTATTCCTAATGGTCTTTGAACGCACCAATATCTTATCAGACCGATATGTCTATTGCTGTCTCTTTTCGCTGGCATGAAAGCGACAGTGATAAGAATACCCTACTAAGTAGGTATATTGTTTTCTTTTAAGTAAATATGTTTTTTTTTCTATTGAGCCGCTGTAAAATGGCATGGATTGTGAATAAAAGAGTTAATTAATAACCTTGTGTCCGCTTCTTCCCTGCTACTAGCTCATACAGAATTTGAGTAAATAAGGTATCCCATGTACATACAAGCTCACATTAAAATATTCATGTGAAATGCACATCAACAGTGCAATTTTGCACAAATGAACCCTTTGTGAATCTTGGGGAACTCAAGCCTTGTTTTCGATCTATATGTAAATCGCTAATGCATAAAATATTGCATTGGTGGATTAGGTTTTTCGTTTCAGTCATGTCAGGACGTTCAGGGAATTGACAGAATAATTCACGTTAAAGTGAAGCTAGACACGCGATTACCGATGGTTAATGCATCAGCAGATGTTTACGAGTACTGAAATGGGTATGATCCTTTCGTCACTTTGTCTGGTCGAGCCACCTCCGACGTCAAGATAACGCTGTACGACTACAAACTCTTATGTAGGTACTAAGTTACATATAAGTACCTACCTATTTAGTAATACTTATACATATAATCATGGTTTACAGGCAAAATATTGTTTGTTTGGACATCCTTCTAAAAATATGTTTAAAGCCAAAATATGTTTTCCTGCCTACAATTTTTCAACTATCTTATTATACCTAATTATATCTATTAGGTACATCAGCAAATATTTTAGTTACCATAGCTACTTATTAAATCCTTACTCCATCCTACTTATTAAATCATTTAAAACTGTTTCCGAAACAATATTATCAAAGGAACATGTTCATAACATCAAAGATAATACTAATAAATAAATATTGGTGGACTTTCCACACAGCACTATCTAGCCCCAAACTAAGCTTATGCTTGTAATATGGGAACCAGATAGCTGATATACTACTTATAATACTTTTTTTTTTGTAAATACATACTTATAATATTATATATCACCCAGACAGAGAACAAACATTTATGTTCATCACACAAATGTTCACGGTGGGAATCAAACCCACGACCTATGGCGCAGAAGGCAGAGCTACTACCAACTGAGCTACGTAGGCTGTCAAATACTGTCTAGTTTTTACTACACTGATTTTGTATAACATTGTATAAACAAAAGTAACATCTTATTTTTTTAGGTATTTACCTTCTTTCTATATTGAGCAATGCTTCGGTTGCGAATCAAGAAAATCGGATCATGCCCTAGAAAGTTTTCTGAATAACTCATACGAAACTGCCGCGCGTTGCACTTAAACAAAATGCGTTCGTGCAGTATTAGGACAAGGCCGTAGCATCATTTGCTTTGTCATACGCTTTTCTTCCGATATCAGCTTAGCTTACGCCTTATATCTTAGGCCATTAAGGTTATTTTTGCAATCGCAGAATACGTTCAACATTTCTCTTTTTAATGTGATCATCCTTCGACACTGTACCTACTTATGCCTTATAACTCAGTTAATAAGGTTCATTTTTTTTCATGCACTGGAGATTTTCCCAAGTAATGTTTATAATGTCTTATGGCATTGATTCAGTTATAGGTCAGTGTAAGCATGGTCAAGGAATACTGTTTAATCGTAAATTTTATTGGCAATAAGCCGCCGATTTGGATGAGATCAATAAGCTTTGTTTTGGATTTTTATTGAATTGAGATCGAAAACTATTTTAGAAACCTATGTGAGTACTTTGTTTTGTTAGTAGGGGCGGGTTTTACCATTACCTATAGGTGCAGAGTTTTATTAATTAACGCAGATCTTAGTATTTTCGTCATTTTTTTCGACAAGGATATAATCAATAACGAGAAATTATATAGTACAGTACCTACCTACATGGTTTGTTATAGTTTGATCGAGTACATCCAACAAGTTTTAAACAAGCTGCAATATTACTAGACCCGTGCCGTAGTACGGTGACAACCATTACGCATGGTCACCCTAAGCAATCTGTTTTTCATAAATATAGCATAACTATTTGCGCCCCGCGGTTTCACCCGCGCAGATTTGAATCCCGGTGTTCCCACGGCAAAAAAGTAACATATGTGCTATTCCAGACTATAATCTATCTCTATGCCAAGTTTCATCCAGATAAGTGCAGCCGTTCTGGCGTGAAAGAGTAACAAACATCCATGCATCCATCCCTCCATCCATACTTACAAACTTTCGCATTTACAAAAAAATAGTAGGTAGGTAGTAGGAAGTAGGATAAAATGAATGCGTGTTTTTTTTGGACGATCTTAAATTTAATGTTTCCAGCTCGACTCTAAAAGAGCTATCAATATAGTACACCAGACAATAACATGGTAGAAAGCAACTGAATGGTTAAAACAATAACAAAGTAAGAAAGTATTTTCCCACCTAATTACTCAACACAGCGCGCGTTCAAACATGGAAAGTTAACATTACACTGTGACACGCGATGGGATGTCACGCGATAGCCGTAACTGAAACCACGGTGCGAGCCTGCATTGTATGTACCATCTTCCATAGACCCACGGACTGGACAGATGAGGCACTCTTTTTTTATGTATATTTTAGGAGCACTTACTAGAGCTTTTTGTGAAGGGCTCGCTTGCAGGAAGTACTACCATAGGTAGGTGGAACCTATTTCTGCTGCCTAGCGGCGTTGGTTGCTGTGTTTTGGTTTGAAAAGCAGCATTTTACAGTTACATGAGGTTTCACATCCGTATTTTTTTTTCGGAAAATATATACTTGATATTACGTAGTATACAAATTCCTTGCTTGATATAATATGTGTGTTTAATAAGTGTTCTTTACTAGGTAGCCCGTACCGTAATGTTAGGTACAATTACCATACTCCATAGGCCAAGTGGCCCGTACATTTGTATGCGTGCACGTGTACCTACTAGTAGGTTGGTACCTAGTAAAAAAATTGCAGTTTCATCGAAAATTTTGCTTACTTAAATCATAATTTTTTGTAATGAATTTAGCTTTATAAAATCGTAGGAAGCTCTACCAATACCTAACTACCTATATTTTATTTATTATTTAGAACGGTGTATTAAATATAATTTGGCAGCTAAAATACATTTTTAAAAACAAGAAGATATCCAATATAACTAAAGCAAATGTTTTTAACACATGCCTACTACCAGTTCTAACATATGGAGCACAGACCTGGGCACTAACTAAAGCAGAAGCTAAAAAATTAAAAGTCACACAAAGGAAAATTGAGCGTAGTATCCTTCACCTGAGGCTAATTGATAAAATACCAAATATCGAAATAAGAAACAAAACAAAAACAAGAGACGCATTAAGACACGCCAAAAAGTTAAAATGGAATTGGGCTGGCCACACCATGAGAAACAGAGATGACAGGTGGACGAAAGAGAGCACAGAGTGGTGTCCTCGCTACTGCAGCAGAGCGCGCGGCCGCCCCAAGGCACGCTGGCGCACCGAGCTGGAGCACTTCCAAGGACTGGGCGTACTGTGGACCAGGCTCACCAGTGATAAACAAACATGGACTAGAAAGGGGGAGGCCTTTGCCCAACAATGGGATGACCTATAACTAAACCAATTTAAATAGAAATAATAGCTATATCAAATAAAACAAATAAAAAAAAAAACAATAATGATTAATGTTAAATTGAATGTAACTTGCAAATTATGGAATTTATGTAAAAAACTTAGTTAAGTTATGGGAGGCTTAAATAAATAAATAAATAATTAAATATAATTTATATAGCAGGCAGTGGCTCTGCTTGTATCTCCATTCGTATTATGATCATCCTGTCATCCCGTACTCTTTGTCAAAGGGGGGTGAATAAACACTACCTCGACACAGGCGGGAGGCGTGCGTGAGCGTATCAAGTGTACGTCCTGCAGACATTCTAACCTCACCTTTATTCCCAGGCCATAAGCTTCACGGATAACTTTGCTAGTAGGAAATCTAGATCAGAGCTTATGTTACCGAAACGGAGATCTTAATATTTTATTTATACCTAGTTGCACTGTTCTGTTCTGTAGTTTATTTCACAGAATAAGACTAAAATACTTACAGGGGGGCTATCATGAGTTTAGTGCCGACCGCAATCGATCGTAGATCGCAACGATCTACACCGAATTTCAAGGAAATTAAACAACGGCATCTAACGTATTCTTTGAGAAGCTTAAGAGAAGCTTCTCAAAGAATGCGAATAATATATAATATTTATAATAATAATAATGATAAGAATCATAAGAATTTATTAGCAGTATAAGAATAATATATAATATGAATTTCCTTGAAATGCGGTGTCTATCGGTGTGATCTACGATCGATCGCGGTCGGCACCGGAACTCGTGATAGGCCCTCTGGTGTTGGTATCATTTTAGGAATAGATACCTAAATTACCATAGTATTATTACTTACATGAGTTGAAGAAAAGCAAAGAAGTATAACGGCGATCACAAAAAAAAAATTATTAATAAGGTAGGTATAATAATAAAAAAGTAGTGTGTTATGAAATACATATAATAACAATTGTAGAGCTAAATGATGTTACATATTCACCTTGTCACGAGAATGAGGCGAGAAATCAAAGATTTATTCAGTGATCATGTGTACATTTGTCGCGGTTTTTTTTACCTTACAATTTTAACATAAATGCCATGTCTATTACAGCTCATTGATCTTAAAATAAATGAAACCGATATCCAGCAATCAGATGCGTTATTATTGCGTGTAAAACAAGCTACAATAAATAATTGCAAAATAAACAACACTTGTAAATGTTCATAATGTGTTTACCAAATATCGTGTGACACAGAACGTTGGTATCACGTTACCTTTCGTTTCACATGACTTTTTGAAATGTATTATTATTTTATAGGTTTTTAATACTTGGGCTTATGAATACTTTTGGATAGCAGTTATTATGAATTTCGACACCAAACCTTGTATTAACGAGCCCCAAAGTATCGAATTCCTTTAAAATTGTCCTTTAGAAAATATTACAGTAGGTTCTTAGGTACTTATTAAGCTTTCCTGTTTTACTCAAATTGTCTATTTTGGTGAAAAAATATGTAATAATATTATGAGTTTGGTGCTGAATTTCTTCAGATGAGATCTGGGGCATTATTATCAAAACATTTTCTTATCATATTTATCAATGTGTGAATCATCCATAGCATGCTGTTGAGCATAATTTACACAGTGCCAACTGCCAGTATTGGTAGGTAATTGACAGCCTCCATGTTTAAAGCCAATGAAGAAAACAACATCTTCAAAGTTATTGATTCTGTCCAACTTGCCATCAATATTTCTAGCTAGTCAATAATATCGACGATAAACTCAGTCAGCTCACAAGTCTGCGCACACACTTGCATCACCTCCCAAGTCGTGTTAATTTCAGCCAATATGATTATTTCGACCAATACTAAACAAACGTGAGTAATGCAACACCGTCATCTACATTCGGACGAGTCACAGAATCTTTACTAGTTCTCCGGGTTAGCTTTTAGTCCCGTATCGGTTTGCAGTTCTCTTGTTACCTACCTACTGAAGGCTAAAGACGAGCTAGCTTTCATTTCAAATAAATAAATAAATTTCAAAAATATTTGAGTGTAGTTAGTGGTTTCAATGAACGGATATAAAGTTAGACAGTATTTCAACCACTGATACTAAAAAATCAATAAAACCCAGGTGCTTCACAAAAAACTTTAACACTAATTAGGTAGGCATACATTTCTCAGGCAGAAGGTAGTTACCTAACTACACTGTTCATAAAATTTTGGAAAATAATTTATTTCAGCGTGCGTAATAGAATATTATCGTATAATAATTTTGAAGGTATAGTTAAAATATTTTTAATTATAATAATTTGAGAACATCGGAGGTTTCAATCGGGCTTTAATTATTTAGTGCTACAGACACCCGACCCTGCTGGGTATCGCATCGTCGTTAATTTTAGTGAAAACGGAGACGCGGTGTGCCTCTCAGTTTTAATGAAAAAATGCTGTCTATGTTCTTTATAATTTATTTACATAAATCTGAGATTTTGATCATGAGATTTGGTGTCAATAGTTTTCTTTGGTTTTATGAATATAATATATAGGCATAAATGTACATCAAAATACTTTTAACATTTAGTTTAGAAGACACTACGATTATGTATATCGTCAAACCTTGTGTTGTAAGTACCTACCTACTTAACTACTAATGTAAACTCACTGCGGAAATTACTCGCTACCTACTCTTCTTTCCTAGTAAGTTAGACCACCCTCACATCAGTGATGAAGAAAGAACACTGTTTTCAACTAATGGTAGTACCTATTAAGCAGGTAACACAATGGGTATTTTTATTATATTATGCCTTTTAACTAGTTTTTACTCAAAGCAAGACTCTACCAATCTTTTAGATCGAAGTTAAAATAATATAAAGGTTCTAGCTTCGTACTGTTCTTTGCGTTACTACTACGAATTCTAAACATAGTAAATTTAACATTTTATAAATAATAACATAAAACAGAAAATGACTAGGTACGTTGAAATTTTGACGTGAGCGGGTTTCGTTCGTTTCGTCATAACAATAAAACTACACGCTACCGAGGGCTGGTTGAACATGATACCGTATAATTAATGCTCGTCTCAACTAACCGGCCGTCATTTGACTCCGTTTTGCGATGGTTTTGCGTCACGGCCGTCCTGTCAGACTGATGTTAATTTTCGTGTAACGCGAGCCGTCTGGCGTATCTATACTTTGCATATTCTATGATGTGAGGGGTGGAAAGAATTCAATTTTGGAACGCAGTTTTTTTTATAAAATAGTAAAAGTAAACGTAATTTCGATATTCCAAAACTAAACACCATAAACATGTTGTACTGTAGTGTAATTGAGGGATTAGAGTAGGAAGGTCGCAAATGGTGGTAGATGGCAAGTTCTTCTTTTGAGTCCTTTTTTTGTAGTAGATGAAAAAATAAAAATTCATTAAAAAGTAAAAAAATACTAAGGTCTCTCAACTGCCTGCGTTCCCTCTCCCTCCCCTAACTACAAACTGTCATAGATTCTGTGGCTGGACCCCATGTTGTCACAACGTAACCCGAGAAAGCCACGGCAGCCACAGAAGAAACAACATCGCATTCATATCGCGTAATAAGACACCAGCTTGACTTGTCGAGCCTTTGCCGATTTGGGTGAGTTAAAAGTAGTTGTATAAATAAAAAGTAACCACTTAGGTACCTACACGAAGTGTCGAAGTCTGAGTTTTGTATTTCGTTTTCCGTATCACAAAAAGAAAAAAAAATGCAAAATTAAAAACAATAGACTGGAGCAATATTCGAATTCCTTGGACTGGAGGTAGGAGGTACTAACTACCTACCTACAACATGGAGCACCACGCGTACCTACCTACATACTTTTTTTTCACTGTCATAAAGCCATTTTTGTTTAATAATTTCAGAAATAGGTATCATAACATGATGCATATAGTACATTAGAGTTTCATCGTTATAATAGGTATCTACCTACCTAACAGATTCTTTAACTATTTGGTTGTTCATTTAACGAGGCTTATCATAGAAACTCGTGTTTTTTATGACAACAGAGCAGATGAAAAATAACTTGCTGTGATAGTAATGGTGGCATGAACCAACAATGTCAAAAGGTAATGCATTGTTCCTGCTAACTTGACGTTCTTGTTATTCTTGTGGACTCCTGTTTTCGCAATCAGACTAAAAAATGGTGCATAGTGCGTCAGGATGTCCAGTCCAGGCTATATCTGTAGCCAGCCCAATTCCTCCCAAAAGCGCAGAGGCTTCCTGGGGGCTTCGCAGGCTTGGAGAAGTGACCTGGGGTTGCCCAGGATTTCTTGTCGTTGAGTTGCTACATCCTCGCATTCCAGGACTACCTACTACGTATGCGGTGTTATTGTTTTATGAATTCTTTTGCGTATGTTAATATTCTAGGATTTATAAACCCTATTATGAACATACCATAAAGAATACCGTTCGGCGGCTGCATATCCCTTTCTTCCACCTAAATTAGATCTGCCTATCCCTTTGATCCACCTAAATTAGCTGCACGTAGGTATAGGTATGTGAAATTCTGACTTTACTCAACATGCACAGAAAATGAATGATTTTTCATATCAACCAGGGTGGCTTACTATATTTACCTTGCTACTTGCTGGAAAGGTACTTTTAGAAATTTAGTTTATAATCTAGGTACAAAATAAACCGTACACGTAGAAGCGCTCTCATTACCAAAACGAAGCGTTAATTTTCAAAGGCGTGTCAGGTAAACCGTAGAGCAGTGTTGCCAGCTAAAACAAGTCTTCCTTGAAAGTGCGGTGTTTCATGACCAAAACAGTCTGCATCTCCAGTTGCTAGAAGAGTAATGCATAGAAACCCGACACTCTCTTTGTTTCGTACCAGACGGTGCAGCGGTGTAATGAGAAACATGTGAAACATTATCGATAGGTGGATATCGGAGAGGTAACGCAACGCGCCCGGGTTGGCAGCCTTTGTTCGCGGGATACGGTTTTATATTTTAGTTTGTAATTTGTAGGAGCTCAGGTTTGTGTCGATGAGAACTTTGAAAGGGTTTGAATAATATCGCTTTTGTTTGATGATTATTTGAAATTGGTAGTTTTTACATTATTTGTCCACAAGCAAAAGCTCATCCCCTCTTTGGCTAGTAAGAGTTGTAGTGTTTGCGTTTTTTTGAGGAACATTGTTTTTAGGTAGTTAATTAAGGTGAAGACAAGAGCTAAAGTGACTCTCGCTCGCACGTTTTGACTTGTTGAACGATATAAAATAAATACTCCCATTTTCGAAAAATCGATTCAATTTAAAAAAAAAGTGTTTAGAGATTTTATGTCTTTCAAAATGTCGTATCGTGTGAGGGAGAGGTAAATTAGGTGTCGTCAACGCCTTAACATTAAAAACCAATATTTATCTTTATTATAATATAAATTAAATTATTAGATGTATGCAGGCTAGCCACCTATAGGTACTATTGTGTATCGACAAGCTTCACGCGCTACCACATTCTAAACAAACAGCTACTCGATGGTGTTATGCGTCTATTTCAGTATTATAATCTAATTCTGGCCATCACTAAGCAGCACTAGCCCCTGTGTAACCCTACCGTGCAGTACTGCGTAACTCTAGAGCATTGACGCTGGTTTGGTAATTTAGCGCCACTGTGTTTGCGTTGCGCTATGATTAATTCAATTATCTTTTACTAAGGACGCTCGATTCCGTTGAATTAGAAGATATGCTTACCATCACGATAATTGTTATTGATGGTCAAAAATTTACTTGCAACAGCATGGAAGATTTAAGTTTATACAACTGGAAGAGGTCATCAAATTAAATTTTTTGAATGTTCTCTATCTTTCAAGGTTTGCTAAAAGGTTTGCTTTTTAGGGTTAAGCTCGGCTATATTGTATACTAGCAACCCGCCCGTGCGCCCCTGCTTCGCACGGGTGGCCATTGTTTTTCTACTATATCATGCATGTATTATACGTATAAACCTTCCTCTTGAATCATTCTATCTATTAAAAAAACCGCATCAAAATCCGTTGCGTAGTTTTAAAGATTTAAGCATACATACATTGAGTTAGAATAATGCATACATAGGGACATAGGGATATACCTAGGTACAGAGAAAGCAACTTTGTTATAAACTATGTAGTGATGGTACTGTGTAATAAATAAAGCATAAAGAAGTTATTTTGCCAAAAATGCATACGGTTACTTCATCGAATCCATGCTAAATGTTTCAATTTCACGATTTTCACGGCATTGTGATCAAAAAGGGCCCCGTCTAGACTTTTTTGTAACTAGTCACATCTCAAAGTCGTTAAAAGGTATTGATTCAGTTGGATCACAAGGTTCACTCTAGGTGCCAGTTCCACTCAGCAGCTCAGCTGAAAGTAGCGCTTCTATGAGTGGTTCTTTTCTCACCTGCGACAAATTTATGCTATGAATACAAAAGTAGGTCGTACATCTGGATCTCCAGGATGTTGTACCTATCTAGTCTAGTGTTATATAGAAGTATGTATGAGTAAGAAAGTAGTTGCTAGCTAGTGTATTCATTCACAAGGTCCCACGGTTGAAAGTAATTTGAGCCTAGAAAAAATGTGCTTATGGCTAATTCTTGAAATCTGACTGGTGCCAAAGGGTGTCAAACATGGTAGGTACTCTTAAGGTCGAAATTAGAGGATATTGGGGAATCCCCTTTCATGACACAAAGACTGTCTTAGATAAAGTTTTAACCGACACCATTACTTAACTTAGAGTTATAAAAACAGGATGCTCTAAATACCTGCATACAGTCATTACAACCGCCATTAGAAATACTGATAATCCTCTTTTCCTATTTATTTATGAAAGTTGTTTTCATACAAACTTTAACATCCCTTCTCAAATACAATTTGCTTGAACTAGCGACAACATGTATATGGCCCATCTGATGCTAAGTGGTTACCAAACTCTAACCTCCGACTGTATTGCTTCGCTATGCAGTACCTAGGGGAAGCAGGGGTAATGGCGATCGTGTCGGGTAATACCGCTCACCCCAATAACCTTTTAAAAATACGGTGTCTTGAAACACATCGAGCAGCGCAGGGGTTGTGACGCTTGAGCAGGCAGTCTCTAAACCTCAAAATTAACATAAGACAAATGAAAAAACAAATAGAGCATTTTTCTCTCAGGTGATCGGCATTCCCCCGTCTTCCTCTAAGTATGATGTGAACGTTCTTACGAAGCCTGAGCTTTTAAAGCAGGCTTTGTAGCGCAAAGATTGTGTGTTATTTAGGATCGTGGGAAGTCGGTGGATGGAAAGAGCGAATCGTTCTTCCTGTAAATGTAGAGAGGCCTTTGTCTAGCAGAGGACTTTTTCAGGCTCACAATATTGATACCTACGAACGGTTAAGTACTACTTTAGGGTAATGGGCATAAAAACCATGGTAGTGCCGCAAAAGGGCTCATGTCTTGGACGTTTTGTTTCCCCTAAGAACTACTCGTACCTAGGTACTCTATACAACATCAAACAATTAATAAATGACTATGATACGATTATTGTAATACGAATATTTTTTCTCTATTTAGTGAAATACATTTTTTTCTCACTCAAAATCTCAGTAACTAATCACCTATTCTATCGAACCCATCCTACTAATATTATAAACGTGAAAGTTTGTAAGTATGGATGGATGGATGTTTGTTACTCTTTCACGCCGGAACGGCTGAACGGATCTGGATGAAACTTGGCAGAGAGATACATTATAGTCTGGAATAACACGTACCTAGGCTACTTTTTATCCCGTGGGAATACCGGGATTTAAATCTGCGCGGGTGAAACCGCGGGGGGCAACTAGTTATATACCATATCCGACACTATCCTAGCGTTAGATTCAGTCCACATCCATACTGTCGGCGTAGGTACATTAGCAAAGCTATCGTTTTACACGGCATTAGGTAAATTATAAGCTCCACTAGCCGCTGACACCTGATATGTTTGGCGACGGTGCCGTCTCGGCTTCACCCTTGCCATAGTGGAGGAGATCAAGAGTACGCAAGGGCTTGTTTTCGTGTCACTACAAGACCATGAGTTCCTTTCGAAACGATGTAGTGAAAGGTCCTTTCACTTGAAGTCCTTTCAGAAAGGACTTCAAGTGCTTGAAGGTTGGGACAAATTATCCTCAAACATAATTTTTCTGCTTTTCTGTCTTTTTGTATTGTTTGTTCTTATCTCCTCCTCAGACCTCAGTGGCGCAGCGGGCGTGAGTCCACCTGCGACGCATGATGTTACGGGTTACGGGTTCGATTCCCGCCTCGGATCAAATTTGTGTACGATCTGCAGAAATTTGTTCCGATGGTCTAGAAAAAATAATATATATCTATGTAACATAATGTATTAAATATATCAGTTATCTAGTACCTATAACACAAGCTTTGAGCAGCTAACTTTGGGGCTAGATGGTTCTGTGTGGATTGTCCAGCCTCGTATATTTATTTATTTATCTAATATCTGTATATTTATTTCTGTGCTCTCTGTGTTGTGTGTCAAATAAATGTCAATTTGATGTTTTTCTTCACGCTTTACGTCTTACTTAGGTTAAGTGATTAACTTAGCACTATGAAATGCCACATTAACTTTATGCCCTCGATAAACGAGTTCTGTGATCGTTAAACGATCGAGATAACCACTTAATTTTCATTAAAATTAAATTAAGTATTTATAATAAGCCAAATTAATTGACATTTTAAATCACAAAATTTTCATTAAAAAAACAGGTAAGTAATCCACTTTTTTCATCACTTTACATAAAAAAAACAGCAGCAAATGTATTCTGACTCAATTCGTACACTGGTTTTGTTACACTGTGCCTTCTCCCGGCCTCGCCTAATGAATGACGTGAGCTCAGGGACTCGGGACATGATATCGAATGCGCGCCCACGATTAGTTCTTTGTCAGCTTGGCCACTAGGTCAAGGAAGACCCCATATTTGTAAGTGATTATCAGTGTCAGATAACCACAGGTTACTCTTAGAAAATTACCACACTAGCGTAGCGCGACTAAAGCGCCTGCGAAGCGGGGCGCGCGGGTTATAGCCTTATTTTTGATCGCAAAATTAAATCAGTACTATCGCGTGGGCAGATTACAACTTCATTTCAAATTAAAATTTAGTTTATTAAAAACAGTAAGGTATATTATTACGGAAGATGTGAAATACCTACTTTGTAAAGGCAAACTGAACTTTCGAGATCAAATCAAAATACTAATCCAACCTAAAAACTTTGGAAATAAATAAATAAATAAATAAATAATGCTGGACAATCCACACAGCACTATCTAGCCCCAAAGTAAGCTACTTAAAGCTTGTGTTATGGGTACTAGATAACTGATATATTTAATACATAATATACTTACATAGATAGATATTTTTTATTATACATAGAAAACACCCAGACCATCGGAACAAATTTCTGCAGATCATACACAAATTTGTTCCAAGGCAGGAATCGAACCCGCAACCTCTTGCGTCGCAGGCAGGCTCTCGCCCACTGCGCCACAGAGGTCGTCAAATACTGCAATACATAATAGGTAGGTACGGTAGGTACCTACTCAATATATTTAAAATTAAATAAGAACTCTACTAAATAAATAGAACAGGTATACCTACTGTAGGTTCTATCTTAGTGGAAAATACAGAAATACGTCACAGAAGAACTACTTTTCTGCAACCTTATTGCAAGCTAGAGTGCGCTTACTTTCCACTGGCAACACTGCGTAGGTCGCCATCACAGTGTCGGGTTACAAACGCTCCTAAATTTACCTTAGCCAAGCTACTGCCATTAAAAGCATTTATGTTATATTGGATATCGCAATATTATCGGATAGTGTTACGCTTTAGCCAGCTAACTGCTTCTACTATGTCGTTGTGGAAGCTATGGCCATGGTCAAACCGATAGGTATTCCTAAGCTGCTATTAAAAATATCTAGGAAGGTACTTTATTAAGTTAACTTAGGGCGTCTACCTGAAAATAATAACCACATTCCTGCCTACTACCTACCTACCTACTTACTAGGTATCTTATATAAAAATTTGATTATTTTTTCAGATCAAAATCTTTCATTAAATTGTACACATAATTTTTCATACTATCACCACCGCATAAATAATAGAACCTATTTATTTTCGTTTGAAAAGCACGCACGCCCCAAATCAAAAAATAAAATATTTTTACCCGACTTTAAAAAAGGAGGTGCTCAATTCGATTGCTTTGCCTGCTAAACATGAATGAATGAATGAACAAAATGTCAGCTCATTTTTTTTATACCTCCATAATTAATAATAATAATATACATTGCATAGAAACTTGAAATACGAATATGAGGCTGTATTTGAACGTATATTAATATTAGTTAATACAGTATTAGTTGTTTAATTCGTTGTAATCGGAAATTCCAATTATGAATCTAGGTACTAATTGAACATAGCCATTAGCGGGTTATTCCTGTTTCATTGTGAATATAGCGGGCTTTTCGATGGCTTGACTGAACCGAATAATGGGCGGTCAGTTTTACGTTACCGTCCGTGCGTTCCTCTGGGAATTAATAAACGAACATAAAATATGATATTTTCATTACTGCTTCATCTATTTGTAGTTAGGATTTTACTATCGACTAGCTTTTACGCAGCTTCACTCGTATAGTACCGCAGCACCTACGTATAGCACAGAAAGAAATAGAAGAGTGCAAGAGAAGAGTGAATAGATGGTAAAAATACAAAATTTTTAAGACGGATATAGGTATAAATCTACCTAGTTCCTATGTTTGACGACCTCAGTGGCGCAGCGGGCGAGAGTCCGCCTGCGACGCAAGAGGTTGCGGGTTCGATTCCCGCCTCGAAACAAATTTGTGTACGATCTGCAGAAATTTGTTCCGTTGGTCTGGGTGTTTATGTATAATAAAAAATATCTATCTATGTAAATATATAATGTATTAAATATATCAGTCATCTAGTACCCATAACACAAGCTTTGAGTAGCTTACTTTGGGGCTAGATGGCGCTGTGTGGATTGTCCAGCATTATTTATTTATTTATTTATTTATGTCTCTAGGCCCATGTGTTTTAAACATATGTATAGGTAGGTACTTAGGTACGCTAATTAGCATTAAGTTCGCTTAGTACTTTATTTATGTGCACTAAATAATTTTCTTATCTTAAACTTGCGTGCATTTCCCATTCCCGCTGCAAAAACCCTGTGAACAAAAAATCCACAGATTTAATTCTAAGATTGGAATGGCATCAAAGTAAACAAACAATAATGACCATAATAATTAATTGTTGATAGTTTTTAAAAGAAGCAGAACCCGACTGTTCCCGGTATCGAGTTTTCAGGGATAATTAATACGCAACTGAATACTGGCAACACTGCAACTTGGCTGGCGGTAAAATGAACCGAAAGCTCATACCTAATATAGCGCGCTATCATCCACGGAATAGAGAAAACCCTACATTTCTGTGCTATCATCTGACTACTGACAATTAAAGAAAATTCGTCGCAAAGTTGCTTGCCTATCGATATTTTATAGGTTGCATTTTGGAGAATGTGCCCAGGAACTTCACGATCTCATACCACCATCCCCTTTCCACCATAGGACGAGTAGACGTACGGCCCAGTACCACCCTTACCTGGTTAATTTACCACCCATTCGCACTAAGCGTTTTGCTTCTACCTTCATCATGCGAACCGCCAAGGATTGGAACTCATTGCCGTCGTCTGTCTTTCCTAATTCCTACAATTTGGGTGTCTTTAAGGCAAGAGTGAATAGGTGTCTTCTGGACCGTTCTGTTCCATCGTCGGCTACATCGTCGCTTACCACCAGGCGAGATCGTAGCCAAAGAACGGTCTATTAAGTAAAAAAAAAATAGAATTCTTACTTAGAATAGGTACCTACCTAAGTACTCCAGCAAAAAGTTTCTGTACAATTTACAAACTAGAGAACAAAATCGAAGTCTTATTATAGTATCCGTCAAACTTCTTGGACAAACGACCTTGAATGAAAAAGAAACAAAAAATAGGTCTCTTTGGTGGTGCGAAGAGTGCAAACCTTTCCCCTACCACCTCGCGCGATGGCCAAGAAGTTTGACGGGTACTATACCTACACGACGACGCACTTATATTTTTTTTTAGACTAGTGTTCTTGTGGAGGCTCCACCCTCCGATCCTAAAGTCGTTGATTCAAACTCCGTCGTTATATCCGCTTTTCTAACTAAATTGACTAAATAGAAGGTCTAGCTAGACTAGAATAAACAAAGCCACCACCGCCACAAAACAGTTTAAACCTCATCCGTCAGGGTTCTTTCTGAAACTGGAGCCCAATTATCTTAGCAGCGTAACAACTGGTCATCTTCTGAAACCTTAGACGGTGGACGCTGTCATAGCGGGGATTAATTAAATCCAGGTTTTCGATACTTGTATGTCAGACATATACAATTTCTTTGATAATAACGATCTTCATTAGTGAGGTTCCTTTATCTAATAATGACTTGGCGTGATACCCAAGTAGTCCTTGTAGAGGATAACTTCTAAATAATACTTAGTATACTTACCTATACGTATTTAAGTGTACTTTATACTTCTGTACTTTATATTTATGAGCACCGGTGGTCTAGTGGGAGTGACCCCGCCTTCCGATCGTAAGGTCGCAGGTTCGAATCCGGTCGTGCACCAATGGATTTTTCTATCGAAAAATTTATGTGCGCAATGCCAGTGCTCTTAAACGGTGAAGGAAAACATCGTGAGGAAACCAGTTAGTATTCTAACAGCGGCGATGGGCTTGCAACCTGTCACGTATGGAATACTAACTACTGCAAAATGTGGGTATGTGCCAAATGTAATGTTTGGCCGTACCTCTGACTAGCCCCCCTTAGACATCCTCAAAGAATCTTGAATTAGTACCTACTTGGTACTGGGAGATCTGAAGGGATATCTACCGTGCCTGGGGATCAAAGTCGCGAAGCTGTTTCAGTTTTCAGTTTTATACTTCTGGCAACACTCTCCTACCGACATAACGATATAATATTACAGATTAGATTTCAAAAACAACAGTTACTAGGTATACCTACATATACACAGACAGCCTACGTAGCTCAGTTGGTAGTAGCTATGCCTTCTGCGCCGTAGGTCGTGGGTTCGATTCCCACCGTGAACAAACATTTGTGTGGTGAACATAAATGTTTGTTCTCTGTCTGGGTGTTATATAATATAATATTATAAGTATGTATTTACAAAAAAAAAGTATTATAAGTAGTATATCAGCTATCTGGTTCCCATATTACAAGCATAAGCTTAGTTTGGGGCTAGATAGTGCTGTGTGGAAAGTCCACCAATATTTATTTATTTATTTATACCTACATGTATTATATAGTATACTTAGTATATTTATATTTTTCATCCCACCATCTCGGAAAGAGTATTTTTGCTCTTCAATATCTGAGTGCAAAAGCCGTTTTTATTCTCTAGAGGATAAAGTAAATTGAATTTAGAACATCGTGTGCACTAAGTTTGTGAATTAAAAAAAACATTAAACCTATTTACTGCTACCTCTATGGTGCCGAATATATCATACAACTTTTTTTTAATTTGTTAAAAACTCAGACTCGGAACCTTCTTGGTGTTCTTTTTTCAATTTGCTTTGTACGCGGTTCTTTACGCGGCATTTTTTCACGTCATTGTTAAACCTTAGGTATATTAAAAACAAGAAACTTGAAAACAAGTGAAAAATCTAAAATGAGTGATTCTAGCGACGAGGAAGTTTGTTTGACGCCAACATGTGATTGTAAACGTTTTTTTTTGCATTTAGTCATTTCCTCGCTGAGGTGGAATGAAAAGTTACGTGTTGCACTCGAGTGCAAAGATTTTTCACCTCGTGCTCTTTTGATTCCCTCGCTAACGCTCAGGATTCTAATTTTGAATCACTCGCTGCGCTCGTGATTAAATTTTAGAATCCTTCGCTTGCTCGGTCATCAAAATTGAACACGCGGTTAAAAAGCAACTTTGCACTCTTGTATAACAAATAACTATTGTTCATATATAATATATGTATGTGAATGGAATAGGAATGCTTAATTATTGTATATGTATTATATTTTATTTTTATTATTTTACTTAACTTTAGGAATAGTTGTAATAGTTTTTAACACCACCATCTTTATAGTTATTATTGTACACCGCCGCCTCTAATTTTTTTCATATCCTTTCCATCCAAAGGTTGTCTGGAAGAGATCGCTTTTAGCGATAAGGCCGCCCATTGTACCTATTCTTTTTTTAAATTTTATGTATATGCTTTCTTTTTACTCTGTGTACAATAAAGAATTTATCTATCTATCTATCTATTTGGGGGGGGGGGGGGGGATTGGACCGTAACCCACCGCGCTGGTCCAGTGCGGGTTGGTGGGTGGGACGCCAGAGCCTCGTCTGTTGTTCGGCAGGGCGCACCACGGGCCGGTGAGGTTGGCTTGGATTCCGAATGTTGGTGTTTGGAACCCCGTACACCCCTTGCCAACGTGCAATGGAGCGGAGTATTTTAGGCGTGCGACTTATTGACCGAATTCGCAACACGGACCTACGCTCACAAACCCAGATCGTAGATGTAGCGACCAAAGCTGCCAAGCTCAAGTGGGAGTGGGCCGGCCATGTCTGCCGCATGGACTGTAAACTCTGGGCCAAACTAACAACGGAGTGGCGCCCGCAAGAACCGAGGCGTCGTGGCAGACCCAAAATGAGATGGCGTGATGAGCTCGATAAGTACCAGCCGGAGTGGAGCACCATATCACGGGACCACACAGAGTGAAGGGAATGGGGGGAGGCCTTTGCCCAGCAGTGGGACATAGATGGCTGATAATAATAATAATAATAATCTATCTATACCTACCTAGGTTGGTACTACATAATAACAGCCTTCTAATGTTACTCGTATCATCATCATGATCCCGAAGAAGTCCACTTCTGGACATAATACCTCCCATAAACATTTCCAAAATAAACCCTCTAATTTCGTTAGTCTATCGGGTAGGAAGGAGGTTGTCCCACGATTCGTCTTCCAGTTCGTGAACGCTATTCACATCCTTTATAATCTAGCATCCTTTAAAATTTATACATATAGGTAAAACAGTATGCGTCTCTAAACAACACATAGGTAACTAAGTGAAATAACAATACAACATATCGAGTCGACCAGTTTAAAATTACATTTTTGTGGCACAGATATATCTTGAGTTACGCGTTGTTTAATCGCGTTGGTAATATTTATTATCGCGATCGTTGGCAATAAAATTGTAAGAAAGGGGGTCAAGCCAGTGCCATTTATTCTGAATAAATCACTAGGTTATTTTAAAAACGACACATTAAAAATAACTGTGGTGTAGGTAGACTGGTGTGGGAGGCTAGTAAGGTTATTTAAATTTATAGGGGAAATTTTAAATTAATGATGGCAAGAAGAGACGAATGATACTTGAGTTCGAAAGTTCCTAGTTAGACAGTTGAAATTTGGTGGGTACTCTTTGATTTTCACGGATAATGTATTTCTGTTGGCGCTTTAGCAACAAATAATTAATATAAAATTAATATTTAAGGGGGCAACCCACATAAAAAACGTAATTTTCTTGCCGTTTTTATAAATCCGTCTGTCACCAATCACCAAGATGTATCACATGAACCGTGATAGGTAGACAGTTGAAATTTTCACAGATGATGTATTTCTGTTGTGTAAGTACATAGGTAGTTAAATTTAACTAAAATTAATTTTTATGAGAGCCCCCTCTCATACAACAAACGTGATTACGTGATATTGATTTAGGTAGGTACTTCCTATTTTTATAGATAATGATATGGAACCCTTCGTGCGCGAGTCCGATTCGCACTTGGCCCGTTAATTTTTTCAGCACGCGGTTCCGGTGCCGGTTTCCGGTTCCGCGAGTAGAGGTAGTAGGTACTTTATTTATTCTGTGGATGTAAGAAATTTTATCTAAGTACCTACTAGGTAATATAATAAATTGATGTAACTTATTCATCATCATCATCAGCCATGGGATATGAAAGTCATCTGCTGGATATCTTCTATCTGGTCTCTTTTGCAAGGCGCTTCAGATACTTTTCTTTCCCATTCATATACCGCCGCGTTTGTAAGCATTGTGACCTGCTCTCTTTTTGGTGTAAAAGAAAGAATAAGAAAGTGGCTTCTCACCCTTGATTATGACGCTACGGAAAGCATTTTGGAGATTCTGGTCTGACTCTCGTAATTATTATGATTGACTAATTAATTTATTGTTTTTATTATAATTATTTTGTTTTATTTTATTAATCTTAAATAACTATATACTCCTACTTTCATGCACTCCTATATACCCACATTCTTATGCTATGTTAACTGTGTTTTTGGTAAATAAATGTATTTGTATATAGGCCTCCCCCTATACCTACATTCCCTGGAAAAACTGAGCCCTCTCACCTCACAATTTCATGAGCGTCACACGCTTCATATTTCACTTCGTGGTCATCATTCTACCTTTAAAAGTACCTATACGTCTCCTTAAAGTACCTACCTAAAGGTTAATTTCCTTTGTTCCAGGAGTTTGCGGAGACAGCTATGAATGAGCTACTGGGCTGGTACGGGTATGAGAGACTGGAACTGCGACGCTGGGCTGCCTCCCGCGCGCGGGACGCGTCCAGCCCCGAGCAAGCCGGCGACCAGAAAAGTAAAGGTGAGAGCTGTTGGGCTGATGGAACTTATGGAACGAAACCGAAATAATTTGCCTTTTTGATCTGTGGTTTTCGTTGCTTTTTCCATCGTGCTATGCTGACTCACCTTTGCGTTGTTCCATTTGTAGCTTTTGATGTTGAGCTTTTGTGTCCGCCCACGGAAGTAGCTACAGTCGTTCCTTATCACTAATGAACTTGGAGAACGCACTGAGTGTGCCCGCTTACCTCTACGGTGAAATATACCTAAGTCATTGCATTTCTGAGAAAAAGAACCCTCCAATCAAACAGTACACCTTGTTTCTACGAATCGAGTTTCAGAACGCTCCCTCGCGCGCTATTTAAATTTGACGTTAAAAAGGGCGGGAAATGCCTGTGGGTGTGTGGATTGAACGAATAGAACTATGGAATGATCAGATAACCACGAACCTCGCCGCGAAAATAATTGATGATTTGATGAACTACCTACATACTTTTCCATGAATAAGGGTGGTATTTTTTCTTGGAAAATTTATCAATTAATTATGTAAGTACCTACATACATCCCACTAATAATTAGGGAGCCAACCAATAATGCGCGCCATGTTATTGTACGGGATGATAATGAAGGTACACCTCCCTAATGCAAACCCAATAATCCGTGTCCGTCCACGTCCACTACTTTTTTAGCTGGATGTAGAGGTACTACTTAGTTATTGCAGGTTGCTAAGTTTTTTGTTTTCGAATACATTAGCATATCGTACAATAACCGGACTCCTTTAGCAAGCAATCTATCATCATCAGCAATAAAAAGTAGATTTACATAATTATTAAAAAAAAGGGTCGAACTAGCCGTTGCCTCCTATAATGTCCTGTATCCGTAGGGTGTATCGTCTTACGACGTTTTAAGGGTCCGGCGACAGCGGCTGGCAATTTCGAGGTGCGATTGGCTATTATTTCATTTTATTTCATTTCGGGGAGGTTGTTTGAAAGAATAACTCTAAAGTGACACGCATAAATACTGTTCGAACACAAATAATACAATAATATAAGGGAAATGTGCTTGAGTCAGAAATCATTTTGGTATTAGGTAAACGTAAGACCAAACATACTAATACCAAAATGATTTCTGATTCGGGCATGTTTCCCTTATATTATTGTATTATTTGTGTTCGAACAGTATTTATGCGTGTCATCACTTTAGAGTTATTCTTTCAAACAACCTCCCCGAAATGAAATAAAATGAAATAATAGCCAATCGCACCTCGAAATTGCGAGCCGCTGTCGCCGGAGTCTTAAGATTGCCATTTTAGTCACGACTCTTTTTGTTGTTTCATCACTAGAATCTACAGTAGATAATAGTGATACATCTAAATGATTAGCCATATTAGACCAGCTTGGCTAGGCTGGCTTACCTCGGAGGACGGACGCCGTATGATTTATATATTACAATTACAACACTCTAAACAACTTTGTTTGCGCGATCTAGAATTTTGCATATATTAGCTCACAGTTTGTACGAAAAATAATACAAGTTATTGTTCAACATTTCAGTTTTCTTTTCTTTTTCACTAGCACAAAATAGGAAAAAAAAACATTTTTTTTTTATCTGAAAGTGACAAAGTTTGTGTAACCCCACGGAAGTCTTCAGAAGACCGACTGTACATCTACCTACCTACTTACTGGACTGTAACATTAGATCACCTATATTATCTGCAGCGATGCAAAACCTACCGATTTTTCGGTAGATCTACCGATGTTGAGAATGTTTAACCGAAATACCGATTTATGGTCTGAATCTCCCGATTTTTGTAATTTGTAACTTTCAAAGAAAAAAAAAAAAAAAATAAGTGTCAAAAAATTATAATTTCAAAAATGTCAGCACAGAGGTGGATGAGTAGATTTAGTAGGCTTAATTTAGACTAGTTACGTCTAAGAATTCTGTTGTTTAGTTTTTCTAATTTGACAGCACTAAAAATATTGCGGTCTCTTTCTAAAAGGCCGAAACGACAAAAAATGCAAGGAAAAAAAAATCTACCGAATTCTACCGATTTTCTACGGAAACCTACCTACCGAAAAACAGATTCTTGGTTTTGCAACACTGATTATCCGGTTTATTGTTTAAATGTTTAATCGCCTCTACCTCCTCTAGCACAGTCTATGAGCACAGTACAATCTGCCTTCTGTAGTGCAATGCTATTCCGTAAATAAAATTCACCCTAGTGACAGACATTCTGAAACCCATCACAGCGTGAGAGGGCGAGTAGAAAAGCCAACGTGATTGATGCTAAGTTCGAGGCTGAAGTGAACGCGGATTCAATAGGTGAAACTCCTGTTGATGTTGCTGTTTCGAGAATCGACACTGTGTCCATAGTATCATTTGATGACCATCTAAGACGAAAGAGTGCAGGTTCCGAATTAGTTCAGAAAGCTATAGCTATGGCATAGAATATTATCATGGGTAGGTAAACATAATTATTACGCCTATTGGACCACCATCATCACTACATATAGTTTAAAACAAAGTCGCTTTCTCTGTCCCTTTGTATGCTTAAATCTTTAAAACTACGCAACGGATTTTGATGCGGTTTTTTTAATAGATAGAGTGATTCAAGAGGAAGGTTTATATGTATAATACATGCATGATATGTGCACCCGTGCGAAGCAGGGGCGCGCGGGCGGGTCGCTAGTATAGTCTAAATGCGGATACAGGAGTACAATACAAGTATGGGTAAACATTTTAGAAGCTTACCTACACAGATTATTGTTAAAATTCGATCTCCAATCGTTAATTACTTGGGACCAAAGTACCTACCTATATGTAGGTATTACCAAGGTTTGAAACAAGATATTTATTATACCTACGCGTTACGAAAAAAAACAAGATTTGTAACGAAGGCGGTTTTGTGTTACATGGAGCTTTTTAAAAGCATTTATTTACATTCAATATCATTCGTAAATTAATTGGAGGAAACTTTAGACGCACTCCGTCCGACTCGAACAAACGAAATATTTTTATATGATTTTCATTTATGCTTTTCACATGCGCGGGAAATTACATTTAGGTAGGAAGTGTCTAGGTACACCTACGAAGAAAATCGGTAGGTGTAAGTCGCGTCAACGTCAAAAAGGAAGGATGGATGAAGGAATTTGGATGAAAACACTGGAAGGGATGTGTTTATATAAATAAATAAATAATGCTGGACAATCCACACAGCACTATCTAGCCCCAAAGTAAGCTATTCAAAGCTTGTGTTAAGGGTACTAGATAACTGATATATTTAATACATTATATACTAACATAGATAGATATTTTTATTATACATAGAAAACACCCAGACCATTGGAACAAATTTCTGCAGATCGTACACAAATTTGTTCCAAGGCGGGAATCGAACCCGCAACCTCTTGCGTCGCAGGCAGGCTCTCGCCTAGTTTGCACCAAGGTTTGCGCATACACAACTTTTGAACTTATTGAGAGCACTGGTGGCACTGTTAGCAGCCCCGCCTTCCGATCCTAGGGTAGTGGGTTCAAAAAGACTTGGATCGGCCTCGATCGACCACGCCAATCAGAAAAGTTCCCAAGACACGGCTGTTGTTAGTTTGATTAAATACCTATTTATTTACCCTCCTCTTCTTTCAGATGAATGTTCGTGGTGCAACAAAAGCATCACCAGCGACAGTGGCGCCCTGCAGCAAGCAGGAGCAACATTCTGCTCAGAGCTCTGCTTCAGCCAGTCACGTCGAGCCAACTTCAAGCGCGCCAAGACTTGTGACTGGTGCCGGCACGTGAGGCACACTGTGGCTTATGTGGATTTTCAGGTACCTACCACCAATTTATAACGTCTCGATAAGCCAGATGATATCTGGAGGATCTGGATGGTGCCAGATATGTAGGTACTATGAACTTAAGTGATCACTGAGCCGCACACTTAGTGAGGCACGAGAAAAACTCTTCACTGTCTCGTGCTTCACTAAGCGTGTGGCTCAGTGATCACTTAAGTTCATACATCTGGCACCGGAGTTAGGGGAAGGGTGGGTAGCCCCGGACGGCGGGTACCCTTGACACTTAAATATGAGATGTTAACTCATACTTAGAAAACAAATAAACACACCTAATACATGATGCAATTCAACGTGCCATCTATAGGTGTGTTTATTTGTTTTTTAGGTAGGTATGCGTTAACACTTCATTTGAGATGTCCGGGGGCACCCGCGCCGTCCGGGGCTACCGACCCTTCCCCTACAAGAGTCACTACACATCATATAGAGGTAGGTACTAGATATGTCAACTTACTTTTATAGTTCCTTCCAAAACAATATTTGTTAATTCCAGGACGGAGCCACCCAGCTGCAGTTCTGCTCCGACAAATGCCTGAACCAATACAAGATGCACATCTTCTGCCGAGAGACGCAAGCCCACCTCGATCTCAATCCTCATTTGGTGAACGCTTCATCATCATCCAGTCTGATCACTCCGGAGCTCTGGCTAAAGAACTGCAAGAGCCGATCCGTCTCGCCCACCGAAACTGAACCCTCCGCCTCACCGAACCCAGAAACGAGGACCAGTCAAGAAAAACCAGAACCGCCACCAAAGACTCCGAAATCTCCCCTGCCACTGATTACCGTCGCTCCAACGGCGAAGCTCATGAAGCAAAAACGCACGTCCGAGGACCCACCGGTCCAGAAATCGCCAGAATCTAAGAATCGAAATAAAATGAATCTGCGTAAGCGACGGACCTCGAAATGCACCGCAACCGTCACATCTCAGAGCCAAGTCAGACAGAAGACCTCTACACCGAAGGCCCAGGATCTTAGAATGTGCAGCCCATCAGAAGGATCTTCACCGGCTTCCACGATTGGAACTGCGATGAATTCTCCTCCACATCAAATGATCCAACACCCGCCACCGCCTTTTCCGAATCCAATGTTCAATATGCCGCCTCCAGGGTTTATGGACAACCATCCACACATGAGCGACATGAGACACCCCATGGCTGGCGGCATGTTCCCTCCGCGGATGCCCTTCATGCCTCGTCACATGCAGATGCACGAAAGACCGCGATTGCCGCCACCGTTGAACTTCCCCCAACCTTTAGGCCAACCACCCCCGGTGACCGTTCTAGTCCCATACCCGGTTATCCTCCCGTTGCCTATTCCGATCCCAATTCCCATGCCCCTGTCTGCGTTCCTTCAAGCGCACTCCGCAAGTAAGGTCAAGACGGAAACAAAAACTGATGACTCAGAAGGACCTTTAGATTTTACTATGAATCGGCGAGATGATCATCGGTATGATGACACCAACTCCGCAAATAGTGAACCGATCGAAACTGAGACTCAGGATGTGACAGAAGCGACGAGCGAAGTCGATGATAGAATAGTAGATCGAAGTGATAATACGCCTGAGACTTCAGAGCATGAGCCAGAGCAAACTTTACCCAAGTTCAAGATAACTAGAGTAGGGAATAAAATGGCAAAAATCGTTGCAAAAGCACGAGAACCTTCAGAGTCCTCGAGGCCTTTGCGGAAACGGCGGAGATTAGTGGAAGCCTCGGAAGACGAAGCGTTTATTCCTAAAACCAGGAAGATTGTTCAAGTTTAGATTTCAAGTCATTTAGCTCCAATACATATCACATGCATTATAATCTGAACAGAGTTCATTTCTTCATAATCTTTCTGATTGCTAGTCCTAGTTTTAAGGTTTGATTATGTACTTATCTAGATTGTAAATATTTACTATGTAATAGGGCGCACTGTAAATGTGATATTAGTAATTTATTCAATGTATGCCTAATAAACTTATTAGAATTCCAACTGTTGTTTCGTTACATGTAGGCTGATCATCTGGCACTCAGAATGAAAATAGAAACCCTGATTTGCAAATCTGCCAAGGGCATTACCGTGTCCTACATATTTTATTACATTATAGTCTCTTAAAAACTATTCTGAGACATGCTAGAACATTTATACTAAATAATTTATAAAGGTAAGTTGCTGATCATTTTGGATGATAAAAACAAGTTTTATAAATAAATTGTGGTTAAGATACATACATATACTGATATGTGAACAAAATTATAATCACACATTTGGTGTTAGCTGACTAAACAATGATTTAATTTCAAATACCGGTGCGGTAAAAGCACCGGTGGTCTAGTGGGAGTGACCCCGCCTTCCGATCGTAAGGTCGCAGGTTCGAATCCGGTCGTGCACCAATGGATTTTTCTATTGAAAAATTTATGTGCGCAATGCCAGTGCTCTTAAACGGTGAAGGAAAACATCGTGAGGAAACCAGTTAGTATTCTAACAGCGGCGATGGGCTTGCAACCTGTCACGTATGGAATACTAACTACTGCAAAATGTGGGTATGTGCCAAATGTAATGTTTGGACGTACCTCTGACTACCCCCCTTAGACATCCTCAAAGAATCTTGAATTATAGTACCTACTTGGTACTGGGAGATCTGAAGGGATATCTACCGTACCTGGAGATCAAAGTCGTGAAGCTGTTTCAGTTTTTTTCAGTTTAATTTCAAATCAGAGGGTCTCAAAAAAACAATTTCAAAAACTTCAATTGTGTTTAATGTCTCAAATTTAGAAAATAAACACTAAAAACTTTGAAAATATTTGATTGCTCTATTCAATAACTCCACTTACTATCTAATAGCTTGGCCACACTATGTGGACAGTCAACTGAGTTTGTACATTACTGAGATCCAATTCAATTACATTGCAAATAATATAACTCCCAAATAAATTGGTTCAATCATTTTAAAAGGCAATAATGGCATAAAATACCTAACAATAATAATAAAAAATAGTTTGAGGTGGATAGGTTTATATGGTAGCTTATGGCTTGTTTAAATGCATTATTGCTTAGTGTTGTACAGATCCCACAATGTTATAGCACCATCCAAGCCCCCTGCTGCCATGATATGGGCATTCCACAGAGAAACCTTCTCTGTAGAATAAGCCACATCCTGTATGGCTTGCTTGTGCTCAGTAAGAACTGCTAGCGGGCGAAGAGAATACCATGAGAATATACGGATATGCCCATCCCAGCCACCAGATGCAAACACCTTCCCATCAGTACGAGACTGTACTTTGTTTATCCCAGCATTCTTTATGGAGATATCTATTTTGTGGGCCAAGCTTAAGTCTTTTCTCCCTATAATAAAAATCTGTATCACATTTGAAGAATTGCCAATTACACCCTTCTGCAGATCTAGGTGATAATCCACTGACATAGGACATTCCTTTGTTTGCAATGTACCAATGCATTGACTAGTGTTGAGATCCCATAGAAAGAGCCATCCGGCTTCATAGCCGGCAAGAAGGCAAGGCCTGTCACAAGGAAACTCAATGTATTTCAGGCACATCACATCCCCAAGCTTCAAATCACCATCTGGCTCCAAGCATCCTATCTTATCTCCAGCAAAGCTGAAGATTTGAATTTTTGATTCATTGTCAGGTACAAAAAGTGTTTCGAGTTTTGTGTTGGCTTCGAAGCGACAAAATCCAGGATAATCTGTTTCAATTATGGCATCTTCTACATAGCCCCTATTTGTCAATTCAAAAACTTTGTATTTTCCACCTTTTTCTTGAGTTATGAGGTGACTGTTTGTGTGGAGGAGATGGAGTATGGGAGCTTGACCAACTTGAATCTTCTGCTGTACTCGATTTGTCTGGAAGTGTAATAGAAAATTGTTGACATCATCTCATTGTTAGCACGAAAACGCTAAAGTAGGACAATTATGATTGGGCGAATAGGAAGGCGGGCCAAATTTTTTAGGTCAATAATTGAGGGTACAGTAAACAAAGGAACTGCGTAATATTTTACAGCTATCGACGATAGTTTTATACGCAATAAATCATGGTTAACTATATCCTTGGAATAATATGGACTCACCTGAAGGTTGTATGCATAAACATAGCCGTTTTTAGACCCGGCTAGTAACCTCTCGAGACCTCCCGGCAAAAAGCTGAATGCCAGTGAATATACAGGCACATTATCCACATTCCTGATGGTGTAAATTGAGTCAGGTGGTAGCAGTGCCATCACTGGTCAAGCTCGAACCAAATATTTTTGTGGGATTGAAAAATAAATTAAGAAATAAAATAAATTAAGCCATGAGAAATTCAACCACAACTACGCACAACACATAAACTGACAGAATAACAAATACGTTTCATCTGGTCAGCTGTCCTGTCAAAACATGTCATGTCATGTCAAAAATAACAAATTCGAGGTCACATTTTTGTTTGGTTGCGTTCAGTATAAAAAGATTAGTAGAAAAAAAATAATAGAAAAGAAAGAATGGTAACATGAAAAAAACAGTCTGCTAGAACAAATAAACAACATAACTCAAATAACAGTAGAAAAAAAAATCAAAAGCTGTTGCTTCCCAAAATGTCACAAAATTAATCAAACGAAACCGGACTCGGCCGAATAAATTCTGAACGCAGGTTTGCTAATGTCAATTTTGTATTTGTCAAATTATTGACATTTGTATTTATTCTAGTGCTGCCAACAATTAAATTGTTATTTTAGCTAGTTCTTGCAGTATGCGGGCACGCTATGCGTATAACTGTTTGCACCATAAAATTATACAGGCTGGATTTTTGAGACGGGGCAGTAGGCAGTAGCGATCAAAATACTCTATGGAATCACTGAAGGGATAACTCATACGTTAGTTAGATGGTCCCATATAATATTTTGATCCCTACATGAAATAGGAAAAAAAATGTTTTTACTATTAGGTATTATCACATTTTTTGCTGACTGCACATGTTTTCCTAAATCTGTAAAAATGCAGTTCATAATAGCTCCAAAAAGTTATGGTAAGTGTCCTTGACTCGTTTTCTGGTAGCTAAAACGGTGAAGGTTACCAGGTTTACCTGCCTTAATTGTATCATCTAGCTAGATAATCCACCCTGTAGGTATAACCTACAAAACTAAGCTAAGCGAATTACGAACAACATCAATGTTATGTAAACTCTACTAGCATTAATTATTATTATGAACCATTACTGGAAATGTCATTATTGTAAGCTGTTGAATGTATACGATATACATAATAGTATGCCCTATTTTCAGAAGTACAATAAAGTATAATATGTAAAAAAAATATCTCATTTATATACATATGAACTTTAGTAACTATTTATATGCTTGGAGAAGATTAAATATACTTTTACAATACTTGCACAAAACATATGGATTTAACAAGAAACAAACCAACTTAGAACTTATATGTACAATGGGCGGACCTATCGCTAAAAGTGGTCTCTACCAGACAACCGTTGGATGAAGTAGACTCATAATAACATTAATAGGTAGGAAGGTACATATTCATTTTATTTTCTCTCAACATAGTACTACTTTAGGCCTCTAACATCTATATATAAGATGATTTAAACAGCGTCCAAGGTCAAAAGGCACTTACGTTTATGGCTAGTAAGGCCTATACGAGAGCCACAGGCACATAGTAGGCTGTTAATAACAATGGTAAAGACTTTATTATACACAAACACCAACTACACAAAGACCAACGGAACAAATTTCTGCAGATCGTACACAAATTTGTTCCGAGGCGGGAACCGAACCCGCAACCCCTTGCGTCGCAGGCGGACTCTCGCCCGCCGCGCCACTGAGGTCGTCAAAATTGTTTTGTGTGGTAGAAAAAAAATCGGTAATCTAATTTGATTTAAATAATGATCCAGAAATCAAGATTCTGTACAGGTGACACTTACGTAACGACAAACAATGCCGTGATGTTTATTTAGCGACATTCAAGGACTTTTGAATCGAGACTGCCAAGCGACTTTTGGTGATATTGAGTTGGCAGAACTTGGTCCACTCAAGGAATTTGTATTCAAATTCCTTGGGTCCACTGTCGCGTTATCCGTCAGTTTTCCATCAGTCAGCCAGGCCCCCAGCCGCCAGCCCAGCTGCCATCAGTCAGTCAGTCACAGTCAGTCATTTTCTCGAGTTTGTCTGTGCGGGGCTGCGGGCAGCGAGCGATTGCGTTTTACAATTTCGTAAATATTGTATGAGAACCACCCGAGTTCTAATAATAATGGGTGCTATATGTAAAACAAAGAGATTAAGATAATAATCACAATCACAAATGGCCGGGGACTTGCTCCTTAAAACAGGCAAGCACGCTAAGTATACATCGTATAAGCAAATCTTGTATCATAGGTTTTTCGTGGGGCTGCTCTTGTTTATAGTGATATCGTTAGTGTTTA
The DNA here is from genome assembly GCA_963576535.1 of Plemyria rubiginata. Classification (NCBI taxonomy): domain Eukaryota; kingdom Metazoa; phylum Arthropoda; class Insecta; order Lepidoptera; family Geometridae; genus Plemyria; species Plemyria rubiginata. Next base: position 1,705,867 of record OY754916.1, on the reverse strand, counting down.
CTATAGTGTTCAATGTGTTCTCTGGCAGTTCGCAACGGACAGACGTTTATGTGCCTGTGAATTTGGATAGAAGTGTGGGTCCTGTGACAGTGGAAAGAGATGCAATCGTCTCGGACGGTCGGGCTTCAAATTGTACGTACTGGGACTGCTTCGATGTCTATAAGTGTGGACGAGGTGGTCATGACAAGATCACCATTTACATTTATCCTCTCAAAGACTATCAGACTGCAAATGGGAATCCTATATCTCAGTTTTCTAGGGAGTTTTTTGTAATTTTAGATACTATAAAGCGTAGTAAGTATTATACGCCTAATCCTGACGAAGCATGCCTCTTGGTGCCTAGTATAGACACTCTGAATCAGAACACTTTCTCCAGTGAGCATGTGTCCCGAGCCCTGCGGGATCTTGAACAGTAAGTATTTCCCTACAATACCTAAATTCAAGTAGCTTTCATCAATTGGTAGGTATTTAATTCAACATTTTATTACTGAATATACCTAATTAACTTAAGGAACCTAGGTACATAAAATTATTAGCAATATGGTAGGTACCTATAATTTTTTTTTACATTTACTAATTACCTAGGTTAAACTATAGCTACCCTGGTACCTGAGTTGAGGGTTGGGGATAGGGGGAAAGCATGTGGGGGTAGATGGCAAGTCTTTCCCTATAGTTCTTTTTTCTAGGAAATGAAAAAAAAATTCCAAAAAATTTCCTTCAAATTTCTTCACTTTAAAAAAAAAAAAAAAAAATAACCCTAACCTAATGAGAATTCCTTCCCTTGAGTCTTTTTGTCATAGAGAGGAAATATTAATACCAATTTTTTTCATATAAAAAAAAAAAACCCTAACCTAACTAGTAACTTACCTGAAAAATTAAATTATTTTTTTTCATTTCCTAGAAAAAAGGACTCAAGGGGAAGAGTTGCCATCTACCCCCACTTGCATCCCCCCTATCCCCAACCCTCAACTCAGGTACAAGGATTGCTATAGCCAACCCATTACCTACCTAGAGCTGCAGATAGTATGCTAATCTATCATACATAAAATCAATTAATATTTTATTTATTTATTAAGGCAGACTTTATAATGCATAAGTTATTACTTATGCCAGGTCATGATGTTTAAATTAAACCAAGCCTAATTTCCACAGTTGGAACAATGGCCAGAACCACCTCATCTTCAGCATGTTGCCGGGTACAGCTCCGAACTACAACACAGTCATATCCCTCAACACTGGAAAAGCTGTCATCGCCGGTGCTGGATTCAATACCTGGACATTCCGTTATGGATTTGACATATCAATACCAGTGTACAGTGAAACAGCAACTCATATTAATAACAGCCAGCCAAAGCAGAAGAATTATATGATAATCTCATCCCAACTCAACATTCCACACCTGTACTTAGAAGAGCTGCAAAGCATTGCATCCTCATCCAACGACTTGTTACTATTAGGCAGATGTAAGACTGAAGTGGACAAACGCTGTGAGTACAGCACGGGCCAAGAGTTTAACTACCCTGATGTTTTGAAAGAGGGGATGTTTTGTCTGGTGATGCGGAGCACAAGGTTGTTGCAAGCCATGCTTATGGATGTCATTGCTTCACAGTGTATACCGATAGTGATTGCAGATTCTGTTGTTATGCCATTCAATTCACACATAGACTGGAATAGAATTGCTATTTTTATACCTGAGGATAATATAAAAAATTTACTCAAGATTGTTCATTCGGTTAGTAAGGAAAGACGCGGTGAGCTTTACTGGCAGTTGAGATGGGTGTACGAGAGATACTTCGCAAGTGTAGAAAAGCTTACACTAACAACTTTGGAGATAATAAATGAGAAAGTGTTTCCTCTAGCGAGTAGAATGTATGAAGACTGGAATATGCCTGAACATCTGGTGAGTGTAGTCCCTGCTACAGAAATCATCGAGTCCTTGCACTGCCATGAGCTATAAAAGAATTTTAGAAAAATATAAGTAAAGTCCTATTTTTAAGTGTAAAAAACTAGCTTGGATCAATTTTTATCTAAATCTTTGTAATGCCATTGACAACAACTTAACTGATTGCGATTTTACTTGTCTACATTCAGTGATTAAAAATGTTCAATTGTGCGAGCGAGACAGCGGCGCGCTATATGCTGCCCCTTAACAATTAACACTCTATGATCCTAGGTAAACGCAAATCCACTGAAAGTCATTACTTTTTTTTATAAAACTCGCTGATGGATTAAGCAGATGGCCCACCAGATGTTAAGTGGTAACCATCACCTATAACAAAGCATTGCCTCGTAAGTCACGCACGATAGGAACGTGCCCTACGATGCACAGCCCTGCGTCCATCAACTTGAGGCATACAGATGTTAAGCCTCTGTAATTCCACCGGCAACCACACTTCAAACCGAAACACAGCGTTGCTGCTTGGCGGCAGAAAAAGGCGTGGTGGTAGTACTTCCCCGGACGAGCCCTTCACAGAGAGCTCTACTACTTGACTACTACTTACTAGTACTACTGTTTGATAGCATGGACGTTTGACTGCCATCACCTGATGTAAAGTAAAGATGCAGTCTAAGGCTACGGGAGTGACCCCGCCTTCCGATCGTAAGATCGCAGGTTCGAATCCGGTCGTGCACCAATGGATTTTTCTATCGAAAAATTTATGTGCGCAATGCCAGTGCTCTTAAACGGTGAAGGAAAACATTGTGAGGAAACCAGTTAGTATTCTAATCTAACAGCGGCGATGGGCTTGCAACCTGTCACGTATGGAATACTAACTACTGCAAAATGTGGGTATGTGCCAAATGTAATGTTTGGACGTACCTCTGACTACCCCCCTTAGACATCCTCAAAGAATCTTGAATTAGTACCTACTTGGTACTGGGAGATCTGAAGGGATATCTACCGTGCCTGGGGATCAAAGTCGTGAAGCTGTTTCAGTTTTTTTTTTCTAAGGCTACGCTTACCTGTAACCCACTTGTACACTCTTGTCTTAAAAAAAATCCTTAGTTATAAAGTTCCGGAAATACCGACGATGATAAAGAGTTCCACTTCTTGGCAGTTTGCACTAGGAAAGTGGAAGCAAAGCGCTTCGTGCGATAAGGTACTGGCACATGTGCTCAAAAATAAGCATGCTTATTTTGAGCATGCTCAAAAATCAACCGACGTACGACCAAATAAGCATGCTTATTTTGAGCATGCTCAAAAATCAACCGACGTACGACCAAATAAGCATGCTTATTTTGAGAATGCTCAAAAATCAACCGACGTACGACCAAATAAGCATGCTTATTTTGAGCATGCTCAAAAATTAACCGACGTACGACCAAATAAGCATGCCTATTTACTAGCACGACCTGTTCACACGTGCTGTTGAGCAAAGCTTGAAAAAAGCATTTTTTAGCTCGAAAATAAGCACGTGTGTCAGTACCTATAGTGAGGGATATCCACTATGAAGGGTTTTAAAATTGCCGGCATTTTTTAAAGAAAATTACCGTATTTTCTTTCGTACCTACCTCGAGATCTCTCTTCAGGGCTACTTACTGATTTACCTATTGCGTTTAAGTGTCCTAGTTCTGATAAGGATTATTTAACGCGTTTAGCAAGTCTGATAAGCTTATCAGCAGATGCTTAGCAGGTCGTTGACCAGTTATTTTGCAGGCTTCATGCTCTTCTTCGCCAGTTAGTTAGAGAGTTAGAGGGATTATACAATAATATAATTTTATTCTAGCTAAGTCTAAAAACTAGCTTTTCAATCAATGATTATTTACCTTATATTTAAAAGAGAGTTATATTTTTTTTATTTTGTACTAGTTGCGCCCCGCGGTTTCACCCGCGCAGATTTAAATCCCGGCATTCCCACGGGATAAAAGTAGCCTATGTGCTATTCCAGACTATAATATGCGCCGGTCGAATAAAGGTAGTTAGTGACTTTTTGGAGTTAGTGACTTTTTGGAGTTAGTGACTTTTTGTAGTTAGTGACTTTTTGTAGTTAGTGACTTTTTGTAGGTAGTTACTTAGTGACTTTTTGTAGTTAGTGACTTCTAATCTAACAATAACCCGACGATATATTTCCACCAGTACGGTCCCGTGAACCCGCTGTTCCTGCCGGTGACAGCGGCCAAAGCGCCCGGCTTCACCGCAGTCATCCTGACGTATGACCGCGTGGAGAGCCTGTTCGCGCTGGTGGCCATGCTGGTGAAGACGCCGAGCCTAGCCAAGATACTCGTCGTGTGGAATAACCAGAAGAAACCACCTCCGCCATGTGAGTTAGCTTATTGGGTTGGCTATATTAAATTAAATTAAATAATGCTAGACAATCCACACAGCACCATCTAGCCCCAAAGTAAGCTACTCAAAGCTTGTGTTATGGGTACTAGATGACTGATATATTTAATACATAATATACATACATAGATAGATATTTTTTATTATACATAAACACCCAGACCAACGGAACAAATTTCTGCAGATCGTACACAAATTTGTTCCGAGGCGGGAATCGAACCCGCAACCTCTAGCGTCGCAGGCGGACTCTCGCCCGCTGCGCCACTGAGGTCGTCTTTCTACTAAGTAGTTAGGTTTTTTAGGGTTTTTTGAAGTGAAGAAAATTAGTAATAATATTTCATCTCCCAGAACAAAAAGACTCAAGGGAAAGACTTCCCATTAGGTTAGGGTTATTTTTTTTAAATAAGTAAAGAAATTTGAAGTAATATTTTTTCATTTCCTAGATCCTAGGAGTCAAGGGAAGGACTTGCCATCTACCCCCACTTGCAACCCTATCCCCAACCCTCAACCCAGGTTCAAGGATTGCTATAGTTTAACCACCCTTTTACCATTTTGTTAGTTATAGGTCGCGTCAACCAAAAAGGACGCTGGAAAACAGTGGAGCGGATGTGTTTGCGCATACAAAATACTCGTGCCATCACGCCCCTCTCCTTCCGGCGTTCTTTTTGCGTGACGCGCACTATACCTTATGTGACAGAAAACGAATTACCTTGTCTCTCTTTAGTCGCCATTTTAGCCGTAAAATAGACGAGTAAAAGCCAAAACAAAGACGCACTGACGCAGACTAATGAAGTTCCAGACTTTAGAATAGTCAGTTTATAGTTTAAACGATTGAGCGAAAAGTTTTATTGAAGAGTAAACTGTATTTAACTTGCGAGCCGTCGAGTTAGCTTAGGACTCCTTTCAATGACCAATAAATTTGTCTGGTGAGACTGAGCACTGATGTTCTAGTGGGAGCGACCTCGCCTTACGAACGTAAAGTTGTAGGTTCGAATCCGGTCGTGCTCCAATTGCGTAATGTCGGTCCTTTTCAATTCAAGTTTAAGAGTAGTAGAGCTCTTTGTGAAGGGCTCGTCCGGGGAAGTACTACCACCACGCCTTTTTCTGCCGCCAAGCAGCAACGCTGTGTTTCGGTTTGAAGAGTGTGGTCGTCGGTGTAATTACAGGCACATGAGGCTTAACATCCGTATGCCTCAAGTTGATGGATGCAGGGCAGTGCATCGTAGGGCACGTTCCTATTGTGCGTGACCTACGGGGCAATGTTTTGTTTATAGGTGATGGTTACCACTTAACATCAGGTGGGCCATCTGCTTGTTCCGTCAGCTAGTTGTATAAAAAAAAAACAATTTAAATCATTTATTTCAGATCATGTTAATTCAATTCGTTAGTACACACACAGATAAAAACTTAAAAACAAATGTTAGTAACAACAAAACACGCGACAAAAACATTTATGTATATGTTTGACAAACACATTTATTTTATTTTGGTTACGCAAAAAATCGCAAGTAAATCAGTTAGTATTCTAACAGCGGCCATGAGCTTGCAACCTATCACGTACGGAATACCAATTACTGAAAAACGTGGATAGTGACAAATATATTGTTAGGACGTATCTCTGAGTACCCCCCTTTAGACATCCTTAAAGGATCTACAGTTCGTGTACCTTAGATCAGAGGTACCTACTCTAAAAGATCTGAAGGGACATCTATTGCCGTGGGACCAATGCCGTGAAGTTGTTTCTTTTGTATTTTTAAATTGTTCCGAGCTAGGATGAAAAGCGAATGGTGTCATTAAGGTCTAAATTGGCAACCTCGCAGGCATGCATTACATTCTCATCTCGTAATAGTGGGCCCACGTTGTATATCCTGCCTGATGGTCTCTTCATGAGCCCTGAATACAAATAGGCTTTTAGGGATAAGTTTTGGGCATTTTTGCTCGCAATTTCTTGAGCCAAAATATGCAGGAATATTTACAGTTTGTACAGGAATTTGTTCTCGAGTGCAGTGGGATTTCATTTTGAAGAGTAGTAGAGCTCTTTGTGAAGGGCTCGTCCAGGGGGGGGGGTACAAATAACACGCCTTTTTCTGCCGAAAAGCAGTGTTGCTGTGTTTCGTTTTTTTTTTTACATTAGGTGAGCTATTAGATTGTTCCATTAGCATGTATTATATACTAGTTGCGCTTCGCGGTTTCACCCGCGCAGATTGAAATCCCGGTATTCCCACGGGATAAAAAGTAGCCAATGTGCTATTTCAGGCTATAATCTATCTCTCTGCCAAGTTTCATCCAGATCCGTTGAGCCGTTCCGGCGTGAAAGAGTAACAAACATCCATCCATCCATGCATCCATACTTACAAACTTCGTGTTTATAATATTAGTAGGATTAATACATATTAATAATAATACACATAATAATACACATGGTGTAACGTAGTGTCCCTATAAGACTTACAACAACAACAACAACTACTTTAGAACTAACAACTTTAGAAATAACGAAGTTTTTAGAAAATTCTTTTGAATTTTCCCTTAAAATATGTAAGACACAACATAAAGTAGCCCTATCTTAATTTTTACAGCAGTATTTTGTAACTTTAGGTGTAACACTAGAGAAATAACAGAACTGACACCAAACCTTGGCAAACGACAAAATATTCAAGCTCTATTTTTTAATAAAACTTCGTAATAGCAAGAGTCTTATTCCAACGTTGTTCGCAATGACGTGTGGAAAACCCCCCTTTCGGGTTTATACATAATACACCCTGTGTATATGTATAAACCCGAAAATATATATAAAATATAGAAAAAATGCGGTGCATATTTGAACACCCTGTAACAGTGGACGCTCTCGTGAAAAACGCGTAACGAAAGTAAATTCAATCGCGTGGAACAACGCTAGCTACTTTTGTGGAAATGTTTTATTTATTGCGACGCTAGATAGTCTTGTACTATGTTTATCGGGCTCAGTTAACTATTGCCACTGCATAAGATGAATTAGTGTAGAATGGCTATGTTGGCGGAAAAGGACCTATTTGACATTTTGTATAGCATTAAAAAAAGTAACTCTTACAGTTACTTTACAGGACTTTTATTTCCAGGGGCCAGGCACTGTATATAGTACCAAGAGAGACAGTACACTATAGTAGCAGCATTTTTTTTATACCACCAAGGTAGCAAACAAGCATACGGCCCTTCTGAAGAGTGTGGTCGCCGGTGTAATTACAGGCACATGAGGCTTAACATCTGTATGCCTCAAGTTGATGGACGCAGGGCAGTGCATCGTAGGGCACGTTCCTATTGTGCGTGACCTACGGGGCAATGTTTTGTTTATAGGTGATGGTTACCACTTAACATCAGGTGGGCCATCTGCTTGTTCCATCCGCTAGTTGTATAAAAAGAAAAAAAAAAAACCTGATGGGAAGCGGTTACCGCAGCCTATGGACGTTTGTAACACCAGAGGTGTCACACTCGCGTTGCTGACCCTCTAAATATTTTACACACCTTTTTTGAAGAACCCCATACTGTATTCTCCAGGAAAAACACCCGCAGGGAGTGCATTCCACAACCTTAGAGTGCGCGGGAGGGAGTTTTTTTTTTTCAAGTTCCTCTGAAAACAAACAGTGCGCGACCATCCTGGCTCCAAGGTGTGTGGATGAAGCCCCTGCCTATGGCGAGCAGTGCGATAGTGAAATGAAGCTGTGGGCATCATGTCAAACCATTCTTCAGAACACAACCCATTATACAAGCGGTAGATAGATAGATAGATAGATAACTCTTTATTGATTACCACAACATAATTAGTTAAACACATTTTAATTAAAAACACTGAAAAACTGAAACAGCTTCACGACTTTGATCCCCAGGCACGGTAGATATCCCTTCAGATCTCTCAGTACCAAGTACTTACTCAAGATTCTTTGAGGATGTCTAAGGGGGGTAGTCAGAGGTACGTCCAAACATTACATTTGGCACATACCCACATTTTGCAGTAGTTAGTATTCCATACGTGACAGGTTGCAAGCCCATCGCCGCTGTTAGAATACTAACTGGTTACCTCACGATGTTTTCCTTCACCGTTTGAGAGCACTGGCATTGCGCACATAAATTTTTCGATAGAAAAATCCATTGGTGCACGACCGGATTCGAACCTGCGACCTTACGATCGGAAGGCGGGGTCACTTCCACTAGGCCACCGGTGCACTTAAAAACACGCAACAAAAGAACGCGCGGTAGAACACATAAAAAAGTAGTAGTAGATAGTATCAGATCTCTTGGTACCTACCAAACATGAACTTAAGATTCTTTGAGGATGTGTAAGGTATGTAGTCATAGGCAAGATGTTTTCCGAGTATTGACATTAAGCCCATACCTTCTTCGCAAGCCAATTTTACTTATAGTATTATAGTTCTTAAAAAAATATAAAAAATAAAAAATTAAATATATACCTACACTACAGCAACAATTAGAGATTTCGATGATGGTCTGAATACGGCAAAAGGACTTTCACTTGTTTTTTTTTGCTTTCTGTGTATCCATAGACATTGGAAGAAAACTCTCCTCTCCTCCATCCATGTGTGTATCTGTTTGCGATAACAACAGACGCCTAGACCGAACATTAAACGCCAATTGAATTTATAAACGTGTAAATTATGTAAGCTTAATAAATGCTAATCATTTATGCGGGCACTAGCAAAGGATACCATTCAGTTTTATGCCAAAATGAACCGTGTTGATAGGGAAATAAAGTCATAACTTCAAAGTCTGAATAGGTGTAGCCTGGTAAATGCTATTGGAATACAAATAGCGTTATAGTAGATTCGATATTCGTGGCGCCATGTTGTGATTTGTTTGACAGGAAATGGAGTTAATTGTTTAGATAACGCACTTTACATATAGATTTAAGGAAAAAACTGAAACAGCTTCACGACTTTGATCCCCAGGCACGGTAGATATCCCTTCAGATCTCTCAGTACCAAGTACTATATAACTCAAGATTCTTTGAGGATATCTAAGGGGGGTAGTCAGAGGTAGGTACGTCCAAACATTACATTTGGCACATACCCACATTTTGCAGTAGTTAGTATTCCATACGTGACAGGTTGCAAGCCCATCGACGCTGCTAGAATACTAACTGGTTTCCTCCTTAGATTTAAGGCATTGTTCATATATAAGTTGTAGTCTGTTTTCGTGTACATGAACGTGAAAGTGACAAGTATATTCTATAGTTCGGCTATAAAATGGCAGGGAATATAAGTAAGGGCCATATTTTTTTATTTAAACACACACAAATATTATAAATTCGAAAGTTTGTAAGTATGGATGGATGGATGTTTGTTACTCTATAACTCCAGAACGGCTGAACGGATCTTGGTGAAAATTGGCTCAGAGATAGTCTGGAATAACACACCGGCTACTTTTTATCCCGTGGGAATACCGGGATTTAAAACTACGTGGGTGAAACCGCGGGACGCTACTAGTAAATAAACAAAAATAATAAACAAAGAAGCTTTTTTATTCCTTACACAATAAAACAATTAACAGAATTACTTACTTAAAAAAAACACATACTAACCCCGCGTTCCGAAATACGCCATAATCGATTTGAGCGCTCACAAACCCGTACCGAATTAGCGTGAGCGCGATAACGATGACCTATAAAACGTCATAGATGACGTCATGACATGCGCCATCTTGCGATTACGCCGACCATGCCATATTCTAATATCACTGTGAGCGCTGTCAAAAATGACAGTTGTGCATTTGTGTTTTGTTGTTATTTGTGATGAGGTTACATGTTTTCAGTCGCATTAAAGTCGTTATAATGTATGTTCTGCGATCATAAAATAACAAATCCAGAAAATATCTAAGCAGTCCCAGTTTGTTACACAAGGTTTGAGGTTATGATTCCTAGGATGTTTCTGTGAGTGCGCTTACGAGCGTTCCGAATTGTTGACAGCTCTGAGTCTGTCATAATAGCAATATCTAATTCGGAACGCCTGTGAGATGATGTGAGCGCTGTGATCGATTATAGCCATTTCGGAATGCGACCTAAATACAATTTAAAATAAAAATAAAAATATTATGTTAGGACCTCTCTCGGGTATTAGGCCTCCTCCAGACTTCCATTTGTCCCGGCACAAGGCATATGTCCGAGTATTTAGTACCTACCGATCAAATAATTTTGTGAGATACCTTATTAATTATAATATGTGATTTCTGTTGTTTTAAAATAAATCGAAATAAATAGGGCAATTATAATTGCAATTTTCAATATTCCAAGAAATATCATCAATGATTTCATTCCTAAAACCGTTTAGTAAAACAGCCTTATAAAAACCGTAAGATTGTAGGCTAATGATACTTCCACTTGTCTTGAGTTGAGCGACAACACAAGCACTACACAATGTGGGCCAAGAGTTCTTGCTAAGTGGCGTTTTGCAGTCGTTATAAAACGTTTCACATGCGATTCTTCAAAAGAGTTTTACAACATCATTATTATTATGTGCCTTCTATGTCCCCCTGCTGGGCAAAGGCTTCCCCTCATTCCCTTCACTCTGTGCGATCCTGTGCTGTGGTCTTCCATTCCGGCTGGTACCTATCTAGCTCATCCCGCCATCTAGTTACAACATATCTTTGTAAAAACTATGATGAGTGCTTCTAAGCCCGGAGTGTAGAATCAAAGTCAAAGTTATTCAATTCAATCACAGGGGTCAGTTTTAAACGTCTTAAGGCGATGACAACACCTAATATTTCTCTCGCTCGCACGATTTGACATTTTGAAAGACATAAAATCACAAATTCCAATTTTGAAAAATCGCAGTCAAAAGTTTGCTTATGTACTAAAACTAGTAAAGCTAACTTTTGAGTAGGTAAACTTGTATCTATCAAAATGATTTTTTTACTAAACTGTGCGCAATGTGATCGCACACAAAATGGTTGTTTGCGATTTTGCGAAAATGGATTTATTGAATTTATATCTTTTAATATGTCGATCGTGCGAGCGAGAGTTACATTAGCTCTTGTCTTCACTTTAAAACAGGTGAATCTTGGTCGTGACTAAGCTTTTATGAACTAACAAACTTATGGCTCGGTTCATACTCTTCTTTTGTATGTTCCTTGTTACAATATAATCATCTTCTGATGTATGTACATAAAGTACATTTTAAGAGTAGTAGAACTCTCTGTGAAGGGCTCGGCCGAGGAAGTACTACCACCACGCCTTTTTCTGCCGCCAAGCAGCAACGCTGTGTTTCGGTTTGAAGAGTGTGGTCAGGCAAATAAGGCTTAACATCAGTATGCCTCAAGTTGATGGACGCAGGGCAGTGCATCGTAGGGCACGTTCCTATCGTGCGTGACTGACGAGGCAATGCTTTGCTATAGGTGATGGTTACCGCTTAATATCAGATTGTTGTATAAAAAAAAAATTACACACAATGTAGGTACCCACGGATACGCATCATGCTACTAACATAATGTCTGCATTATATAGAAATTTCATAATGTCGCAATAGAATTGAAAATTAAACGAACTCACCTGTGAGATTCGATTCCAATTATACGAAGGTCCAACCGAAGACGATTACAATTTTACTAGCAGCAGTACACGTATCATGCTGCCTCAGTCACACTTTCAGAGTTAATAGGCCTAAAAGCAAAACTTGTATACTCTGTCTCACTCCTGCCGACACCTCGCTCCCGCCGGCTATTATGTATCGTGTCATTATTTTAGAGTACTTATTCTGTATTAATTTTGTATTATGTTATTATTATTTATTTATTTTATTTTACAGTAGGGCTTACTGTAATGGGTTGGGTGGGGTCTTGTAATCGTCTTCGGTTGGACCTTCGTATAATTGGAATCGAATCTCACAGGTGAGTTCGTTTAATTTTCAATTATACTTCAGGTCCAACCGAAGACGATTACAATTTTACTAGCAGATGTTTAGAGCAGAAAATAAAATAAAAATATTGCAATTAATCAAAATTATGCAATGTAATTAAGCAAATTACAGCTATTATTATATTATATTCTTACCATTAACTATTTAGTTAACTGTTAATGTAATAATCGTACTTAGTGAAAAGAAGAACCCATATGCACAAAATAACATACCGGTAACCTTTAGACATCAAAATTCTTATTAACAAAATCATCGTAATTAGATAATTCCCTTTTATAATATTTTAAGAATACAATAAAGGTACCTATCACTCCATCCTGCGGACTTACGTATCACTTCCAGGCTAACTCTAGACCTGTAAGTGGCAGAAGTTGTGGCATGTCGGGTGTTTCGCACAGCACCACATATGCCTACGTCTATACCGCTTTCCTGAAGTACTTTCTTTACCTAATGCGTGAGCCTCTAAAGACTGACTTTGTGATATGTCTTTCTAGCTGATAGATGATTATCCTTATTAGTACTTCTGATAGTTTTTGTTTTGCAATGTACGACTGTATCGCATAAGCTGGACAAACTTCCAAGTTTTCGCGTGTAAATGGTAGCCTGATGAGTGATTGGAAAGCCCCAGGTCTTGACGGCATAGTTAAATCAAGTACACGGATTTCATTAACGACATCAAAAATGTTTATCAAATTTAACGCTTGCATCCTTTGAGCAGAAGTTAGAGCAAATAATGTTATTAATTTTCGTCCTAGATCACGTAGAGGTAGGTATATACCTAATTATCTTCATAAGAGTAAAATTTTGAAAGGTTTAGTAGCTTGGAAAGTACATGATTTGGGTCCTACGTAATATATTATCATATTCAGGATAGGATAGTTTTATTATATGAGCTCCTTTTAAAAATCTATTGCTACAATCATCTACATAGGATTGTCGTCAAGGCTGATCGATGAGTATTTAAAGTGCTTTAACCATTACCAATTTTAAATCTTTCTTTTAGAAATAGTATGACATCAGACTTGTTCGCTTGTCTGAAATGAAAAAGTTAACGCTGAATGGCTGGCTGGCTGGCTGAATTAAAAAAAAAATACTTTGGCAAAATAGCCACCATAACTTTTAAAGAGGAACTATACTGATTCAGAGTGTTAGTTGCGAAAGAAGTATAACTATATATACAATGAGGCTTGTGGGACTCCGCGATCAAATAAGGATCGCCTGATAGCCTCGCAGCGACCAGGGTAAGGTCTGCATCTGGAAGACAGAACACGCTCAAAGGAGAGTGTAATTGATTTTTATTAGTTGGTGAGATACGAATAGTCTCGACCACAGTGGAAACCAAGGCTGTGAGGGTCATTACGGAATCACGAAAATTCCCACCGCTTTATCGGATATAATATAAATTTTTCTTAGTAATTTAGAAACTAAACAGAACCGCGGAAACGCGTAATAGTTTAAATTTGACTAACTAAATGTAAACGCATACACTAATGCTTTGTGTGTGGATCAAGCTTCCATGACGAATACCTTTTGCATTTTAAGTTTTGAGCACTAGCAAAGAGAGATCTAATTCTGGAGTGTCCAGAACATTTCATAATTTCTCTAAATATAAAATTAGAGAGCTCCCACTCAGGGTCAAGATTTACTTGACGTGATTCGAGGCCAGCCCTTACATTTTCAGATTATTTGATGTATGAAGTGCAAATAAATATATTATCTTGCTTCACACCATCTGCCATATTTTATGTGCCAATTAATTTCACCGCGTGTGTTGAATGCCATCCATTCTAATAATTAATATGACATAATAATATGTATCAATTCTTAAAAGAATATTTCTAATGTATCCTGATCGCACATGAAAAAAAAAAAATGAAATACAAATAAATAATAGCCTTCAGCTCTAATGCATTTATGTGTAGTTAAAGATCAGAGTCCTTCCAAGTACCATTAGCGGTTCGTGAGTCACATACAGCACCCCAACTCGTCAGTGACGAGTCAGTAAAAATATCTAAACTGTAGTTATGTTCATTGTGTTACAAATACATGTATCTAGCTTCCACTTTTTTTTTTTTTTTTTTTTTTTTTTTCAGAATTATTTCAGGCTAAAAAATTTCCAACTTGACACAGTTTGTTATTTAATACAACCATCCGTATGTCACGGCTGGGCAGACTTATGTTTATAGCCCAATGAATTGTGCAAACTTTCTAATAGTGCATAAAGTGTAGTACTGTAGGTAATAGGGCGTAATTTTTTATCCTCAAGTAGTATGTCATATTTTTTGTGCTAAAGTTAAACTAAAAATTTTCACAGTGTACTAAGGATCATCCGACTTTTTTGTATTCATAATAATATCTAAAGACGTCAGGAAATGGTCTGTTTAGTTAAATTATTTAGACAGCTTTCATATGAACTACATAAACATATAAAATGTAGACCACCGATCAGAGACCCACCGACCGCAAATATTGCACTACTGGTTTTAGTAGTTTCTTAAAAACATACAGGGCAGTACAAATCCCAAAATGGTAGGTCATTGAACTCGTAGACATTTCTATCACTCTAACTGACTGAAATTAAAAAGTGCCTGCGCATCTTTTAAATCTAAGGTGGTCATGTAGTGGTTTTCACCAAAAAAAATTTAATACAGTGCGATAATCCTCCAGCTTTTAATGTTCAGCACGTATGAATAAACCTATGTTTACCATTAGGTTTGGGTTGTGGTTTGGGCTTGGCGATAAGAATTGGCCCCTCACATGGTGAGTAGTATAACTCAACGTTATAGCACCAGTACCTATTGAGCGTATCAGAAATACAACTATCGATGATCTATATAGCTGTTTTGATTCACCTGAGTAGTCTGGATATGTTGTTTGAGATGGGGTTTGTATAAATATAATTGTATACCCATATAACCAAGGCAGAAGCAAATTATCATCTGTAATAAATATTACACCTTTGTAACCGATCAGCAAAAGGTAAACCATCAACTGTCTGTGTACAGACTTCTAGCGCTAGCGCCGCTGAGGTCGCTGGCGATTATAGTTCCTGTAGTTCGGTGTCTCGCGGCGGCGGGCCCGCTCGCGCTGCTGGTGCGCCGGCGCTGGCGGTGCCGGCCGGCGTGCAGCCGTGTATGGCGCGGGGCGCATCTCGATGTTTTCCGTTCTCGATGCTCCCCTCGAGTTTAAAGTGCCACGTTGTGGCAGAGCGGCCACAGGCGGCTTATATTGAGGGCGCTATGTAAGAGCCCTTATGATCCTGATTTAGAAATAGCTTTCGTAGATTTCAAAATAGCGAATCGTCGAGATTGCAATTCACGATAATGTTAATAATCATATAAAAGCCTTCCCGCATCACTCAAGGGTTTTATCTTCCTTATGTCCTGATATAGGTTTGAAGCCAATACTTTGTCAAGCACCTTGCCCAATGAGTGCAGCCAGACAACTAGAAAGTTGATTTTGCTTGTTTTCGTGGAAAATATATTTTTGAAAATTATTTCGAGCGCTGCCTTCATTTCTAGGTTTAGTTTTGGTCGCAAAAATAAAATAATACGCCTTAAACATTTCTGATTTGACTTCTTTGGTAAGACCATTTAACAATATGTGCTGCCATCTAGGAGCAACGTGCTTGTTTATATCATTACCGTGAGCATTTAGGGTTGATGGGTCTTCACCAAGTATGTGCATTCAGGTAAAATCTGATTCGGTATAATCTGTATTTCTGTTTTCTACTCCCGCCGGATTTGAGATACCGTTAGGGTCGTCACCTTCATTCAATGTTAAATTTTCAATTCGTTTGAGGTTGGATAATTTTCAGAAAAGATACAAATACAAATACTGTAAATACGCCATTTCTCGACTCGATGAACGAGGAGAAAAAATTGCTATCCGTATAGGATGCATAACATCATCTCAACACTATATAAAAGTGGAGGAATAAACATAAGCTATCCATATAGGATGCCGATAAGTTCTCAACACTGTAAAAGTGGAGATTGGATAATGGCTAATCATATAGACTGCCGTAACCAATTATAATAAAAGAGTTGGTCACACACACGATAAACGCGGTAGCGATATATATATATATAAAATTATTTGCAAAACCCTTCATGGATATTTTAGGTAAGTGCTAAACATTATCATTAGGCAACCCTATCACTCAACAAACACTTTGAACATCGTTCGACAAAAACACAAAACGAGGGTAGGTGCAACAAAAATTGCAAAAAAATATTTTGCGTTCTTCAAAGTAAGTATGAAACGTTGTCAGAAGATACAAAAATAAATTGAGTGGGTAAGTTACCTGTTGTATCCACGTCAAATTCTACGTTCGATGAATGTGGTTAATTTCTGAGGACGACGATGAATATCTCCTCCGCTTCGTTTCAAACTTCCAAATTTTCTTTAGTATGTGATCATAATCCTTTGTTCTCTTTAGTTTACCCATTATAAAACTATAAATACTTGAATTCTTTAGAATATCAAAAAAATTGCGAAGAGCGTGCGACTTTGGCAAACACAAAAACATGTAATGACACGATACATAATAGCCGGCGGGAGCGAGGTGTCGGCAGGAGTGAGACAGAGTATACAAGTTTTGCTTTTAGGCCTATTAACTCTGAAAGTGTGACTGAGGCAGCATGATACGTGTACTGCTGCTAGTAAAATTGTAATCGTCTTCGGTTGGACCTGAAGTATAATAATCTGTGGAAGATCTGTGGATATTAGGTAAAATAAAGTTCTAAGACTGAGAAACCTAACTTTTTTCACGACCACCGCATCAAAATGGTCATCAAGATCTTTGTTGCATAGAGGAGTAGCATTGTGGTAGGGAATATTTTTTTCTTCCTTTGTAGCGTCCGAACCGAATGGCCAGTTTTACACTGCTCTGTATAAAATATTTTGAATAGCGAAGCAAACGTCCTTTTTTCAAACGTTATTATGTTAGATGTATTTGAATATGGAATGTAATTTTCTTTCCTTTCGCAGCGTCCGAATGGCCAGTTATAAACAAGCCGCTGAAAGTTATAAGAACCAAAGAAAACAAACTGTCCAATCGATTCCTGCCGTACGACGAGATCGAGACGGAGTGCCAGCTGACGATCGATGATGACATCGTGATGCTGACGCCTGATGAACTCGAGTTTGGGTGAGTGAGATGAGCTTTACAGAGTCCAAGGACATTTATTGCAATGTATTTTAAACTTAGGTGAATATAGACGCCAGTTCCATGCGGTCAAGCCTAGAAGATTAAGCAAGAATCTTACGGCTTTGGGCGTACGGTTTTTTTTTAATTAAGTCGCTATCAGGTAACCGTATAGCTTGTGGCGTAGCTTGACTGACTGTTTTAACTAATACCTACCTATTGTTTTTACTATTTTTTAAATGTTTTACTTATACGCACGGCCCAGGACTGGTGTATATCTGGCACGACAGCGCATCAGCTTTGCCATTCAGTGTCTTGGGAACGCTTTCGATACACACTGATTTAGATCAGTTGATCTATCACTGGATCGTTTGCAAAGGTCTGCAGATAGCTCAACTGTTTTGTGCATTTTGTACAATTTGTAAATACATATGCACAAATTTGTTTGTACTTAGGTACCTAGTATTCTTTGTATATAATATTTTACTATGATTCTTGAGAGAAAGTTTTTAGTTTCTGTTGAAAAAAAGGTATGCTAAGATGGTTTGGGCATGTAGAAAGGATGGATGAAAGAAGATTGACGAAAAAGGTGCATCAGGCGAGTGTGAATGGGACTGTTGGGAGGGGAAGACCTCGGCGGACCTATCTAGATCAGATAGCAGATGTTCTAGAGAAAGGCCAGGTCAAGAGTACCCTAAACCGACGAGCATGTATGAAGAATGTTATGAGAGTGAATGAAGCGAAAGAGGTATGTCAGGATCGTAGCAAGTGGAAATCCGTGGTCTCTGCCTACACCTATGGGAAACAGGCGTGATTTTATGTATGTATGTATGTATGAATAATATTTTGGTTCATTTGCAAATGTATGCGAGTTTTAGCGAAACGATGCGCACGAGACCTATCGTCTGATTGCTCAATTAGCAACGACACTCGCCTTTTCAAGTTCAACAAATTAATATAGTTCAAAGCGAGTCTCACCCTCTCTTGTTATTTCTTGTGTTTGTTTTGTCTCCGAGTTGTTTTGTTTGGATAACCTACGATAGGAGGTTATATTTTGATTTGAAGCAACTATTTGCGAACACAGCTGCGGTGAAATCGTAGGGAAACCACGTTAGTATTCTTACAGCGGTGACAGTCTTGCCACCTGTCATTGGAATTCCAACTAATCCAAAAAATATGTGCCAAATGTAATTTTTGGACGCAGTACTTACCTCTAACTACCTCTCTTAAACATCCACAAAGTATCTGAAGTTAGTACTAGGTACGAGATAAGGATTTCTACCGTGCCTGGGGATCGAATTCGTGAAGCTGTATTAGTTTCAAATTATTCGCATTTCTAATAGGTACAATCATTATTAGGATTAGTTAGTGCGTGCGTGCGTATCTAAGTTTTCTAATCATACACTTATAAGCTACTTTCTATTATTTTCTCTAAGATTGTAAACGCAGTTAAGTGTGTACTATGAAAGCGCTTACTTGGGGGGCGTCCATAAATTAAGTGAGATGTTTAAGGGGGGAGGGGGCCGAGTCAAATCTCATCTAATCTTACGTTGGAGAGGGTGAGTCTCGGCAAATATTATGCAATTTTTTTCCCGATTGAAACAAAAACACATTATTTTGGTCCATGACGACCTCAGTGGCGCAGCGGGCGAGAGTCCGCCTGCGACGCAAGAGGTTGCGGGTTCGATTCCCGCCTCGGAACAAATTTGTGTACGATCTGCAGAAATTTGTTCCGTTGGTCTGTGTGTTTGTATGTATAATAAAAATATCTATCTATATATGTAAGTTTATAATGTATTAAATATATCAGTCATCTAGTACCCATAACACAAGCTTGAGTAGCTTACTTTGGGGCTAGATGATGCTGTGTGGATTGTCCAGCATTATTTATTATTTATTTATTTTATTTATTTATTTAATCCAGATTGTACATGCTTAAGATTTAATCTCAAGCGTAATCGTAATACGATTAAGATCATTCGCTAATTCGTTTGAAAGAAAATAATTTCATGTGTTCAACGCGTTTACGTAAGAAACCCACATTTTGAAAAATCACACATGAGATTGGGGGATGGGTGAGGGGGTTGAATAAAATCTCACGACATCTCACCTCAGGACAGAAAATTAAAAAAAAACGCCTCACGTAATTTAATTTTATGGACGCCTCCTTATAATGAAAGTGAGTTGTGTCGTTTTGTCGATCTTGCACAACTACCACAAAAAAATTAAGGACTTTTTTAGCAGAGACCGCCATTGATAATATCATGACAAAAAAAAATTTTTTTTTCACTTTTTTGGTTTTTTTTTGCCAGCAGCGGGACCAATTTTACGGGCACAGTACTAGTAAATACTTCTCAGATGCACGTACGTACAGGTCAGGCACAGGTACAACCAATGGTACACGATTTACTTGTATTTTGGGAAAATTTTTTGTAACATGTCGCGTTTTTGGCTGAAAGCAAACCTCGATAACCTGGTGGTAGCTAGATGTTTAAAAGTTCTGACGCCGCCACTATCTTTAGTAGCCTCTGGTGACACAGTCCTCGATTTTTTTTAAACTGAGTGCAATAATAATATTTTACTAAAATTTTTAAGTGATTTTATATAATTTCAACATTTGGAAGCGAGGTCAGATCAGAATCAGAAGGTTGTGTGTTCATATCACGCCGGGGTCACCACTTTACCGGTGATGTTAGTCCTACCATTAGGTGTAGTCAGAGTCAAACACACACTTTCAAATGGTAATAGTATATACTGGTAGTTTATTTATCTTGAGAGTTTGTGAGAGAGAGAAGTTACACAAATATTATAATAATAATAATTAGAACTGTAACTAACTTTACCTATGCCTGCGAGATTACGACTGAAGTACCTAATCACGTTTTGCTAGAGCAGCGAAACGCGAAGCTACTATGTTGCTACAATAGCCTATCTTCGCCTTAACCTCAGGTGGGCATAATGCTTGTTCCGTTAGCTAGTTATAAACAGGTTACTTTTGACCTAGCCGTCTCGCCGCGTCGTAGCCGTTTTCTAAAACGTCCCCCGTCAAAGCTCCCCCTAGAGGTTTATTAAACTTTCATGGAACAAAGCTTACTAATTGAAAGTTGAAAGCAAAAACGACCTCTTTCACAATTTCCTTTCATAATTAACGAGATGGACAACGTAGTCTTTCTTTTCTACAACCTTTTGTATAAGCTGGTTTATTTTTATTATTATTTTTTTTACTAAAATAGACCGTCCTTTGACTACAATCTCACCTGATGGTAAGCGACGATGTAGCCTACGTTGGAGCAGAACGATCTAGACGACACCTATTCACTTTTGCCTTGAAGAGACTTATATTGTAATGGTCAGGAAAAAACAGACGACGGTAATGAGTTCCACTCCTTAGCGGTTCGCAGGTAGAAGCGAAGCGCTACGTGCGAATTGGTGGTATGCTAACTAGGAATGGATGGTATTGCGCCGTATGTCTATTATGTGTAGGGTATTACAAACGTATACAGAGCAACCAACTTATCTGAACCGGTCTGAAGTTAGCCGTTTGGGGCATCTTCCATTCGCTATTGGCCAATTATTTACAAACGGCTAACCTCAGACCGGTTCAGATACGTTGGTAGCACATACCTATACATTTTAAGAATAGTAGCATTTCAAAAATTATGAAGATATCAAAAATCGCGAAGAACCTTAAAGAATATAAGCTTAAAAAAAATACTGTTAAGATAAAATTAAGTTTTACTGCTGAATTTTTTTACCAGATATCGTATTTTTTGTGATATTTCATAAACTTCAGTAACTTGATAATAATTATCAAAATATTGAAATGTGCGAGCAAGAAGTTGTTTGACGGTTGTCAGCCCCTTAATAAAAATAAATGTTCAAAAACAAAGTAGTTTTAATAGCTAAAGTAGGTACATAAACTATTATTATAACTAAAAGGAGTATTATCTATCTTATGACAGATTTATGCCACAGTTGAGTTGTGTATGCAGTTCAACCTAGTTCTCAAGATTAGCGCGGTAAAGTGGCCGTCGGCTGGTCATATCTAGGGAATCGATAAGGCCGGGGTAAACGTGTTCTTGAGTGCTCGCGAGTACGTCACTTCCGGCTGAAAGGCTGAGGGGTACTTCCCCCAAAAAAAGGGCAAAAAGGGGGCTATTTGATATACTGGATATCTCCACCAAATGAGATCTGATTTCGATTATTCTTTTTTTATTTGAAAGGTAGTAACTATAAGTTGGTCTCATAAAAGTTTGGCGAAGATCTGATAAGGATCTTCAGCATGATGAACAGGATAGCTCATCAAACAATCGATGGTTTTCAATCAAATTTGAGAGAAACACAAAGGACCTCATTCTACACAAGATGATGCAAAAAAAATCAAAAAAATCACATAACGGAAAATGCACTTGCACATTACATTCCTCAAATCGCTTACTTTTAGTATGCTCGCGAGGTCTACAGCTCCTAGAGCCACTAGTTAGTTTTACGGTGTTACTCCTTAAAAAAAATAGATTGACCGCCTCAAACGCAGTGGTGATCGAAGACTCATCACTCCCGGTAACTATCAACACTGCACATATACACCGACCCCTACGGGGAGGGATAGAAGACGCATTCCCCGTTAACGCCCTTTATGGGCGAAGACGACATCTCTTCCCCGGCAACAGCCCAAGCCGAGGCTCGTACCTAAGTGGTGCCTTTGCGTTTGTGTGTATATCAGCATTATAGTGCATTCGAAAAAAAGCGTCCATTGCAGCAATCAAGTTTGCAGGCGTCACTTTTTGCTCTTGGAACACACTTGCTGATGGAACGAGGTTCACCTGATATTACGTCACTTGGTAACCATCACAATTGCATTGCCTCGAAAGTCACAAAGTGATGAAATATTATTAATAATGAGGGGAAATATACAGTTACCACTGTACTATATACTACTACATACTGGTACGTCTAATCTTAGTTTTGACAACTTGTTTTTTTCGAATTTCTGATTTCATATTCGATAATTTGGATTTCGTTTGTATGAAGTGCGATAACCGGTTACAAAATCCGAAATTCGAAGAACTAACGTACAGTTATTGACAATTTAAGGTTGTCGCAGACTAGCCGCTAGTTACGTAATAAGGCATCGCTTTACGCGTGCTTGCGTTATCGGTATCACACCTGACAAACACACTGAATAATAATTTCGCTCACGATTCGCTCAACAATGTGTGCTGTGCACTCATTGGAACTCTAAATGTGTGTAAAATGAATCTGTACAAATTATACACGCGAAAGAGTTTTATGTCGGTTTGTAACGTTTTCAAATTTATACACGCGAAAGTGTTTTATGTCTGTTTATAACGTTTTCAGAGCTAAACTACTGAACAGAATGAAATAGGGTAGGCACGTAGGGCACGTTCCTATCGTGCGTGACTTACAAGGCAATGCTTTGTTATCTGGTGATAGGTGAAGGTTACCACTTCAAAAACGCTGATAATAAATTGGCAGCTGTAACTGTAAGCCATTATGCACAAAAGAAACACACTAGACCCTTATAAATAAAGCTGTGAATAAAAATTGTTCGCGTCCTTCTGACATCACAAGTCTTGCTTTACAACGACAGAGTTTTTTCCAACATGGCCCTAGGATACACTTGCAAAACATTATTGAAACAAGGGATTACACGCTCAAATATTAAATTCGAAACTTAACTTCACCTTAAGTTCAACTAAGTATTTGATTAAATAAGTTTGATAGGTGTAGACAGTACTCCCGAAAACTAAGATTGCAATGCACACATGAAGCGGTTGGCGGTTTCGAACGGATAGGCTTAATAATATTCTGATAGTATCCTACTATTATTATAAACGCGAAAGTTTGCAAGTATGGATGGATGGATGTATGTTACTCTTTCACGCCGGAACGGCTGAACGGATCTGGATGATACTTAGCAGAGATATTGATTATTGTCTGGAATAACACATAGGCTACTTTTTATTCCGTGGGAATACCGGGATTTAAATCTACGCGGGTGAAACCCGGGGCGCAACTAGTCCTTTCATATTTGCGCTAACCGCGGAAGCTTGTACGCGGCCTATGTTCTTCTCGCGGTCTTCATATTTGAGCAGTTAGGAGACCTTAGTGGGTTTACGTTCTTCTAGTGGCTTTAATATTTGAGTCAGCTTTTGAAGCCATGGTATGGTTTAAAAACTCCATCAAACATCCGTCACTATAGAGATGGGAACAGCTTTTTCAAATTTACTTACCCTAACCAGCCATCTTATTCTAGGCTCCCCTCCATCCAAAGATTGTCTGCAAGAGATCGCTTTTTAACGATAAGACCGCCATGTTTCTCTTTAATTGTTATATTTTTTCTATGGTGTTCAATAAAATATTTTCATTTATTCTTTCATACTTACTAAAAACCTTATCGTACCTCATGAAACAATAAATAAATGATTACAGTTACTCATTTATTTAAATTCAAGAACTCTAATTGATATGAATAATACACGAGCTAGCGAGAATCTAGTTATCAATTTCTAATGTAAAGTTACTTTACTGAAACTTACTTTGTGTTAGTTTAGCAGACTGATTAATATCTAAACTCAAAATTAACCATTCTTATTTCCACGAGAGAAGTATTTCAAGCAAATGTTAGATTCGCTTGAAATACGTTGGCCGCGCAATTAGGTAAAAAAGGTTTTCGTGTTGGCAATTTGGAAAAGCTATTTTTTCTCGTGTGAGAACTGGGTAATGTTATTTATGGACAAAGTTTGAGTACATAACATACCTACAGCATCAAAAGTTTTTTTTGAAAGACGGTTATAATTTTAAAAAAAGGAGACACGAGCCATTGTCATTTTTATTTTATTTATTCAACAATGCTAACAATTTTTTGTCTATTCTATAGTATTCTAACAGCGGCGATGGGCTTGCAACATGTCACGTATGGAATACTAACTACTGCAAAATGTGGGTATGTGCCAAATGTAATGTTTGGACGTACCTCTGACTACCCCCCTTAGACATCCTTAAAGAATCTTGAGGTTAGTACTTGGTACTTGAGAGATCTGAGGGGATATCTACCGTGACTGGGGATCAAAGTCGTGAAGCTGTTTCAGTTTTTCAGTTTCTTTAGTTATTGGGGACTAGTAGACGCACGGCTGGGTATCATCCATACCTGGTTAGCATACCACCTATCCGCACTAGGCTTTTTGCTTCTAGCTACGTTATGCGAACTGCTAAGGAAAAAACAGACGACGGTAATGAGTTCCATTAACTTATTACCGTCGTCTGTCTTTCCTGACCACTACAAAAGTCTCTTCAAGGCAAGAGTGAGTAGGTGTCTTCTAGACCGTTCTGCTCCAACGTCGGCTACATCGTCGCTTACCATCAGGTGAGATTGTAGTCAAAGGACGGTTTATTCTTTGTAAAAAAATATATCCTACTAATATTATAAACGTGAAAGTTTGTAAGTGTGGATGGATGGATGGATGTTTGTTACTCTTTCACGCCGGAACGGCTGATCGGATCTAGATGAAACTTGGCAGAGAGGTAGATTATAGTCTGGAATAACACATAGGCTATTTTTTATCCCGTGGGAATACCAGGATTTAAATCTGCGCGGGTGAAACCGCGGTGCGCAACTAGTATCAAATAATAAAAACACAGCTCCAAAACTACTTTCATCAACAACTGTAATTTTCCCAAAAAAGTTTGTGTAGTTTTAAAAATTTCGTGGTTTATTTACGCGGCGCTCAAATGAGCTTGAAACTATCGAACCCATTTTTATGGGACTTTCGTTGTTTTATAGTCCGCCAATAAAAGCTGGGGTGGTTATCACGCTATAATAAAGGAGTTGAACAAAGGGTTGGACATGTCAACCACTAACAGAAGACACAGTAGAGCAATAAATAAATAAATAATGCTGTACAATCCATACAGTACCATCTAGCCTCAAAGTAAGCTACTCAAAGCTTGTGTTATGAGTACTAGATAACTGATATATTTAATACATCCTATACTAACATAGATAGATATTTTTATTATACATAGAAAACACCCAGACCGCCGGAAAAAAATTCTGCAGATCGTACACAAATTTGTTCCTAGGCGGGAATCGAAAGAATAACAGTACAATTACGAACTTCACTACATAGTATAAAACAAAGTCGCTTTCTCTGTCCCTATATCCCTATGTCCCCATGTCCCTATGTATGCTTAAATCTTTAAAACTACGCAACGGATTTTGATGCGGTTTTTTTAATAGATAGTGATTCAAGAGGAAGGTTTATATGTATAATACATGCATGATATGTGCACCCGAAGCAGGGGCGCGCGCTAGTAATGCATTATATATATATAATAAATATAAAGCATTATCTTCCAGATAACCTTTGTGTATTGTGGACATAAGATGTGACTGAGGTAAAAGAATGTAAGTATAACTCGTGTTTTTCAGATTCGACGTTTGGCGGGAGTTCCCCGACCGGATAGTGGGGTTCCCGAGTCGACTCCACGTGTGGGACAACGGCACCCACTCCTGGAGGTACCACTCGGAGTGGACCAATCAGATCTCTATGGTAAGTATGGTGTGTTGGAAGGCTTACAAATAGGTGAACGCTCAGGGCCCGTACCACCATCTCTTGAAGCATTCGTAGCGTCCCGCGGTTTCGCCCGCGTAGTTTTAAATCCCGGTATTCCCACGCGATAAAAAGTAGCCTATGTGTTATTCCAGACTATAATATATATCTGCCAAGTTTCAACCAGATCCGTTCAGCCGTTCTGGCGTGAAAGAGTAACAAGCATCCATCCATCCATACTTACAAACATTCACGTTTTTAATATTAGTAGGATTCTTCCCTTCGCATAACATACCACTCTAACCTATTACTCCTCATCTTTTCATTCGAATGTTGATAAAGAGTGCTTGATAGTTAAAATATTAGTCTAAAATAGTTTTCAGGGAATCGAACCTACGACCTTGACAGTAAATACACGGGCGCCGGGCGTGTATATCGCGGCGCTAAAATAAAACTATCAGAGTAGCCCACTGACTGGCATTTGAGCTATTGATGTTCGGCTACTGCAGTGTATAGAAGAAACAGTACATCAAATCTATTGAAATACTTTTTGAGTTTTGTCTTTTCATTATAAGCTAGTCGTTTAATTAAAATAATAATGTCACAAACCCCCGGTTTCTGAAAGCTCGATCAACACTAATCGGCTGTCAAGTCACATGCTATTTCAGCTTTAATTTCAAATTAGATGGAGGTAGCAAGTGACTTGACAGCCAATCGGCTGTCAAGTCACTTGTGTTGATCGCGCTTTCAGAAACCGGGGGTAAATCTTTCAATAGTCAGTCAATAGTATGGCAGTCTTTGCTTTGACAAGTCTAAAACTTTAGTTTAGAAAATAATCTCGAATATCTTATCTAAAATAATCTAGAATATCTTAAGTATCTAAAATAATCTATAATATCTTATCTAAAATAATCTAGAATATCTTAAGTATCTAAAATAATCTATAATATCTTATCTAAAATAATCTAGAATATCTTATCTAAAATATCCTAGAATATCTTATCTAAAATAATCTAGAATCACACGAAACAGCTCACAACTTTGATCTGAGGCACGGTAGGTCACTTCTTGACACCTATACGCAGGGTTATTGGAGGTTGTTCAAGGGGGTAGTCAGAGAGACGTCCAAATATTACATTGGGTTGTATATACAATCTCAATAAAGTTTTTATTTTATTTATTCATTCCCAGTAGACCACCGATCCTCTACATGTTTATTCAGTTGGTATACTGCTTATGTGTTTACTATGTAACGTCCTTGCTACCATTTTATTGTTGGACCAGCGCGCGCGCACGATCTAATTCAATGAGCCGATTCATCGTTACACTATCATAATGGCCGAGAGTTGTTCCAACTCTTAATTGAACTACTGTATACTATTAAACTCTTGGGGTTGTACTACAAAACGGTGTCTAACTTTAACAGTGTCTAAAGTTAGCGCTGTCTCTGTTTGCCATTACGCAATGGCAAGAGATGTCACAAGTTTAGGCAGTGTTTAACGTTTGCCTATTTTTTTGTAGTAAGGCCCTTGGTCACGTAGTACAGACTTTTTTTTACAACTAGCTAATGGAACAAGCAGTGGCCCACCTAATGTGGTAACCATCACCTATAACAAGCCATTGCCTCACCAAGTGACTACCAAGTCACGCACGGTTGGAACGTGCCCTACGATGCACTGCCCTGCGTCCATCAACTTGAGGCATACAGATGTTAAGCCTCATGTGCCTGTAATTACACCGGCGACTGCACTCTTCAAACCGAAACAGCGTTGCTGCTTGGCGGCAGAAAAAGGCGTAGTGGTAGTACTTCCCCGGACGAGCCCTTCACAAAGAGCTCTACTACTCTTGACTACTGCTTGACTGTGACTGCTGTCTATATTTCAACATAATGAAAGACTAGCTGCGCCGCGCGGCGTTACCCGCGATTAAACATTATGTCATTTTCCTCTATTTCCTCCCCCAACTCACCCCGAACCCCTGCCCCCGACCTTTCTCCTCCCTCGTGACCCTTCCGCAATCTATCCCACGGGAACCGTAAAATTTACCGGGATAAAAAGTTCCTATGTTATTTTATTTGATTAAGTATTTTGTTTTTAGTATGTATTATGTTTAGATAGTGGCTGCAAAAAAATATGTTTTCCTTCTTCTTTCTTTCTTTTTATGTGCTATTCCAGACTATAATCTATCTCTGTGCCAAATTTCGTCCAGATTGGCAGCCCGATTACGCTAATGTCTGGCTGTCGAGATGGCTTTCAGTTTGACATTCGATTCCCATAGTGTAATAGCAAATTATTGGATGGATGGCCGCCGGCGCCTTTCTGGTGTAATTGAGCAACAAACATCCATCCACCCATCCAAACATTCACATAATATTAGTCCACTAACAAACGAGTAAACTCAAAAAAATTGCGTATAGTAGCGTGACTATAAAACCAGCCTGAACAGGGTTATAGTGGCGCCATGTATATCATTAACTCAAATACTTAATTAAAAGCAATATGTACCTAGCTAATTAATGACTGGATACGCATAGTTCAAGGTCTTGGTATGAATTACAAATGAATTGACTCAGACAAATGAGTACCTATCAACTAATTGGAGTGTGGAACTGCCACTTAAATTCTAGATTTAACACGTTTCAAAGTGATTCTTTTGATTTATAAATAAACGGTTCGATCTTGATATCTAAATATATATAACTCAAAGGTGACTGACTGACTGACTGACTGACTGACATAGTGATCTATCAACGCACAGCCCAAACCACTGGAGGGATCGGGCTGAAATTTGGCATGCAGGTAGATGTTATGACGTAGGCATCCGCTAAGAAAGGATTTTGATCAGTTCTACCCCCAAGGGGATAAAATAGGGGATGAAAGTTTGTATGAGATTTTCAAAGTAAACGAGCGCGAGCAAAGCCGCGGGATCAGCTAGTCGAGATATAATCCTACTACTATTATAAACGCTAAAGTTTGTAAGTACCGATGGATGGATGTTTGTTACTCATTCACGCCGGAATGGCCGAACGGATCTGGATGAAAGTTGACAGAGAGATAGATTATAGTCTGGAATAGCACATAAGCTACTTTTTATCCCGTGGGAATACCGGGGTTTAAATATGCGTGGGTGAAACTGCGGGGCGCAACTAGTAATAAAAAATGCTGGACAATCCACACACCACCATCTAGCCCCAAAGTAAGCTACTCAAAGCTTGTTTATGGGTACTAGATTACTGATATACTTACATAGATCGATATTTTTTATTATGCATAGAAAACACCCAGACGAACGGAACAAATTTCTGCAGATCTTACACAAATTAGCTCTGGAAGAGATCGCTTTTCAGCTCATTGTTCATGTGTTTTCTGTAATTGTTATAGTTTGTCATATTTTATTACTTTTTAAGGTGTGCAATAAATAATTTTCATTGATTCATTCAATTCTTGATTCAATTGACGATCTCAGTGGCGCAGCGGGCGTGAGTCCGCCTGCGAGTTGCGACGCGTTCGATTCCCGCCTCGGAACAAATTTGTGTACGATCTGCAGAAATTTGTTCCGTTGGTCTGGGTGTTTATGTATAATAAAAAATATCTATATATGTAAGTATATAATGTATTAAATATATTAGTCATCTAGTACCCATAACACAAGCTTTGAGTAGCTTACTTTGGGGCTAGATGATGCTGTGTGGATTGTCCAGCATTATTTAAATATAAATTAACTTGAACAAAGCAATATGTAGTACTAATCCGCTGATCTAATCTCCTTAAGCTGGAATAAACTTAATTAGACTTCGACACGTGTTTCACCTCTCTACGAAGCATCTTCAGGAAATTGACCCGCCTCAGCGCTCGACGAGGTAACACGTTCGGTGCACAGCGGGTCAATTTCCTGAAGATGCTCCGTAGAGAGGTGAAACACGTGTCGACCGCATCATCACATAACATCAGGTGAGATTGCGGTCAAACGTTTTTACCTATAAGTTGTAAAAAAAAAAAATATTTAACAATGGACTTCCGCAAAGTCACGCCTGAGTCAATTAACTACCAGCATTATTTATTTATTTATTTTATTTATAATTTCCAGGTATTAACAGGCGCAGCGTTTCACCACAAACTATGGTCTTGGTACTACTCGTACAAGATGCCGGCGGAGATCCGGCGCTGGGTCGATGACAACTTCAACTGTGAAGACATCGCGATGAACTTCCTCGTCGCCAACATTACCAGGAAACCGCCCATCAAGGTGCGCCGTTGGTTTGCTTCTGTTGTGTACGTCACACCAGGCCACGTCTGAAAACCAGCGTTGCACTGTCCTACCTCCCACCTAGGTTAGGTGCATTAAGCTGAGATGTGGAAAATACACTCATATAACTCGGAAACACTCGTCAGATCTCAATTTAACATGGAACTACATAACAAGCATCAGCTTTCGATTAAAATAAGAATCATCCAATTCGGTCCACCCAGCAAGTTGAGGAGGTAACACACATTAAAACAAACAAGTCTAATTGAGAACCTCCTTTATTTGAAGAAGGTTAAAAGTGTCTCTTGACTTTGACTTTGTTTAAACGTTGTCTGAGTCCCTGAAGGTTATCCGTTGAATCTTCAGAACAGGAAGCGATTCGTTAGGTGACACGCGCTTCGGTGTCGTTTATCACAGGATTATCTTAACGGCTGTTTCAAAGGAACTACCGTTTAAATTTCATTGGTTAATCGCTTCTTGTGGTGGGGGTGGACGCCATGACACATTCCATGGGATGCAGACTTATCGCTCTGATAAGCTATTGGCGCGCTCATAGACCATTATGAATAAGGGCATTAGTTATATAACTTCCCTTTTTTTTGCTGGGCAAAGGTCTCCCCCATTTTCTTCCACTCTCGTCGATCCTCGGCTAACTTTTACTTCTAAAATGTTTAAATGTATGAGCGAGTTATTTGATGGTTATCAGCCTCTTAAGAAGAGCTTAGAATTTTCAGTGGGTTCAGAGTTAAAATCATAAATTTGACCTAAAATCCTAATATTATAAATGTTTGTAAGTATAGAATGATGGATGGATGGATGGTTGTTTGTTACTCTTTCACGCCGGAACGGCTGAACGGATCTGGATGAAACTTGGCAGAGAGATATGTTATAGTCTGGAATAGCACATAGGCTACTTTTAATCCCGCGGGAATACCGGGATTTAAAACTACGCGGGTGAAACCGCGGGGCGCTACTAGTCACTACATAGTATAAAACGAAGTCGCTTTCTCTGTCCCTATGTATGCTTAAATCTTTAAAACTACGCAACGGATTTTGTTGCGGTTTTTAATTGATAGAGTTATTCAAGAGGAAGGTTTATATGTATAATACATGCATGATATAGTAGAAAAACAATGTGCACCCGTTCTGAAGCAGCGCGCGGGTCGCTAGTATCTAATAAATGCACAATTCCAGGTAACTCCTCGGAAGAAGTTCAAATGTCCGGAGTGCACAAACACGGAGATGCTATCTGCGGATGCGACGCATATGACGCAACGCTCCGGCTGCATCGACCGCTTCGCGCAAATCTACGGGCGCATGGCTCTACAGGTATAGGTCGCGTCAACCAAAAAGAACGCTGGAAAACAGTGGAGACGTGTTTGCGCATACAAATACCAACTGAGCTGTAAGGGCTTTCATGAAATTCCATCCTACTACTATTATAAACGCGAAAGTTTGTAAGTATGGATGGATGGATGGATGGATGGATGGATGTTTGTTACTCTTTCACGCCGGAACGGCTGAACGGATCTGGATGAAACTTGGCAGAGAGATTGGTTATAGTCTGGAACAACACATAGGCTACTTTTTATCCCGCGGGAATACCGGGATTTAAATCTACGCGGGTGAAACCGCGAGGCGCAAATAGGATTTCATAAAGTTAATTATTGTTATTTTTGTTTATATTTCAGCCTGTCGAGTTCAGAGCCGACCCGCTACAGTACAAAGAAACAGGCTTATATCCGCACTCTTACCCCGACATCGGCGCGCTGTGATCAATTACATGGATTGGCTGCAACCGCCGTGGAAAAAAGAAACGAAAAGAATCAAAAAGAAAAGACGAAATGATTTAAAAAGTACGCCTGTTGGAGCAATGGAGTCAAGAGTCAAGTAGCGACCCGGCCTTCCAATAGTACGTTTGTGTGTTCAAATTCATTTTCGAATTTAAAAACGCAGCTCAAGCGGTGAAGGAAAACATTGTAAGGAAACCTGTGACGTATCAGCACGTTGACTCTGTACATAGCCAAGTCAAAGTCAGAAGGTATTTAATGATATCATAAGTATCACTTTCAATCATAGGATTGATAGGGCTGAGAGGCATACTGAATAAGCCAATAAAATAAAAATCAATAAAAGTCATTAAATAAAAATGAAATCATGATAGGATCTACAGCGTCTAGTAATTAGGGATGTAGGTCAAAACATTTCCTCCTGACGCTGTAAAAATCAGCTATAATAGTTGTACTGAACCAGTGGCTACAAAAATAAGCTAGAATATTCTTTTGCAAGGGAAAGCGCCCTAGGCACTAATAAACTAGCATTAAAAGTGCCCTGAAAAGGTACTTAGATTTTAATTAACTGACTGTGTATAACTTATTGCAATAAGTTATCATATTGTGTATGATTTAATTATCGAACAACATTTTTAGAATCGATAGATCCATTTTGGCATTTAATGTCAAAGACGATCTATCGATTCAATAAATTAAAATACAATAAAACGAAAAGTACAGACATTATAATGCATTTGATATGGTCAGCTCTATATGCTCGCATGCAGTCGCCTTTTGTGCATGTCTTCCCATGCGTGAAGGTTGGGCCAAATATGGACGTGCCTCTGACTGCAGCAATATGCGTGATACAACAGCAAAATAACAACACAAAAATTTATAAAAGATTATTGTACCTGTATTGGTAACTCGTAAGATATTTTATTCTATAGCCAGCTAGCTTACTGTCTAGATATTATTTAAAAGAACCATTCGTTCTATAGAACTAAGATGGTAACTTTGGTAGATCAGAAATCATTGATTAGGACTTGTCTTGTGAGAGAGTAGAGTCTGGGTCCTCTATCTTTTCATTAATTGTAAATTATGCTAAAAAAAATCTAAGTGTCTCAACTGCTTGGTTCAAGATTTGGAACCAAATCCTTGAAAAAATTATAGCAATATCTTTTTTGTTACTACCCATTTAGATTTCGTCTATAATCTTTGGTACCAAGAGATCTTAGGGAATCATTTTCTGAGGGTAATCGTCTTGGTATAAGTTTGAGGCCTTACAGCGTCCTATCTGAGGTCCCGAACTCACTGTTTGACGAAGTTATTTTAAAACTACAGCAGAAATTTCAATGTGGATTTTAAGAAAGTTGAAAAGCTGATGAAGATAACTAAGATTTTATGCCTCGTTTAGTAAAGTTTTGAAGTTTTGTTCAAAAAAAACTTGTTCAAAAGTTATAGGATACCCAGCTGTTAATGTGTAAAGAAAAGTTATCGAACTTAGAATGTATGGACAATAACAAATTCGATGAAGGCTGTATGTGAGTTAGGAATGGGATTTCGTCCCCGAAACCAGGGTAATGTAGAAGTAACGTCATTTTTTTACCCTAAAAATTATCCCCATCCCGTTTTTTTTAAATGAGCTGTCCCAAATCAGGGGGGCGAAAGTATCAGTAAAAAAATGCTTAAAGTAAAAGGGTAGTTTGAGAAAGTAAACGTTGGGAAGTAAACTAAGTAGCTCTCTAGATTTTCGCCCATGAATACTAACTTATTATAAATGGTTTTTATGTTTGATTGTTTCTGTGCCATTTTGAAAATGTGATTGTTATTTTTTCATATAAAGCACACGTTTATGTTTGACTACGTATTAAAACTGTATAAATATGTCTGTTAATTATGGTTATACAAGACGTATACATATCTATTTATTATTTAAATTTACTAACAAATAATTGTAAATAAAACTAACAAGACAATCACATGAATAATGCTTTTGAGCGAAATAATTTTGCTTATCAGCTCAACTTTAACTTGCCATATTTAAATCATTTTTTTTTATTAGTTTCAATTTAATATTAAACCCACAATTGGTTTTGTCAATTCCTTAACTTTAAAAGTGTTCTCTGATTTTTTGACAGAAATTTTAAGCGAAGCACTATTAATAGATTATTTTGTACACGATAGCAGAAGCTACGAGTATCATTTTCAATAACTTTTTGTACATTTTGTACGAAGCAATCTGTCGAACAATACTTTTTTTTATATGTAAATGCAAATGAAAAGTTAGAAGTTTTTGTCAAAAAGTCAGGTATTTACCTGAAATCTTGTACCTTATAGAGATGCCATCTGTCCTTAGTCCTTAGGGAATAAATGAAATAAATAAGAGATTCTAAAACATTAGTGAAGTATTGTAATAAATTCTAGTTTATTAGTCCATTTTGACATATCGGTGCTTGCGCGAAAGGGATAAATGAGGATTCCTAATAAATTAATAGGATAATAATAATTATTGTGTAGGTAGTAATGAAAGTATTATAAGTAAATGCACATTTTGCAGTAGTAAGAATGTAGTTTCATAGAAGGCATAATTTTTTATCGCTAAATGATTTTGTATATAAATAAATATGAATAGATATTTAGCATGATTTTGGGCAAGCCCTTTCTGTTGTGATTGTGTAAATAATTCGTTGCTTATAATAAGCACATTGTATCTTTTTATATCAAGTTTGACGACCTCAGTGGCGCAGCGGGCGAGAGTCCGCCTGCGACGCAAGAGGTTGCGGGTTCGATTCCCGCCTCGGAACAAATTTGTGTACGATCTGCAGAAATTTGTTCCGTTGGTCTGGGTGTTTATGTATAATAAAAAATATCTATCTATGTAAGTATATTAATGTATTAAATATATCAGTCATCTAGTACCCATAACACAAGCTTTGAGTAGCTTACTTTGGGGCTAGATGGTGCTGTGTGGATTGTCCAGCATTATTTATTTATTATTTAGTATTAAATCAAAATAGTTTCATAAATAAATCATGAGTATATTAATATTGACAGGTAAGTTATCACAATTTTAAAACATAATTTACATATGTCAAACGCGAAAGCGTTTGTTTTTTTTTCAATGGAGTCATGAGATTTTTGAAAGTTTTTGGGAAATTATTTACTTTTATTCTTTTGTTTTTATTTTTATATGAATCATAGCCAAAGACGTAAGCGACTAGTCTCTGAGTATTTATGATTCAGATGCATTTATTATCGTTTGGAATAAATATATTATTATTTGTAATAATAAAATACTTTACTTATAGTGTAATATGGTGTGTTACCGATATCAGAATGACTGATAATTTTATTTATAAAGCGTATAGCTGTATGGTAGATAGTGTAAGTGGACAATTTATATAATTACAATCACAAAATATGCATTTTAAATATTTTGACTGACAAATGTACGAGGTTTTAAAATTAGTCATTGAAATTAAAAGAAAAATCTGCGAGCAATATGTAAGTTTTACAAAAGATGCTTTAGTTAAAATAGTAGATTATGAAACTGTTGCATAATGAGGGGTATTAAAACTCGAGGGGGTGTTTAAAAACCGAGCCTTAGGCAAGGTTTTTAATAGTATCCCACGAGAGTTTTAATACCTAGTTATGTGCAGTTTCATACACTACTTTATCTACTCTCATACATTAGTGTTGAACCTAATAAATAAAATATCAAAGTTAGTAAGAAATCCAGTTGACTGAAACAAAACGTATCAATTGGCGCCAAACCAACCGTAAAACAGCGCATGCGCGCGCTGCGCCGTCGCCACAGACTATCAAACTCTTTGGCTGTACGGTTTCAAGACCCTTGCCTTTTCCAAAAAGAAAAAGAACTGCATCGTTATGGTAAAAAAGTTATTTTATACAACTATCTTTGTATGAGGAGCTGTATCATAATTATTTTTTTTAATTTGGTTACGGTACTGCGTTTATAAAGTATATCAATATGAATTCGTTTTGACGTTTATAATTCGAATTTTATGACATGAGAGTAGATAAAGTACTTTATGATAGTAATTATTGAAGATGCATGTCCTATTTCTAAGATCAGTAAATTGTTAGGATATTTAAAGAATTTTTTGTACGTAGAGTAAATAAATCTAATTTTGGAATAAAAAGCAATTATGTCTTCGAACAACACGATTTTATCTCATTTAGTACAGATATAAGATTTAAGTACATTTATTTATCGGCCTAGTTAAATTAAATGTTTTTTTTCATTGAAAATAGAATGGTTATTATTTATTTTTAAATAGTAATGCATTAAAGTTGAATTTAAATCTTACGTGAAATCATGGCAGCTATTTTACATTTGTCTATACACCTAAACGTTTACATAATATATTTTTTAAATTCTATGGTTTATTTTTAAATTCAATTATTTAACTATATTGAAAATAGAAATAGTAACAAACTATTCTGGGTGCTAAATATATTTGAAATTTTTACAGCATTGACAATACATTAATTTATTTCTAATTTGTCTACAAACATACCATAAAACAATGGAATTGTATATCACTGCCAGTTATAATAAATTAATTTATTATAGATACAGGTTGTTTTTAATTAGGATATCGTATTTATCAAGGTCTGGACCACAAGCAGACGGATTGTACTCGATTCTAAAATAAAACTCTATTGTTTTCAAGCGTTTTCTATCCCTTTCATATGCCCGCGATATGCTTAACTCAAAGTCAGACTAACTAGGAAATAACTAACTACTACATTCTTAAGGGGCAGCATACGGCGCGCCGTTATCTCGCTTGTACAATGGAAAAAATTTTAAGATATAAAACCATTAAATATAGTTATGTAAAATCGCGATCGTTCAAGTTGTTATCAATGGCATTATAAAGATTTTGCGAAAATAAAATTTTGATCCAAGCAAGTTTTCAAACTTAAAAATGCGACTTTATATTTTTCAAATTTTTATGTATGAAAACTTGCTCAGGTCAAAATTTTATTTTTGCTAAATCTTTGTAATGCCATTGTCCACAACTTGACCGATTGCGATTTTACATAACTACATTCAGTGATTTTATATCTTTAAAATGTTACATTGTGCAAGCGAGATAGCGGCGCGCCGTATGCTGCGCCTTAACTAAATTACGCAACTAACCACAAATGCCCCGAGAACTACTAAAACTAGACCCGTATTATGATGAAATTAATACTAGTATTATTCCGTTGTAGACTGAACATTTAGCAAAAAGGATGCAAAGGCGATTCAACTTCATGGTAAAGCCCGGCACAAGTTAGCATATATATTTGAGTCATTATTTTATTTATCAACAGATGGCGCTAGTGGTAGCTAAATAAGCAATTTTCGCGTTTTCTAAATCTGTGTGCTTCTGGATCGGCCTAAATATTTTCTCCTATATGAATCCTCTTGTATTTTTATAATAATTTCTGTTTAAATGCAATGTGAAGTACTTACTAGGTATATAATTTGCAATTAGGTACCTACCTACACTTGTAAATACACTTCTAAATGAGAATAAATGAAGACATATCAGATTGTAACACGTTTTTTTCTTTTTTTCTATATTTTTATTATGTAGGCACCTATCACATTATACCTATACAGAGAGTTAGTTCTAGTATACCAGCGACCAAAAAAAAACAACAAAGGATCTATCTACATATAGTCTAACTAATATTATAAATGTGAAAGTTTGGGATGGATGGATTACTCAATCACGCCAGACGGCTTGTTACTCAATCACGCCAGACGGTACAAAGATAGATTATATTATTTAGTCTGGAATAGCAGAGGTTACTTTGTATTCCGGTAAAATGTATGGTTCCCGTGGGTCAGATTGCACGGCGGTCCAGGGTGGTTGGGGAGTACTACATAAGATTTTGGACTCTTGACTACATTACTTACCAAAATATTCAGTAGTAGAGCTCTATGTGAAGGGCTCGTCCGGGGAAGTACTACCACCACGCCTTTTCTGCCGCCAAGCAGCAACGCTGTGTTTCGGTTTGAAGAGTGTGGTCAGGCACATGAGGCTTAACATCAGTATGCCTCAAGTTGATGGACGCATGGCAGTGCATCGTAGGGCACGTTCCTATCGTGCGTGACTTACGAGGCAATGCTTTGTTATAGGTGATGGTTACCACTTAACATCAGGTGTGCCATATGCTAGTTCCATCAGCTAGATATATAAAAAAAGACATCTTCATGTTAGGTATTGATAGGTACTAGAGATCTATCTGACGGACCATTATCCACCAATACACTGATACTATTATTAGTCGTCCAACGTGTGAAAAAAATTCGATTGGTTCCCTATAAGTCGAGTCTCTTTACGTCGAGCCTAGAAAGTTCTCGCTTTTATTATTTGAGATTTTCATAAAGATATTTTGAAAGAACAATAGACTCTCAAGATTCGACTTCATCATCATCATCATCAACAGCCCACAGAAGTCCACTGCTGGACATAGGCCTCCCCAATCCGCTTCCAGGAAGAACGATTCTGAGCCCTGTCCATCCACCGACTACCCGCGATCCTAACAATGTCGTCAGTCCATCGGGTAGGAGGGCGTCCTACACTTCGCTTTCCTGTTCGTGGTCGTCAACGAACCAATCAAAAATCCCACCACTCCACCGGTTCCACATACGAATCCACTACCTGTAGTAATCTTTTTTTTAAATGGCATGCTAACGCACCTATTTAGAATGTAGGCTTACCAACAATGCTCTGAAACACAAACGCGCTCTCATTGTACCTAATTATGTCGCTAAACTTCGTCATTATTGAATTCTATTATAATTCCCGTCAATAATTCTCGCCGGAGAGCCAATTTACCATGAACGAAGTCGGCTTGCATTTATATCAGCACAATGCATTTCCCCACTACACAATCGAACCGAAGAATAGTCCACATTTCACGAATAACGTCACCCAGCCAATTATTGTGAGAATACGAATCTAAATCTATGTCTCTATTGATTATACGCGGCCATACTAATTAAAATTGTTTGGACGGTGTAAATAAATCGAGCAGTGTTGTTTTGTTCTTGCTACATACTTGCGTTGACGGCAACACCTCTGCGGTACGACAAAGGAGTGGTACGCGATTTGCGAGGTAGCACGCTTTAAATATATCGCCTGTAAAGTTACAATGCGTAAGGTACGGGGACGTTTGCTATGAAAACAGGTACGAGTACCATTTGAAAAAGAAAAGCTACTTTCGATACCTGCTTGCGTGCCGTGATACAAGACAAAATCATTTATTTAAGAAAGAGAACATGTCAGTGAGCCCAAATTTTTCAAGAGACTCAAAAAACTAAATAACATTCAGGTTAATGGCGTTTTATGGTTTTTTTACACATATAATGTTAAATTATGTTAATAAAAGTATTTTCAGACGTATTATCATTTTACGAATTATTTTTGTTCACAGAGAATACGAACCCGTCAAAAACGCTATTTTCAAAAAAACCTGACTTGCTCGCTTTCTAAAATAACCGATTCAAATTATAATTTCACGTCACATAAGTTGATAACGGAAGGACGTTTTTAGTTAAAAACTTAAAAAAAGCAGAATCTAGAGTAGTATTTTGGGTGCTGGAATTGGGAAAGAAAAAATGTAAAGTTCAAGTCATACCCAATAGGCGGCGCAATACCTAAGCTTTTCCACCTTAATTTGCCTTTCCATATAATATGCTTTTCCATCGAAAGAAAAAAAAACTAAAGGGCTTTTTTGGCCTATGAGAATTATTCTACAGTATGTTCTAAGTAGTAAGTAAAATCTACATACATACATACATACATAATTTTTTTTTTTATACAACTAGATGATGGAACAAGCAGATGGCCCACCTGATGTTAAGTGGTAACCATCACCTATAAACAAAACATTGCCCCGTAGGTCACGCACAATAGGAACGTGCCCTACGAAGCACTGCCCTGCGTCCATCAACTTGAGGCGTACAGATGTTAAGCCTCATGTGCCTGTAATTAATAATGCAATAAATATACTGAATACTGAATTCTGAGGCTAGTCTAGAATTTATTTAACTTTTGTAAATCGTAGTTTACTTTTATTATCATACTACTATTATAAATGCGAAACTTACGCTAAGTTTGTATGTATGGATGGATTGGATGGATGTTTGTTACTCTTTCACGCCGGAACGGCTGAACGGATATGGATAAAACTTGGCAGAGAGATAGATTATAGTGTGGAATAGAACGTAGGCTACTTGTTATTCCGTGAGAATACCGGGATTTAAACTGCGTGGGTAAACCCCGGGGCGCAACTAGTTTTTAATATTTTAATTTTATTTTTCAGGTTGGGATGTGCCTGTTTTCTGTGTAAAGGCTCAAAAGTACTCGATATATGGACGCTCGCCTGCTTTGTTTACGTTCTGATCGCATCTTTTCCGCCTAATAGAATAGGGCGCGAGTCGAAGTGTGTTTACTGTCGGGTCTTGTGTCATTTGTAAGGTCGTTTGTTTGTTAATACGGCGTTTGGAGTGCGAGAACCAGTGCCGAGGTTTTTTTGGGAAAAAAAAATAGATTCACATTATGTCAAAGTCAAAAGACTGACGCCCGGTTTCTGATAGCTCGATTAACACTAATCGGCTGTCAAGTCACTTGCTATTTCAGCTTTTACTTCAAATTAGATAGAGATACCAAGTGACTTGACAGCCGATTAGTTTTGATCGCGGTTTCGAAAACCGGGGGTGAGACTGAGAAAGCTGTTGAAATACTAAATGGTTTCTTCAGCGCTTGAGAGCAATTAAATTGGTAACTCAACCGGATTCGAACCCGCGACCGTACGACCATAAAACGGGGTCATTCCCACTAGGGAATGACCTCGGCCGTTTTCTGGTCGTATCGGAGAATGTTTACCCCGATTTAAAAACTACATTTGGTATCAGAGTTTTTGGTACTTTTTCTTACAAGGTAGAAAAGTAGCTTCAGCAATATAGTTAAGCATTGGTTAGTTAAACGTGGACCTGGATAGTTTTAAGATAATATTTATTTTATACCTATTATGTGGGTAATGAACCAAACTACCTATTTATTTACTTTCGTAGAATGCATGCAATTTTCGTTACAATTCCGCAGGCATCCATGCGCATGCGCATGGTCGCACTTCGGATCGGTACACGGGATTTGCGCGTTCCATCCATTCTTCGCGCACTTAGGTTTTTTTCTTTTTTTTCTCGGTTGGGTGTAACACGGCCGATATTTGTTGGTTCTAAACGGGCTATGTCGGGTATTTTGCGTAAATTAAAACGATCCAAACTGTACCACAGTTCTAGATAAAACGTCTATCAATGTGTCTTCTGAGAGTGGGGGTTGTGGCTAGCGAAACTCACGCATGAAAACATATCGACAGGCGGGAAACGAAAAACAGAAGAATAATTTTCAGAAAACAATTTACAAAAAAAAATGTCAAACAACAATTCAACTAGGTATACCTATGCCGATAGGAGGCGTGTTATAGGTACCTACTGCTAAATTTCAAACCTGCACCTGCATTGTATAGATTTAACTTTGTTTACCATTCGCCCTGTCTCTGTCTATCATACCATTTAATAAGAGATGGCAGTAATTTAAAAAAAAAATACATTTATCGAGTGACATTTGTAGGTAAGGCAGTGTTTTGCGAGGGTGGAGATGGCTGCTACCGTACAACATCAGGTGGGCCATATGCTTGCATAAGTTCAGACCGAAAGGCAGACGTTGGCGAAGTTTCCTTGTCCTTGGAACCCTAACAATAGAGAGGCGATGACGTCAAATTATTATATTCTAATGTAACACGAACCTTACATGACACCTTATGCTCACAGATACATAAAAAGGTAGGTATATCATTCTGCTTATGAATCAAACACCACAGGTCATTGACTTCCAATCTATTACCACCTTCCCCAGTACAGACTCCATGTGCTAAGAAAATTTAAGACTTATTCTAAAACCAACAATATACAATTTGCTATTGGACCTGGTACTTCACTATCATTGCAAAGTTTATAACAGTCGTTCGAAGGTTTTATCAATTGAAATTTATCAGATAATATCAAAAATTGCAGGTAAAATATCGAACCGATAAAGATGTACTGTGTTTTTTAAAAAGTGGCAATGTGAATGTGGCTACACGTACGATTCGAATACGCATGATTATTGAAATGTGATATTCGTCTTGCAAAGGACTTCAACGCGCTCCCACAAAAAAGCTGCGGACTGAACTTGTACGAGACAAAATGTAGCATCCTTAAAATATTATAAACGCAAAAGTTTGTACTCGTAAAGTATGGATGGATGGATATTTGTTACTTAATAACGCCAGAACGTCTGAACGGATCAGGATGAAATTAGGCACAGAGATAGATTAGTCTGGAATAGCACATAGGCTACTTTTTTCTTGTGGGAATACCGGGATTAAAGGGTGCAATCGCGGGACGCAGCTAATTACAGGCACATGAGGCTTAACATCTGTATGCCTCAAGTTGATGGACGCAGAGCAGGGCATCGTAAGGCACGTTCCTATCAAGCGTGACTTGCGAGGTAATGCTTTGTTATAGGCGATGGTTACCACTTAACATCAGGTGGGCCATCTGCTTGTTCCATCAGCTGGTTGTATAAAAAAAAAAAGAAAGCTAGGATTAGTATAAGTTTACTTTGTGTGTGGCTCGTTCGGGGAATTACCTACTACCACCATGACGACCTCTGTGGCGCAGCGGGCGAGAGCCTGCCTGCGACGCAAGAGGTTGCGGGTTCGATTCCCGCCGTGGAACAAATTTGTGTACGATCTGCAGAAATTTGTTCCGATGGTCTGGGTGTTTTCTATGTATAATAAAAAATATCTATCTATGTAAGTATATAATGTATTAAATATATCAGTTATCTAGTACCCATAACACAAGCTTTGAATAGCTTACTTTGGGGCTAGATAGTGCTGTGTGGATTGTCCAGCATTATTTATTTATTTATTTATTTATTTATATTTCTGTCGTCAAGCAGCGCTGCTGTGTTTCGGTTTGAAGGGAGTGGGTGCTAGTGAAATGACAGGCACATGAGGCTTCACCTGTAGCCTCAAGTTAATGGATCAGCCTTTCACAAAGAGCTCTAGTACTCTTACTACTATTAGCATATAGTGACGTTACAAATAAATATATATTGGTGGAACACACACAGAACTATCAAGCCCCAAACAAAGCCGAAGCTTGTAATATGAGAACCAGATAGCTGATACTTAATTATTATAATAATAAATAAATAAATTTAACAATAAATACTTAATTTTTTTTTGTAAATAAATACCTACGTATTTATATTAATAATTATATACCGAATTACACAGAGATAGAGAACAAAACATCTATGTTCATCACACAAATGTTTGTTCTCAGTGGGGATCGAAGAACCCACGACCTACAGCGCCGAAGGCAGAGCTACTACCAGCTGACCTGTGAGGCATGTCAACAAATAAGTGAAAGATGGAGTTTCTACACCGCGTGGCGTATTGAATGGCGTTGCGTCAACATCGCCTTTGCAGGCCCGTGCCATGCACTCCTATTTTGGCGAGGAATGCGCTCCATGATGGCAACTGGAGATGTCGCAGCTGAGGTGGTAGTTACTGAACCAGGATGTCAAGTTTCAGCGATGAAGACGAAGACAAGAGCTAATGTGACTCTCGCTCGCACGTTTTGACTTGTTGAAAGATATAAAATCACTAAACCCATTTTCGAAAAATCGCAAACAACCATTTTGGGTGGAATCACATAGCGCACAGTTTAGAAAAAAAATCATTTTGATCGATACAAGTTTTCCTACTTAAAAGTTTGCTTGAGTACGAAAACTAGAAAAGCAAAGTTTTAAGTAGGAAAACTTGTATCGATCAAAATGATTTTTTTTCTAAACTGTGCGCAATGTGATTGCACACAAAATGGTTGTTTGCGATTTTTCAAAATTGGAATTTGTGATTTTATATCTTTCAAAATGTCGAATCGTGCGAGCGAGAAAAATATTAGGTGTTGTCAACGCCTGAATGATCCATCTCAGAGAAAGGACAGTAGCCCAAGGCGGAGGTTTGTTTGTGTTTTACAGTAAATAATCATAGTTAAATAAAGCGAGCTTATCCCAAAAAGAGTTCTCTTGAAGCAAAATTCTTTTAAGTTGATGCGACCTATAGGTACACGAGTTTCCGTCAGTTATCAGGGACCACCGTTCACTTATGCCCCTTTTTACGGGATGCTGTTGTAGTAAGTGTGTAATTACAGGCGTAAGCCTCAAGTTGATGGCCGCAAGGCAGTGCATCTTAGGTCACGTTCCTATCGTGCGTGACTTACTAGGCAATATTGTTATAGCTGATGGTTACCACTTAACATCAGGTGGGCCATCTGCTTGTTACATCAGCTGGATGAAAAAAAAAAAAGTGCTTGAGACAGGATATTAGATCTTTAGTCGACTGACCCCGAATAGTAATAAATTCAAGGTACAGGTCGACTGGCCCCTTATGGCCAGTCT
This sequence comes from Plemyria rubiginata, assembly GCA_963576535.1. Taxonomy (NCBI): domain Eukaryota; kingdom Metazoa; phylum Arthropoda; class Insecta; order Lepidoptera; family Geometridae; genus Plemyria; species Plemyria rubiginata. The sequence continues at coordinate 1,661,403 of OY754916.1, read as the reverse complement.
TTTCCGGGGCCAGTCGACTAAAGAGCCGGGTATTAGACGAGTAGCTTGATCATCGTTTTCCCAGCCAAGTTTGTCTAAGCCTCAGGTGCGTTATTTACTAAGACCAATCCAATCGCGTTTGCGTTTAGATCACGTTGTGTCGTCACACGGTTAGGGAAAAGTACCTAACTCCTATGTCATAGAGAATAAAGCCCAAGATTGTGTTTTGACGTTACACGGTTTGAGGCAAGGAATATACAATGTCATAGAGAATAATGCCCCAGGAAAGACAAGAGCTGAGTAAACTATGGTTTTCTTGACGCTCTCTTTCACCGTTTGGGAGCACAAATTAATAAGTAGGTATTTTTTATAAATACGCGGCCTCTGGGTTAAATGAACTCAGCGCTGAGTAAGCAAAGCACTATAAAATACCCTTTAAATGGGAAACAACACGCCAGTGGGCGGCCTACTGTTATGTAGGTACTCTACACGGTCACAGAAAACGTATAAACTGCTAATAACCTAATAAAATGTGTTAAAAAGCTGTAAAATAACGCTATATTAAATCTTTGCCTAAGTATTAGTAGGTAGGTATTCCTAAGTGGGCAGTCTTTTCTTCTTTTTTTACTAAAACATAACAGGTAGAGGAAGATGGGGTAATGCCGATCACCTGAAAGAAAAATGCTCTACATATTTGTTTTTCGTGTGTCCTAAGTTAGTTTTGAGGTTTGGAGAGTCTACCTACCTGCTCAAGCGTCACAACCCCTGCGCTGCAGCGTAGTCGCTGTGTTTTAAAGAACCTTATTTAAAAAGTTATTGGAGTGAGCGGTATTACCTGGCACGGTCGGCATTACCCCTGCTTCCCCTAATTAGTGTACTTATATGATGACAATGTGTATATAGGTTCGAAATCAGCAGTCAGACGTTTTCTTTCGAAGGCGCTGCGCTGCGACTAGCAAAATTATTAATTTTTGATAATAATTTCTCTTCTACCTGAGGTCACTCCTTCTCTTGAGTGTGCTGCTTACCTATGCTGGTGACTGCATAAATTACATACTAGGAACTGGGTTGTCCGAACCTAGGTCCCTTTTGTAGGTAGGTACGTATTAGGTACCTACTGTTTGTACCTATGGCTATGTACCTAGGCATAAGGCATCTACCTAGGTAGGTATTTGTTAGTGCACACACGTATTATTCAAGACGCGCCGTGACAAATTTTTTAATTACAATTAGACGTAAAAATCGCCAGCTGCAAGGAGGAGGGATTTCAGTGGCCCCCATTTGACCGTCGAATGCCATATTTGGCACAGCTCGCGTCTAAATATGGCACGGCTCGGCCCACCGCCCCGCGCCGCGCGCGATCGCTCTACTTCCGACTCTATTATTTCTATTTACGAAATAAACTCAAAATAAAAGCTCTATTTTAAATACGGATTTCAGGCACTGAAAACTGTTAGCGGGTTCCCGGTTTTTCCTAGTGATGTGTCGGGTTACCGCGGCCAGCGCTGTGCCTCCGTCCCTCTCTGCGGGGTACGGTGGTGCGGCGTGCGAGTGAGACGGGTAGCAGTCGAGGCGCGCGGGACGCAGCCGTGCGAAGTCAGTCGCGGTCGGAGCGGCCGACTCGTCAGTCCCGCCCTCGGCTCTTTCGCGTTTTCGGTCAGTCTCCGTTCGACGTTCGGACGGTGAGGTGCACATAGCGCGCGTGCGCACCGGTTACTGTGGCGTACTGCGAGGTTATCATGGACGCGCCGGGCGGAGCACGGGAGCCCCGCTTCGGGTCGCCTTATGGCATGGGACTACTGGGAGAGATGGGAGATATGTACGGTGGAGGCAGGCCTCCCGGCTCGCTGAGTGGCGGAGCCCTGCGGCCCGGCATGCAGCCGTGCCCGATGCCCCGGGCCGGCCACAAGCGCCCATCAGACCAGTGCTACGACGAGCGACCGTCACAGAGTGTGGGCCTCGACCACTGCCCCATGCCAGACATAGCGGATGATGGCTATGCTTCCCTGCAACCCAAAAAGTCACCCCCATCCAATGGCAAAAAGACTAAGGGTCGAGTTAAGATTAAAATGGAGTACATAGACAACAAACTCCGGCGTTACACTACATTCTCCAAGCGGAAGACTGGCATTATGAAGAAGGTGGGTTGCCGACACCGCTTTTGGCAATATTCCATATGGGTCATTCCAAACCGAGACTAATGTTTGTGGCAATGTGCAGTAAAATCCTATGACTACACAACATTAATGACAGGAATGAAAATATACTTACCTAGTGCTTATAAATGATTCATACACACCAACTGTGATCAAAAATTTGCAAAACTTTAGTGCGACAAAGGAAAACTTCATTATTTTATTATGAGCACTTTATCTCTAGCTAGAAGATCATTTTCATGTGCTACCAATTTTTTTATGTGCATCTGTGTACGCTACTTGCTACACGAAATTAATTCTTGTTTTTTTTGTAAACAATTGGTTGTGAGTTCAGAAATTTGCTTTGCCAATTTTCTGACAAAATATTTTGTTTCTATCTATGGATTCTGTTTACCTACCTATCAGAAAGTATTAAAACGATCAAAGCACTGTGTTATAGCCCCACAAATAATAGATTAACATGGAACAAAGCACTTTCAAATACACAATAGTTTGGGGTTAGAGGTTATGTTTCTGTGATGAAGAAATTCGTATGGAATATTGCCAAATTAGTGTCCAAATACGTTTTTATTACAATATTTATAGTATGAAATATTCCAAAGCGATTTTACCATGAGTTTCTATACATTTATTCGTGTTTTTGTGAACATTTGTGATGAAAGTTTTGACAGCTGCCAGCCAAGGTAAGTCGGTAAATAAACGCAATTTTACGCAAAATCTAGCCTCAGTAGTGATTTTAGAAGTTTATAGAATAAATAGTAGCTGTGTGGTAAAAATATATCTAAAATCTTGTGCTCTTTCTGCTATTACTTATCCGAAGTACAACAAACAAAACAAATGTAAATAAAACCTGACAGCTGACTGTTGTGATGCGAGGCGCTAAATTTGTCAACAGATGGCGCTACGTGTTATAATTTAGGTTAGTAGTGATGTGCGTGATGTGCGATCTACACTAAAAGTACGGTAAAAAAATCCGGATCAAACCTACATACATAATCTCAATGAATGAAAATTATGTAAAAAATAGTTATACTTTTTTATCAAAGTTTTAGTGCGATAATATAGTCCTCCTCATCGATTTCGATGACGGCGACCCCAACTAAAATAACTAATTTTTCCTAGCATGAGCCCTAATGTGACTCGCTAGACCAAACTTATTCTTAAATACTCGATCACATGTGGAGCAATAGAGTTGACCGATCGAGTTGTATGTATATGTAGAGGGGCTTAGGTCTCTCTTTGCGTGTTTGGCGTTTTATGTAAAGCGTTTCGAGTCGGTTTTCTTCAAACGTTTTTATTTTATTGTAGATGGTAGAACGCCAAGACAACGTGTAACACCTCTGCTGTTGCAATCGTCCATAGGCTACTGTGACCGCTTCCCATCAGGTGGGCCGTAGGCTTGTTTACTTGTTTGTAAAAAAACCTAACTAGGTAAGGTACCTAAACTAAAAATCTATAGGTAACTGACGTAATTAAGTAGGTACCTGCAGTATTTTTTTTATCAGAATCTTTTATTTTATTTAGGATTGCCAACAAAAGATACCTACACAAAATTACAATAATTTCCATACAGTTTGGATTATATCTTATTTTCAAATTCAAATTATTTATTTACATGAGATAATAACATTACAAATACAAAAAATCCAATGCGTTACATTTTCTTTGGTTTAATTTTGGTTTTGTTTCATATGAGCCCATGTATAAAAATCATAGTAGAAGGTAAATGTTGGGGCATTTCAATGGTTTCTGCGATACCGATGAATAAAGGTATACTGATGAATAAAGTTACCTTCTCAAATAAGAACAATCTAGACACAAGGCAGGCTAATGAGTAATTTAACATTGATATACCTACCTACATAATTTTTTAGCATAAGAAACAATTCTAGTTAGGTAGGTATGCTCTATAAGAATCTGGCCTTTATTCTCATGTAAGCTTACATGCTACCTACAATAAAATTTTCCTGTTTTTAATTAGGATGAGATTGTATTAATAAGCGTGCCCCCCGTTGGGTCTAGGATTGCACATTGCACGCTGGCCTTCTGTTTTATCAACAACTAATTTTATCCGGACTAGTTTGTTAACTTTGCATTCTATTTGTTATTAAACGTCTAAAATTAATCGATTATTATGCACGCAAAGCAATGGGTAATGCAAAAGTGAGTATGTATAACATAGGTAAAAGTATAACAAGGTATAAAGATATATAGATATAACATAGTAACAAGTAGGTAGAAACACTAAAATCTTAGTAGCAAGCATTTAGCTGATCCATTATTTAATACCAATCCTGATACAAATAGCTACCACCGCACCGCGTTGCTATGAAAACATGAAATCTAAATATATATAACTCAAAGGTGACTGACTGACTGACTGACATAGTGATCTATCAACGCACAGCTCAAACCACTGGACGGATCGGGCTGAAATTTGGCATGCAGGTAGATGCCAATACGTAGGCATCCGCTAAGAAAGGATTTTGATCAATTCTACCCCCAAGGGGATAAAATAGGGGATGAAAGTTTGTATGAAACTTTGAATTCCGTGGCGCGAGCAAAGCCGCGGGTTCAGCTAGTCCAATATAAATCTGTCTGTGTAACAGATCTGCTCCACCACCGTAGGCTACATCGTGATACAGGTGAGATTAGTCAAAGGACGGTCTATTCAGTTAAAAAGAATATATACCATACCAAATTTAAACCAACCTACCTGCCTGCTTACGTTTGCCTATTATACATAACCTTCACGTTATTAATTACACTTAAGCCCTCATCATCGCATTGTCATCGTCGCGTTGCAGATCAGCATAATACAAACCTCTAAATGCTAAAACGGCCGATAAAACCTCCGTAAAATGACAGAAAACGAATCCTATTATTCTTATCTCGTTTCGTTGACATAAAAATGACAATGGTATAAAGCTCTCATATGATGACAGTTATTATGAACGAGGCTGTAAATCAAAACAATCATTATAAACCGAATGCAGTCCTACTAGTGTCAGGTCAAGCTATTCTCAGCGATGTCGGAACACAGGACGCAGCAAAGCGCCGAACATTTCCCTATGTGCCTCTCAAACGACGGTAGCTTCATTAAGTGAGCAGACATTGTCAATCTATGCGTGTAGAAACGTCTGAGCGGTCCGTGTAGGGATGTCTGTCAAAATCCATGATTAAACCTGGATGCAAATCGTGAGCGAACAGCGAATCCACAGCGCTCAGCAAACTTTACAAAGTAGTCATGTAGAAATACGGTCGGTCTGCTTTGCTAAATATAGAGTCCTTAGCTTCAAAGTTGTTATGATTACCAATGTTTCCTCTTTGCATTTAAGTACATAGGGAAAGAAGATTATTTTAGAATTCATCAAATCTTTTATTTTGTTATTTCTTTTACTTTTTATATATTATAAAAGATTCATAAATATAACCTATCGGAACTTAACTTACCCAGGTCAATATTTTTAAAATATTTTATATCATTTAAATTAAACCGCCTCATCGTGGTAATTTGGTATATTTGGTGCACTATTAACATAACTTATGTGCTTAGTTATTTCTGGCTATTGATGTCTAATTAAATTCATTAAATTCTTGAATTTCTCTCTCTCGTGTTTTTCATCGATATTTTTGTCTCTGGTTAAAGTCATAGGTAAATTAAGCTAGGGCTTTGGCCCACCGGCTTGACATGGATTAAAACTCAGAGTATCTCCGAATGCAATTTAAAATTTCCCTTCGTTTGAAACTTAGACCCCAAGCTCAGAGGTCGCGTAATGTGCACGCAAGCGATCCTGTCGCACAGCGGGAATCAAAGTCGCCGGCGTGCCCTGTTGTTACTTGTTAGCTGGCCGTGCGCGCATCCGTTCGCCCTCGTTATGCCAGTTGCCCGTGCCAGCTATTCAGTGCCCTTTTTCTCCTAAACCCGAGTTCACGTAATTAAATTTGTGCACCGTAAATCACGCCATTCCGTGGGTCGATAATTGTTTGTTTGATTTCTCTTTACCTGTCTCTTGAATTCTCGATTTCGGTAATTGATTCCTCGATTGCGTGGGTTTCACGTTTTCGTTACTCTATCCTAAATTTTCTTGATCTTAGCTATCCAATTTACTAGCAGGTACATTTACTGTTGATAGTACTGTATCTACCTATTTGTAATTGAATTATTTAAGTAATGTAAATTATTGATTGAAAATCTGTTCAGCGGTAATTCATCAGTCGGATCAACTGATCACCTTACGAGCGGGACTTTAATTGCGACGCCCCAGGGGCCCTGAGGGCAACACGACGGCATTTGTTGCTAGCATGCCGGCATTGTGCCGACTTTGTCATGAAAATCGTTGGCGATACGTTGTTCTCCAGTCTAACCGTTTAGTTCAACATCATAACATTTTGACAGAGTCATAAAGAAGCTGTGCTTTATGTCCGGCTTCGTAAATGCTCTAACATTTTCATGAGATCAATAATGTAAAATTTTCTATTAAATATATTATGTCAATTTTTATAGTAGTTTGTAGTTTAAACATTGCGTTAAAACATGTAACTGTAAAAAGAGAACCACCGCGGTTGTTAAATAATCAAGTAGATGAGCAATCCACTTTCGCGCAGCCTCGTTTTTCTGCTTGGAATTTATAAATCAAAACGTGCTCCTTAAGAAATGATAATAGCCCTCATTGTTTAGCCCGTACCTCCAATGCAAGAATAAATTATACAGTCAGATATAGGCGTTCCGATATAGTCCTTAAAGTGGACATTTTAATAAATTTAAAATAACGATTATCGTTGTCTTGCGGAGTCGTGATTTCGTTAGGTTCGTGGTTCGGTCTAGGGCCGGAATAAGTCGTCACGAACGATTACTAAATTAATTAGGACCTAGCTGGGATGTAGATTGCGCTCGAGATTATTTTCCCACACGACACGACGTTTAGATTTTGTGATTCCACAGGCATTGTTTCGTGATTTTAATAGATAATAGTCCTCTGTTTGAGTGGTAGACTCGTAAAACCAAAGCAACAGCTCAATTTAACGACAGTTTTATCCCTCGCTCCATTCTCGCACTGGAGATATTTTAATCTGTTGATCTTGCTACAGAGTAATCTCTCTGGGTTCTCAAACTTTTGGCATAGTTGTGTAAGTGCGGTTTGTTTGAAAGGTTTATTAATTTGCGAATTTGCAGTAGCTGAATAGGTAAGCCTGGCCGTTCCTAAATGAAACAATTATATATTGCGTAGTAATTGCCGCGCGGGCGAGCATCTGCGACCCATATCTCACGGTCCGCAGTTTTGTAATGCTAATGCGGCATAATGCGACTATTCACTCATTTTGTATTTCGGCGGTTCATTTTTACTTCTCTAGGATATGTTCGATTTGAATAGACTTTGTTTTTAAAATGTAAAATGATCGCGATCAGCATCTCAGGTCTATTTTAAAACATACGGAAACCTCAGATTCTATCCTTTTTGTTACTATTTTTAAATAAACTAAACAAGAGAAAGAAATGTTTCTAAATTGCCCTGATGAAAAAGCGTTATTTAAGAAAATATATCCCATTAAAATTATTATAATTTTGTCAGAAAAACTTTCGTTTACAAAACAGAATTATAAAATAAATACTAAAAGCTCACTTGCGCAAACGTGTGTCGGCGTCGCAATCAAAATGGAAAGTTCCAAATATGGCACCGAAAATACTAGGGCCGCAGGATATGGGAAGAGGTTTGCCGGACTTCAATTCACACGCGCCAAACAGCGCAGCGGGCTGTTTTTGGTAGACGGGGAGTCCGTATCATTATTCAGTATCACAACCTTGGAGCAAGACAGGATAGATGGCGCTCATTTCAACTTTGTTAGATAAAATGGTATAATAATACCAGTGAATGCCTCTCGAAAATTATAAAACAATCTTTAATTACTTAAGATTGTTTGGTCGTCATCTTTTGTCAGAGCATTTTTTTTTATAAATTACTACTTGAGGTTCATATCTACATACATAAGTTCATAATTATATACATGCTTAAGTGATAGATAGCTTCTACGCGAATGGTATATTGCAGGGACTGGAAATTCAGCTCCCTTTGGGTACGTTAGCATTTGGCCTAAAAACAACCGCGCGCAATGATCCTCACCTACCAGGGCATCACACAAACTAAACAGGTAGTCAAAATGCATCCACCTTACTGAGACTCGCCGAAACGAAGTATGCCATATCTCCTTTCTTAGCTAGAAAGGCAAAACGCGGGGACAGGGTGGTTCTAAGTGAATTGGGCGTTGGAAAGGGAATGTCTGGCGCGTTGTCGGCCCGCCCCCATACTAGCGTTAACGCCTTGCTGGTTATGATAGCCTAGTACTTGGGTGCCATTGCCATGCCAGTTATGTTACGCCACCAGTTGATTGATAATGCATGATCGAGTGACCATTCTTTTAGAATACAATGGTTGCATGAAAATAATTTTGTTTTTGCTATGCTTTATCAAAGTGTTATATCAGAGATATATCTAAATAAGTTTACTTTTCTTTGTGAACAATAATGTTAAAACTATATCCAACTGCAAAAGCAAGACGAGCGCAGAATTCAATAAGAAGAGCGTAATCGAATCAATTTGCTGTTCTTAAGCAATTTGTAGTTTGTTCCCTTTGATTGATAGATACGACGCTATCCAATACAGCTAGTTAAAACGCTGGGAGCCACACAGAGCCACAAACCACCAGTAGGGCTGTTAAATCAGAAAAGTATAAGAAAAAACTAGAACATTTTTCATAATACGAGTACCTTATTATCCTTTTAATAATTTACGGCTCTTGTGAATGACCGTAAAAAATTAAGGGTAGCTGTTTTTATTTCAACCTCATGGGAAAGTAAATACTGTCAGGTGACTACTTAATTTATTATTTACCCGGTGGGTCACACAATTTTTTTTAGACTGGGTACCTATACCTCTACAAGGCCAGCAGAACACCAGCATCGCCTCTGGTGTTGCGAGGTGTTCCTCTATGTCGGTAACTTAAGCTGGCCCGTCTGCCAGCTATGGCATTAAAAAAATATAGACGACATTGCGTTTTTTATAGTAGGTGTTAGGAGATCAGTGCGACACATTTTATTTTTTATTATGTATTTGTGTTTAATTGTAGTATATTTTAAGTAAAATTGTAACAAAATTTCTGTATATCTATCATTATGTAATGTGTCTGTGTAGTTGAATAAATGTATTTTCTTTCTTTCTTTTCTTTTACATTCTTCGTATATATATCTTCTAATCCATCGATCGGCAGTAACCAAAAATATTCTGTCAAAACCGTTTTACAAATAACGCGATCGGGCCCCAGATTGATCGGATAAGTTACGGATTATTCCCGGTGAAATTGATAGCGGATTACGGAAGTACAAGGCATCCCTAGCGAACACTAGTGAGGGGCGAGTTGTCATTGCGAATACTCTGATGAGTCGATAATAGTGACGCGCGACTGTCATTCGGGTAATCGGTGAATCGACGTTAGTTAGTCGTCGGGCGGTTCAAAGGATTTCGGTGCACGATCGCGATGTTCACGACGATTTCAAGAAAACTCTAGTTATGCGCACGAATGTTATGTTATGGCTCTTGGAATGGTAATTTCGGATAGATAACACGAAATGTATGTTAATTTGCTACTTGATTAGATTGAACACGTATTATTGCGCTTTAGTTTTATTCCCAGCCGCTGTATCTGTTCCCCATTGTAGGTAGGTACAAATTTTTGGCTTAGTTTGTGCATTTGGCATAGTGCGATTTATGTTAAAAATTGGCAGTTTATTTCAACGAATGAGTTAAATTACTAATCTCAAAGCTGTTTCTGAGCAGATGACTAACATTATACATTATCCTGAGCTTGAAAAGTGTAAGTTCAAGAAATAGTAGAAATAAGATGTCTTTCGTAGATATTTTATATCATTTTCATTTTTATTTCGTTACCTAGAAAACGAGCAGACATTTCTATATTTACGTTTTAGTAAGCATTAATGTTTGTAATGATTTGTCGTTTGGTAGGTATGTACCTAAACCTATCCACCAAGACGATGTTTACTTAGTATTTTTTAATTCTGATATATTAAATATTGTATAAGTCATTTTCTTATTTAATTAGTGAGAGCACTGGCGGTCTAGTGGTAGCGATCCCGCCTTCCGATCATATAGGTCGTGGGTTCGAAACCGGTCGTGCAACAATGAGTTTTTCTGTTCAAAAAATGTATGTGCACAATGCTAGTACTCTCAAACGGTGAAGGAAAACATCGTGAAGAAACCGGCATGTTGTAGAACCTAGAAAGCTCTATAACATATTGTGTCAAGTGCTCGAAAGGAGCCTCTTGAGGCGCACTTAAAATCATCAATCATAAATCCTTTCACCACACTGTTTCGAAAGAAACTAGTGACACGACAAGAGGAAGATTTTTAATTTAATTATAATAACAAATTTCCACTGAGTCACACCTGCATAATTACTAACTAATGAACGTGATTAACTAAGAACAAAATTTCTGTTTTTTCATCGAAAATACTCGTAAACTTAATTTGAAATTCTGTATCATTCGCCTTTCAATATTGATGGTCTTAAAAGCAGACTTTTCCACAAAATCTACTTTTTCTCTCTGTCTCGGCCATCTTTAAAACGACAGCAAAATGTTTTAAAGATGTAATTTCTGCAAGTGTAATATTTACCTAATGAATAACAAACAGTGTAGTCATTTTATATTCTACAATTAATTCATTTTGTCAAAATATTAACAAAGTCTCCGGATGCGTGACTTCTTATAAAAAAAATGAATGAAACGATTACAAAGCACGTCTGTTCAGCTGTAGAATGTGTATAGGTCGCGTCAGCCAAAAAGAACGCTGGAAAACAGTGGAGGGGATGTGTTTGCGCATGCAAAATACACGCGGCATCACACCCCCTCCCCCTCCTTCCGACGTTCTTTTTGAGTGACGCGCATTTCACCTTTTCATCACTAGACTGTATCATGTGTTTTTTCTTAAAAATAAAGTTGGGAGGGAATTCATGTTGGGAGATTGATTGTTTTTGGTTAAAACTAGATGAAGAATTGTATGCATATTGCCAAGATATCTATAAATTTCAACTAAACACTCAAACCATTTTCGGGAATTATGGAAACCGGGTAAAATCCGTGAGATTAGGCCGTTTAGACAAACAAATCTGGGCTTTGATGTCGTCAAGTTACCAACATAAAACATGACAGCCTTCACAGCTCAGTTGGTAGTAACTCTGACTTCTGTACCGTAGGCCGCGGGTTCGATCCCCACCGAGGACAAACATTTGTGTGATGAACACAGGTGTTTGTTCTCAAAAAAAAGTTATTAAGTAGTTTATCAGCTATCTGGTTACCATATTACAACTTTGGCTTAGCGAGATGGTGCTGTGTGAAAAGTCCACCTATATTTATTTATTTGTTAGTTATTTAAAATTGGTTCTTGGATAGTAATTAATTAAAAGTGAGGCAAAGCTAACATAGGAAGTTTTTCCCAAGCCGTATCGTACGCGAGTTAAATGAATTAAGATATATTTAAGATGGTCGCGCACAATGTGGCGATGCCCCGATACCCCATTACACTTGCAGATACTGTCATTATCGCTTCGTATGTAATGAGCGAGTAAACTATAGGTGCAAGATGTAGACTGAAGCGATCGATCAAAAGGTATAATAATAATCTCTGAATTGTTCGTATCACTACATAGTATAAAACAAAGTCGCTTTCTCTGCCCCTATATCCCCATGTCCCTATGCCCCTATGTATGCTTAAATCTTTAAAAATACGCAACGGATTTTGATGCGGTTTTTTTTAATAGATAGAGTGATTCAAGAGGAAGGTTTATATGTATAATACATGCATGATATGTGCACCCGTGCGAAGCAGGAGCGCACGGGTGGGTCGCTAGTAGCTTATAAAACTTAGCCATTGTAGTAGATATGGACATAAAACACAATAACCATATAAGCATATCGAGTTATCGAGAGTGAGTGAGTCGAGCATATCGAGTTCTTTCAAGGATTATTTGTAAAATTCTGAATATAAAATTCCCTAACACTAAAATTTGCTTAAGGCGAATACAAGAGCTAATGTGACTCGCTCGCACGTTTTGACTTGTTGAAAGATATAAAATCACGAAACCCATTTTCGAAAAATCGCAAACAACCATTTTTTGTGCAATCACATTGCGCACATTTGAGTAAAAAATTCATTTTAATCGATACAAGTTTTCCCATTCAAAAGTTTGCTTATGTACGAAAACTAGAAAAGCAAACTTTTAAGCAAGGAAAACTTGCATCTATCAAAATGTTTTTTTAACAAACTGTGTGCAATGTAATTGCACACAAAATGGATGTTTGTGATTTTTCAAAATTGGTATTAGTGATTTTATATCTTAAAATGTCGAATCGTGCGAGCGAGAGGTACATTAGGTTTTGTCAACGCCTTAAAAAAATATCTTCTCTATCTAATCTTCTCTTTTAGAACCAAGAGCCTTGTTTCTTCATCTAAGTTTCTAAAATCAATCTATTTATTATTAGTTTTTAGGAAGCTCGTTTTTGCTTTTTAAAATTGCTTACAAAACTCTCATTGTGTCCATTCCATGCTCTTTTGAATCCTATCGCTTGTGATACGTGTTCCAACTTCTAAAGGTGTCGCACGGTCAGGTTCTGCTCAATATAGGTCCCACGGACTCACATACCAGCTCGCTGATACCTGTTCTGTCTATGGTCTGATTTCATATGGATTCTGGATGCGCTATCCAAACTATGAAAAGGTATCCTTGTATGAGTTATAAGTAAAAAAGAAAATAAGATGGGGAGATAGAATAGGAAACAGAATTTTGACACATGCTAGGTATACATAAACGTGTCTACAACACGGGAAGGTATACGGCAAATATAAGTAAAATAGTTCAGTTTCTCGCATAAAAATAAACACAGTAATTATATAGGCGGCATTATAGTTACAGCGATCTTTGACAGGTAATATGCTTAGTAGAACTAGAAGTCAGTGTTTTTTTCTACAAATAAACGAGACATAAAGGGTATACACCTGATACAAATTTATTGCTTTTATAGTATTTCTAGTGACTGCAACGTAGTCACTAGATATGTATTCTTCATGAATATTGATCGTGTTGATATTAATAAATGCCATATTGGTTTAATTTAGCTAAAAATAATTGACATCAAAGTTTGTAAATTGCTAGACAAGTTATTAGACAAAATCGGTTTAACCTTCTGCACCGTCTAGTGACTTAAATCCTCTAATGTTTTCGTTGATTTTCAAACATTTGATGATTCTAGATTTATATTTTTGTAACAACTAAACTCAAAAACTACTGGGCCGATTTCGAAAGTTCCTTCACCATTAGAATAGTAGTAACATAATAGGCTGTATTTAAAATTACGTTAAAAAATAAATTTCCAAGCCGCTAGTGTTAATACATATACATTGGTATTCATGACTGAAGCAGAATATCTCTGTATATTTCATGAATTCTAGTTTTATCCGTACATACGTCAATAAAGAAACCATTTCAATTCAAGTCTAAAATTTTATTTTAAGCAGATGTCAAATACCTAGTTAATTGACTCAGGCGTGACTTTGCGGAAGTCCATTGTTAAATATAAATTAACTTGAACAAAGCAATATGTAGTACTAATCCGCTGATCAGCGAGAATAATGTGAGAGAAGATCAGCGGATTAGTACTACATATTGCTTTGTTCAAGTTAATTTATATTTGTCAAATACCTACCGTCTCTTCAACATCTAACGCAAATAATAACACCTGCGTCGACTGGTGGCACTAAACTAGTACCTCAGGTGGCTTTAGCATGTCTATAAAATAGTACCTCTCAGGTGCCGCCTGTCTACGCGACCACTATAAATTGTGATTCTTCTAACAACTGTTGGCACTGTGTGGTAATTGTAATTCTAATTTGTTTGATAGGGATCTGTTTTGCAAGAGCATTCCAGCGCTTGGCGTGCTTGGAGAAGGTCACGTGACTTTAATCACCTCTTTTCTACATCCATTTAAATGTAGTACTGCTCAGTTAAATGTTTGAAATGTTGCCTTATTGAAACTCTGTAAACAAAATTATCAACGTTTCAGACTTGTTAAAATTCCTATTTCTTTATCTTAATATATTTAAATAACTTTAAAATAAACATTATCAGTAATTAAGAAGCCAGTTAATGACTAAAACATTTTACTTTGTATCTGCATCATATCGAATGTCTCATTATGAGTAGAAACTCGTGCCGAAAATAAATCCTTCATTCTGGAAAATATATTACTTAATATTTACATATTTAAGTCATCTCGAGGGCGGAGGACATGTTTCGAATTATGCGACATGTGATGTTATCAGTCGGCTGACTCACCAGAAGCCACCAGAAAAACGGTAACCGATCGGTGGTCACCATAGAGATTACCGATATCTGTCGCTCTGTCAAAATTGCCAAAGCGCCCGAGCCAGCGGGGCCCCATCCATAATACATCGGCATCGAGAACGTCATACATAAAACATTAACGAGTAAAGTTTTTATTTGATTGCGTTTCGAAACCACGACGAGGTAGTTTTTCGAGCAATTAAAAAACTCCAAACATCCAGATTTCGGTGGGAAACCGCGGATTCCGTTCGTTATCTTGCAATTGAACAATACCGACTGTTTTTGCGAGCGGTGTCGCTTTACGAGGAATTCGTGATATTTTGAAGCTGAGCTCAGTTTCAGCTTTGTAAATAGTTTCTTTTTCCAAGAGAGTATTGAAATTACCTAGTCAATGGATGGAGATATATACCTTCGTAGTTTGCCTTGGCATTGGAACTATCAAAATAGCAATTAAATAGTAAGGTCGTGGAGTGGAGCCGCCGACGGCGTCTTCGGCAGTGGCGGCGCAGACGCCCACGCGAGTGGTCGTGCCGCGTGCGTGGCTCCTGCAGCCGCCATGCCGCCGTCACGTGTGCGCCCACCCGACGCCTACTAACACACTTGCGAAAAAACCAAATCTACGAGCAACTCTTGTTCTAACCTTGAAACTAAATGCCTCCGTTGAATTGCTTCATGTGGGCATAGGACAACTTATCCATCCATTGTCTGAAAATCTTTCTATTCACCGATGAAACGGAGATAATCTCCTCTAATTGGAAGTAATCGGCAAATATTTGCGGTAGGACGACGACGCCATCAGGTACCCGAACCATGCAGACTATCCCAATGATTCCTGCATCGCGTGTTAGCCGTTAATTAAGCTATTTGTCAGATGGTGGGACAATTTACATTTCTCCTGGAGTCCTGGGGATTCTCGTGGTCGGCTTCGAAACGACGTATTATTATCCTTTTAGGGAGAGCGGCATCCTCAGATGCTCGGACTCTACCGAACCTTTTATCGGAGCCACCTGTGTCGCCGCTGGACGTATGAATTGTCCATTAAATAAGGTTAGCGGAATATCTGCCTTTGGTTTAATGCTATTTAGTAGCGCGGGGGATCATTTGCATGCGAGCGAGACGGAAATTAGCATTAACACTGAGTGCGTTCCCGGACGAGCCGCGTCTCCCATTGCATTGAATCGACGCGTTTCTCCAATTAGAAATTCGATCGCGCCCGCAGGAGCTCGTAAAGATCGCAGCGCTGGAGATACATTAACATGTAAGCCTGCGGTACACGCTGTCCTTGCGACAGAAGTATAAAAATGTCTCGCGCGCACCACAATTCATGGGAACTCGTTCCGGACAGCGACGGCCCATCAAGTAGGTTCGGTTCGCGAGTGAAATGTATTGACAAGTGGTCTTCCTTGATGCGTATCGGTGTGATGGTATCGCGGTGGCGGCGCTTCAGTCGGCTCCCGCGCCGCCCTCGGACCGTTGCATTGTGCAGATCGCAGATAAAGCTTGTTTATTTAGCGCTAAAATTTATTCAGCCATGAGAGGCCATTAAGAAAAGAATTATTAACAGTCGGACAGGTTTACGTTCATAAGCTTGGGTAATAGCGTGTTGAGTTGTGTTTGTTTTTTCGCATGTTTCATAATGAATTGAATGTTAATATTTAATAAATTCATATTTTAAACCTCTCGATACAGTGGACATGTACCGGCTGATTAGCGTACCGAATGAAGTTCATTAATCAAGGTCTGGTTAGCGCCTACAAAATTATATGGCGCGTAAACAACATTCGATAAATGGTAATGTTTCGAGCAGGAAACTTATGGAAGTGTGCGGGGCGACAATAAATTAAGGATATGGTGCGACGGCCATTCATAAGCAATCTCGCTTGTTTATGAATGAAACTGGACGAGGCAGACTGGTAATTACCGTCGCCATAGCCGTCCAGCTACGATTTGCATGCGCCTCAACCTCTTGCCGCGGTCTTACGCTCCGTTTATATCGATCCATTGCTGTCCATTGTTCTGTGGATTGGGCTTTGTTGGTTATAGCTCCCATTGTCGCTAACAGCAGGTTTAATTGGATCTTCCTTATTGTTCCTCTGATAATAGCTCTGGAATTACACTTAAGATGGCTTCTGTGTCTTGATGCTGAGTTCAGAAATTACGTTGAATTTCGATCGTTCCGATAACTGATTAAACAATGAGGACGTTGAAAATGCCTTGTTGCGTTCTAGAGAATAATTACTATTCTAAGGCGACAAATAGCTGTTAGTCTATTATTAATTCTTCGGTGTCAGTGGTGTTATAGCGGCGATAAAACACCGGTTTCCAGTAATCGGTAATTATTGTTTAAGCGTCGTTTAAAGTAATCACTTTGAGCGGCGCTAACCTGCCCCAGGCGACTGCAGCCGCTTGCTCTAGTGCCAGTTTGACGCCGTCAACGCAATCGGTGATCATGTCCTGAATCACAATTTAAATATTACCGATACAAATTTTTGCTTAACGAATGGAACCAACAACATTCACTTCGTAATTAACGCGATACCGCACATTATCAACTAATTTAAGTTCTCTTTACGAAACACTGTGCTTTCCATTATTTCTCCCTTTTTACTGCTCAGATGATATACCAAGCATTTTTACAACCTCTTTTTGTAATTAAAATGCTATGCGCATTTCTGCGGCCCACTTGTGGTATCAATATTTCGAGATTTCACATTCACGAAAATTTTAAATTTCAAATGGAGTCCTATTACATATCGAGCGCTTCGAAATGAGTTGGAAATTTTATTATACCATTGTTGGTTTTTAATATCACATTCTTCGTATGCGTAGGCTTTCAGTGGAGGATTCCTCCGTATCCCATCCTGGGCTTATTTACATATTGTACCGCTATTCAAGGCAGGCCGGCCGGCTTGGCCACGCTGAATCATTACTTTTTTCTGTAATCAAGTTTTCGACCGCATCTCGCGACCACTCAAAACAAACAAGCTGCAAATTTTTCGGCAAACTCATTTATGCCGCTGCCGAATGCAATTTTTATGATTCTCGATCTTGTGTTGTTAGCATTCCTCGGATCTTCGCCGTAGCACTGCGGAAGTACATTGGTATGATTTGCAGTTGGAGTACGCTTAATCGTGATTAAATGTGTGGCTTCCGATTGGATGGCACTGTCCGGTAATGATTGAACTTTCACTTTTCGATCATTAGCGACATCGCATCGGACTTTAGGGGTTCCGATATAACCCCCTGCCGATCATGCGAAGATGAGCGAGAGATTGCTCCCGGCAAAAAATCGCGAAGATGTGATTTCTTTTATGGACATAGAGGTGAATCAACCGTGCCCTTAATGCAAATAGTAGCGGCATCCTCGCCATACAGGGTGTGTGATGACGTCCGAAGCTGGCAAACAAATAAAGCCACGTGGCGAACACGCTCCGGTAGGCAAAGACGAACTCGCCCCGTTTCAACCTTTTACGACTAATCCAGTCGAGAGTCGCCCACAAATATGGCAACCTGGCCTTTCATAACCTGTTTTTGGGGTTTCCTTTGCCCTGTGAGGTGAACTACTACATATCTTTTATTTGCTGATATCGCACGTGGGTTTGCATCGTTATGATTATTTTTAATCTCGTTATTTTAATCTGAGGCAATAACAACAAAACATAATGATTTAACACTATTCTGCGCTCGCGAATGGTTTTTATTTTTAAACTACTATTGCTATTTTATTTGTGTACCATATCAGCTTCTATTTGTGTTGTTTATTCACAACTGTCTTAGATTGATCTATAGATAATTAGCGTACAGTTTCCTGAAAACTAATAGATGTAAATGTGTGCGTATAACCTCGGTTCGGCGTCAGTCCGTCAGACTGTCCCGTGCATGCTCATTACCATAGGAATGGTCCTCGTCTAGCCAATGCTGATGATAATAGCTGACACCTCGAGCTACAGTGAAAGTGGAAGGGCTTTGATATACGGCTTATCGATTTTGGAAACTCCGTTTGTATATGCATCGATGACTTTACTAACATACGAACGAATAGATTTAGTATACGTTTATCTTTGGGTAATACAAATAATTGTACAGGACTTTATGAAATTTTTCTCAATTAATTATTACGTCATCAGTAGTACAAATAGAGGGTCTGTTTGTACTTATACGATTTTGCATTATTTTTTATTTCTATATGTATGCTAGTGATTCCATTATAAGTTAAAGCACTAATTTTCTTATCTTATTCGACTATGTTATAGGAATACGTATACGTAAGACATACTAACACTAAATCAAAATACATGCATGTATTTTGCTTTAGTGTAAGTACGAGTATGTCTCCGTAATAGTCTCAGTTCACCCAGCTACCGCTAACCGCGTAGGTAACTAATTTAAACATTTATGTTATATCTGATAGTTTTATAGTTTGCATTCCATTTCATTATCGCCCAGAGCATGGCTCACTGTAATATTGAAATTAATCGATGCACTCAACTGGAAATGTCAATTCTGCCTCTCAGCTATAAAGTTGTTAAAGCTAAAATTACGCAATGTGATGCGAGCGAAGCACAGCATTAACCAATAAAATTAAAATGTAATTAAATCGCGATTGTGCACCGCACTCGACACAAAAATCACAGGGTTACTTATATTACATTATTATTATTCGGATATTGCGTATTTTATGCGTTTTCTGGTTTTCGTTTCGTCGAAACGTTACTGTTAGTGTGACGGGCGGGTTTAACAAGACTGGCTGGGGCTTGCAATTAGGGACTGTTTACCGGGCATTAATTTTTGGCAATAAAAGTCGGGCATGCTGGAAATGATCGGTACGCATGCGGGATGCTGCGTGGGAACAGCGGGCTCTTTGTACTCCATTGTACTTGTAATTAGCTGACTTTTTTCGAGCTGCGTTGTCGCAATCGCACTTGTCACAGAAATGTCGCGGTTCGCAATGCACTCTTCCCAAATGTTTTTCGTTTAATTTGTGACTCGAATACCACACTTATCCTACTGGAACCTTTTTGTCAGAAAGTTTTCTCCAAAAATTTGCACAAAGCCACTTGACCATCAAATTCGTTTTTTGCGACTCATAAGTGGTTATTCACATGTGAACGGTTTGAGTGACGTTTTGCATTGTCAGTTGACCGTTGAGTTTTTGTTTTCTTCCTTTTGTTAGTGATTGCAGAATGCTTGATGCGGGCGCATCACGTGATCACAATTCCGTTATGAAAGCAATCATCTTATTTAACATGTTAATAAGTGCCAGGACTAAGTTCCACTGTCGTTGATCTTTCGTGTCTTCATTTTTTCATGCGACACGTTATTGAAACACTTGTCTCCGCTTGTCTGTCATTACTTCTCTACTATTTATATATTTTCAATAAAATTCACCGCACGTTCGACGAGGCATACAAGTACAGCTTCTTCTAGATTTTTTTACCTGGATGATTTATTGTCAACTTTTCTACCACAAATCAGAGTGATATTTTTAAATATTTCATAAATCTGTGGCACGACATGTTTCCCAGCGCTAACTAGGCGATTATCTTGTTTATAGAGCTATTAGTTGGTGCTATCTGATGGTGTATCTGATCTCGGCAAAAAGTGCCGTTTTCATCGCGCATCGTCGTATCGGGTTACTTAGCGCCAGTGCAGAGCTTGAGCTAGGGTTGCTGCGGAAAAAACTCCTTTTTACAGTGAAATATCTGGCTCAGCGGGCAACACTTGAAATATATTGCGTTCACGTGGTTGCGGTACGTACATAGGTAGCCGTAGTTGTTGCGCGTAAATAGGTATCACATTTATTTATTCAGATCTAGCAACGGTAACACATGGACCCGCGTACAGAAGGTATAGCTGGCCGAGGTTTTAAAGTTAGTACGTACGTAGATAAATGGTAGCATTAATTAATGGTACCATTTATCTACGTACGTACTACGAATCCGTTTGTCGGAATTTCCAGGCTTTGCTCAGTCATTTACACACTTCATGCTAAATGGAATAACATAATAAAATTCGTTATAAAATTTATTGTACACCTGCGGCTAGCTGATTAAGTACATTCATAAATGTTATATTAATTATAATAATATCAATTCTGTCTATTAATAAATAATCGTCTGTTTTTCCTGAACACTATAATCTAAACCTCTTCAAGGCTCGAGTGAATAGGTGTCTTCTAGACCGTTCTGCTCCAACTTCGGCTACATCGTCGCTTACCATCAGGTGAGATTGTAGTCAAAGGACGGTTTATTCTTAATAAAAAAAAAAAAAAAACTAATATGAATGTCTATAATGTTATTGGAAAGCAAAGGAACAGCAGGAAAATATGAAATTTCGTAAAAAATACTCGTTTTCTTTAACATAAAACAAAGGTCAACTGTTAGAAAATATCTCACTCGCTCATTTAATAGTTTTAAATACAAAATCACTGGATGTAGTTGTAAAAATCCTAAAAACGCAAACAATTTCGGTAATTAAATAACAATAACATTAAGGTTCAGCGACCGGATGTGATAATGTTATATATGTTATACTTACTTAATATAAGTTGTACTTACTAATAAAATGCACTACTTTATTCTGAAAATAAAAAGGTACTTTTTGGCTTGCTTGGTAATGCTGACATTTATGCATTTGTGCGATCTTTTTATTTAAATGTATCTTTATTTATTTCTACATAATAATAAATTGCATTACCTCAGTGCACGATATTGAGAAATAAATAAATAAATAATGCTGGACAATCAAATCAAATCTGAATAGTGTTCATAGCAAATGGAGTAATCAAAATATATAAAAAATGCGAATGAGTGACTGATAATAAACGCTCAGCCAAAAATATTACCAGATATAATTTGTTTCCCAAGGAAAAATGTATTTAGGTAGTTCACCCAATTTGTTTAGTAAACACTGCGTCCTCTTATGGCAGTAGGTAGGTACTGTCAGTATTATCGGACAACTGCATTTGCAAGGAATTACGCTGTCGACGATAGCATTATTACGCTTAATTTATTCAGGCGTGTAGCTTTTAATTTTGTGGTCTCATTTGGAGGTCTCACACCCGGGCTTTTTCTCTTGACAAACGACTTTCTTGGACTGTTTTGCCACCTACTGTCACTTTTGACGTAATTGGAGCATTTTTTTGCAATCGACAGAAGCGATCGTATGTATCTGTCAATCTGGCTGTATTTTCAATTAAAGATTACATTGCGTCATCTTAGCTTACGGGTTAAGCTTGGAAGAGATTATTGTGAAAGCTCGCGGTGATAATTAGAATTAAACCTAGTGGTTAATTGGGAATGTTGTATGTTGATCTGCCTTGTGTCAAAATAATTATGAAATTTAATTAAGTAGATACTATTATGATTTAGATTTTTTTATTTAACGAACTTAAATCAGCGGAGACAAAATCAAAGAACACTGAACGACCTCTGTGGCGCAGCGGGCGAGAGTCCGCCTGCGACGCTAGAGGTTGCGGGTTCGATCTCCGCCTCGGAACAAATTTGTGTACGATCTGCAGAAATTTGTTCCGTTGGTCTGGGTGTTTATGTATAATAAAAAATATCTATCTATGTAAGTATATAATGTATTAAATATATCAGTCATCTAGTACCCATAACACAAGCTTTGAGTAGCTTACTTTGGGGCTAGATGGTGCTGTGTGGATTGTCCAGCATTATTTATTTATTTATTTACTGAAAACTGTATGTAAAAATTTATTCGCATTTTCCTGCACCCAACCTTCGGCAAAATGATAAACTTTAATGAATGAGTATTATGACGTAAAATATTTATTATTATAGCTCAGTATTTCTCAAAAGCCTTTCTTGCTCCTATCCAGTCGTTTCTGTTTTGTAACACTGTGAGTGAACCTCAATCTTTCTAAAGTAATTATAATAATTGAATAAATTATAATAATTAAATAAATTTTCAAAGTGATCCTTGTGATTTTGTTGAATAAATTTATTTTGACTTTGACTTCTTATTTCTAAACTACAATCGTCTGAATAAATTAATTGCAAATACCTATTTAGTATATACATTGACTAGCGACCCGCCGCCCGCGCGCCCCTGCTTCGCACGGGTGCACATTGTTTTTCTACTATATCATGCATGTATTACATTTACATATAAACCTTCCTCTTGAATCACTCTATCTATTAAAAAAAACCGCATCAAAATCCGTTGCGTAGTTTTAAAGTTTTAAGTATACATAGGGACATAGGGATATAGGGACAGAGAAAGCGACTTTGTTTTTTTTATACTATGTAGTGATGCTAAAATCACGCTATGTCGCCTAAAAACTTTCACTATGAGAGAGAGAGCGGGTTTTGCGATCCCTATAACCTAATCCTAACTACAACACCTTTAATCTTGTGAAGCCTTAGATATCAGTAAACCTATTTAATTCCTTGTGAGAAAATAAGTTTAAAATCACCGCCAACCCTGAAGATCGCGGGTTAAATGGAAGAGTCAGGAGGTTAGCCAATTGTTTGCTCTTCTAATCATCGTTTAAACTAAGCTATTGGTTTAACTCTTGTAATTTCCCGTAGACCGTTACCTCGAAGTTATAATGTTTACAATGTAATCCTTCAGCTCGACCGGTATTAAGCGCAAGTTATTTTCATTTTGATTTATGTTCATTTGCGTTGCTACTGTTCTGCCGACTTATTTATTAACCTGTGAAAATGGCAATAAACATATTAATTTATTAACCCGTGGAAATGGCAATAAAATCGATTGAGCAGTAAAGCCGAGTTTTAACGCGCCACGCTTGATTCGATAATTTGTTAATGTTATCTCACAGTGATTCGATGATGACTTTACTGAAAACATTCACATCTTAAGGCTTCGGTGACAGCGGCTCGCAATTTCGAGGTGCGATTGGCTATTATTTCATTTTATTTCATTTCGGGGAGGTTGTTTGAAAAAATAACTCTAAAGAAACACGCATAAATACTGTTCGAACACAAATAATACAATAATATAAGGGAAACATGCCCCAATCAGAAATCATTTTGGTATTAGTATGTTTGGTCTTACATTTACCTAATACCAAAATGATTTCTGACTCAAGCACATTTCCCTTATTTTATTGTATTATTTGTGTTCGAACAGTATTTATGCGTGTTTCTTTAGAGTTATTTTTTCAAACAACCTCCCCGAAATGAAATAAAATGAAATAATAGCCAATCGCACCTCGAAATTGCGAGCCGCTGTCACCGGACTCTTAAAGTCTCAAGTTGATGTCAATTCTTTTGATGGTTTGCGATAAATTTTTAATTATAATTGACGTTCCTTATTGTGACATCTGCATTATTAATTTGACCTTTAAGTTTTGCACAATTAACAGTAATCGTCAATTAATAAACTTTGTGGAAGAAAGCAAAAGCATCAGTGACTTTTATCTCCAATTTTAATGAGATAGCGAAACCTGGATTGTGCAGTTTTTTTTGTATAAACCGTCGGTAACTTGGCATATGAAATTTCACTGAAGATAATCATGTTTTAACAAAAGCTCATTAAGGGTGCATTTGTAATTGTCAATTTTGGGAGTGTTTCGGCGTGTTGCGAAATTGATTGTGCTGTCACCGAGAGCCTTGTTTTCGTTTTAATAAGGCTCATTATGCTCTGACCTGGTTATTGAGTAACGGTGTCCGTGTCACAGATGCTGCAAGTCTTACTAATTACGGGGTTATCATCAATCATCTCGGTGAATGGGAAGGGAAGTGCAGGTTACGGCGAGGAAGCTGTCTCTCCAAAATATAATTGAATTGTATTGACGGTAGGGAGATGAATTGGACACTACTCGGAAACAGCATTATGTATCAATAATTTGTCTTATTTCACTTCAGGTACTTACGGGTTACAGACGGGAAATTGTAAAAGTAAAATACCTAGTAACCTTCGTGAAATGGTTCAATGCAAAGCAAAGCTGTGGCTAACCTGCAAACGTGTTATCAAGTTCAATAAAACTCATTGAGTAAAGGCAAATTATCGCAAGTGTACGCACAACTCCGCTACGGCGCCTATAGTGGGCGAATTGTGTCGCGACCGCAGACTCCTATTATGCAATAGAAAAGCAAATTAATACAAAAACCAAGTATTGGCCGCCCATCCCAAACCACAAACGGAACCATATTGCCTACGCTCTAGAGTTTACTTTATAGTTAACGTCAATTTGTGGAGCGCTCAACGTAATAGCTACCTGACTTTTGTCAATTGCCCGCGACGAATCGAAATACCACGGTGTCACATAGCTCCTATTCAAATGTGAATGGGTTGAAATTAGAGTGGCAGGATTGATTTGGTTAGAGGTGTGGGTGGCAGGGCGCCGGTGGGTGCGATAATTCGTCGTGCATACACAAAGAGTGCCGTGAGAGAGCGATATGCTCCCGAAAACGAAGGTTTACACACGAATTAGTGGCGTGGGAGAGGTGAAAGGTCGGGCGGGAACTTGGATTACGAGAGAAAGTTCTTTTTTGAAGTTCCGACTTCTAGTGTGCTGAAAAATATCATCGTTTATCTTAGAGAATTTTAGGATCCTTGTCTCCGAAGTTGCGACGACGTGACTAGTCCTAGAATTCAAACATTTTAATTACCGTCTAGTCTAGATATTTAACCGACGACGAAAGATACGCGGCCTGACAATAATTTGTCTTCTTTACAGCCGAGACTTTCTCGACAGATCAGACAAATGTTCACAAAAATGCGACAGCAAATTCCCAGCGTCATAAATTTACATTATTTCTATGAATGCTAATGAAGTTCATTATTTACAGGCGTACGAGCTCTCGACATTAACGGGCACGCAAGTGATGTTGCTAGTTGCCTCTGAGACAGGCCACGTGTACACATTCGCGACGCGGAAGCTGCAGCCTATGATCACCTCAGACTCGGGAAAGAGGCTGATCCAGACATGTCTGAACAGCCCTGACCCGCCGACCACCAGCGAGCAGCGCATGGCGGCCACCGGCTTCGAGGAGACAGAGCTCACCTATAACGTAGTAGATGAAGACATGAAGGTGAGGCAATTGGCGTACGCGGGCTCGCAGTACCCCATAGAGCACCACCCGGGGCTGGCGCCCTCGCCGCTGCAGCAGTACCACCAGCACCCGCCCTGCCCCTCGCCGCTCCCCCTCGGCTCGCTAGGACAACCCTACTCGCACGCGCATCTGTCGCACCCTCACATGTCACATCATCCTCAACGGTAGTTCGCGACTCTGACGATTGCTCCCAATAGTCACACTCTAGATTAGCTTCTAAATTTAGGTAAGAAAGATATACGAGCAATAAATTCTGTTAATATATTTTGTAAATATGCTAGTGTATTTGCGTACGTCTTCTGCGGGGATTTGAGGAGAAAGCTCCGGTTTACGTGATGTTGTTGCAAACGGTTTGTTATGTGGGCCGCTTCATGAGCTCGATTGCGGATCCAGATTGACAGAACCATTCACAACGCGGCGCTGAGATAAGCGCCTTCGTTACAAAATGACTTGTTTGCCAGATTGCCGACAGAAACAAAGTAACTCGTTATCTCGACGTGTTTAAACTAAAACCTCACATTAATATTCATTACTTTTAAGTTAAGTAAATAACACGAACGACTGGAGCCTAATATTCAATTTGGAAACGAAAACTCAATAAATCATCTCGCACGGAAATCTATTTCAAAAATTGATGATCGTGTCGAAATAGATATAGAAGTGTTCGGTAGCAAAATAATCAGATTGAAATCTTTTATAATTAATGTTAGAATGAAAAACCGGTTGGACGGCCGCGTGGCTCTGAAGAGGGAACGTCTAGCTACCGAATCATCATTACTATCAATGAATCGGACTTTCATTCTAAAAAGCGAACACAATCGGAACGGGGCTTAATAGTCTTTATTACGCTCCAAATTGTAGGAAGTCTCTCGTATTGATCGCTCTGTATTAGCATACACATAATCTAGAAGCTCGTTATAACGCGTCTGAGAATCAAATTCGGAAAGCACACGTTTATTTAAAGCCGAGAAGAGAAGATAGTGCGCCAGGTGTGTTATTTGTAACTAGAGACAGTTTCCAATTACGAAAGGAGCGCTCGCGCCCGCAACGCCTCGGGTCTAAGTCCCCGGCCTCGTGATCCGGATTATCAAGAAACTTAATTGAAAATTACTTTTGGTTGTACCAGGAGTGATTATTATAAATTCCCCAGTCGAGTGATTATTATAAATTCCCCAGTCAGGCTCGACGCCTGCGATCGTGTTACCGAGAAAATCAATTTGTGTAACCCGGTAGCTTTCACTTGCCAAGACGCCGCTATACTACAGCATCCTACGTTAGATGCGACGATGCGTATCGCGCATCTAGCGTAGGAAGCATCTAACGCGCAGCAGCTGATCAAATACCGCCAAATACTGCCATCTCAGATTCATTGAGCCGCTGTGATTAGATTCTATTCGTCCGTCACTCGCGCACACCTTGCGTCGCTAATCGAACACTGTTTATTCATCGATTTGTATCCAGTAGCGGCTTTCGCAGCCGTCGACTCGATTGCTCCGATCAATTAATTCCTGCTCCTCATTTGCATATCGTTTTAATTTCGAATCCATCCGGCGCCCACCGCCCTCGCCTCCGACCTCGAATATCACTTGCCAGCTTCGATATGTTGAAATCGATTACGTAGATTCCTTCTTTTCGTGTTGCGATAAAATCTCGTTTTCAGGTGGGTCGGTTTGCTCTCATCGCGTACCGACATTTGACGTACGGAAATAATACATCCTCGACGAGTCCAATCGTTATTGTTCGCGTTTCGACGATAACTCGATTCGATTGAAATATTCACGTGGTAATTACGATTTGAGGAGATAAACGTCCCGTGATGACCGCTCTTCTAGATCCATATCGTGAGATTCTCTGTTCTATTCGATGTTAGGTACATGTTTTCGTGACCGTGTTATGTACCGTATCTTGGTTTATGCGCTTTAATATTCAAAGGCGGCTTTTTTCTCTTTCTAGGAACAGTTTCACCTGTCATGTCTTGCAGTCGTTCACATAAACATGATTCTTTAAGTATTCTCGTCGTCTGGTGCGTCTGTTTGGTGAATATAAACTGCATTAGCCGAGATTAGTTCGGCGTGACGCTGCGCCGGCGGGATGCAGATACTTGTACATGAATTAGCGGTATAAATGTGGAAGTCGGTCACTGGCCTCACGTGGCCGTATTCCCAAATCGAGCCCGTTTCGTAACATGCAGCCTCGCAGCCCAGCTCTTGAGATTTCGCTTTCGGCGCGCACGTTTCTTCATCGAATTCCTGTGTGGATACCTTCTGTTTAAAGGCGCGTTTGTCTCAGGGCGAGGCGAAAAAACCACCGCTGGTATAGAAATTGTCAACACGATACATGGATTCCTGTCCGGTTTTAGTCAGATGTTTGTTGCTTTCGATTGGTGAGTCACGCATCCCTAACGTATTCCACTCCGAGCCTCAGCGTCTATTCTTGACGAGTCGGTTGGTAATCGCTCGTTAGTCTCGCACCTAGCTTTATTAACTTATCAATACTATTGTTTTGATAAACGCTTGAGGCGCAATTTGGCTGACTCATCGTATTGTACCACATAATTGTTCGCCTCTAAGCCGATTGGTCGTCTTGTGCAACAAAAGCAACAATAAAGCTAATTTGACTAATAGGTGCGTTGTAATCGTCGCCGCGTGTGGTTTAAGGATTACAGAGTTGTTTGTCGACGCCCGTATCACCGACTCCTAATGAACGCCTTTCTGTTGCTATTGTTCTAGTTTAGAATTTATTTGCCCATTCGTAATTGTTATTGTTTGAATGTGTAGAGTACAGACAGTTAAATACTAATTCGTAATCCTCATTTCTGATGTTGGGAAGCCGATCGGATTTCAAGGCATGACCAAGAATTAGTCAAGTGTAGTACATCGATCGTTAATTTATTATTCAGCGCGTGAGTGAACGCACCGCGCAACTTTGATGTTTAAAATTCATTTAATGTTTGCGAAATTTACGTTAAATGATCGGTTCTCCTTTGTAATTAACGTGGCACCGGCCGACCACCCAAAGGCAAGATCGATGGACCCAAATCCGATCGAACATAAGAGCAATGATCGCAACCCGCCTTTGGTGTGTCCTCCGCAACAAATGAAGAGATGTCCCACCAAGGAAGCTATCACAATTTGGAGAAATTCGCATGAGCGATGACCGTGGTGAATCCCATTCGCGCTGTCATTAAAGTAATGGATCTCATATTTATTCCGACAGAGAGATGTCCCAAATCCGTAATTACTGAAGTGTGCGCGGTGGCGATAGGTTTGCAGTACGACGCGACGTGTGCGTTGCGTACGCATTATTTTAGGAGTTGCGTTGGTGCACTATTACGGAGCCTGCGCGCCGCTTTTGCATAATTCAGACACGAGCCCCGCCGTTTGCATTCCGATACTTGATATGTGCTTTCACATGTATTTATGGACGAGATTTTGTGTCTCCGTAATGTTTGGCGAATAAATAAATTGTTGAGGCATAAATACAATGGGTGAGCGCTGCAAGCGGCTTCCCTCGTTACGTCGGTGAATGTAAAGTCCGCTTCTTGTGCTGTCGCCGTGTCACCCATGAGATACAACCGGGGGTGTGCGCGTACGCTTATTCACTTGTTTAGGGGCTTCGTTACCTTGCGCTTCATGTCGGCTCATACAAATTGGCGTGCAGAGATTCATCTTTTCAGTGTGCTACAAATCTTCCGAGGGAATTATGTTCGGACGTTTACATTGTACGTCATTCTTCCTCATTCTTGACACGTTTATTAATTCAGACTTTAGTCCGTTGTTTCGATATTTTCTTTGTGTATATTGTTTTATAACTTGCTCGCTCGCAATTCAAGTAACTGTTCCAAAGTTACCCAACTTATCATGCACAATCTGACCCTTAGCCGTGTTGTAAACATCCTGCAGGCCGTTGCCAAGTAATCCGTCATTATCAGCAAGCGGGATCAAAGCGGGAATTCCGCTCACATCTCACTTACCGCAATTCTAATGATTTGCAGCGGAGGTCCAGCTTTGTATGCACTGCACCACTAGACACGAACCCTTATCGCTCCCATACGCTTCCGTGTACCTCTGCTAATTTAAGTTTGTTTACTTGCCTACCCGGCCTGTTTATGTACGAGTTAAAATTATTACCCTATATAAAAAAATAACTAGGTCTAATTTGTTGAATATCGATGATTTCATACTTGTCATCACAAATCAATAACTCATCAATCTACAATTTTTTTTTCATAACATTTTTTTTACTGACGTTTGAAAAGCAACATTTAAAATAAGTAATAAAGTTCTAAGTAGCAAATATTCTAAATATATTATATATTATTTCTTTTTGTAAATTAATATTCAACTACGAACAAAGAGCTTTAATTGGGGCTAGATAAGCCGAGTGACGCAAGATGTCAATCAAAGGACTGAGCGTAGTGGTGATTGGTGCAGATGGTGAACTACGCAAGAACATAATCGGGTCCAATTATCGAAATGACACAGACCGTCGAGACGATACTCGGACTAAATCTATAATGGATGAGGCGTCTCGCGTCAATCCAGTAAACGAGATCGCATAAGCGCTCGCGCATGCGAAATATACTGGTTTTATTCATTACGAATTATACTGGTAAATCTATTCAAAAAACTAGATTAACAGTGTGGTACTCTGAACTGAATCTTTTCTCATTTCTTCCATCTTTTGCTTAGTAGGTATTCTTTCCTTCTTTTTCATCTCGAAGTTGATTTTATTGCACTAGATTACAATAACCTTATTTTAGACTTCTTGTTCTTTTACAAATCTGATTTTTTATTAATTTTTTGATTTAACTAGACTTCCTTGGTCGTCACTCATTCAACACTTCTGTTTTCACTGATTACGTAAGACTCGTCACACACATCTGATACTACCATCATTCTATCAGTTATCTGATACTTGAGGCATTAATATGCTAAGCAATTAATACTGCTTAGCAAAAAATTACTGGATACTAAAAAGATGTCTAAGTATAGCAGTCGTGACGTGAGCTAGTTTTTATTTATTTTTTATCCAATGCTGTGTAGTCGTGCATGTATTGGATCACAGCCGGCCCACTTCCTAAAACTAGTCTGGGAGACGGAGATGGTTAAAATTAGTCCCTCGCCGAGAATAGAGTAAACTCGCATCGCTTGCGGCCGACCTGTGCTCGATATTGTGTTACAAATCAAACCGAATGATATAAAACCCATGAGATCTTGTACTTTTACAATAGTCTCATTGCTGGTGTCTGATACACCTGATGCCTTAAGGAAGATAGTAAGGCAAGAGCTGGATATACACGCGTAACACGGACGAGAGTTGAACTTTTTGTGCTTGCGTTCGAGTATTTTACTTTGTTATAACGCAATTTTTTCTATGTTATAACTAAAAATTGCCTTAGTAAGTTAGTGTTAGGTTCTAGGTTTGCACGTGTCAATTAGTCACTCCGGTCGTAAATAAAGTAAACACTAAAAACCTGCTCGAAACGAGAACAGAACGTTCTGAAGCCTATAAGATTTGTCAAGGTTGTCAACTACTGGAAAAACAGAAATAAATACATTTATTGCTGTCGTTTTGGGAGCAGTGTTAATAAAATGAATAGCTTTTATAACACGAATTGTTCTTACCTCGTTTTATCTGTCGTAGGTGCGTCAAAAGAGTCGAATCAGACAATCTATAAAAAAGTGTCTATGAAGATCGTTTGTCTAAGTCTAATGAATTAAAAGTGTACGGACATAAGCAACGTTAGGTAGGTAAACCCGTGTTTAAAATTATAAATCAAACATAAAGATCATAAATCTTTTCTCTGATCATTTGGCATTGTAATTCCTTATCAGCATGACAGTAGATTTTGTAGTTCAGGTGTTGTTTTCTTGTTATTGAATGAAGATTATCGGTCATGCTTTTGTATCGCGATCTCTGCGCTTTTGGAGATAACGACGTGGTATTATTTCTTGTCTGCTGTACATCTCCGGTTTCTGTACCGGCTGTTCTAAGTAACCGAAGTGAGTAGGAATTGGATGCTTGGTTCAGAGATAGTTCCGCGAACATAAATTCAAACTAGCGTCCCGGTTGAGGCGGGCCCGTTACCGCGTGGGAAATGATTGGGTCCAGGTAGGGTTGCCTGACCGGTGGACGACAAAACCTTAGCTCAACTATAGCCTATTTTTTCATAGTAAACTTTAGCGCCACTGAATAAAATGTTAGTTTTTTTGGTCAAGAAAGTAACCCTTTTCAAAATGAGGTTTATGTTCGGACCTTTTCAGAAAGAAATCGTTTTTTAATAAATATTATTGTCTGTGTACTTGTAACATGGCAGATGCATACGGCTGACCCTAGCAGGCTGCCTCGCGCGGTGAGGCTTTGTTAGGACGATTGTCCACCGCACTGGAGTGGTGTAGATCCGGCGATATGCGCCCGCGGTGACAGCGCCGTGGGAACGCCCGGGATTGTGTGTAAACACCGCGTTATTTGGTAACAACTGCAGATGATTTATGCGGGACTTACCCATCGAGAGGGTCTTGAAGAATCTTCGTAGTGTTTGTTTCTATTGAATGTTTTACATCTGTAGATTTGCTTGGTGAAATCACCGGCTCGTAATTATTTTTGTTGTATATTTTCTACTAGTTTCAAATATCTTCCTAACTAGCTAGTCGACATTGGAGGCCTCTTTATTTTTTTGCTAGTCACTAGCGGCGCTGATGGCCTAACGGTGCTCGCCTCAAAGGAAAACTTCCTAGAAAATTTCAAAGACATCTACGGCCGGCTGATACATGGCCATGCTCATTGTGTTGTTCCATTTTTCCGAGCAGCTCGTGCACGGGTGGACGCACAATAATGTATTCAGTTCGCGTTCCGAACTAACTCAACGACTATTCAGCTCTGAAAACAAATCTTTTGCTTTGTGACCGCGCCGATCCATCATACTTTTTCTATTGACCGGCATCGCCGAGCTTCGCTCAAACAAAGCTTTGAAATGCTAATCTACGTACGTGCTGGATTAGTTCCGTGTGTACACTACGTGGGAATTTTAGCTGAGGTTTCGACGCGTCTAAAACATTAACCTTATATGGCCACCTACATAAACGGTGATATAATCGACGTATTGGCTCATGGCTGCATTAGAATGACGCGTGGGCGACGTCCTTCTGCGCGGCGTGCTCGCGTCTAATGCCTCTTGTTTGTTACATATCTGCGCGGCGCGTGCGCCTCTCGCGCATGATTTATGCATGATGCTATTCCTCGGCTCATTTAACTAGATATATTCCGGTATTATTGTGTTCGCGACGCAGCTCTCGTACGTTTCCGATCGTGTCGTGAATCTAAAATCCAGTCGGTATCAGATCGCGGCCGTTCGTTTTCTCATGCGTAATCGAAGCCCGTCACCGTCACTTTAATCAGCACAGTTACCAAAATTGCCTTCATTAACAAAACGGAGCCTTTCTTTTCTGGAAAACTGTATCAAAGAACCTGTTCTGTGTTCTCTAGAATCGAATGTTACTTTCAAAACTGTAGCAAATTAAATTGGCCGAGTTGTTTCATGTCATTATCTGTGGCTGATTAACCCGTAACGAGGTCTGACCGAGACGTAACTTATATCCCCAAAGTTTCAAGATTTCTGTCGTCTTTAATTGCATCTGAAGTCATGGAATAGACAATAATTACTGCGGAAAAGGGCTTAATTGAAGGCTGATGGATATAAATGTGTTGAATGGTATTAAAGGTTAGAATCCAGCGTGCGTAGGAGCGATCGTTCCTATCCACAGATTGGATCATAAACTTGCGTCGGCGCAGGGGTTAGTTACTTAGTTGTGCGTTAACTTATCTATATAAATAAATAAATTATGCTGGACAATCCATATACTCGTTATGGATTGTCCAGCATATATAGACAATCGTTATATACTTACATAGAGAGATATTTTTTATTATACATAAACACCCAGACCAACGGAACAAATTTCTGCAGATCGTACACAAATTTGTTCCGAGGCGGGAATCGAACCCGCAACCTCTTGCGTCGCAGGCGGACTCTCGCCCGCTGCGCCACTGAGGTCGTCAGTATACTTACTAAATTTGGAACATAACCAAGTCGTATAATATAACCAATGAAATAATTTTAGAATCTAGTAATCCTCCGAAGGACAGGATTATGTTATGCAATAATGCTTGCTTCACAAGCTTAAGAATTTGATTCTAAATGGTAGACTCGTGTCTTAACTAGTTTATGTCCATACTTTGCTAGCCATTGTCCGCAATACGACAAGATAACTACGTACCTAATGGATTACTCCAATCTGAAGAAAATACACGTAAAAAAGATAAATTAACTCGCACGTGCTTTGTCTTTGAAATCCGACGTAGTCCTAATTGATAGCCTTCTGCAACCACGTTTTTATGGCTAAAGCTTAACCGTATCTCATACTTATCGCTCCGGAGCGAAGACTTCATCAAAATGCATTGAATGCGAATGTAAAACCAGTCAAACATCCATATTTATATCCTCATAACGTAACTGTACGCACGTTTCGGCACGCAACAATCGCAACATCGCTTTAAAATCACTAATTAATGTGCTTACTTATTTACTCTCCAACGTAATTGATGAATGAAACGCGAGCAAATTTCATATCAGCATGTAGATTGTAGATCGATTACTCATTACTTAAAGCATTAATTTGTGAGCCGACATACCCAACATTTATTGCAGTTTTTACAAGAACGTGACTTGAATATTGTAATTTGTGCATTTTCTGCGGTCGCACGATAATGACCATATTTTACTCAATGAAAGGAACCATTGCGAGCCGATCGGTTGCATCATCGGCACCACTTCCTTCTGTCATTGCGTCTGCGTCCGAAAGTAATCGTAAACTGAAGAGCCTTGCAAGATTTGTGACTTTGTGGAATTGCTCTATCGCTCTCTCGCTCCGTTTCATCTATTTCTCCAAGCTAGATAAGGATGCTAAGTCCACGTTTAGTTTGACGTTGGTGACGCTCTCACTTCCGCCCGCCCACGGCCGACCTACGCGACCCAACATACTTTTTGCAATCCGGTGGTACGACACGACAATTGTTTCTTTTACAACTTCAATATCGCAACTTCTTTCAAATTATTCGTTTCCAGTTTCCAGTTCCTGTCTCAGTAGGACAGTGACATCAACCCGTAGGTGGGGACGATAATTCGCTGGTAATACTTTGCGTCGGTCACCTTTCGAAATGGTCATCTTCTTTAAGTTATGACTTAATTTTGAACGCTCCTCTTTGTGTGTTATCCGATACATTATGGTTTTCGCAATAACGGTATTACTACTTTGTGATTCGGAATGTCACTATTGCATTACGTTTGCGGTAAAATGCGTCGACGACGCTGCGCTGTTGGCGACAAGAATTTCGGACGCAAAGTCGTCAACTTCTTGATTATGTTTTTCGCTAGAGTTTTTGTTTCACTTTATAGACAAACTAGTTGCGCCCCGCGGTTTCACCCGCGCAGATTTAAATCTCGGTATTCCCACGGGATAAAAAGTAGTCTATGTGCTATTCCCGACTGTAATAAATCTCTCTGCCATGTTTCATCCAGATCCGTTCAGCCGTTCCGGCGTGAAAGAGTAACAAAGATCCATCCATCCATCCATACTTACAAACTTTCGCGTTTATAATAGTAGTATAGGACATCTACGTTAGATATTATTTCTCGTTTAAATTATCGAATATAACTGAGTAGAAAGTACGTGTAAGTGTTGCGAAACTTCCGCAAAATCCTCAAATCCTCGCAAAAGAAGACAGAATAACTCGACAAGTCATTTATATCAAAATAAATAGTGATCATCGATGCACTCGATGACAGACACGAGGGAAGACAAACAAGCACAATTTACGTGAGTCGATTTACCAAACGCGATGCGCGAGCCTAGCATAATAAACAATTGCTATGTACATTTTGTTTATATTTTCGCATTAAGGCCACCGTATCATTTCGATCTGACAAGCACACTGAGAAAAACATCCCAGTTTTCATAAATTACACTTGTTATTTCAGTGATCAGCCGATTCTAGCCCAGTGACTTTTTTGTCACTGTAGATATATATCACGGTAACTGTCAAAATTCAATAGGAAATTTGACAGTTACCGTGATATATATCTAACGTGACGAAAATGTCACTGGGCTAGAATCGGCCCACAGTGTTTAGAATCAGTGAGGAATGATGGTGTTCGATGGCCAATACGTTAACTGTAAGTTTTGTACTCTAATGCATTTTACTCATTAGTTCTCAGGCCATTAAGGAAGTGCCATCCTCTTGTAGTTTTAAGTACTCAATCTGAACGCAACGAATAGTTAGGCCCCGTTTACACGATCAAATTTATTTAAGATCAATATATCTAATCGGTGCTTTGGTGCTGCTGCGGCGAAGAGGGAATCTTAGGTGATCTCTATTTAAAAATCTTAATATATTTTTTATATTTAGTGTGTAGGAGCCCTTTTGGGCGTCCTGATATTGATACCTGTATAAGTAACGTAACATTCCCAGTTTGCTTCAGTGTTGTGTAACATGTTTGTGATCCATCCAACGTAACGTAAAAAGTTTATTTTTAAGGCATGTTGTTTGTGTGAACGGTTCTTTACTTACTGTTGACTGACGCTTCAATTTGCTGAGGCTTAAAAAATACGTTTTATTTGAACCCTTGCTTTTAATCAAAAGCGATTTTTGGTCGAGAATTCCATCTGTCTCGCTTAAAAAGCATCAGTCAAACTTCAATTTTACTAGTATCAAAATTAACGAATTAGATTGGCTAAAGTAGCTACTAGTAAAATTGGATCTCGCGATTTTTACGTCGATGAATAATATTAATTAATTTTATTAATATCTAAGTTACGAATGTGTCCTAACAAAGACGTGAAAGCAAGGCTATAAACATTCAAAAGTGACGCTAGTTTGAAAAACTTAATAATTTATGCATAATTTGACTATAATATGTCTTATGATAAGTGCCTTATGAACTTTAAACATGTACTTAAAATCAAAGAGTGAGTATGTCTGTTTTAGTGTTTTCAGTATTAAAGGATTTTTAGCCTCAGAGGTATTTTATTAGTAAATTAATATGAGCTTATTCCCTAAAAATGCTCACTCTGAAAAGATCTGAAAATTGTATTTATAGCTAGTTAGTGAACTAAGGCTCAAGAATAACGAGAATGGCACAAACAGAGAGAAAGCTAAATGACTCATAAAATAGCCTTAGATCTTGCAACAGTAGTGAAGTGGGCAAAATAACCTACTTTCGCATTCTTACGATATTTTTATGGTGTTTGGTCACATGACCTATGAGTCTTGTAGTTCTATGTTAGCGGTTCATTTGTTGGATCATGCAGTAAGCAAGCACGTTCAGTCAATATTGCCAGCTTTTATTTATTAAATAACATGCTGTCTCTTTACATGAACGTTTGACTGAGCGTGTAAACTGTGCATTAAATCATCAAACTGACATTGAGGCGTCAACCTGCCGCTATCAGTCGCACGTTGACAGATACTAACCGAACGCACGAAAAACTTGAAACAAAATCTCGAAAACATATATTTAAATATGAAATTGAGTTTTTCGTGGGACGTTCATTTCTTCGATGGCGATTATTCATGTTTCGCTGATAAATGTGCGACGTGCAATAATTCCATTCTCGGTTAAGAGCTTGTCCGTGTAAAGGTTTTACACACGCGCGGGAACTCGCAGAAGCACGTTGTATATTTTTGTGTAAAAATTTATAGCTCTCATTATCATGTTATAGTGTTTCTGGTGTGATTTTATCGTGTGCGTATGGCCTTAATTCATTCAGGTTTTATAGGTATTATAATACTTTGGTAGAAACTGTAAATGAACATTAGATTTTTTCTTGGATTGAATGATCTACTTTAAAAAACAGTTTAATGCACCTTTACAGTTTTATGCTCTTTTGGAAACTTTATTCGAAAAGTGTTGTGTATAAGATGGTTGTGAAACCGGATATTTTAATGAATCCCATGATTAGAAGTGTCACGTTGTCCTTATTGACAAGTGACGTTATAGCTATTCTCACGTGACAAAAGGCAATGTGATAGAAACAATACCTAAAGACGCTAGATCATTGTTACTGTAAAATACATTTTTGTAAATATGTACAATAAATTAATAAGCGAAAATAATTTTAATACTAGATGCAATGTTGTACAAGTTTTTCTATTTAAATATTTTTTGAAAGATTTAATCTACTCTATTTTTAATAATGACTTATTTTATCGTTTCGAATAATTTATATTATGTGTTTGTACAATGTCGTTGATGAAATCGGAAGAGACATTAAAAAAATTATAAAAAATAAAATGTTAAAAAATTTGATCAGTTTTGTGTTATATAAGGTTCCCTTCCCACCACTGTCGGACGACCCCCGGGAACTGATCCCGTATCACGTCCTGTGCCCGAAATTGAACTTTCAATATCTGTTTCAATGTAAAACTTCCATCTTCAATAGTTCATTTGAATTTTCATTGGAAATTTAATTTTCGGCACGCTGATAGAAAGTTGTACATAGGGGCGGCGATCGTGGGGCCCCAGTCGTAACTCCTCTCTATTTTATCGATATTCCGAACATCACTTAAAGGCCTAAAGTGTTGTTCGTGCATTCGATAGAATCCTGCGGAATTTCGACTCTGATCGCCGCCGTCGGACCGTACGGATCTCCCTCCCGCCGTGGTTCTCTTTACACTCACCATTGACCAACATTGTCGTAAAACATCCAATTTGACGTTTTTAATTACGTTTATCGATTCGAGGGGTGTGTCCGATAGTGTTTGGTTTTATCGATAAGTCGGCCGATTCGAATCGCTTTCCCAACCGTGTCCGAAAGTCTCGGATGCGCGTTTTCGAAATCGGTCGGTTGTTAGAGCTCCGTCGATGCCAAAAGTTGTACCTCCTGTCTCCATAATTATATTCTCCGTTCGATCGCGAATATTACAATCATAAACATGCAATAATTGCTCATTGATCCTCCTTCAAGTTTTGACAGAGGAAAGGCGTTTTGGGTAACTTTCTTTTGGCATCGATTGCGTTTCGATTTTACGATTTTAACTAGAATAAGATTGGCCAATCTTTCGCGACGAAGTGAACAATTGAACTTTTCTTGAAGAAAGAATAAAGAAGAGAAGCCAAGGTAAGTGATTTTTTTTATTCATCATTTTAAAATAATCACTAACGGCCTAATAATCATTGAATTGTGTGTGTTTTCGATGTGCTTTTCCAGGGTGTGTACTACAGGTATCAATTCAAACTTGTTCTTTACGTGTAATCGTGCTTTATTTCAGCAATTTTTTTTTAGTGTCCACGAAAAACCTGACATTGACATTATCCAGTGCACTATTTTATGAAATTATTTATTTGGGTCAAAGGAAAAAAATATAAGATTTATATAAATTGTCAGCTCCGTTTAAAATTTACAATGACAATGGTTTTAAACGTTATTTTTAAACATTACTTTATACCCCGTAAAGATTACTCAAACTTCACATCAATTTAAATAATACATTAAAACCGACACCCACATCATCAGCGAGGGGTCAGGACTCTGTAGTGTTCGTTTAAAATATTGTGACTTTTGTGAATAATCTTTACTTCGTGAGACTATCCGCTACAATCCTGACCAGTTACAAAGAACCCTTTTAACTGACTAGTTTCAGCTAAAGTGTGTGACTTCGACGGGACTAGTTTAAGTGGTTGCGTATTTTCACTCATTGATCGTCATTTCAATGGGGGAATTTATAGAAAACGTTGATCGGTAGTTCATCTGCTTACAGGCTTTATTGACCAATCGGAGAGACTGGACTGAATAATTGCGGTACTTGGTTACTTATGCTGAATAGCTAAATGAAGTATTAGGAAACTTTGAAAAGACCTTCGTGTGTTTTTGGTCCTTAGATCGTACATCTTCTATCAAATATTTAAATACGATCTAAGCCCAATCGTTTGATTGTTACCATTAGATATTTTTTATTTGTAATAGAGGCGGATTTCTCTTAACGATTTCTTTTTTTTGTTTATTACGTAATACGATATTTACTCGTATTTTTATTTTCATAACCTAGCAAAATAAATTGTATATATAATTCAAAGCTTTCCAGAGATACACAGCGCTCTAATTGTTGAAACAAATGGCTAATTGCGTTGCATCGGACTCATAATAACTATTAAACTTTACTATAGTGGTTTAATTATTTCATTCATTTCGATAATAACTCAAGAATCGTATCATAAAGTATCAAGCTGTCCGATTTTTTAATCGATAAACGCATTCCTTACATCGCTAGATAAAAGGTTTGTTTTATCCATTGACATTTTATTCGATTCTGTGTCGTAGGACTAGGACTTTCATTCGGCATATTATACGAGTAGGTAAACACATTACGGTCCATAGGCTTTTGAATTAAGGCGTTGACAACACCTAATATTTCTCTCGCTCGCACGATTCGCCATTTTAAAATATTTAAAATCACAAATTCCAATTTTGAAAAATCGCAAACAACTATTTTGTGTGCAATCACATTGCGCATAGTTTGGTAAAAAATTCATTTTGATTGATGCAAGTTTTTCTACTTAAAAGTTTGGTTGAGTACGAAAACTAGAAAAGCAAACTTTTAAGTAGGAAAACTTGTATCGAACAAAATGATTTTTTTACCAAAATGTGCGCAATGTGATTGCACACAAAATGGTTGTTTGCGATTTTTCAAAATTGAAATTTGTGATTTTATATCTTTCAACAAGTCAAAACGTGCGAGCGAGAGTCACATTAGCTCTTGTCTTCGTCTTAACAACACATTAAAAACCTATAATATTTTATCGATCCAAAAAACTATTAGGCTGCCTTCAAACGGTCAATACGTTGATGCTATAAATGCTTGAATATAAGAAACCATTGACATTTCATTCAACCAATATGTTTCGCTCCACATGCTGCGTTCCAAGCAATAACGAAGCAATGAGTGATTGCTCATTGTCACATTATGGAGATGTAGAGAGCTGGTGTGACGGACGTCGTTAGTGAATGCCATTATAATGTATGTAGGTATTCTTGCTAATTAGAGGAAAGTATTGCTTTCAATCATCATTAATCACCACTTAGTCTGCGTGAAGGTGCCTGCACTGAAGGTGGAGGCGCATGCAGGGCTTATGGGTCCCTTAGCCCTGAACGCCCTCTTTATAGTTAACCACACAGAAGGCTTGTCTTACTTAGTTATTGTATACTCTTTGGCTGCGTGGAATTGACAAACTGTAAGACGTTTCTTTCTTTTTTATGGCTTCTGACTATAGACAATCATGCCAGTGTCAAGCGATTCAGAGATGAAAGTTTCTAGTCACTTCAGTCCAAAGTCGAGTCAGTCAATTGTTTTGAAGAAAATGGTGGCGGTTTGTTCAGAACATTTGAAACACCTTCGATCAAATCACGATATCACAATACAACACTTTCATTCCAAAATCCAAATGCTTACACTTTGTGCTAAGTCCACAAGTAATGTTGGTTAAAATACCACCAAAATTACACAACACAACTCAAAATAAAACTAGAAAAATAATTAAAATCATAAAATGACAGAAAACGAATCGTAAGACGTTTCTAAGTGTGATCCGTGTGAAAATGTAAACTGGAATCTTATTATTTTAGAATGATTTTTCATTAATATTCGAATTATATGTGCCTACTACTTGTGTTTATAGAATTGTAATAATACTTGTGTTTAGAGAATTATATTATCATACCTACTTAAAAATGTTGCATGTCGGTTATCGACGAAGTTTGTGAGACCACAATTACACTTAGACCATGATTCACCAAACTTCAGGCAAATAAATACATTTCATTTAATTTCATTTCATTTCAACTTCGTCTCTTGTCTTTGACTTTCAGACACAATAAGGACATGTAATTATTGAGTAGTACAACCTTATCGTTGCGAGCTCTTACAGACAAAGTTTCATAGGTTTCAAGTTGAAATCTAGTGATCTCGCGGGCAGTATTCTCTAGCAAGAGCAATCCTACTACTATTCTAAACGCGAAAGTTGTAAGTATGGATGGATGGATGGATGGATATGAAGAGAAGAACTCTTGTTATGTTATTCTTTCACGCCGGAACGGCTGAACGGATCTGGATGAAACTTGGCAGAGAGGTAGATTCTAGTATATAGATCTAGAATATAAGTATATATATATATATACATATATATATATATATATACATATATATTTTCTAGATATATATATATATATATATATATATATATATATATATATATATATATATATATATATATCTGGAATATAATAATGGGTTGTGTTCTGAAGAATTGTTCGATATTATGCCTACAGCTTCATTTTATTATCGAATTGCTCGCCACAGGCAGGGGGTTCATCCACACATCTTGGAGCCAGGATGGTCGCGCACTGTTCGTTTTCAGAGGAACTTCCTCCCGCGCACTCTAAGGTTGTGGAATGCGCTCCCTGCGGATGTTTTTCCTGGAGAATACAGTATGGGGTTCTTCAAAAAAGGCGTATTAAAATATTTAAAGGGTCAGCAACGCGAGTGTGACACCTCTGGTGTTACAAACGTCCATAGGCTGCGGTAACCGCTTCCCGTCAGGTGGGCCGTATGCTTGTTTGCTACCTTGGTAGTATAAAAAAAAAATAACAGGCTACTTTATATCCCGTGGGAATACCGGGATTTAAATCTGCGCGGGTGAAACCGCGGGGCGCAACTAGTAATATATAAAGCAATAATAGTAGATGAGCTTGTCTTCGTTC
Organism: Plemyria rubiginata; assembly: GCA_963576535.1. Classification (NCBI taxonomy): domain Eukaryota; kingdom Metazoa; phylum Arthropoda; class Insecta; order Lepidoptera; family Geometridae; genus Plemyria; species Plemyria rubiginata. The sequence continues at coordinate 1,618,998 of OY754916.1, read as the reverse complement.
AGTAAAATTTGAAGGGTAGCACCTTAGACCATTATTTTCCATAGACAAGTGGCTGGCATATTTGACACCTATTTGAAAGTTGCCAGTCACAATGTGCGAACCTCAGAAGAACGAGGTAACCAAGGAATTTGAATACAAGGAGGTAACGTATTAACGCTTGTGTCATCACCGTCTTCACCAGGAATTTTCGATTACCCAGTAGGTATGATGCGTTCAAGTGTTGCCAGCTGCCAGACAGCAGCATCCGATAACGCGAATACGTTACATTAATGCAAATTGCAGAACCGGGACGCGTTATCGAACATTTTTATACTCAGCGAGAAACACCGATCGGCCATTATGAAAAGCCGGCACGCATCTGGCTTATTGATGGTCGTTTACAAATTACAAGTTAAGGCGTTGACAACACCTAATATTCCTCTCGCTCGCACGATTCGACATTTTCAAAGATATAAAATCACTGATTCCAATTTTGAAAAATCGCAAACAACCATTTTGTTTGCAATCACATTGCACAGAGTTTGGTAAAAAATCATTTTGATAGATGCAAGTTTTCCTGCCTAAGAGTTTGCTCTTCTAGTTTTCGTACATAATAAGCAAACTTTTGAATAGGAAAACTTGTATTGATCAAAATGATTTTTTTATTAAAATGTGCGCAATGTGATTGCACACAAAATGATTGTTTGCGATTTTTCGAAAACGGGTTATTTTATATCCATCAACAAATCAAAACGTGCGAGCGAGAGTCATATTAGCTCTTGTCTTCACCTTAAAAGACGACGGTAGTGTGGTCTACCGTAAAAATACCAGCACTGACTTAGTTACTACGCTCGTGTCCGGACCAGTCAATAATTTAAAGGAGTTTTCAAAATGTCCACTCTCCAGGGAAAGATTTGGAACGCTGGGGATGTTAATAGTCGGATGGAAAGACGGAGACTTTCCATTCGTCGAAAAACGTATTCCATTTACCTAAACTAGAAAAACCACAGTTACGGTTTACGAGTTTATTTCACGTTCTAATTTCATACTTCGTTAGTTTGTTCAATAGTTTATAGTTCGTCATTACATTAGTCTTAGAAAAAAAGGACTTCTGCATTTAGGACGATCGAGAAACTATGATTTTATTAAGCTCGACCTACCCACTTATTTCACTTCTTATTTAGGATCTTGACATGAAAACCACAGCAAAAGGACTTCATTTCTACGCCAATTTTCTTTCGGTACTTACCTGATGACCGGGGTGGGTAACTCGAAATCAACTCATCCACCTTCACCTAGTAATTTCGAAAGTTCCGTGTCAAGTCGACATTACTCCTGCTTTTCAATTATCTTGTAAGATTTTATTTCAATTACATGTTCGCATAATTGATGGCCCCGAAAGCGTTATTTAAGAGATAAGTGGCGGCCACACCGATGTATTTGCTCTCAGTCTGGCGTGAAATCATATAGATTACACAAAATAGCGTCTCTTAAATAAATTGTAATATACCCTCTTTCACGGAAGCTTCTGACGGACGGCCAAAAAGCCTGAGCGAAAATCTACCAAATTTTATGAAGCTAAAATATAGTGAGGGTTTTCAACTTTATAGCCAAGCGGAACAAAATGACTGCCCAAAAAAATTACGAATCGCTATACGCTACAGGAGAAACGTTTATATTGCCTGGTAGCGTAGCTCATTTGTAAGTTTCAATACATGCATATACATATGTTGCTTACACATGGTTTAGCTTAGGTATAGGTCGCGTCAACCAAAAAGAACGGTGGAAAACAGTGGAGAGGATGTGTTTGCGCATACAAAATACTCGCGGTATCACACCCCTTCCCCCTCCTTCCGGAGTTCTTTTTGCGTGACGCGCACTAAACCTACAGACATTTTTGTTAGGTATAAGTAATACATGGATCCTGCATAGAGTATATAGCTTTGCCTCCCGCATTTTTAAAAGTGGTATTGGAGGTGCGTTTATTAACTTCCCACGTCCACCAACATATATATATATCAAAATTATTACGCATCTAAAAGATTTTTAAACGTTGTTGCGAATTAATTTATTATTCTAGGTTTGAACAAGACTAAAACGCATATTAATGATATTTAATGAGCTGTGCTGAGCTGCTTTTTCGCGTTCACAGTATTGGTTTCTTAGAAAAAGTTGTTTATATTGATGGGTACTTTAACCCCCTGAAGTTTTCGTGAGAGGTCTTTTTATACCCTGTATGTTGTAAACATATACTTGTTGTAAAGGACAAGTGCAGCGAACTAAAAGCCAAGTCACTCATGATAACTCTGTAATATTCCTTTTGCTGTTACACTATGTATTCTATTTAGACTTGTAACTCTTGATCTAGCTTAATTTAATTGACCGAGCGAGCGAAGCGAGCGAAGCGTCTCAGTTTCCACATTGGCCAAAAATGCGTTTGTCCGGATGTCTGTCTGTCTGTCTGTCTGTTCTCCTCTACAGGTCGCATTTTTCAACCGATCAGGACGAAACTTGGTACACAGGTTATATGACTTATTAGAATTTTTTTGTCGTCGGGGATTTTTGATTGGAGGGGTACTTCCCCCAAAAAAGGGCAAAAAGGGGTCTATTTGATATACTGGATATCTCCACCAAATGAGATCCGATTTCGATTATTCTTTTTTTATTTGAAAGGTAGTAACTATAAGTTGGTCTCATAAAAGTTTGGCCAAGATCTGATAAGGATCTTCAGCATGATGAACAGGATAGCTCATCAAACAATCGATGGTTTTCAATCAAATTTGAGAGAAACACAAAGGACCTCATTCTACACAAGATGATGCAAAAAAAATCAAAAAGATCAAAAAAATCACAAAACGGAAAATGCACTTGCACATTACATTCCTCAAATAGCTCACTTTTAGTATGCTCGCGAGGTCTACAGCTCCCAGAGCCACTAGTAACTACTATAGGTCGTATCCGTGATTATACATCTATCAGTACCCACCAACTTATCGCTCTTGATGAGCCCTTGCACGAGTTCAAGGCCGAGTTTCTTTAGACCAACAATCAACTTATAAAGGAATTCCAATTTATGTTTAAAACACGTGGGTTTAATAGCTTGATTGATTTCATAATTTTGATGTCTTGGCACAACAGGTTTAGATAATATCTTAATATTTTGTCCGAATCATAGAAAGGTGTAATATGTCGATAATTTGATTTTATCATCTACATCCGATTTATAATTAATTTATTAACATGGCGTTATTCGTTTGGTTTCGATCAAAAAAATAAGCTTTGCATATGAAGTTTTTATAATCATGTATAACCTGGTAGGTCCGTTAGCTACCCGTTTTTCACTGCTTTTTATTGACTGCTGATTCGTAAATAAGATTTACTGTAAAATTGTTTTCTGAGTAACATACCATTTTTATTTAAATTTAATTCCAAAATACGTTTCAGATCTCGATATCTCGGGTTTTACGATGACCTCTGTTGAGAGGTACTCATCGATATTTATTTTATCGACATGCATTCCCATCACTAGAGGCGGCGAAAACAATTTGTTTTTCAACAATATTCGGCGTTAATTCTCCCCCTGTCGACAAGATTGACGCCACACTGTTAATAAGAAAGCTGCATTATGTGCATCATGAATTTTCAACAGGCATCGATGGTAAATTTTAGGATGTAATGTAATTATTTTGGTTCAACTACCACGTTATTAAGTTCCTTTTCCCTTATTCACCGGTTACAAAACAATGCTTAAACTAAAAAAAAAGGTTAACTGGAAGAGAATGCGCTCTAGCATTAAATTCGCATATACGATACTTTTTGTTTATATGCAATAAAGAATTTTCTCTGTCTAACTAAACTGACCATTAGGTAATTAAATAAATAAATAAATAAATAAATAATGCTGGACAATCCACACAGCATCATCTAGCCCCAAAGTAAGCTTCAAAGCTTGTGTTATGGATACTAGATGACTGATATATTTAATACATTATATACTTACACAGATAGATATTTTTTTTTTTATTATACATAGAAAATACCCAGACCTACGGAACAAATTTCTGCAGATCATACACAAATTTGTTCCGAGGCGGGAATCGAACCCGCAACCTCTTGCGTCGCAGGCGGACTCTCGCCCGCTGCGCCACAGACGTCGTCATTACACTTTCATTAGTGGCTGGGCTAGTATTAGTATAATAAAGCAATGTTTAAATTCTTCGGAAGCTTCATTGATAAGAATGGGGGCCAACAGCCTCCCAAAGGCACACTTAATTGTTTAACCACACAGATTACTTCATCAATGGGTCCATAGGTTCTAACAGGTCCACAAATAATCAGCGAAACAAAGATAAATTGGTGAGGTAGTAAGTGCACTCTGCATAAATACCGTAAAGCGTGTCCTATTCAGTTGCGATCTTTCCATAAACTCCACAGTGGTGGCAACTATTTAAATTACATTACTGAATATAATAAAACTAAATCACTTGATTGTTCTAGTGGCAATGAGTTTAACTCTTCAGCAGTTAAGTCGCAGTTGACCTCAGTTCTTAAGACAAATTCATGGCGAAAGACTCAAAGATGTCAACCGAAGAATTTACTTTCTTGATGTTATCTTATTGTTTTTCTACACCAACGTCTGTTATCGTTCCTGTCAAATCCAGTCCATCCCAAGGTTGTCTGGAAGAGATCGCTTTTAGCGATAAGAACGCCTATTGTGTATCACCCAGATGTTTTTTTATTGTTCTGTTATGTGTTATTTTATGTGGTGTGCAGTAAAGTATTTTCTATCTATCTAACTTTAAAATACCAAGGATTTTATAATGTCTTCTGGGTGAGATTTGAACCAACGTGTGTCCCCGGCCACTTCACGATGCTGTGATGCCAGATGATACCACCCCCTCCTCACGTCGTACTCCTCATTACTGAGGGTCGTGATTCCCGACGTTGAGCCATCATAGTTTTAACGATGGTCCGCCATCTATGTCTGTCTTTGGCATTGTGAAGAGCATCGTGAAGTTTGGTGTTCAATGATGAGCGGATTTGGTCAGACCATCGAAGATGATCAGCCTTATTATAAACAAATCAAACCTGGGTTTAAACCTAGCTCAAGTCACGTTTTCTTATTATAAAAAACTTAAACCTGGTTTATCTCATAAATTTAGGATCATCTCAGGTTTATCATTTTCGTATTACAAAAGACACTTTAGTCGAAGACTACATAGTACCTGAGATAGTCCATGATTCATCATCACAGAACATAATCATTCAACAAATATCCACAGACTATAACAAATTATGGCAATCAATCGTTCATTCATTTTGGAATCACCAACTTATCTGAGCCGGTCTGAAGTTAGCCGCTTGTGCATAAATGGCCAATAGTGAATCGAGAATTCTCTAAACAGCTAACTTCAGACCGGCTTAGATAAGTTGGTATAACTGTACTCTCTTGCCGCAGGCTAAAGTCATATGCGCATACTACCTCGTCTTTCGTTTTAACGAATCAATTTTTAGTTTCTCTTCTTGACTCAGATCTCCGCCTTTTTGTTTTAAATCTCGTTATCAACTTGATATTGACAAATTCGTGGCAACCCATGCGTTTTGACATTTCAAATTTAGATCGGAGTCTAGAGTTTGAAATGTATGTTGGATAATGCAGTGCTACAAGTTGTTTTATTGAATAAACTTATGTGGGAGACCAAATAAAATTTGGCAAAATGAGATTTTTATTAGTTAGACCATACTTAAACTAGGGGTCGTTCGGGTTTATCTTTAAACCGTGGTTTAGGGGATAAACTCCGTTTTATAATAACGTCTGCTCTAAGTCTTTGATTTTTCTATAGAGCAGGGACCAACTTCGGTATCAAAGTTAGACCACGGACCAGTTAGTCCTGGCTTAAGCCTAGTCTAACTCACATTTTTATAATAAGACGGGATAAGTTTATTGCCAGATTAAGTTTGTTGCCAGATGATAAGTTTTGGAAAATCCTGAAATCTGCTTGACTTAAACATGTTCCGATACCTTCGATGCTGGATACACAGTTATCTACGAATGGTTTTTAGACTATAGGTACATTTGGAAGCTTAAAGCTCTAATTCGTATTTAACTGGTGATGTACAATCAGAAGCTGCTGCTAACCCCTGGAACTTTATTCGACAGGATGATCGACGATTATTGTGCTGAAGTCGAATCGATACTGATGGCTGTTGCCCATTGTGTACACCGTTATACTATGCTGAGCTATTGAAGAAAGAAAGTGATTTGAATGAATGAATGAATGAATGAAAATGCTTTATTGTACACCTTACAAACTAACAAAAAATGAGACAAGGTATATAAAAAAAAATAATAGATATGTACAATGGGCGGTCTTATCGCTAACAAGCGATCTCTTCCAGACAACCTTTGGCTGGAGAGGAGCCGATATAAAAAGATGGTTGGTTTGGGTTGAAATGAGACGCAAAAGCAACTACTTACAACATTTACCGCCGTATTCCGAAAGCGCGATCAACACTAATCTGCTGTCAAGTCACTTGCTATCTCTATCTAATTTGAAGTAAAAGCTGAAATAGCAAGTGACTTGACAGCCGATTAGTATTGATCGAGCTTTCAGAAACCGGGGGCTAGAGATTGTTTAATTATTATTATTATTTATTTTAATTTGACATTTACTTTATTTTAAATTGTTTTCCATTTTTGTGACACAAATTTTTGCACGCCTTGATGAGGCAGAATGTAACGGGCCTTAATTTTATATAAACAGCTATTGTACCTACATTCCTGCGAATAAATGATTTATGATTATGATTAGATTAACATAATAGTTATAAATTCCTTCATTTTTATATATTTCAAAGGAGGAATAATAAAACAAACAAATTATAAAAGTCATCTGCAAATTAATACTTCTGGTTTAGACGTTGTATGTGATAGGCGGTGGTGATAGGTGATAGGTGTTCCAATGCCGAATAGAAGGAATTCTAGTTTGAGCTTGACTTGTGTATTAATTTACTAATAAAATTTATTATAAATGTATTATTTATTATTATTAATTATATTATTCATTTATTCAATAAGCTTCAAATTTAGATAGGATACGATTTATGGTTGGTTACTAGGTATGGTGGCCTGTTCTTCTCGGCGTTGGTCGCGTGGAACTGGCACTAGAGTCACCTAGTTTTATGAAGTTTTTATTGAATAAACATATTTTGACTTTGACTTTGGGTTCTTGGCCGTATTAGTCTTGAAATATTCACTAATTGAAACAGAAATCAATATGTTTCGTTTACATGTTTTCACTCTCACGTCTCTCTCTTTTAGTTTTGCCGTGTCACTAGCTTCCTCAAGACTATAGTTGGCTCGAGAAGCTCTTTTCGAGCACTTGACATTATGTCTAAGATCATTTTAATTCAGATAGATCCTACTATCCTGCTAATATTTAAACGCGAAAGTTTGTAAGTATGGATGGATGTTTTTTACTCTTTCACGCCGGAACGGCTGAACGGATCTGGATGAAACTTGGCAGAGAGATAGATTATAGTCTGGAATAGCAAATAGGCTTTTTATCCCGTGGGAATACCGGGATTGAAATCAGGACGGGTGAAACCGCGGGGCGCAACTAGTACTATAATAAAACAAAATGTCCAGAACATTGATTTATAATAGATATTTTCAGTGACCTTTAGTATATTCAAAGGTTTACCTCAAGTTAATGACTCAGTGATTACAAACTACCGATAAACCAATTATCTTATCCCTGTTCCTTAAGAGTCCGGTGACGGCGGCTCGCAAATTCGAAGTGCGATTGGCTATTATTTCATTTTATTTAATTTCGGGGAGGTTGTTTGAAAAAATAACTCTAAAGAAACACGCATAAATACTGTTCGAACACAAATAATACAATAATATAAGGTAAATGTGCTTGAGTCAGAAATCATTTTGGTATTAGGTAAACGTAAGACCAAACATACTAATACCAAAATGATTTCTGATTCGGGCATGTTTCCCTTATATTATTGTATTATTTGTGTTCGAACAGTATTTATGCGTGTTTCTTTAGAGTTATTTTTTCAAAGAACCTCCCCGAAATTCGCACTTCGAAATTGCGAGCCGCCGTCACCGGACCCTTAAAGACCCTGTTCACCAAGCCAAGCGTTGGGGTGTTGAGGGGGTTAGGTAATTATAGGTATTATTGGTTTTTCTTAGTTACGCTATCTAGGATGATTTGGTTTATTTATAGTGCTACTAGTTGCGCCCCGCGGTTTCACCCGTGTAGATTTAAATCCCAGTATTCCACAAGGGATAAAAAGTAGCCTATGTTATTCCAGGCTATATTCAATCTCTCTGCCAAGTTTCATCCAGTTCCGTTCAGCCGTTCTGGCGTACTTGGTACTTGGTGAGCGGACTGGTTTCCGCAAGTGGGCCGCAAATGGGCCCTTTTTGCGTGCACTTTTTGCTAGCAGTGAAAGAGTAACAAACATCCATCCATAGTCACAAACTTTCGCGTTTATAATAATAGTAGGATTTACAAACTGAAAAAATAATTTTATTTTCCTATTCGGTTAAATCATATCTGAATACGAAAGGAAAGTGAAATCATATCTCCATCTAATCCCAACTAATATTATAAATGCTATATTATAAATGCTAATATTATAAATGCGAAAGTAACTCTGTCTGTCTGTCTGTCTGTCTGTTACGCTTTCCCGCTTAAACCTCTTAACCAATTTTGATGAAATTTGGCACAGACAATCTTTAGACCCTGAGAAAGAACATAGGCTACCTTTTATTGCGAAAAAAAGAGATGAAGAGATTAAAAGTACGCAGACGAAGTCGCGGGTACCAGCTAGTATGAATATATTTTGAGGTGGCCCGACCATACTTGCGCAGATTAAAGATGAAGCGAATTCAGGGCGTTGAGAAGACGATCAAGCTTATTGAGAAGTTCTTCAGCCAGTCTTTAGTCTTCAGTCAGAGTTGTAGCTCTTTGTGAAGGGCTCGTCCGGGGAAGTAATATCACCACGCCTTTTTCTGCCGCCAAGCAGTAACGCTGTGTTTCGGTTTGTAGAGTCTGGTCGCCGCGCCGGTGTAATTACAGGCACATGAGGCTTAACATCTGTATGCCTCAAGTTGATGGACGCAGGGCAGTGCATCATAAGGCACGTGACTTGCGAGGCAATGCTTTGTTATAGGTGATGGTTACCACTTAACATCAGGTGAGCCAACTGCTTGTTCCATCAGCTGGTTGTATAAAAACATCCAGAAAGGCGACGTCCGCATAGTCCCAAATCGGGATAAAAAGTTTGTTGGTTTTTTTCTGTCATGAGGTCCCGGTGAAATAGGTCCCTATGGTCTTGTCTATTTATCTTGCACAATCTTCCTGTCAGCAGGTGGGATGAATGGCGGCGCAGATAGCCGAGAAGATGCTATCGTGCCGATGATGTTGTTAATTGATCAAATTGCTCGATACAAATGTGTTTCGTAGATAGAGAATAATGTTTTGTGGACTATTTGCTGATGGGAGTCCATTTCAATCGAATCCTCTTCGTATGCTTAATGAATTTGTCTTATAAAGTTAATAATTTTAAATAGGCTGTCCCCGGTCTCGTTAGACTTTAGATCTATTAGTACTTTGCTTATACTTAGCTATAGTATCTTAGCTAGTGTACGTTCACAGCTGGATTTTTTCTAAGTAGCATTAAGCTCGCCTATGTACTTTATTTATGTTAAATAAAGAATTTTCTTATCTTACTTAGTTGATGCTCAATTGGGCATCAACAAAGATACATTGTTTTTTTTTGATTGGACATTAACTATCTCCATTCGACGACTTTGTCTAGAATCATCTGGCTAAAAGATGTATTACTAGTACATTTATTGACAAAGAAAATTACAACTAATAGTTACAATTATTTACAAAATGTACAAAATATACAAAATACATATGAAACAGTTGAGCTATCTGCAGACCGTTGCAAACGATCTATAGATAGCTCAACTGATCCAAATCAGTGCCAGTCGGAAGCGTACCCAAGACACTGGCTGCATTTCCACGCTGAATGGCAATACTAATGCCGAGCCAGGTGTTTTTTTTTGTGTTTTTTTCTGGCTATATCATATATTTTTTATTTATCACTGGCCATATTATAGTATTTTAACAGTTCCTAGAACCTTTAGCTCGCCATCAGTAATCAGTAGTGGTTTTAGAGATTCCTTCGTGCAGCCTATGATCACCATCATTAAGTTTCTACAGGAGCAGCACTACTGTTATACAAAGTTATTGCTCCTCAGTGATTAATTTTCTTGTGTCTTCGCAGCAGGCAGTTAGCACTGCGCACGCGTTAGCAGAAATAACTGGTATAGTAATATCTATTACACTCATATAATGAACACACTATGCTTGGAATGGCTGAACAGATATGAATATACATGGGCGAGGATTGAAATTAATTGCACGCACGTTCGATGTGTGCGTTACGATAGGTAAATATTGATACAGATCGGTCAGTGTTTTGCTATAAGTAAGTATAGGTATATCTATACCAATTTATAAATGCGTGTGTTTGTCTGCATGTAACGTTTACCCCCGGTTTCTGAAAGCTCGATCAACACTTATCTGTCAAGTCACTTGCAATCCCTAATTTTAAAAGCTGAAGTAGCGTCGCTGGAGATATAAAGCTGAAAAGCTGTATCTGTTACATGTACTACATAGTTTAGTCAAATCTACCCTGAGCATGTTGGTTAAATACCCAAATGGTATCTAAAACACATGTTCCGTGACCTTTGTGCATTGTGTAGGACTGATTTGACACAAAGTAATTTATAATCAATATTATAGGAGCGATAGAGAGACGTGAAGTAGTTTCGTGTAGGCGAATCGTTTATCTGACTGTGCCTGAGTGGTTTAAGTTACAAGCTCAAAACGACATATCTAAATATATATAACTCAAAGGTGACTGACTGACTGATTGACTGACATAGTGATCTATCAACGCACAGCCCAAACCACTGGACGGATCGGGCTGAAATTTGGCATGCAGGTAGATGTTATGACGTAGGCATCCGCTAAGAAAGGATTTTGATCAATTCTATCCCCAAGGGGATAAAATAGGGGATGAAAGTTTGTATGAAACTTTGAATTCATTGGCGCGAGCAAAGCCGCGGGTTCAGCTAGTAAACTAATAAAATAATACTCAAAAAATTAAACATAATCTAATAAAACCATACATAAAAAGTTCAAGACTTTGTTGAAGAAGAACTCCGAGGATCTTATGCAATGATTCACTATGTATTAGTAAAAATAAATAGATGTCAATTGTCCTGCAACCGTTGAGTGTGATTTCTTACTGACAACCCTTGTGTTTTATTATCTACATCTAAATAAATAGGAATGCTAACCCCACCGGGTGTTGATCGGCTGTTAAGTCACTTGCTATCTCTATCTAACTTGAAGTAAAAGCTGAAATAGCAAGTGACTTAACAGCCGATTAGCGTTGGTCGGCCTTTCAGAAACCGGATGTCTACGCCCAACCCTAGTAGTGGCATGACTGAAGATTGCCTGCAATCTTCGGGTGTTAGACCCTTAGGGCCTTACTACAAAAAATAGGCAAACGTTAAACACTGCTGCGTAATGGCAAACAGAGACAGCGCTATTTTTAGACACTGTTTAAAGTTAGACACCGTTTTGTAGTAAGGCCCTTAGAGGTTTAGCCTTTTCGACTCAACAGCTTACTTTTTAAGACCCGCATCACATTAAATGCTCAGCTCCGTGGGCGATTCAAAAACAAGCCGTGACAAATGTTGTTGTTTTAGCAATTTCGCTCGCTTCATTCGATTTCACTACTGTACCCAGTCTTTTACCATGCATTGTTGTTGTAATTGCTATGTGCTGTTGCGTGGTTTATGCTGCCTGACGTCTTCCCCGTTTCGTCAATTATCATCATCAGCATCATCGTCAGTTATCATTCAAGATTTTAGTGACATGGTCAAACTATACGACGACCTCTGTGGCGCAGCGGGCGAGAGCCTGCCTGCGACGCAAGAGGTTGCGGGTTCGATTCCCGCCTTGGAACAAATTTGTGTACGATCTGCAGAAATTTGTTCCGTTGGTCTGGGTGTTTTCTATGTATATAATAAAAAATATCTATCTATGTAAGTATATAATGTATTAAATATATCAGTCATCTAGTACCCATAACACAAGCTTTGAGTAGCTTACTTTGGGGCTAGATGGTGCTGTGTGGATTGTCCAGCATTATTTATTTATTTATACGCTTTATAATATGTCGTAAAGTTCAGTGGGCTCTTTTACACAAACTCCTTCTCAAATAACTTTTCAGTTCCCATTTATGATTCCTCACTTTAAGGGCCAACCTTCTCATCATTTCGGTTTTCGGCTTCTAAAATTGAATATAATCTTATCACCATCTGATCTACAGCCATCACCAATAAATACATCTGTGCGCTGACAGTCGGAAATAAAGTGACCACCATCTATCCGCCATCCACCAGTAACAATGGCATAATTTCACATCACGTCAAAATCAGGACCGCATTAATAAAGATCTAAGAACCATAAGCAGATGAAAGATAAAGCATTTCAGATCATCACTAGAGATAGTGAACATTTGAAAGTATAAAATGTTTGGACAGTTCGTGTACGGGATCGCTCACGTTTGTACGCACGAATATGATGTGTCTTCTTCCTTCATGAGCTGGGCGAAAACCAACCATATTCCATCCCCTGAAAACTCACAGTTCTTTGGGCGGTTTTCTCTAGACTATTTCAGTTTTCTAAGAAACAGCATAAACTAAACCGTATGTTTGAAAGATAAGGTGGGAAATTCTTTGTATAGTTGTTATCTGCGACCATCGCTTGACTTTCGCACGATTGATCGATAGTATTTTTTGCTAAGGCTTTATTTATAAAACAATCGAACGTCTCCCTTGCGATAAATGCGCGAACTCCTACCAACGTAGCGCAAAAAATATTTGCGAAAATGTGAATTGTAGGTGTTTTTAGTGAGGTCTCTTTGAAGCGGATTGTTTTAAAACTTTTTTGTGAGGCAATGAATGCGTTCAATGACTACGGAGCTTATGATATTGCAACAATTAACTTTCTTTGTTTACCAACTAGAAAATGTTCAAATAAAAGTTTACTGTAGGTTCGTGAAAATTCTTGGCATCCAACATTTTAGCCTACAATCCTTCAAAATTTTATAGCAATTTTGAATTAAGATGGCCTCTGCACGGAGTACTAACGATGTAGCCTTCTACTTTTACCAAACTTTAAGTTACTTTTGCTTCTTTCGGAGTATCTTTACCAATTTGGCCATTTTATCTCGATAAAGCCCCAAAAACTAAAATGGGACTGAATATTCAATTGTATTTCAAAGCGTTCGATTTCTCGAATCGATTTAATCTTTCGAGAACCTCTGGTACCCGTCCTTCCAAAAGTTCCGTAATGTCTCTGGATTCTCGCATCTTCAGACCTGTTTCATTCCAATGTGCCTTCATTCGATAATGAGCTTCATTGCATTGACTTAAGGCTTCTTATACATGGATCAAATAAAAAAAATTGCTTGGTCGTCGTGGATTTGACATCTTCATTTCATAGCAAATTTAGGCCTCAAAGGTCATTGATGGGCACTGTGGGTTATTATCAATTCTAAGGTCTATGTTTTCAATGAAATATAAGCTGTCTCGTGCAGATTTTAAAATTCAGTATTCCTTGCGTTAGGGTAACAGACTGAACAGTACCTGTTAAAGTGAAACATCTCATATAGCTATTATTGGAACTGTGTCCTCCCGTAATTGTCATTTCATTATAGAAGAATGCACCAAGGGTTTTTGGCGGTGAAATTACCTATAATCGAAACAGTCGAACCTTGATCGATTGTGTATCGATAATAAGGTTTTTCATCGCGCGATTTTTGGTTTTTACCGCATCAGTGTGAGAGAGTGCTCTGATTATCGTTGTTTCATTGTCACCACGTCATTATCGATTCAGCTTTTATTAATAATATTATTAGAAATTGGATATTTATTTGCGTACTCTGATTTATTCGTGCTGTGCTGGGTACCTACAATTTTCCAGAATAATTATCGAACAATTAAAGAAACGTATTCAGACATTTCTTTAATTGTTCCTGTTACAATTAACTGTCATCGATCCGATTCTAAGAATATAACTGGAGACGAATGATTTTAAATGAGCAATAATAATAATAAATAATGCTGGACAATCCACACAGCACTATCTAGCCCCAAAGTAAGCTATGCAAAGCTTGTGTTATGGGTACTAGATAACTGATATATTTAATACATTATATACTTACATAGATAGATATTTTTTATTATACATAGAAAACACCCAGACCATCGCGCATCAGAACAAATTTCTGCAGATCGTACACAAATTTGTTCCAAGGCGGGAATCGAACCCGCAACCTCTTGCGTCGCAGGCAGGCTCTCGCCCGCTGCGCCACAGAGGTCGTCAAATTAGCAATGTTTCATAAATAGAGAAAAAAATGTCAATTATAAACAAAGCAATGATTCACAGAACAGTACGAAGAATATACCTAGATTTTAGTAACAGCCAAGCTATTGCGCGATGTATACCTACTAAAATAGATTCCTGGGATGTATCTTTACTTGGTTTCTGGAAGCTCGATCAACACTAGTCGGCTGTCAAGTCACATGCTATTTCAAGCCGAAATAACAAGTGACTTGGCAGGCCGATTAGTGTTAATCGCGCTTTCATAAACCGGGGGGTTAATGCTCGAAGGCAAACCACAATTTTTTATAAAATGTTAGTGGGAATTTCATCCTCCTTCCAATCTTATATTCACGGTCTTTTTTGGAAGAAATAAAGCCAAGAATTCTATTATTCGAGAGGGTTTTTTTTTATTAACAGACTAAAACAAAAACCGAGGAGGTTATTTCTGTAATGTTTATTTATAAGTACGAGCACATTACATTGTTATCATAAAATATGGATATGAAAAGCGGGGTCTTCTGACAAGAATTTTTTATAAATAAATAAATTAATTAAATTTGAATTTGAAAAATATTGATATTTTACAAAATAGTAGTAAAACTGAAACAGCTTCACGACTTTGATCCCTAGGCACGGTAGATATCCCTTCAGATCTCCCAGTACCAAGTAGGTACTAATTCAAGATTCTTTGAGGATGTCTAAGGGGGGTAGTCAGAGGTACGTCCAAACATTACATTTGGCACATACCCACATTTTGCAGTAGTTAGTATTCCATACGTGACAGGTTGCAAGCCCATCGCCGCTGTTAAAATACTAACTGGTTTCCTCACGATGTTTTCCTTCACCGTTTAAGAGCACTGGCATTGCGCACATAAATTTTTCGATACAAAAATCCATTGATGCACGACCGGATTCGAACCTGCGACCTTACGATCGGAAGGCGGGGTTACTCCCACTAGACCACCGGTGCTCAAAATAGTAGTGAGTAGAATAAATGCTCTGAATTTATGTTTCAAACGACGATTCGGATTTTGATTATATTTTTTTTCTCCACTCGGTTAAACAATATCTGTCTCCTTCAGAGAGAAGAGTGAGACAGATAGAGTTTTATTTTTCACAGCCACAGCACCAAGAGCTTCCGCGGTAGCGTCGTTCAATCATCAAATCAATAAATATTTCGCCTCATGTTTCTGTAATAGCTCACATTTCACTCGCATTATGACATGAAGGGCCTGTAAAAAGTACTAAATGGTGGACATTGAGTCAAAGTAACTATATCGGTATCGCTTTATCGATTGAGTACAGTTGATTTCGAATTGCGATGCGCGGCTATTAGTCTTCTCGATTGGGCCTGGTGTACACGTGCTGATTCATTTTAAAAAGATAAGAAAAAAAAATATATATATATTAAATAAGCTATTTCTATAGCCTACGACTTTTATCCCCCATCATGGTAGATTATATCCTCAGATCTATCAGTATTAAGAATTGTAGTACCAAGAACCATAGTACAAACTCTAAAAATCTTTGAGGATTTCTAAGGGGGGGGGGGGCGGGGGGGGAGTAGTCAGAGTTATCCGATTCCTTAGCTTGGTATTACCCACTCAATATACTAAGGCCCTTATTCATAATAGTCGCTGAGCGCGCCCATAGCTTCTCAGACCAATAAGCCTGTTGCTGTCTCTTTTCGTTGGCATGAAAATGACAGTGACAAGAATACACTATACAGCCGCTATAAAATGGCAGGGATTAATAATAAATAACAGTTTTAGATTTTTATTTATAGATTTTTGTAAGTGCGTGTTTATGTTATAGGTATATCGCTCGCCTGAAACCAGCCTTACATTATAATCGGGTTCATAAATCAATGCCACGGGGATATTATGTAAGTTGCTACTCTCATTGTATTAAATGCAACAAAAACATCAGCCTCAATGGGGGGACATTTTTATTAGGTATCACTACACTGTAGAGACAAGAGGGTTATGTTTTTCATGCAGCTTACATAAAGTGTCCGATTTACAATTGAAAACACTTTTTCGAATTGTATATTTAACACAACTTTGAAGTTTATAAGCTAATCGCCAGGGTTAACTTACAAAAGAATATCCGACGAACAATTATTATGTACGAAGTGAGAATTAAGAAATGTAAGAAGTACGGACGTTCGTAAAATATATAAGGTAGGTACGTACAACTCAAAGTTTCTTACTGTGGCTAAGGCACTTTCATTGCGCGAGGATAAAATAGAAAAGTCCATAGTCTATTTATTAAAGGTACGTGCTCCAAAATAAGCATGCTCAAAAATCAACCGACGTACGACCAAATAAGCATGCTTATTTACTAGCAAGACTGTTTACACGTCCTTTATTGAGCAAGGCTCGAAGGCATGCTTTTTGCTCGAAAATAAGCACGTCTGCCCGTAGCTTAAAGCAATGACGAATTTTATATAAACTTTACCCTACAGGTAGAGAGCTTTTTATTTGTTTTATTTATAATTTAACTTTGACTTTGATCCACCAGCTCATTCAAAGTTACGTTTATAAATTTAAGAAAATCGACCTTGTTTAGGCCAGAGTAAGGTCGGAAAACCTGCTGCTAATATAAAATTCTAAACGTGACACAGACAGACAACTAAATTGTACGGAACCCACACAAATAACAATGGATCTTATTAAGCTACAAGCTAGCATTCAAACCAGCGACTTTACATACTCGTTGAGTTGAAGTCGTAGTACTGTGATGCTTATTATGTGGTGATGTTGCCAACTATTAATATTCGTTGCTAGATTTGGCGCATTTTGTAGCGCAGCTACCTACCTACCTACCTACTCTCAACTGTTTCTGCAACTTTGCCTTGCCTGTCCAGTTTTGATAGCAGGTAATCCTCAACTTTCATGTTATCGCATATGCCTTGAAGTCTAAACTCTATAAACCGCAGCTCTTGCGTCAGCTGGATAGTCACTCGCTGTTACAGAGTGTGTTCATTACACAATAACTAAGTTTTTAACTAAGTTTGGTCTAGCTAGATATTGAAAAAATAGAAAAAATCCTTTCAGTGCACTAGATTGTAAGTAGCGTAGCTTTTTTCATGCTTTCATGCCTCAAGCTATTCACCATAATAAAATACACTTATTTTAGACCGAATGATACTAAAGAAGAGAAGGTTATTTATATTTCTTACCTCTTTTCCGTCGACATAATCGTTAAAGCTGCACTGAAACGAAAAAAAACTGAAACAGCTACCATGACTTTGATCCACAGACACGGTAGATATCCCCTCAAATCTTATGGTCCCTACCACGTACGAATTTCAGATACTTCGAGGACGTCTATTAGGTGGTTGTCAGAGGTACGTCCAAACATTACATTTGGCACATGCCCACATGTTGCATTGAAACGTTTGTGATTATATTTTTTCCAAAATAATTTCTAATTTTTTGCTAAAATCAGTTGCCCATTTGATTAAAAACGGTTAGATCTAATGCCGACGCCACACATTGGATTCAAGTTTGCGTCCAAGCTTGGCTATAATTTGGTTGAACCGAACTTTAGGTCCAATAACTGTCCAAGATCGATCCACACATTGGAGTGTTGGATCCAAAAGTACAACTTGGAGCCAACATAGCCCATGTGAGGCGCCAGCATTACAAACTCAAAGCTGGCTACACTGCTTGCCCACTTTGCTCAGTAACGATCTTGTTTGATACAGCATGATTCAATTTCACGTCACTGCAACCCTCTCATACATATTTACATGAGTTGGGGTGGCCGGTCCAGTCTTGTATACGAGCTTCATAAACCAAGAGTTGTGAAGGACATTGTGGATGACAGAAGCTGACCTATCTATCTGTTCGTATTTCAATGAGTGGTCATCAATTTTATTTAGTAAGGAAATGAAATAGGACCGTGATTATAAACCTCAGTATTCCGCAGTCTGATTTGAGTCTGCTGTCTGAGGCAGAGGTATATCCAAATTACATTTTTTTTTATATTTGAAATTTTCACCTTGTATTCTTTATGTACTCGTAGCTCATTGAACGGCAGGGTGAAAGCACTAGTGATCTAAGTAGCAGCCCCGCCTACTGATCCTAAGGTCTTTGGTTCCAAACCGCGCAAACATTAAATTTTGTGCAATTTTTTATTATCATTAGTATAACATGGGTGGTTTTTCTCTGATATCTTGAATACCTATGTAACCCAAACAGAACCCATTGATTTACCAGCTTCAGATTGAAATAACAGATTCGACTTCTACCTTCATGAGAACTGCCAAGGAGTAGAACTCATTGCCGTCGTCTGTTTCTCCTGATCTTCTCTGATCCCTTCTTTTTTCTTTGATCTCTTGAACCTTCGAGGTTATAGTAAATAGAAGTCTTCTAAACCGTTCTGCTCCATCGTCGGCCTCAAGTTGCTTACCATCAGGTGAGATTATAGCCATGTGACAGTCTATTAATTATGAAAAAAAATCTTTATCAGAAATTAGTAGTACTGAGAGCTTTTTATTGATAATGATTTTAACAAAACAACTCACGTTATTTATTATCTATGGTCAGGAGACAATGCACAATACACCGTAATGTGAGAGGTCAGTTCAAGTTCAAGCCATTTAATTCGAATTGTTGGAACTATTCTACGGTGTACCATTATTGCCTTAAATTCAATCTAATAGAATTTATGTATTTTGATCTTTATCAGCGTCATCGCTGGTAGTTCAAAAATAACATACCTATTAATATTAATTAAATATTAATTACCTACATACACACTGTAGTACTATAGTAGAGTCAATTTAATAGGTCACATTTGACATCTCATCATCACATTGTCATGTTTAGAATGGTTTATAGTAAAAGTAAGCCGTAAAATTACCTTCTTTTGTCATTATTACAATAAATAGGTATGATAAACTGATAAAAGTAAAGCAATTGTGAAAAAAGGATAATTTTACGACTTACTTTGACATAATCTGACTGAAACTGACAGATGTCAAATGTGGCCTATTAAATTGGCCCTACTGCAGTTATAAACTTCCATTAAATTACCTTTGAGGCAGGCATATCTTTACTAGCATCTACCTACAGCTCCACTCGTATGAAACACTCCGGACAAGAAGCCTATGTGATATTCAAGGCAACAAAGTATGATCAAATTTTCATCCAAACCGTCCACCCGTTACGGGAAGAGGGGGTCAGTACACACACAAAAACATTCACATTTATAATACTAGTAGCGCCCCGCGGTTTCACCCGCGTAGTTTTAAATCCCGGTATTCCCACGGGATAAAAAGTAGCCTATGCGTTATTCTAGACTATAATATATCTCTGTGCCAATTTTCACCAAGATCTGTTCAGCCCGTCTGGAGTTATACAGTAACAAACATCCATCCATCCATCCATACTTCCAAACTTTCGCATTTATAATATTAGTAGGATTAGTAGAAGTCCAGGTAGCCAGGTTTTTAGCTTTATAGTCAGGTTTTAAAAAACTATATGTAAAGTAATCATCATAATCTATCGAACAAAGTAAGAATAATCTCACTCAGCTAAATTACAAACACCTTTCGCAAAGTGTTAGTTTACACACCTGTAGAGTCATCAACAAAAACAATTTTACGCGAATTATAAATCGCTTAGCATTCTGGCACTGCACACCTATCAATTAAGCCGACTGTACTTTACATAAAATTCGAATTTGTTAGTGTCAGAGGAAATGCTAGGCTTGCTCGTTGATGGTTAAACATTATTGAGTATCATGATGGCAGTTTGTTGTGGATCTTAAATGTAGACTTTATTTACAAAGATAATTACAATAGATACAAGTATTGTAAGTAGTTTGCTATGCTAGGAGTTTCACTACGAAATAGAATCAGAAATGAGGAAATCAGTAGGAGAACCAAGGTAGCCGATATTGCTCTCAGAATCAGCAAGTTGAAGTGGCAATGGGCAGGTCATATAGCTCGAAGAACTGACAACCGATGGGGAATAAAGGTTCTTGAATGGCGACCACGAACAGGAAGGCGAAGTGTGGGACGCCCTCCTACCCGATGGACTGACGACATTGTTAGGATCGCGGGTAGTCGGTGGATGGAAAGGGCTCAGAATCGTTCTTCCTGGAAGCGGATAGGGGAGGCCTATGTCCAGCAGTGGACTTCTGTGGGCTGTTGATGAAGTAGTTTACTCGAAAGGAGCCTCCGAGGCGCACTTAAAATCCTTTCACCACACTGTTTCGAAAGAATGTACCTACAACTTTTCAATTTCTTTAAATATCTACTGTGTATTATTCTCTACTGCCTTATTTTCTTTCTTGTCTATATGCTTCTTCTGTGTGTTGTTGTCAAATAAATTTATATTCTATTCTATTCTATTCTAAGATAAGAACTAGTGACACAACAAGAGGAGAGTAGTACATAACATACATAAAGCAGTTGAACTATCGGCAGACCGTTGCTAGCGATCTAGGGATAACTGTAGCTCACTATAGTCTAAATCAGAGCCGAATAGGCAAGCACAAATATCATGATTTTCTATGTCCCCATGTCCCTATGTATGCTTAAATCTTTAAAACTACGCAACGGATTTTGATGCGGTTTTTTTTAATATATAGAGTGATTCAAGAGGAAGGTTTTTAAGTACAATACCTGGATGACATATGCACCCGTGCGAAGCAAGGGCGCGCGGGCGGGCCAGCCAACACTTTCTGGGAGAGGTACCTTCACTACTACATAAACACCCTTAAATTCACACCCTTTGTTAAATTTTGAACAACTACGAACGTTTTAGTTAAAAATTAAACAGAATGAGTAAATCTCTAGCTGTTTAGTTAAATCCTTTTCATTCGAGGGTAGCATTTGCTGACTGAATTAATTATAAGCTTCGGAATTTGTGGTACGAGTATATTGTGTAGAAGCGTATAAAGCGGCGGGGATGTGGTTATTTATGTATATACATGTATTGTATACCCAGTTACAAATGGTAATAAACCTCTCAACCTCTCTAAGATCAAAGTCTTGAAACTGTTTCGGCAGAAAACACATTTTATTCCATGGCTAATATACTAAACTAAAAATATTCATTAATTATCCTCTTCTTGTCGATGGTAATCTGACCAAAGAATTGGGCTGCAAACTGCAATCATTACAAATGTTATGTGGGTTGGATGTCCGTGACGCGGCCCTGGCGGAGGACCAGCGTTGGTTGCTGGCCAACTAACTTTATGCTGAGTCAGGGACCGTTTTGCATTTCTTAACTCTATATCTTAGATTTTTAGTATAATGTATTTCACTAGTAGCGCCCTGCGGTTTCACCCACGTAGTTTTAAATCCCAGTATTCCCAAGGGATAAAAAGTAGCCTATGTGTTATTCCAGACTATAATATATCTCTGTGCCAATTTTCACCAAGATCCGTTCAGCCGTTCTAGAGTTATAGAGTAACAAACATCCATCCATCCATACTTACTAACTATCGCATTTATAATATTAGTAGGATTTATAAGTAGTTAAGTTTTTGCAAATAAATATGTTTTCTTTCTTTCCATCTTACACCTTGTAACCATAAGTATTTCAAGGTTATGTCCACCTTTTCTGGCAATGTAATCAAAGTAGCATCTGGTAGATAGACTAATGCAAATGTTCTGATAAATCAACTTATGTAAGTTCAAGCAAAGCATCCAATTTAGCAGACCCTCTAATCTTCCCTCAACGCACTTATTCAATTTACGCCGGCGCGAAACAATGCCGGCTACACGGCCGAGCACTACTGACCATTACGTATTCCGTACACGATCCTATCTCGAAACCACGGCAAAGCTGCAAAATCTTCCAAGGTGCGTACCTCGACGATTCACTAACGGGCGGTAAGGAGTATCAGGAGTTGAAGCAGCAATGGTTGTGACCCAAAGCAATATTGTGCAGGACTTTGGACGTCATCGACTGATAATTGTCGCTCGGGAGTCGCGCTTATCGCCCTAGATAACTTCCATCGTATTGTACGTTTGCTACCACAATGGAATATTACTAATTAGGCTCTGTTTATGAACGCACTCCATTGTTGAAAGAATGAGATAGTTATCTGTTTGTTGTCTGCAAATGAGATTTGCGATGCCGCTTTGTCGGTTGGCGAAATTGTATGAGCTTTGTTTCATCTGAAATATTATCTGTAAACCTGTGTACAGGATCGTTTTTGTGGATAAGCTGTATATTTACTGTTCCTGTCTCTTACTGTGGCACATCTTTTTCAAAACTAAAAAGTTTGCCCATCTTGGCAAACTTTTTGCTAGATGATTCATCGAGAGCTTTCACAAGTCATTGTACATTCTATTTGCCTGGTTATCATGAGGCCAGATAAATTTGCTTGATAAATTGAAAACATTGTAGGTACTTTCGTTGTCGTAATATTAATAAGTAACCACTCAATAATTCCTGTAATGCACTATTTTTGCGAAAGAGCTAATATCTTTTCAAAATGTTGTGCACTGCGCCATGAAAAAAGCCAAAAACTGTACCAGCATCAGCGTGGTTCCTTGGTATCTGATCAAGTATGGCATAATGTCTCGGTCAGTCGCGTGTTTACGGGAGATTGCGTGATTTCGTAAATTGACCCCTGTTCTGACACGACGTGTGCTACGTGGAAGTTCATTGGATCAACTCTGGAACCGGTTTGTTATCTAGCGGAAAGATGGACACATGCGAAATGTGACCCATTTCAAATTGATAAGTGTTAAGTGAAATTTCCTTATCACTATGCAGGAAACTTGTTCTGAACAGAAAGATACCACGAAAAAGCTTAGTGGGGCAAGTCGGGAATACATCAACTGACAACAAAGCTGGTTTTAAATATAGGAATTTTTTAGGCCAAAGCAGGCAGATGTGCATACGGGCCACCGGACTTAGGAATAGACTTTGGAAAAGTAAATAGTAATAGTAATAATAGCAGAGCACCGGTGGTCTAGTGGGAGTGACCCCGCCTTCCGATCGTAAGGTCGCAGGTTCGAATCCGGTCGTGCACCAATGGATTTTTCTATCGAAAAATTTATGTGCGCAATACCAGTGCTCTTAAACGGTGAAGGAAAACATCGTGAGGAAACCAGTTAGTATTCTAACAGCGGCGATGGGCTTGCAACCTGTCACGTATGGAATACTAACTACTGCAAAATGTGGGTATGTGCCAAATGTAATGTTTGGACGTACCTCTGACTACCCCCCTTAGACATAAGAGTAGTAGAGCTCTTTGTGAAGGGCTCGTTCGGGGAAGTACTACCACCACGCCTTTTTCTGCCGCCAAGCAGCAACGCTGTGTTTCGGTTTGAAGAGTGTGGTCGCCGGTGTAATTACAGGCACATGAGGCTTAACATCTGTATGCCTCAAGTTGATGGACGCAGGGCAGTGCATCGTAGGGCACGTTCCTATTGTGCGTGACCTACGGGGCAATGTTTTGTTTATAGGCGATGGTTACCACTTAACATCAGGTGGGGCATCTGCTTGTTTCATCAGCTAGTTGTATAAAAAAAAAAAAAAAAGACATCCTCAAAGAATCTTGAATTAGTACCTACTTGGTACTGGGAGATCTGAAGGGCACAACACACGGCTGATACACCGTAGATAGGCACGGCACGGTAGATATTACGGTGCCTGGGGATCAAAGTCGTGTTTCAATAATAGTATAGTACTAATAGTATAGTACAGTAATAGTAATAATAGTATTAAAGACCTTAAACCTAAACAAGGACTTCTTTTTATCCCGATAAATATACTCAATTTAATCAGAAAATATTTTAATACTGATATTTAAAAAATGAGAGAGAACACACAACTTGTGACACACAAGCTGTAGAAATAAAAACTCCTATGATTGGCTCAGTTCCACTACTCGATGGTCGAGTTTCAAAGCTTTGTTAAAGTTTTAGATAAATAAAAGCAGAATTTGCTTTGCAGTTTATGAACTCCTATCTCCTCCGGCATGCAACAATAAAACGAACAAATAAATAAAACATTATTGAGTACAGTCGTACTCAAAGCAATGAATAGTGAAAAAGAGATAAAAGAAGAGATGGCTGCGCTTCGTATAAATAACAACGTTATTAAAACCACAAAAATTTACACTAAAATCATGATTGTTTCACCTACTTTATGCAGAATATAATTATTTTGTCAGATAAGTGCTGATGAAGGTTTTAGGCTATGAGAAAGCAAACGCAATTGTTTAGTTTAGAGACGGTATCGATAGCATAATGTGCTAAACTTAGGTTTTGCTATTGAAAAAACAGGTATCGTAGAAGAATCTGCTCTTCTAATGTAATTGACCGAGCGAGCGAAGCGTCTCAGTTTCCACATTGGCCAAAAATGCGTTTGTCCGGATGTCTGTCTGTCTGTCTGTCTGTTCTCCTCTACAGGTCGCATTTTTCAACCGATCTGGACGAAACTTGGTACACAGGTTATATGTGACTTATTAGATTTTTTTTGTCGTCGGGGATTTTTGATTGGAGGGGTACTTCCCCCAAAAAAAGGGCAAAAAGGGGGCTATTTGATATACTGGATATCTCCACCAAATGAGATCCGATTTCGATTATTCTTTTTTTATTTGAAAGGTAGTAACTATAAGTTGGTCTCATAAAAGTTTGGCGAAGATCTGATAAGGATCTTCAGCATGATGAACAGGATAGCTCATCAAACAATCGATGGTTTTCAATCAAATTTGAGAGAAACACAAAGGACCTCATTCTACACAAGATGATGCAAAAAAATCAAAAAAATCACAAAACGGAAAATGCACTTGCACATTACATTCCTCAAAAAGCTCGCTTTTAGTATGCTCGCGAGGTCTACAGCTCCCAGAGCCACTAGTGTAACGTATGTTACTTAATAAAGTAAAATAAGTAGTAGTAAATATTGGTGGAAATTACAGTATCTAAATCATAAATGTTGGTTGGGAACCAGACATTTCAGACAGACATTCCAGACATTCTGCCTACAGCGCAGAAGTCAGAGCTTCTACCAACTGGGCTGTGAGGGTTAACCCTACGTAGTACGTGACGTTTACATCTATGAAATAAAACTGGTAAAGAAGTCTTACTCTACATCGCTAAGCCACAAAATATAATGTTCATGTAATCTATATCTACGCTCCTTCTGCAATATTTCGCCTCTCGCTTAAATCGTAAAATTCCAACCGTGGGGGTGTAAATGTGAAGCACAATATTGAAATACTCAACTTTTATTGCTCAATTGAATTATGGAGTCAGTGGTGTTAATATTGAAGGCGAGAGAGACCTCCGAGAAAGTAAAGCAATTGCCAAATTTATTGCAAACTAAAAATAAGGACGCTGGCACAATTAAACAAACAGAATTTGGTTCTGAGAATAAACGTTTTGGAAAAACAACGAAAGTCATCATCATTATCAAGTGTACTATTAAATCAAAGTGTACTCGTACTATTTTTTTTTAGATTTAGATTTATTTATTGCCAACATGTACATACATCAGTTATATTATAGCTTAGGTCTAAGGTAGCTAATAAGCGAGTACATGTACCCTGTAGGGCGCTGCAATTTATGTAGAAATAAGGTAGGTACAATAATTCATTAATAGGTACTACTTGACTATAGGTACTATAATAGGTAGGTAGGCCCATAGTATACAATAGCATAATGGCATGCAGCTACAAAAAAAGTAATAAGCAAAATGTCTCGATATAATAAAGTCAAATAAGGTAGGCACTAATGTCAACTAGGTATTCGATTAGCTAGATTAGGTATTAGATTATTAAATTCAGATTACATACTTACGCACTACATACTTCTTGCTGTTGGAATTAACAAGCAGATAGTCAATCTTATGTAAAGTTGTAAACGTCAACTATAACAAAGAAACTATAGTAGACTAGTTGCGCCCCGCGGTTTCACCCGCACAGATTCAAATTCCGTTATTCCCACGGGATAAAAAGTAGCTTATGTGCTATTCCAGACTATAATCTTTCTCTCTGCCAAGTTTCATCCAGATCTGTTCAGCCGTTCCGACGTGAAAGAGTAACAGACATCCATCCATCCAACCATCCATACTTACAAACATTCGCGTTTATAATGTAGGATAGTAGGATACAAATTATAATTACATCACTGTATTTAGAATAAATAACAATGGACTAGGAAAATAATTTGTTAAACGAGTATCATCAATTACAGATACGAAGATTTCGAAAACATCGTTTTGTTAAAAATAAGCTGGTCTTGCTCCGCTTTGTCGCTACTCGCTAGATAAAATCGCAATTCGCGTTTATTGCACAATGAATTGTAGCGTTTTATGTTAATACCACCACGTGGGTTGGGATGTCGAAATACTGACTAATCTGGCAGTGGGCTGCCGACGGAAAAAAATGGCAATTTTAAATTATACGCTGCCCACACCACAGATGAAACGGTAGTTATAAAACACAGGAGTTTCACTAACGTAAGAGTAGAACTCTTTGTGAAAGAATAGTCCGAGGAAGTACTACCATGCCTTTTTCAGCTGCCAATCAGAGTTGCTGTGTTTCGGTTTGAAGGGTGTGGTTCCCTGTGAAATTACAGACATGTATGCCTCGAGTTGATGGACGCAGGGGTAGGGTATATACATAGGACAAGTTCCTGTCGTGTGAAGTGACTTACAGGATGGTGCTTTGTTATGGATGATGGTTACCACCTTACCATCTGTAGTACCTCCTCAAGAAGAGTTAAAAACATGGTGAAGTGAGGTAGGTATGTTTCACAAACCCACCTGTAGAATCACATCTGCACTTGTCCATTTTGATTCAATACATAAGTAAAGACACAAAATGTACAGTCTTTTGAGCAGGTAAATCCTATTTTATGAGAGAATTTATAGGCTGGTTAGAAACGACCTGTCATCATCATCATCAACCTATTGCAGTCCACTGCTGGACACAGGTCTCTCCCATGGTGCGCCACTGAGACCGGTCTTTGGCTCTTCCCATCCATTGTTGCCCGCCACCCTACGCAAGTCGTCGTCCCATCTAGTTGGAGGGCGTCCCACACTACATTTGCCTAGACGCGGTCGAAACGAAACGGAACGGAAACAACCTATAAATAACCAAAATATGAGTCTCCCAGTATTTTTAAGGCATGTGTCATCTGGCGTCGCAAGCCTCTACAGGCTACGGTGACGGCTCTCCATCAGATGGGTCGTACTATTGTTTGTCTCCTTAGTAGTATAAAATCAAGCTATGGGTAATGACTCCTCCGTGGCAATCTCAAAGGGGTTTTATTCAGTTCAATCTCCAGGATCACTTTAAAGGGTCTTAAGCTAGTTGAATAGCCAGTTCCACACGACCTAGCCAGAAAAGCGACCAAGCAAGAACAGACATCAAACTTGCGGATTGGTTCCTACAGTTCTTTTGATCCTTGTTACAATATAATATTGAAACTCCGGTGTGGTATTAATCATGATCATGAACATCCAGGGAGTCCTGAGTTTGGACATGATTAAAGTCTTCATTCATTCATTCTTCAACAGCCTACGTAGCTCAGTTGGTAGTAGCTCTGCCTTCTGCGCCATAGGTCGTGGGTTCGATTCCCATCGTGAACAAACATTTGTGTGATGAACATAGATGTTTGTTCTCTGTCTGGGTGTTATATAATATTTTAAGTATGCATTTACGAAAAAAAAGTATATAAGTAGTATATCAGCTATCTGGTTCCCATATCACAAGCATAAGCTTAGTTTGGGGCTAGATAGTGCTGTGTGGAAAGTCCACCAATATTATTTATTTATTCTTCCTTCTCTCTCTAGCAGCCGTCATCTCAGCTAAGTCATCAAGGTTTCGAAGTGACTGAGCCCTTTATACCTCGCCCACACTTACGAAAATGTCCTTTATTTAATTTAAACATTTAGAGTTAAATTATATAATTATTAATCGCGAATTAACATGTCATTCATTCGCCTACGTAATTACTATTGGTCTTTAATAAATGGAAGGTTTTTATGTCTTTGAAGAAAAAGCTTATATTCTTAATTAACTTAATTGGTAATATATTTATAAAATTCACGGATAGGAATTACCCAGCATACTTCTAGTACGGTACCTATATATTTCTAGTTCAGTTCATTTATTTTTCTTACAGGCATGTTATACATTGCTCTTAAGAAAGTCTATAATGTTATTATTATTTATTCTTATAACGGTTTTGTAGTAATAATTTCTGATGACATATCAACTGGAATATATTTGGACTTCTAAATTATAAATTTTCCTTGTTTAACTAACTGATGACAATAATTAAATATGTGTGGACAGAGATGGCGTCGACTTAATTTATATTTCTTGTATTGGGTACATTCATTTTGGTCAATTACTATTGATTTATGGTAATTAGTTTAAAGCTTGACAGAGAAAGAAATCATTATCAAAGTTTTGTAAAAAATATCTTTGGTCTGCACTATAGTTAGTACAACATAAAATTATTAAAACACGCCTATTACCCGTAGGGGTAGGCAGAGACGACAAATTTCCACTCGCTATGATCCTGAATTACCTAGTGAATGAATGTCAGCAATTACCAATTAAAAAGAAAAATAAATAAATAAATAAATAAATAATAAATAATGCTGGACAATCCACACAGCACCATCTAGCCCCAAAGTAAGCTACTCAAAGCTTGTGTTATGGGTACTAGATGACTGATATATTTAATACATTATATACTTACATAGATAGATATTTTTTATTATACATAGAAAACACCCAGACCATCGGAACAAATTTCTGCAGATCGTACACAAATTTGTTCCAAGGCGGGAATCGAACCCGCAACCTCTTGCGTCGCAGGCAGGCTCTCGCCCGCTGTGCCACAGAGGTCGTCAAGAACAGAGCGTACTTACTGTTTTTGTTTTATGGTGTACAATAAAGTATTATCATTCATTCATTCATCATCTGGGTTAATTAGGTACACAAATGTTTGAGAAATGTTCATCTACTCATGCTATTGACTGTACCAACTATCATTTTTTTTTTTAATACAACTAGCTGATGGAACAAGCAGATGGCCCACCTGATGTTAAGTGGTAACCATCCCTATAAACAAAACATTGCCCCGTAGGTCACGCACAATAGGAACGTGCCCTACTATGCACTGCCCTGCGTCCATCAACTTGAGGCATACAGATGTCAAGCCTCATGTGCCTGTAATTACACCGGCGACCACACTCTTCAAACCGAAACACAGCGTTGCTGCTTGGCGGCAGAAAAAGGCGTGGTGGTAGCACTTCCCCGGACGAGCCCTTCACAAAGAGCTCTACTACTCTTAACTGGGTAAACTATATTTGAGTAAGTGGTCATCTCATCCACAAAAACTCGTCCACCTCGGGTGAGTTGACCACTCCAAAATGTTTAGTGGTCGACTCATCCAATTCTTTACATAATACTGAAAACATGCATTCAAGATTACTTAAAACATAATATCACGGATTTTAGCTCGTAAACGAAAGTTTATTCCTTTTAAACATTTTGCAAATATTATTGAGTTCATCTTTCTTCAGTAATCGCGTCATCAAGTAACGTGTTTATCACCATCATTCGATTATTGCTTTTCTCCAACAATTTATCCCACAGAGCATGCAAAACTGGCTGCTCCCAGATAGAGACGAATTTGCAGATAATACTGGTAAAAAACTTCGCTCAGTTTTATTATAGTATATATTATATTATAGTATATAATGCTTTGCTTGCTACCTTTAGCTCATTCTCATTTATTTCGTTCACAACTATGTACCATTTTATTTTTATCTATTTGTGCCTATAACTAATGTCCGCCTCGACTACAATTAGCTCTAAAAAGTGGTGTGGAGTTCTGTTGACCTGTATCACAGGTTTTCTAAACCTACTTCAGGCAGCAGTCTCGCAGCTCAGGTTTCTAACTTCTTGTTCTTGAGTTTATTACCTACATTGTTATTAGTACATAAGTTGAGAGAAAAAATAAATAAATTATTATTATTATTATACTAAAAACCGGTCCACAACTTTGATCTATCTCCTATCTACATTGATATATCCCAAGATCTTTTAGTACAAAGTACCGACACATGATTCTTAAAGGATATCTAAGGGTGTCAGTCAGAGATTCGCTCTAAGGTTCTTTCGTTCTCCTTGCCGCAGCCAGAATACTCCCAAATAAAATTTTACAAAGATGAAAATTAATCGATACACTACCGGACACGAACCCACGACCTTACGATCACAAGGCGGAGTCCCTCCCATTATACCACCGTTGCGCGTTGGTCTAATTCTAAGCCACCTACAAAAAATCTTAATAAATTTAAACAACTCGTTCACTCCGTTGGCTGATCGAACTTAAAAAACTTACGAAAGCATTCGTCATTTATTGGTTACATGTCACGTGTCACACACAACACCTATCAATCTATCAGCCCACGCTAAACCACGCTCTCGTCTAAACGGATGAAACTGTTGCGATATTGAGCTGACTGGATCAACATCCTCATCTAGCTTGCTGGACATAGGCCTCTCCTGGGGCCATCGGTACCTGGAAGCCGATAACGCTATTACCCATCCAGCCACCCATGTCTGGCTATCGAGATGGCTTTCAGTTAGATATTTGATTCCCATCCATAGCTTTCAGTTTGACAAGGGTATTGGGTAATAGCGTAATCGGCCCCTGAACTTCATGAAAGGAAAGAAGGGCGAAGAAGAATGCATCCTTCTAGCAGACTTTCGTAAATCGTCACTCAGTCAATCCTATCCTGGGACCGTACCATCGAATTCTTTTAGACATTTTTTATGTAACAGACACACGGCACGGCTCACCAGCTGGTAAGCGGTCACCGTCGCCCATAGACACCAACAGTATACCAGAGGCGCTGTCATTGATTTGCCTACCCTGTGGGACTTTATTAGCTTATTTCATAGTAAATGTGAATAATTCTTGAAAACACAATTGCTTGAAAGTGGTATAACCTGCTCATTAGTACTTATAAGTGTTGTTGTCTGCTAGGACCCAGCGATATTATTACAACCAGGTTATAGACCCGTAGTCTGTTAAGGATGCCCATGCCACCTTCATAGCTCTATGTACCGTATACCTTAAAGCCAGAATCACAACCTTTACCATCGACGCCATCGTTAAGTCATTCCCATCGAAAGTGAGACATCGAATTACTGCCGATTACGATCGGGCGTCTCCTGCCCACCCCGCCCACGGCAGCGCGTGAAGATAGCCATCTTATTAAGTCGTAAAGCTTTGGGTGTCTAAGAACTGGCGGCCGTCTTAAACTGGTCTTCGTAGGAGGTTTATGAGTAGTAGAACTCTCTGTGAAGGGCTCGGCCGGGGAAGTACTACCACCACTCCTTTTTCTGCCGCCAAGCAGCAACGCTGTGTTTCGGTTTGAAGAGTGTGATCGCGGTGTAAGTAATTACAGGCACATGAGGCTTAAAATCTGCCTCAATACATGCCTCAGGTTGATGGACGCAGGGCAGTGCATCGTAGGGCACATGCCTATCGTTCGTGACTTACGAGGCAATGCTTTGTTACAGGTGATGGTTACCACTTAACATCAGATGGGCCATCTGCTTGTTCCATCAAATGGTTGTGTAAAAAAAGGGTCTCAGACGCATTTAGATTCCTTTCACACTATTGGAAATAACTAATGGTACGACTAAAAGAAAAAGAGGGTCTCGAAAGAAGAAATCACTGTTCTTCTCCTGCATAGGAAATAGAAGCTATAAAATATGGGATCCTTCAGTCCTCGTTACATGATAACATTTTTCCAGAGCCTTCCAGAACTTTCCTTTCCCTTACCTTACTCCTTACAGAGCTGGTAACGCACAATACCCTCAGCCTCAACCCCTAGCATCCACAACACCAAGATCTGGGACAAATGTTACCAGATCACAAGATCTATTGTCCGCCCCGGGAATAAGTCCTCCGTTTCTTAACCAGAGGTTGCTTTTTCTTATTTGCTTGTTAACTTCGTGGGGAGTGAAAGCTGGTAGCAAGTTGATTAACGCAGGTTCGGAACAAGAGGGGTATGTGGGTTTGCAGCCCACACGGTTTAGTTTTTTTGAGATATTATAGAAGCCTATGCACGTATTGACTTATAAAAATCTGGCAAAATTTTAACAAGGCTACTGCCAATAATTTTTATTGTGAACAAGATATAGCTAAACGTGTTCCACCTTGGGCTTTGCATCACTTTCCATTAGGTGTGACGGCAGCCAACGCTTAATACCAATAATAAAAAACATATATTATGAACGTCATGACGGCTATCGCTTTGTAAGGCACTCGTACCACAGATAGCACTCAATGAAATAGTTGGGGGTTATTGAAGAGCAGTAATGAA
This sequence comes from Plemyria rubiginata, assembly GCA_963576535.1. Taxonomy (NCBI): domain Eukaryota; kingdom Metazoa; phylum Arthropoda; class Insecta; order Lepidoptera; family Geometridae; genus Plemyria; species Plemyria rubiginata. Next base: position 1,586,174 of record OY754916.1, on the reverse strand, counting down.
GATTCCACGGCACCGACGTAGGCGATTATGGATTCCGTACATTGGGAATGCAGTGTGGCGCTCGATATCACAGCATAGTCCTGTACTAGACTGTTCTGCTCCATCGTCAACATAATCATATTTTGTTAGTTGTAGAGCTCTTAGTGTGTCGCTCGTCCGGGGAAGTACTACCACTTTGAAGGGTGCAATGTGGGTGGCGATGAAATTACAGAGACGTGAGGGTGAACAACTGTTATGCCTCAAGATGCGCAAAACCAATTTTTTATGCAACCAGCTGATGGAACAAGCAGATGGCCCACCTGATGTTAAGTGGTAACCATCACCTATAACAAAGCATTGCCTCGTAAGTCACGCACGATAGCAACGTGCCCTACGATGCACTGCCCTGCGTCCATCAACTTGTGGCATACAGATGTTAACCCTCACGTGACTGTAATTACACCGGCGACCACACTCTTCAAAGCCACACCACACTCTTCTATATAAAAAAAAAAGCCGAAACAGCGTTCCTGCTTGGCAGCAGAAAGAGGCGTGGTGGTAGTACTTCCCCGGTCGAGCCCATCACAGAGAGCTCTACTACTCTTAACACTGACATGCGTAAGACGCATAGCAGTGCATCGAGACACTTTCCTATCATAACTTGCGAGGTAATGCCTTCTGATAGCTACCACTTAACATCACTTGGGCTATTGGGTGCTCCAACAGAAAGTAAAAAAGTTAACAATCCCCACCGAACGCCAAGTGATGGTGGTCAATGAAATGGTAAAACAAAAGAAATTTGCCTACCCATGAAGCAAGGTGCAGGTTCCCATGCTCGATGCCAAAACCGCGGCACCTTCACAAACCCACTACCCACTTCTCATGCTCTCATAAATAAACCAACAGGCAGTTTCTAATTAGCGAATTCAAGATATTCACGTTGTTTGAGTAAACATTTTTTACCCTACAACCTTTAGCTGACCGCTCGTTTGTAACAAAGTAATAAATTAGCGTTACTTTGCCGCTCAATTTATGCACAATTGAATTTTTTATTAAATATTGGGATATCACCTGTGGCTTCACGCTGCAACGTACAAATAAAAACGAATAGCATACCTACTAACAGTCATAAAAGTAACGTCTCTGGACTCTAGACTCGTGAAAAGTGGCGAGTATTTTTCGAACGTATCATTTTGTACCTAGAAGTTCGTCATCTTGCTTCACTATCACTACATAGTATAAAACAAAGTCGCTTTATCTGTCCCTACGTCCTCTTGTCCCTTTGTTTGCTTAAATCTTTAAAACTACGCAAAGGATTTTGATGCGTTTTTTTTAATAGATAGAGTGATTCAAGAGGAAGGTTTATATGTATAATACATGCATGATATGTGCACCCGTGCGAAGAAGGGGCGCGTTCGCTAGTTTAAAATAAGCGCGATTCACATGTATTCATAATGTGGATTTCTTCTTTGTATTTCGAGATTATCAACTGAATACATACTCGTTATCGTCGTCTGTCTTTCCTGGCCATTATAATATGGTTTCTTCAAGGCAAGAGTGAATAAGTGTCTTCTAGACCGTTCTGTTTCATCGTAGGCTACATCGTCGCTTACCATCAGGTGAGATAGTAGTCAAAGGACGGTCTATTCTGTTAAAAAAAAATACGTACGTGTGGGAAACACATTTAGTTTTAAAAACAAAACTAATTTCTATGTAATTTATGTTACTATGAGGCAAAATTACATTTCCTTGATAGCAAGTGCGCGTTAATTTGCATCTGAAATGGAAGCTTTTTGGTCGGGACCTCGCTTCCTGCAAATGAGCGATATTGTTGAGATGTCATCGCAAAATGGTTTGAAACTAGAACCGGATACGGAAACGTTAGAAAATAAATAACTAAAAAATAAATAAATATTAGTTGACATTTCACTCAGCAATATCTAGCCCCAAACTAAGCCAAAGCTTAACCAGGACCAGATATCTCATATAATACGTATCTATGTACAATACTTTTTTTTGTAAAAATATGCTTATAATATTATATTACACCCAGACACAAAACAAACATTTTTTTGTAAATACAAACCTAAAATATTCTATAACACCCAGACATAGAATAAACATCTATGCTCATCACACAAATGTTTGTTCTTGGTGGGAATCGAACCCACGGCCTACGGCGTAGAAATCAGAGTCTACCAACTGAGCTGTGAAGGCTGTCAAAAATATGCTCAGATGCGAACAGTATTTATATTCCGTGGATGCGAGGATCACAAGCAAAAAGCTGTCTTTTTCTTGTCGTCCGTTCAATTGAAACAGTGTGGTGAATGGATTTTAAGTGCACCGCTCTTTTCGAGCACTTGACACATGCTATAGAACTTTAGGTTCTATGCCGGTTTGAGAGTACTGGAAACTAAACAAATCTTCTTTTCTTCTTATCATGTCACTAGTTTCTTCCGAAACAGTGTGGTGAAAGGATTTTAAGTGCGGCTCAACAGGCTCCTTTCGAGCACTTGACACATGTTATAGAACTTGTTAGATTTTACAACATGCCGGATTCCTCATGATTTTTTCTTTCACTGTTAGAGAGTACGCATAGTGCACATAAAGTTTTGAAAAGAAAAACTCATTGGTGCACGTACGGTTTACACGATTCAAATAAAAAACGTACTCTTCCGAAGAATATTTAGCACATCACTAAGCTAAGACATAAACCGTAGCTGTAATGACTGCTCTATACTGTCTTTGTGTCGGTGGACTTAATTAATTACTGGGGGTGGTTTGTTTTCTAGGGGGTGGCTTACGACGCCTTGTGCTGTCGAACTGGGGTGGGGTTGAGATTAAACTCTTGAATCTTTTAGTTCAGTGATGTTTATCTTAGGAATCCTTAATCTTGAGTTTGCACTTGGCACAAAGAGCTACCTGTCTAAGTCAAAGTCAAAAGTACTTCACTATCACTACATAGTATAAAACAAAGTCGCTTTCTCTGACCCTATATCACCATGTCCCTATGTATGCTTAAATATTTAAAACTACGCAACGGATTTGGAAGCGGTTTTTTTATAGATAGAATGATTCAAGAGGAAGGTTTATATGTATAATACATGCATGATATGTGCAACCGTGCGAAGCAGGGGCGCGCGGGCTGGTCGCTAGTAAATAATAAAATCACATCAAGGATTACTTTGAAACGTCTTAAAAGTAGTAGAAAGGTGCCAGTTTCCCGCGACCGAAGCCTAGATTAACAGCAATAAACCGACTTGGTTTACGGCTTAACTTACGTCTTGGTTTCTATACCGTTCTTTTATGTGTCTGTCTGGGGATCGATGTCGTGAAGATTTTTTTAAGTTCTTGTACCACAATTTTTTTGCGGAACTATTGATAAAGGCACAGGCAGGCAGGCTTCTTGTTTATAGGTGATGGTTACCACTTAACATCAGGTGGGCCATCTGCTTGTTCCATAAGCTAGTTGTATTTAAAAAAAAAAAAAGGCACATATTGAGAAACTTCAATCAACTTTGTTTTACTATTTATTTACTTATTTATTTATTTCGAGCCCTCCGGGTCCCACTGCTGGGCAAAGGCCTCCCCCATTCCTTCCACGCGTCGCGATCATGGGCTATGCTGGCCCAGTCCGTCAAGAAATCATCCAGCTCGTCCCGCCATCTCCGCTTTGGTCGGCCGCGTCGTCTTCTCGCTTCTACGTTCGTCTTCTACTAAAGTTTATTTATAGAGGTGGATGGAGAGGGCTTAGAATCGTTCTTCCTAGAATGATCCCATACATATGAAAGGTCTATATGTCGAGCAGTGGCCTGAGGGCTGCTTAATAAAGTCTGTTGCGGATGATCTTTGAGTGAGTCTGAGTGATGACTTAAGATATGGATGTGAGTCTTGGGTTTATGTATAGAGGTGAATAGGGAGGGTCAGAATCGTTCTTTCTAGAATGATCCCATACATTTGAGAGGTCTATATATGCCCAGCATTGGCCTGAAAAGGCTGCTGACGATGATGATCTTTGAGTGAATCTGAGTGATGACTTAAGATACGGATGCGAGTCTCGGATGCGCTGTTGCATAATCCACTTTCCACCAATTTCATGGAAATCGAGTTTCACGGTTAATTATCACTTTTGTGCGTGATATTTTTTCGGACACTATACGTGTCAACGCAATAACTCAGTCAGTAATAACAGCGCGGAAGATGCGCGGATGCGCAGGAGTCTACTGTGACGTGTGGTGCAATTCTATAGGCGTAGCGGGTAGATACGTCCCGATGCAGTTATTCGGGGTTTAAATCGAATAATAATCGTGATAGCACAGTTAGTTTATACCGCATCCTTTTCAAAAATACGTTTGTAGATTTAAACCGCTAAGGATTATTTGTTTTTTTTTATCGATCTGTAGTATTACCTGTCTTTGATAATAGCGCAAAGATTATACAGGGTTTCCGGTAATTAATCGTTAACCTTGAAATGTTTGATAGTACAACTTATGGCCGCTCTCTATATATCATAAGCTATATATTAAGATTCTACCTACTGATATTATTTTTTAAAGAAATGTCTTATTTTTTATCTTATTTTACATTCTTGGATACAGGGTATCTGTATAACAAGTTGCAGCCCTTGTTCTTGATCTATATTGTGAAAAAGAGCAAGAATAATTCGTGATTGGAGTCAGTACGGCCGTCGCAGGTTCGAATCCTCTCAGCTTGTAGTTTATATTTTTTTTTAAATAATGAAAAATATAATTGACAGCTGATTGTATTGGCTCGCTCGCCGGCCGTCACTCACACCGCACCGAGCAACACAACCGTTCATTAAAGTGCGCGTTCGGATAATTACCTACTGATAACCCAAGCAAATTGTTCGCGAATTATCTTCACCGCGTGATGAATATCATCTTGCCCCCAAAATACTGACAAACTGTCACCGTAATTACTGTTTTAATTACATATGATTATCAAGAAAGTTATTGTGTGTAGATACGTCGTCTCCTTTAAACGATTTGCGAGCAATCGTCGGAATCTCAGTTACGCTGGAAATAAAAGCTTGTGGTATAATTAAAATGTTGCATATATATGAATACTGTGGTGTGTGTGTGTGGTGGGTAAGTGGATTGTACTCTCGAAAATTGCTTTCTCAATGCCAATAATCGGTCGACGGTGGCAGTTATCGAGCATCAATCATCGAGTGCTCGTCCAAGAACCAATTTCAGTGACACGTCAAAACCAGGTCGATACCACAGTTATTACCGCCCAATATCCCTCTTTATAACTGAAATTACCGTACAGAGTAAACAGATAACCTTGAAATAGCCTCGAGATATGTTCCGAAACCACATGCTTAAATCGCTCATTGCGCTCTGTTTACTTTGAACCAATGTCAATTATCGCAATTTAATTTTATTCGACTCGTTCCTGTCTCGCTCTGATTGAGTATCGGAGAGCGGGACGGATGAAGGTGATACATATAAAACGATGTTTAAATTTTACGACGTAATCGCCGTTCGTAACGGTCTGATATGCGACGCGAGAAAAATTGGTTTTGCGTTAAAATTCTCGGCGCGCTTGTGAAGTAATCAGCGGTTATTGTTTCTTAGAAAAGTTTCGGATCTGCCGAAACTGCTTAAATGTACTAGTTAATTATTGTAAGCGCCGTATAAACTTCCGATGTTTACATTACAATGAGCTGGTCATGGGTATAACTCTATTATAGTTTTGGAAACGGTGAGCTGTAGTGCGAATTACTTTCCTATTTATAGGTGAATGCGTGTGTTTGCTGGCAATATTTTTTAAATAATAACAAAATCTGCGAAATGCTTATTTTATCGTGTTATTTTAAAGGAGTTTATTCGAGGCGCACTTACAATCGTTGCGCAACACTGTTTGGATTAGTGAAATCCTAATATTATAAACGCGAAAGTTTGTAAGTATGGATGAATGGATGGATGTTTGTTACGCCGGAACGGCTGAACGGATCTGGATAAAACTTGTCAGAAAGATAGATTATAGCTTGGAATAGCACATAGGATACATTTATCCCGTAGGAATACCAGGATTTTAATCTGCGCGGGTGCAACCGCGGGCCGCAACTAGTCAATAATATATTAATTAGGCACATTATTGTAACAAGGACAAAAACAAAAGATAATTGTAACAAAAGCACAACAACAAAAGGACGAAAAAGAAAAAGAAAATTGTAACAAAAGAACGATATTATAACCAATAGCTGTTGCCTGTTCTTCGCGTAGAGCTACGACCTCCGTTTACTTGGTTTTAAGACGAAGACCAGAGCTAATGTGACTCTCGCTCGCACGTTTTGACTTGTTGAAAGATATAAAACCCCTAAACCCATTTTCCAAAAATCGCAAACAACCATTTTGTGTGCAATCACATTGCGCACAGTTTAGTAAAAAAATAATTTTAATCGATACAAGTTTTCCTACTTAAAAGTTTGCTTTTCTAGTTTTCGTACTCAAGCAAACTTTTGAGTAGGAAAACTTGCATCAATCAAAATAAAATTTTTACCAAACTATGCGCAATGCGATTGCACACAAAATGGTTGTTTGCGATTTTTCAAAATAGGAATTTGTGATTTTATATCTTTCAAAATGTCGAATCATGCGAGCGAGAGAAATATTAAGTGTTGTCAACGCCTTTATACGTTTCAAATTGATCCATGTGATTCAACTGAATAAATACCTTTTGACTTTGACTTAGGCCGCCGTCAAAGTCAACTACTAAGTCAAAACCATAGGTTTTACGTATAACTACTAAGTTGTACCTAAAACTTATGGTGACTCGTGACATAATATAGAACCTAGTGGTAAGACGAACCTAATGTAGGTTTTAAGCCACTACTAACCAATATATATGAAACTCTGTTTTTTAATAAATAAATAAATAAAATAAATAAATAAAATAAATAATGCTGGACAATCCACACAACACTATCTAGCCCCAAAGTAAGCTATTCAAAGCTTGTGTTATGGGTACCAGATAACTGATATATTTAATACATTATAATAATATACTTATATACTTACATAGATAGATATTTTTTATTATACATAGAAAACACCCAGACCATCGGAACAAATTTCTGCAGATCGTACACAAATTTGTTCCAAGGCGGGAATCGAACCCGCAACCTCTTGCGTCGCAGGCAGGCTCTCGCCCGCTGCGCCACAGAGGTCGTCAAATAGGAATACAATCTCCTCGCACAAGCGTCTATTGTGCTTGTAAATAAATAACAAGTGCACTTCTGTGCTTATATTCCATAGCAATGCGTCAGTAATATTTTAGTGCTTTTACTTTTACAAGATCTACTTCGTTGTCATTGTCAGTGGAGCAACAAATGGTACATATTTCTATTGTATAGGTACTGTGTGTCGGTACATTGTGCCCGATGTATAGCCTCTCTTATGATGATAAATGTGCGTGGACATTTTATTGTGTGGTATGGTCAGCATAACATTAAACATTTTATACTTTTATTTAGTTATTTTGGTTATTCACTGCAGGGCAAAGGCCTCCCTCCATCTTTGGCTACAATGTTACTTAATTCACCATCATCATCTGAGATCATCCAGCTGGGTATATGCATCCCGTTTGTGTCATTCTACCATGATATTGTATTAAGCATTAAGTTCGCCTAATGTACTTCATTTATGTGCAATAAAGAATTTTCGTATCTTATCTTATATATATATATATATATATATATATATATATATATATATATATATATGTATATATATATATATGTATATATATATATATAACTATATATATATTTTCATAGCACTATCTAGCCCCAAACTAAGCTTATGATATGGGAACCAGATAGCTGATATACTACTTATATACTTTTTTTTTGTAAATACATACTTATAATATTATATAACACCCAGACAGAGAACAAACATCTATGTTCATCACACAAATGTTTGTTCACGGTGGGAATCGAACCCACGACCTACGGCGTAGAAGGCAGAACTTCTACCAACTGAGCTACGTAGGCTGTCTATAATGTCTATATTGTGCCAGTCTAACCAATTCCCGATCTGCGATTTTCACAATAATAAAAATAATGTAGTGTGTGAGTATTGAGTATTATCCTGGAATACTTTAAAATTATAAATATGATCAAATTGTATAAAAGTAGGTATTTACATTAACATCACATTCAAATTTTAATGATTATTTTATAACGGCCCTGCGGCCCGATTACGTTAATGTCTGGCTATCGAGATGGATTTCAGTGTGACATTTTGATCAAGGAATATAATACTTTCTGACGAGAGCATTTGATTCCCATAGTGTAATAGCAACATATGGATGGATCTAGTATCTGAACTCCTTGGGATGGATGCTAAATTCCTTGGATGAATGGGAATCCAATTTCAAACTGAAAGCCATCTCGATAGCCAAACATAGCGTAATCGGGCCGCGCCGTACACAATAAACGAAATAATTATATTAGTATAATTATTTTAAAGTAATAACTGGATTATATGGGTTGACGGTATAACAGGAAATAGGTGCAAATAGCAGTAGGTAGTTTTATCTATATCATATGGATAATTCTTTGAATTGGTATACCTACAGGACAATGGAAAACCAAATTAAACATAATATAATTGCTTAGCAACTAAAACGTTTTACCTGTTGCGTGGTGGGCAAATGACGTTTCAATGCAGATTAATTTTAACTACGTCATCAGCTACTTGAACTATATTTTATAACTTGCTGTGCCCCGGGGTCCCCCCTCCCCGCTTCCCAGACCCCCCTCCCCTCCCCAGTAGGTGGACCATCTGCCTGCTCTGTCAGCAAGTTGTAAAAAATAATAAAAAAAGGAACATTTTTTAGATTTTTTTAGTTTTCATTTCAATTTATTTAGGCCAAATACGGTTAACGAAAGGCAAACAAAAAGTCTTCATCACAAAATAACATAAAATTTACGTAATACCGTTACGCGGGGGCTTTGCTAAAAAAACACATTTGATACAATAGAAATATAGTCCCAAAAAAAACGAATTAGCAAAAATATGAAATAAAGCAAAGCTTGTAGATTGAGACCAGAGAACAGTCAGGAACTGTTTGTGCCAACCGTATTCACACGTGGAACGTAGGGACTTTGGACAATATCTTTTGGATGGTGACCAAACGTTGTCCAACATTCGTCCATCATCCTGTCTTTGGATGGTGCTATGCGCAATATCCCATTAAATTGACGGAGTGTTTACGAGTGTTTGCGATTCGAGTTTTATTAATACCCCGAATTTTCGTCATGTTAAACTCACAAATATAAAAACTTTATGGCAATTGTGCTCGCTCACTGGCTACGATAGTTTTAAAAATACTATTCGATCATTAATTATTCAATCTGACGACGATATTTAAATATCGTTTAGTCACAAATTCCATGAAATTCCTTCATAGATAAAAACAATTAAAAGCGAATAAAAATTTTTTTGTTTTTTTTTTTAAATTTATTTAAAGGGCTTTGTCGCTGGGCGACCACACTGCCCTAGAATAAAACATTAATTAAAACTAACGTTACAAAAAAACTATTTACCGTGTCTAATATGGCTCCCAGTTCGCAAAATTACTTACTTATTTGAAAAATAGGAAAAATACCGCCCATATATTACAATTATCGTTATTGTGTCATGCACCTGTCTTGCAAATGAAACAACAAAAGTGTTTATGTATGCGGAATTATTCAAATCATCTTTATAAATGCCTCTTGGCAGGTCGTGTTAAATGCAGCCACGCCTATAAAAAATGCATATACATTGCAGAAACGCGTCAATATTAATGAATGGTAATTAAAACTAGTATTAGATACTTGGTTTGCTTGTTAGATAGCCGCTTAATTGATACAAGCCTTGGTTTGATAAATGTGTAACGTTAGAATAATGTTTTAGCCCATTTATCGTTTATTTACAGGGGTCGCATCGTGATGTGGTTTTAGTTACATTGACATATTTTATTTTATTTCAATTAGGCGTTTTTTTTTAGTTATTGTTTTTTTATAACTGGTAATCTAAAAAAGGTATTTTAATCCTAGTGTATAATTATATATATTTTTATGTATAATGTAAAAACGCCCCCAATTACCAATATACTTCCTAGCATGATGTTCACCTAATTTACGATACAAGTTATGCTAAGAATATTTTTTAATGCAGAATGTTCTATCTATCCATCTATACCTAAGAACTCTTGTTTTTTTGTATGTTTATATATGTTTCTCTTTATTTTTGTATCAATAGCTTAGTCATAATTTGTTATTTTTTGCTATTTGCAGGTCAGTGTAGATGTATACAACAAAACAGGTCCGTAATTGCATGTGTGTGGTGTTTTATTGCAAGTAGTAGTGAGTGACAGCTATTTACTAAAACGAGGCATGCAATCTGGTTTATGCACCGTGATCTGTTTACATTTTATGTTACGTTTTCTTTTTACATAAACTTTTAGCTGAATACAAATCAAAAAGGGATTTAAGTAGTTTTGTGACAGTAATTGGCTTGGACACTATCTAAATCTAAATATATATAACTCAAAGGTGACTGACTGACTGACATAGTGATCTATCAACGCACAGCCCAAACCACTGGACGGATCGGGCTGAAATTTGGCATGCAGGTAGATGTTATGACGTAGGCATCCGCTAAGAAAGGATTTTGATCAATTCTACCTCCAAGGGGATAAAATAAGGGATAAAAGTTTGTATGAAATTTTGAATTCCTTTGCGCGAGCAAAGCGGCGGGTTCAGCTAGTATACATATATAACTCAAAGGTGACTGACTGACATAGTGATCTATCAACGCACAGCCCAAACCACTGGACGGATCGGGCTGAAATTTGGCATGCAGGTAGATGTTATGACATAGGCATCCGCTAAGAAAGGATTTTGATCAATTCTACCCTCAAGGGGATAAAATAGGGGATGAAAGTTTGTATGAGATTTTCAAAGTAAACGAACGCGAGTAAAGCCGCGGGATCAGCTAGTTCTGTATAAGAATGAAACAAAAAAACATTGAATCGCCATTTTAGTACGTTACGTGGTCGTAATTTAGGTATAAGTAAGCATACTAAAGCTGTCTGTTAAGGCGAATACAAGAGCTAATGTGAGTCTCGCTCGCACGTTTTGACTTTTTGAAAGACATAAAATCACTAAACCCATTTTCGAAAAATCGCATACTACTATTTTGTGTGATCGTTACAAGTTTTCCTATTCAAAAGTTTGCTTATGTACGAAAACTAAAAAAGCAAACTTTTAGGTAGGAAAACTTGCATGTATCAAAATGATTTTTGTACCAAACTGTGTGCAATGTGATTGCATACAAAATGGTTGTTTGCGATTATTCAAAATTGACTTTAAAGATTTTATATATTTCAAAATGTTGAATCGTGTGAGGGAGAGGTATATTAGGTGTTGTCAACCTTAAATAGTACAATTCGTATATTTATAAAATAACTTTGTAATGTCCAAGTTTTTCAAAAACAGCACTGATCGTAAAAAATATCATTATCATTAGTTTAAAGATAATACAATAATAATAATAATATAATATTGGTGGACTTTCCACACAGCACTATCTAGCCCCAAACTAAGCTTATGCTTGTAATATGGGAGAACCAGATAGCTGATATACTACTTATAATACTTTTTTTTTGTAAATACATACTTATAATATTATATAACACCCAGACAGAGAACAAACATTTATGTTCACCACACAAATGTTTGTTCACGGTGGGAATCGAACCCACGACCTACGGCGCAGAAGGCATAGCTACTACCAACTGAGCTACGTAGGATGTTAACTAATAAACAGGGCTTCTAAAGATCCATTTTCAGGAAGAACGATTCTGAGCCCTCTCCAATCTCCATCCACCGTCGTCGATTCATAAGGAATGACGGCGTCCCACGCGTCGTCTTCCAGTTAGCACCGTCACCGCTATGCACTTTCGAGAACCTTTATTCCCCAGCTCTAGAAAAACTAAAGGAATAAGTTTGTTGGTGCAATGTGGTGTTGCACCGTCCAGTTGACACAATTTCTCAAGTTTCGGTCCACGATTCGCCGCAGCCCACGTGCCTGAGTGGTTGTATGGGAATGTTAGCACATGCTGTTTACGCTAATTCTATGCGAGAGTGCCGCTTCTGAGTGCGCACTTCTAGGAACGACTATTTTATACTGCTGATTTTGTATTTGTTGTCATTTTTTTAATTTTTGTCAACACGATAGATGTCCCCTGAGAACTTCTATTACCTACTTAATACCAAATTAGTAATCCGAGGATAGTCAGAGGTGCCAAATATATGCCCAAATCTAAATATATATAACTCAAAGGTGACTGACTGACTGACTGACTGACTGCCTGACTGACATAGTGATCTATCAACGCACAGCCCAAACCACTGGACGGATCGGGCTGAAATTTTGCATGCAGGTAGATGATATGACGTAGGCATCCGCTAAGAAAGGATTTTGATCGATTCCACCCCCAAGGGGATGAAATAGGGGATGAAAGTTTGTATGAAATTTTGTCAATTTTATCTAAATATATATAACTCAAAGGTGACTGACTGACTGACTGACATATTTATCTAAATATATATAACTCAAAGGTGACTGACTGACTGACTGACTGACTGACATAGTGATCTATCAACGCACAGCCCAAACCACTGGACGGATCGGGCTGAAACTTTGCATGCAGGTAGATGATATGACGTAGGCATCCGCTACGAAAGGATTTTGATCGATTCCACCCCCAAGGGGATAAAATAGGGGATGAAAGTTTGTATAAATCTTCTATCTATCTTCTATCTAAATCTAAATATAAATCTAATCTTAATCTAAGTTTTCCAATTTTTCTAATCTATATATCTAAATATATATAACTCAAAGGTGACTGACTGACTGACTGACTGACTGACTGACTGACATAGTGATCTATCAACGCACAGCCCAAACCACTGGACGGATCGGGCTGAAATTTTGCATGCAGGTAGATGATATGACGTAGGCATCCGCTAAGAAAGGATTTTGATCGATTCCACCCCCAAGGGGATGAAATAGGGGATGAAAGTTTGTATAAATCTTATATCTATCTTCTATCTAAATATAAATCTAATCTCAATCTAAGTTTTCTAATTTTTTTATCTAAATATATATAACTCAAAGGTGACTGACTGACTGACTGACTGACTGACATAGTGATCTATCAACACACAGCCCAAACCACTGGACGGATCGGGCTGAAATTTTGCATGCAGGTAGATTATATGACGTAGGCATCCGCTAAGAAAGGATTTTGATCGATTCCACCCCCAAGGGGATGAAATAGGGGATGAAAGTTTGTATGAAATTTTGTCAATTTTAAACCGATCGGGCTGACTTTGCATGCATAAAGCTACTATGACGTAGGCTTAAGAGTCCGGTGACAGCGGCTCGCAATTTCGAGGTGCGATTGGCTATTATTTCATTTTATTTCATTTCGGGGAGGTTGTTTGAAAAAATAACTCTAAAGAAACACGCATAAATACTGTTCGAACACAAATAATACAATAATATAAGGGAAATGTGCTTGAGTCAGAAATCGTTTTGGTATTAGGTAAATGTAAGACCAAACATACTAATACCAAAATGATTTCTGATTCGGGCATGTTTCCCTTATATTATTGTATTATTTGTGTTCGAACAGTATTTATGCGTGTTTCTTTAGAGTTATTTTTTCAAACAACCTCCCCGAAATGAAATAAAATGAAATAATAGCCAATCGCACCTCGAAATTGCGAGCCGCTGTCACCGAAGCCTTAAGGATTTTTAATTATAAATGTAATCCAAATCTAATTTTTCTATCTATCTTCTTCTTCTTCTTCTAAATATATATAACTCAAAGGTGACTGACTGACTGACTGACTGACTGACATAGTGATCTGTCAACGCACAGCCCAAACCACTGGACGGATCGGGCTGAAATTTTGCGTGCAGGTAGATTATATGACGTAGGCATCCGCTAAGAAAGGATTTTGATCGATTCCACCCCCAAGGGGATGAAATAGGGGATGAAAGTTTGTATGAAATTTTGTCAATTTTAAACCGATCGGGCTGACTTTGCATGCATAAAGCTACTATGACGTAGGCTTAAGGATTTTTAAATATAAATGTAATCTAAATCTAATTTTTCTAATCTAAATATATATAACTCAAAGGTGACTGACTGACATAGTGATCTATCAACGCACAGCCCAAACCACTGGACGGATCAGGCTGAAATTTGACATACAGGTAGATGTTATGACGTAGGCATCCGCTAAGAAAGGATTTTGATCAATTCTACCCCCAAGCGGATGAAATAGGGGATGAAAGTTTGTATGAAATTTTGTCAGCCGATCGGGCTGACTTTGCATGCATAAAGCTACTATGACGTAGGCTTAAGGATGTTTAAATATAAATGTAATCTAAATCTAATTTTTCTAATCTAAATATATATAACTCAAAAGTGACTGACTGACATAGTGATCTATCAACGCACAGCCCAAACCACTGGACGGATCAGGCTGAAATTTGGCATGCAGGTAGATGTTATGACGTAGGCATCCGCTAAGAAAGGATTTCTACCCCCAAGCGGATGAAATAGGGGATGAAAGTTTGTATGAAATTTTTCAACCGATCGGGCTGACTTTGCATGCATAAAACTACTATGACGTAGGCATCCCCTAAGAAAGGATTTTGATAAATTCCAACCCTAAGAGGATAAAATAGGGATGAAAGTTTGTATAAATCTTCTTAGATTTTCGACTGATTGAACTGAAATTAAAGATTGGAGCTACTATGATGAATACGTCCGCTTCAATAGGATTTTGATAAATTCAACCCCCCAATTTTTTACACACGCTTAACAAAAGTAAAGCCGCAAAAACTATGCCTAATTAATAATAATACTTCTAAACGCGAGCGAAGCCGCGGGCAAAAGCTAGTATTACATATATGCAATGTCGACTTGATATCCGTTGATTTTACTTATCTTCCGCGCATTAGTGATGGTCCTAATTGCTCAAATATTCATTGTACTCGTGACTCCGCCCAATAAACAACAGATAGACATACAATTACTTCAATAATATTACAAGAGATTTCACAAAATAATTAATTTTGAAAAATCCAAAAAAGTCGGATATATTCATTAAAGTCGGACTAAGTAGCTGAATTCTCACGCAAACCGTAATCAAAACAAACATATTTGGTTGACCCGAGACTTATGCATTAGTCAGGATTAATAAATGTTTATTTTTTTATATCATTCTGATAGATAGCCTACCTTATGCAAAGCGGTAGCTTGGTTGTGTTTCGGTTTGAAGAGTGTGGTTGCTGGTGTAATTACAGGCACATGAGGCTTAACATCTGTATGCCTCAAGTTGATGGACGCAGGGCAGTGCATCGTTAGGGCACGTTCCTATCGTGCGTGACTTACCAGGCAAAAAACACTTAATAATTCAGTCATTGCTTACAATCTATCGTGTAATGCACCCTATATGGTGATAGTAGGTACTTTCCATGTCGAGTAGCCGGATAGTAGGTTCGGAAAAGTCGGATTAATCGAGACAGCACTAATCCAAGTCATATTTATCGGCTATCCCCTCGATTAATTAATAATATCGCCGAATCGAACATGCGGCGAATTAATTGACTTCGCTGATTCATGGAGAGTATGTTGGTTTTACGGACTTTTGGTAGGTACTCGAAATAATAGCCATCTTATTTATAGCCAGCTTTGGAATAACTTTGTTGCTTGTGCTGAGTGTACTCCAATTGACGACCTCTGTGGCACAGCGGGCGAGAGCCTGCCTGCGACGCAAGAGGTTGCGGGTTCGATTCCCGCCTTGGAACAAATTTGTGTACGATCTGCAGAAATTTGTTCCGATGGTCTGGGTGTTTTCTATGTATAATAAAAAAATATCTATCTATGTAAGTATATAATGTATTAAATATATCAGCTATCTAGTACCCATAACACAAGCTTTGAATAGCTTACTTTGGGGTTAGATGTGGGGGGGATGTGTGGGGGTGCTGTGTGGATAGTCCAGCATTATTTATTTATTTTATTTATTTAATTCAGACTTGATCTATCTATATCTCACGTGACAGTGGCACCTAGATACACATAGCTTTAAAACGTTTAAACTGATCCTTGTGATTCAACTGAATAGGACCTATTGTCTATGACTTTAAAATCTTTGAAAAAGAGATCGTCACTTCTACAAATTACACTATTGCAAAAGGTTTGCTGACTTTAGGACCAGGGGATCAAAGTCGTGAAGCTGTTTCAGTTTTTTTGTCTTCACTACATAGTACTCGTATGCATACCTATCTACTGTTATTATTATTAACTGTTTGTCATTTCTTTTTTATGTTTTGTATGTGTATGTGTGTTTTTTTGGCAAATAAATGTCTGTATATATGTCTATGTATAAAACAAAGTCGCTTTCTCTGTCCCTCTATCCCTATGTCCCCGTGTCCCTATGTATGCTTAAATCTTTAAAACTACGCAACGGATTTTGATGCGGTTTTTTTAATAGACAGAGTGATTCAAGAGCAAGGTTTATATGTATAATACATGCATGATATGTGCACCCGTGCGAAGCAGGGGCGCGCGGGCGGGTCGCTAGTTTTACAATAAAGACCTTGTTGTTTCTGTTCGTATTTTCATTCCTTCTGTTCATCCTTTGTTTGGCACTCTTTTGTTATAACTTTTCTATCTGGATGGATCGCAGCATAGGGCTGCCTCTCCATTAAAGCGGAGCGAATCGGAGAAACGGAGAAACGTTAACCTATAGGATTACATAAAATCTCCGGAGCGGAGAAATCATTATATTCAGCATGCGGTCTGCTGTTTTATTGAACTCTCTCACACTGAAGTTAGGAGCTTGATGGCAACCTGTAGGCGCTACCAAAAATTGAAAAAACCTTCGTTCAGATATTCTAAGCAATCCTATTGGTTAAGGTGAAGACAAGAGCTAATGTGACTCTCGCTCGCACGTTTTGACTTGTTTAAGGATACAAAATCACTGAATCCATTTTCGAAAAATCGCAAACAACCATTTTGTGTGCAATCACATTGCGCAGAGTTTAATAAAAATGCCATTTTGATCGATACATGTTTTCCTACTTAAATGTTTACTTTTCTAGTTTTCGTACATAAGCAAACTTTTGAGCAGAAAAACTTGCATCGATCAAAATGATTTTTTTACTAAACTGTGTGCAATGTGATTGCACACAAAATGGTTGCTTGCGATTTTTCAAAATTGGCCTTAGTGATTTTATATCTTTCAAAATGTCGAATCGTGCGAGCGAGAGGTATTTTAGGTGTTGTCACCGCCTTAATATTTCTCCGTTTCTCCGCTCCGCTTCAGTGGACAGGCAGTCTTACACGCACTGCTTCTATTAACTAATCTATTCATTTCTGCTTGACTAACGACTAATTTCTTGTCCCTACAGGAGTTTGTTCGGAAACTGAGAAATGAAAACAAAAGAATGAAGCGGGTAAGTCATTTTAGCTATTCCTTTTGTAAGTGATATACATTTATTTACTTAAATATAAATTAACTTGAATAAAGCAATATGTAGTACAAATCCGCTACTACGATTAGTACTACATATTGCTTTATTCAAGTTAATTTATATTTAACAATTGACTTCCGCAAAGTCACGGCTGAGTCAATTAACTATTTATTTACTTGTTTTTCTTTATGTAACTGGTATTTTTGGTTCCCAAATAAACATTTTTGATTTACAAAATCTATTAAATGAACAAAATAAACTGAGCTATCGGGAGACTTTTGTGAACAATCTAGGGATATCTCAACTGATCCAATCTAAAGTCCCCGACAGTGGCTGTACCTATATTGCATTGTAATTTCTAAGTTCTATAACAGTTTGACTCATAACCAAAATCAATTTAATTATTTATAATTTCATTCTAGATCATTTAAATAGCGCTTAAGATGCAACTTTTGACACCTGACAGGCAATTAAGTATGATTTTATTAATTTATGAGAACAAGTGACAGAGCGAGCATGCATTTTGTCCGTCTTTGTGCGCATACATTTTCTGAAAAGAAATACTTATTGGTGCTCGACCGGTTTTGAACCCACGACCTTAGGATCGGAAGGCGGGACTGCTACCAATAGCCCACTAGTGCGCTCAATGTAAAATTGATTAGTACTTACATAAGCTACTAGTCGCCGCCAGTTAAATAGTAGTGATTCATGAAGAGTGAGGCTGAGCGATTCAATTAAAATTGCAGTTATTATTAACTATAACTTGCCGTGAAGTGTTTATTGAGGTAATAAAAAGCCGGACAAAAATAAAGATTTTTTTTTAATACTATAGATACGCGTTGGTAGAACAAGGATATGGCGCGCATGATGTTAAGTGGTAACCATCACCTATGATGAGTTACAAAAATTTCATAGGTGTCTATCTTGCATGTCACGAATTATTCATTATTTCAAAATATGTTAGATACTTAATCTAATGTTCAAATTCATGGTCTTCCTTTTATTTCTGATAGGTACTTCGTTATTTATCAAAAAAATAATCCTTATGATGAAGAATTTCGATCGGTATGATAAAGCTACAGGGTGATTATTTTTCTCGCGTAACGGGTTCGATTCCCGGTTCAACCATGTAATTATTTAAATATCTATGAATGCAGACTAAATTGTTTTTAAAATTCAAATGTCTTCTTTCAGTAAAATGTTCCATCTAAAATAGTCAAAGATACTTTCCATGTGGCATATCCCTGTATAGTCTCTTAAGAAATGTTATTCTTTACCAATTTTTCTTACCGATGGGGTTTCAAGACCCGCCAAAGTTTAATAAAAACCGGGGTACTGTCCTCTATCTAGCCGCTGGAGTAGGCAGTGAGTTCACTTGATTTCTGCGAGTAACTAAATTATCTACGCTAACCGGCGCGCGATTACGCCATGTTGAAATTGAAATTGTGGAGCATTTCGTTCAAGTTGAGGCTTATTAGATAAATGTAACTACTGGATGTCTAAGTACTTAGTCTGAGGGTTAGCAGCAAATCCACTTCCTATCCTATCCTACTAATATTATAAACGCCAAAGTTTGTAAATATGGATGTATGGGTGTTTGTTACTCTTTCACGCCAGAACGGCTGAACGGATCTGGATGAAACTTGGCAGAGAGATAGATTATAGTCCGGAATAGCACATAGGCTACTTTTTATCCCGTGGGAATACCGGGATTTCAATCGGCGCGGGTGAAACCGCGGGGCGCAACTAGTATAAAAAAACTAAGGTAGTGGCATAAAAATCATATGAGTAAATTTTCAAGAACATTTTTTAATGTTTTAAATGTGATTTAGTAAGATTTCGCTCGTAAAAAACTAGGTAAGTACTTTATTTAAGTCTCATCTTGAAAATAGCCGACGCATTCACATTGACCTACTCCATGTCACCTTTATCTCTTCAAAGAATTAAATTTAATTAATTACAGCGCTTCTCGCTAAACTTACGCTATTTAAGTGTCAACTTAACCGTTACGGGATGGTTAGCAGTTTGGGTTTGATCCCATATGCCCGCATGGAATCCCCTTGTAGCATTGTAGCACCAGTTTATTGCCTGTTCTTCTACCTTTCGTTTTAAGAAATGGCATGATTCTTGCTCATATCCACATTATTAAAGGTACTGACACACATGCAAAAAAATAAGCATGCTAGTTTTGAGCAAGCTCAAAAATCAACCGACGTACGACTAAATAAGCATGCTCATTTACTAGCACGACCTGTTCACATGTGCTTTTATTGAGCAAGGCTCGAAAAAAGCTTGCTTTTAGCTCGAAAATAAGCACGTGTGTCAGTACCTTTATGCTAGTTTTGTTTCGACTTTTAATATGTACGTTAATATACAGTGTAGGGATTTTTTTATTTTTATACTTTTGAGTTTCTAATTAAAATGTCTATTGATGATTTTATATATTCTACTAGCTGAAGTTTTAAATCCTGGTATTCCCACGGGATAAAAAGTGTGTGCGCTATTCCAGACTATAATCTATCTCTGTGCCAAATTTCATCCAGATCCGTGTAGCGTTCTGGCGTTATTGAGTAACAAAAATCCAAACTTTCACATTTATGATGTTAGTGAATTTTTTTATATCTTTAGTGAATGTTTTGAAACCGCGTTTATTTAAGTAAATTTTAAAATAAATGCGTCCTCTAATAAAGTCTATTCATGTTAAAACGTTGTAAGTAGGTAAATAGGACAGCATTAAAAAGCGAATGGTTTCTGTACGTTAGGGGTTGGGTCCAACCAGTCTGAGATGCATCTTCATAATTAATCTACCTGCTATCATATCACAAAGATATTTTACTAATTTCTGAATAAAATATTCCATTTTAAACCTTATTCTTTTAGCCATAAAGAAGTTGCTCCTTTCTTTGGATCGTTTTAATTTGAATGCTACGCAGAAGGCTATAAGGTTTAGTTTGAGGTTAATACTTGGAAGGTGTTGGAGTAATTGGGTGCGAATTTTTGTTTATTTTAGTTTTTTGGTATCAAGTTTTATTTAAAACAGAAGCGATTGTACACCCGTATTAGCAAGAGGCTTTAACTGTTTTATGCTTGAAGAAAAGGCTGAGCAAGAATACCTCCTACTAATATTATAAACGCGAAAGTTTGTAAGTATGAATAGATTGATGGATGGATGGATGGATGATTGTCACTCTTTCACGCCGGAACGGCTGAACGTATCTGAAAAAAACTTGTCAGAGAGATTATATTCTGGAATAACACATAGGCTACTTTTATCCCGTGGGAATACCGGGATTTAAATCTGCGTGGGCGAAACCGCGGGGCGCAACTAGTATTATATACGCGAAAGTTTGTAAGTATGGATAGATAGATGGATGGATGGATGGATGGATGTTTGTTACTCTTTCACGCCGGAACGGCTGAACGGATCTGAATGAAACTTGTCAGAAAGATCGATTATATTCTGGAATAGCACATAGGCTAGTCTCTCTAATTAAATATATTAAATAATGTTGGACAATCCACACAGCTAATTAGAAAGATCGAATGGGTTCGGTCGTGCTAAATTGATCGTTGCTTGTAAAATAAACAAATCTCACCGCGATCGGTATGATGCTATCTGTCGTACTAATTGTGCTGTCAAAAAGCTTTATTATTAGCACATCGAGTTTCTTCTGCCACCGCAGATGTTTAGGCGCTATAAACAGCGACCGTTTACACATGCCCAGCCTCCGTTCATAAATTAATTTTAATCTTGAACATGAATTTCGTCATAAACGATTCGTATCAAAATATAAAAAACGCGATGCTACTTTCGCGAAACGATAGCGCATAACTCGAGATAAGATTATGCAAATGTGTGTATGTAAGTATGTGTGTCAGGTACCGAAGTATCTTGATCGGTGTCTGTCCTGTTTGCACTTGGGTTAGTGTTAATTATGATCGGAATATCTGATATTCAGGGGTCTGCTCTGCGATAAAGGTTCGTGCTTTCAAAAATTAAATCAAAATAAAAAAAACATTTATTTAAATTGAAACTATCATGGCAACATAACTTTGAGATATGTACCATGATTTGTGAGTTTGATTGTTTCCCGATATTTCGGCACACTCAACGATCAACTCCTGACGATCAAAAGAATAGTGATGTACAAAATATAGTTTCTAACGCACTGATCTCCATAGGTACATGTTACCGTTGCCTGATTATTTTGTTCAATTTAAATGATTATAACGTTTATTATTATAAAACACTAGTTGCGCGCCACGGTTTCACCCGCGCAGATTTAAATCCCGGTATTCCCACGGGATATAAAATATAATATGATAAAAATAGTCTATGTGTTATTCCAGACTATAATATATCTCTCTGCCAAGTTTCATCCAGATCCGTTCAGGCGATCCGGCGTGAAAGTAGTAACGAACATTCATCCATCCATCCTGGATGGATGGATGGATAAATGTTTGTTACTACTTACAAACTCGCATTTATAGTAGTAGTAAGATAAAGTTCATCCCCAGTTTCACACAATACCATGCAACGTTTTCATAAATCTTCTCCTGAATTTCAGTCATAGGTAGGTAGGTGTAGGAGCTAGTGCCTAAGCTTTCAAAGGCACTGAGAACTGAAAGGATCTGCGTGTTATTTAGTTAGACAATCTGTGATCACCGACAAGCAAACCGTGCTATAGCAAGCTCTAATTTACCTCTAGGTATCGTAAAACCAGCGATTAACGCGGTCTTACCTGCGCCTGCGCACCTTACAGTCCTTAGCATGGCGACAGAAATGTCGACACATTACCGCCGACTAACGAGCCGGCTGCCTAGTGATGTGCCTTGTTATCGATAACACTTTTTGCGGATAAATATGAATTTTAAAACAACGCTATGTTCGTTCCTCTATCTATTCTCCACGTCTTTTTTATCGAGCGTTTCGATAACATAAAATAATAAAATGGTTTTTGTCCTTTGAACACTAATTGGTTTGATTAAAGAAGGCAGGCTTTTTATTATCTTGTAAAAAGCTATCAGCCTAATAAATTCTCAATTATTCAACTTTCATTTTAGAACTATCCACGAGTCGTAATGCATTAAACATAGCTCAGCTGCTTATACTCACATTACATTCGTAAAATACTTATTACTGTGAATTTGTTGGCTGGTGAGCTTAAATTAAATTAAAAGAACAATGAGATAGATTTCTTTTATATGATTAAAAATTAATCATTTGCTGTGAGCTATATTGTGCACAGCTCATTTTGTTGGTACTTTTGCCTTTTTTTACTGTATTAGTTTGTTTTGATTGCCGCAAGCGCAATATTTGAATGATAAGCACGGATGTTTTTTCTGCGTCGTGAGGTTTTAATTTTAAACATGTGTTTACCAATAAAAACTATTCCTTTTAGTTATCTGCTTTCCAAAGCATATCGTAGTTTGAGTTAATTTATATGTAAAAAATCCACCAATATTTGTTTCATTTAAAAGAACCATCAATTCAAAAACCGTCAACATTTCTTAAAGCATGATCTTTAAATTCGCATTACATAGTAGCTTGTAAAACGTGTAAGTACAATCTCATCATCAATGCTGCAAAATAAACAAAAGTTTTGTCGAGTTGGTTCTCCCTGCTAACAAATTGGCTCGTTATCAGGCGATCTGCGGCAGTAAGTCGCCGCGTCACATCGATAAATATCGATATCGACACCCGCCGCTGACGACACGCAATTTCACAACACTAATTCAAGCGGACGCGACGGTTGCGTACTAACTATTGTTTTGTCTGTGTCGGTGGTCCTTGACGTGCGCTTGATTTAAACCTATGTTACTATGCTAAGTACTTATGTAGAGTTGCTTTTTTTTTTGCTGTGAATAAAACGATTAGCTCGGTGTAGCCTTAGGCGCAGTAAACATCAATATATAAATTACTAGCTGGTACCCGCGACTTCGTCTGCGTACTTTTAATTTGAATATTATGCAATAAAAGGTAGCCTATGTTTTTTCTCAGGGTCTAAAGATTGTCTGTGCCAAATTTCATCAAAATCGGTTGAGAGGTTTAAGCGGGAAAGCGTAACAGACAGACAGACAGACAGACAGAGTTACTTTCGCATTTATAATATTAGTTGGGATAGTTGGGATTCATCATTTCTGATTATGCATTTTTCAGACTTCTAAAACTTAAACCACCTGTTTTGAAAGAAGACCGTTCATTGTACTTCTCTGTAGTTTAAATTATTTCTTACCATGTTATGTTATTTTCTTGTGGTGTACATAAATAATTTTCTATCTATCTTCGAAAGAAGTAATGTCACGATTAGAGCAAGAAAATATAAAAAACTATTAGAACACATTTTAAACTTTATCCGGTCAAAATATTTAACTATAACTACATGAAGAACACTTTTTAAATAAATAATGCTGAACAATCCACACAGCACCATCTAATCCCAAAGTAAGCTACTCAAAGCTTGTGTTATGGGTACTAGATGACTGATATATTTAATACATTATATACTTACATAGATAGATATTTTTTATTATACATAGAAAACACCCAGACCAACGGAACAAATTTCTGCAGATCGTACACAAATTTGTTCCGAGGCGGGAATCGAACCCGCAACCTCTAGCGTCGCAGACGGACTCTTGATCGCTGCGCCACAGAGGTCGACAAGCTTTTTAAACTGTATCCGGTCATTACTAACTTCTGACTAAACCGCATCTTCTGAATCTATAAAGATAAGATCAGAAGAAATCCTACATAGGTAGTTTGTGTACTACTTTTTGGCGAAGACTTTTTTTAAAGTACATTAGAAGCAGCGATATTATTATTACTAGTTAGATAACACTTTATGATCACGAGGACACCGACATTATAAATGTAAAATAGATCTAAAATAGGCGTAAATAGATTTCAATTGCGATTTCTTCCAGCCTTGCCTTACTTCATATAAATTTATTTAACACTTAGTAAATTGGACACCGGTGGTCTAGTGGGAGTGACCCCGCCTTCCGATCGTAAGGTCGCAGGTTCGAGTCCGGTCGTGCACCAATGGATTTTTCTATCGAAAAATTTATGTGCGCAATGCCAGTGCTCTTAAACGGTGAAGGAAAACATCGTGAGGAAACCAGTTAGTATTCTAACAGCGGCGATGGGCTTGCAACCTGTCACGTATGGAATACTAACTACTGCAAAATGTGGGTATGTGCCAAATGTAATGTTTGGACGTACCTCTGACTACCCCCCTTAGACATCCTCAAATAATCTTGAATAGTATCTACTTGGTACTGGGAGATCTGAAGGGATATCTACCGTGCCTGGGGATCAAAGTCGTGAAGCTGTTTCAGTTTTCAGTTTAAATTGGATATTTTACTGAACAGTTTATAACTCTTTAATTGACTTGGCTTAAAAAATATTACGCAAATCTATTTTGCGTGTGACGTAGGTACATTTAACATATCAACCAAGTAAGTGCTATGGGCAACTGTGTAGGGTCAAAGAGATTAAGATTTCTAACTGACACATCAAACATATTATAGGGCTCAAACTAGTATATCGACTACTGTTGGGTGACGTCAACAGAGCAGGACACACTTAGGTCACTCCGCTAAGACAAAGCAGGACGGGTGTACGGTAAAAACAACATACCAAATACGGTGGTCACATGTGGTAAAATATCGTTATAAAACGCGAACGGACGAAGATATCGGAATGAAAATTTCACCGTTTAGCTCGTTTTGGAGTAGTTTTCCTTCTCCGTGGTGACCACTTGTCGCTGCGCCTCGGGCGTGCGCAGGAGTTGACGTTTTGGTGACAGCTGCGCGCGCGGGAAGATGTGACCACGCTAGCAACAGTTAGTTAAGTTTTTTAACTGAAAATTCATGTGACGAGTTCTCTTAACGGTAGCTTACACCTGCTAATGAGGTGGTGATGGTAATTAATATCTAACTTATACGTAGGCATTTAGAATTTTCCTGCTGGTATTCTAAAGAGAGAGGTCCCAAGATCCCTAAGTAGTATTGCCTTTCGAAATGATTTACATATTTTTTATACAACTATCTGATGGAGCAAGCAGATGGTCCACCTGATGTTAAGTGGTAACTATCACCTATAACAAAGCTTTGCCAAGAGAGAGAGAGGTCCCAAGATCCGTAGGCCTTTGTGTGTCGAAATGATGTACATATTTTTTTAAACAACTATCTGATGAAGCAAGCAGATGGCCCACCTGATGTTAAGTGGTAACCATCACCTATAACAAAGCATTGCTTCGTAACATGTGACATAAACAGAGCAAAAACGAAGAAGAACATTTTACCCGAATAACCCCCGGTTTCTGAAAGCGCGATCAAAACTAATCGGCTGCCAAGTCACTTGCTATTTCAGCTTTTACTTCAAATTAGATAGAGATAGCAAGTGACTTCACAGCCGATTAGTGTTGATCGCGCTTCAGAAACCGGGGGTTAAAGTCGAAAATAAATAACTTACCAACTTGTTTTTCTACCTAAATACTGAAGTATTTAGAATTCTCGAAGTATTAGAATAAATTATTTTCTATTTACTAAGGCATGTAAAACAAGTCGAAAGGGCACTTATACACATAACTTGGAGTACCTACTTCTAGCCTGTAATTACGAACTGTGTTTATTATAATAACGACTATGATTTTGTAATTTTATTATAATTACTGGGGCACGTGGTAAATGCGGGGTGCATTTACCAGGGGTTATACCTAGTTATACTTTTGGTTTTTTATCTTATTGACTCCGCCTTCTGATGACAAGTTCGTGGGTTTGAATCCGTTCGCGCACCGATAAATTCCGAAAGATTATAATGTTTTTTATCTAACTAGCTGATGGAACAATCAGATATCCCACCTGATGTTAAGTGGTAACCATCAACCTCATAAATCTCGCACGAAAGGAACGCGCCCAGGCTAAGATGCACTGCCCTGCGTCCATCAACTTGAGGCATACAGATGTTAAGCCTCATGTGCCTGTAATTACACCGGCAACCACACCCTTAAGACCGAAACACAGCGTTGCTGCTTGGCGACAGAAAAGGCGTGGTGGTAGTACTTCCCCGGACGAGCCTTTCACAAAGAGCTCTACTAGCCATAATATTATGCTCTCAATCGGTGAAAGAATACATCGTGGGCTCATTGCCGCTGCTAGAATACTAACTGGTCGTCAGTTAGTATTCTAGCAGCGGCAATGAGCTTGCAACCTGTCACGTAATTCCATACGTTTTTAGTTACACACAAACTGCAAAATATAATATTCGGACGTTCCCCTGAGCACCCCTTGAGATCTCTTAAATAATCTTAAGTTGATAAGTACTAAGATGTCTGAGGTGAATAGCTACCGTGCCTTGGGATCAAAGTCGTGAACTGTTTCTGTTTTTGTTTTTCTGAATCTAGGCGCCTCGACACGCGACCGGTCGAAGTTGATTTAATTACTGGATATTAATTACAAAAATGTACAGCCAGCGACAAAAGTACATTTACAAATTCCTTATTTAATGCTATTTTATTTGTTTTTGTAAAAAAACGCAGCTTCAGTTTGCAGATCTTGATTTGCTGTGACAGTCTTAATAGCTCTGTTGGTAGTAGCTCTGCCTTCTGCGCTGTAGGCCGTGGGTTCGATCCCCACCGAGAACAAACATTTATGTGTTTACTGTCTTAGGGTATTATGTATTTGCAAAAAAAAGTATGAGAACTAAATAAATATTTTATTCCCATATTACAAGCCCACTGTTTAGCCCCAAACTTAGCAAAAAAAATTTGTAGTTGTTAGCTCTAGAAATGTTCGTTTGATTAAAAGTTAATGTACGTATTACTTTATAAGCCAGATATGTTTATCTACTCTTGTCCTCGACTGTACTACCTAGATTTAGATTAAGCATTTCTAATGTAGCAACACCAATTAGCACTAATAAAGTTGAAGATAAGATAATTTCAACAAACCCACAAAATAAATACACTTGAATTAAATAAGATTGTACAATAACAGTTGATTTTCAACAAATGGGTCGCAACATCTTAATAGGAATCTACATAGCCAAGCCACGCCTCGACTATAAAACAGTAACTACAAATTTAAAAGGAAAGGTACACAAATAAACAGTATTACTACTTCTCAAAATCGAATTTAGTGAGGCGTGAGCATAGCAGAAAAATGTACCTAAGTAATCAAATTCACAAGACAGCACACGCACGCTTCAAACTAAAAATACCTAACGCATTACACTTTTTTAAGACAGCCATCACAGCTCAGTTGGTAGTCGCTCCGCCTTCTGTGCTGTAGGTCTTGGGTTTGATGCCCACCGAGAACAAACATATTTTGTGTGATGAACATAGAAGTTTGTTCTCTGTCTGGGTGTTATCTATCTAAATATATATAACTCAAAGGTGACTGACTGACTGACTGACAGTGATCTATCCACGCACAGCCCAAACCACTGGACGGATCGGGCTGAAATTTAGCATGCAGGTAGATGTTATGACGTAGGCATCCGCTAAGAAAGGATTTTGATCAATTCTACCCCCAAAGGGATACAATAGGGGATGAAAATTTGTGAGAGAGAAGAAATGAGATTTTTTAAGTACACGAGCGCGAGCAAAGCCAGCTAGTATAATATAAGTATTTATAAGTACTATGACAGCCCTCACAGCTCAGTTAGTAGTAGCTCTGCCTTCTGCGCTTAGGCCGTGGGTTCGATCCCCACATAGAACGAACATTTGTGTGTTTTCTGTCTGAGTGTTATTTAAGTATGTATTTACAAAAACAGTGTATTAGTAGTATATCAGCTATCTGGTTCCCATATGACAAGCTTTGGCTTAGTTTGGGGCGAGATAGTGCGGTGTGAAATGTCCACCAATATATTAAATAAAATAGATAATTATGTAATAGAGAAAAAAGAGGTACGTCCAAGTAACATAATTTGGCACATAACCATGGCTTGAGGAGCACCGGTGGTCTAGTGGGAGTGACCCCGCCTTCCGATCGTAAGGTCGCAGGTTCGAATCCGGTCATACACCAATGGATTTTTCTATCGAAAAATTTATGTGCGCAATGCCAGTGCTCTTAAACGGTGAAGGAAAACATCGTGAGGAAACCAGTTAGTATTCTAACAGCGGCGATGGGCTTGCAACCTGTCACGTATGGAATACTAACTACTACAAAATGTGGGTATGTGCCAAATGTAATGTTTGGACGTACCTCTGACTACCCCCCTTAGACATCCTCAAAGAATATTGAATTAGTACCTACTTGGTACTGGGAGATCTGAAGGGATATCTACCGTGCCTGGGGATCAAAGTCGTGAAGCAGTTTCAGTTTTTTTTCAGTTACCATGGCTTGAGGCCGTAAATTGCGAGCCTATAGGAACTTCATTGCATGCGTCATCGTGCGCAAGTGTGTGTGTGCGTGCAAAGACTCTGGTTACAGTAGTTGAGTTACTGTGAAACTCGTTGATTGCGATAAACAGTGTTTAGTGCAAACATCTAAACTTATCGCGCGCTGCTATCTGTGCTACTATCGCGTTTATTGCAATAAATTGAGATTTAATGGTAGGGCGGTGACGCATCGCAGTGCACTCAAGTGCAACCACAGCTTTACATCCACGGCGCCGAATATTCTGTCTCCGTCATCGGCGCATGCGCACAGACATTTACTTTATAACTTATTTTAAGATTAAATCCCACTTGGGTTTCACTAGCACATGTGCTGGTAGCTAGATAGAAAAATAAATAAAAATAGAGTTAATAAAATTTCTAAGTAGGTTAAAATTACATTAGACTCCCCCCCCTCTTTTATGTTCATTCCTGTCCATCCTAAGTTTGCCTGGAAGAGATCGCTGTTAGCGATAAGGCCGCCTATTGTATTACTGCAATTGTTCGTTTTTCAGTCAAAATGTGTTTACTCAATTAATTTTGGTTGTGGTAATCAATAAAGAGTTATCTATCTATCTAGATATTGAGTAGGTACTCCCTCTTATTTTAGAATAAAAAAATATGAAAAAACAATAAACAACGCTTCCTACTGGCACTGATTTGGGTCAGTTGAGCTATTTATAGATCGTTTGCAATGGTCTGCAGATAGCTCAAAGTCAAAGTCAAAATATGTTTATTCAATAAAATCACAAGGACCATCTTGAACCGTCTTAAAACTAGGAGACTAGTGCCAGTTTCACGCGACCAACAACATCAACTGCTTCTTATGTATTTTGTGCATTTTGTAAATAATTAAAACTATTAGTTGTAATTTTCTTTGTAAATAAATTGTATTCATAGAAACAAATCTTTTTTATTGGTTTTAATTCCGAAATCAAACATTTGTGTGATGGACATCAAGATATACAGGAATTCCTCTGGAGAATGAAACACAAAAAACATGAAATAACAATAGTACCTTTTTGTTTTCGGTACGATTTCCGAGATCAAACATATGTGTCACGAACATAGATGTTGTGTATGTTTTTACAAAAATACAATTAAATAAAGTATTTTTCAACACTATTGCTCATAAAGTGGCTCTACGGTCACCGCAATTAGGCACAGAATGACACCCATTATTCAAACTGAGACTTTTTCATTGCTATAACCCACTTGTGAGTTATAGATTTTTTTTTAAATTTTATTGGTTGAGTTGTTTTGTTCCTAAAAAAGTTTTTATTCAAAAAAAAGATCGTGTTCAATAGAACAAATAAATTAATGTTCCTATTGCTTGCTCATTTCATGCAACTTCTTATATTATAGATAATTTTAACTCGTACGTGTATAATAAGTAAAACATTCACTCACATATAACTTTTGTTTTCTCTGTGATAAAAGAAAAATTAAATTCCCCATTTTTACGTGGCAGAATAGGCGCAATACTTTACCCTATGTGCGGAAAATAAAAAAAAACCTCATCCCTTTAGTTTGTGGCCGATCGCAATGCGCGCGCTTATGAAAACTTATTAATTTTTCCCGTCGAAGCGAAACATTTTTCACAACTCGTTTTCACTGTTGAAATTATAGTTATTTATTAATTAAAATGTCTACAAGTACAAGTTACGAAGAAAATGATTTACGTTGTACACCGCCCGATTTATGATGTGAAGCCCTTAACGTATGGAAACTTTACTACCTGAAAACTCCAAGGAAAAATATCTGTTCTGTGAGTTTTTATTATTATTTTATTCACAAATGTGTTGAAAAACGTCGTATGATACACGTGTGGATTGATGATTACCGTCCTCGGCTCTCTTAAGACCCTCGCCTACGGCTCGGGTCTCAATGGCGCCTCAGCGGCAATCACCAACATTCCACACTTGTACCATAATCCCAACTAATATTATAAATGCGAAAGTAACTCTGTCTGTCTGTCTGTCTGTCTGTCTGTTACGCTTTCCCGCTTAAACCTCTCAACCGATTTTGATGAAATTTGGCACAGACAATCTTTAGACCCTGAGAAAGAACATAGGCTACCTTTTATTGCGAAAAAAAGAGATGAAGAGATTAAAAGTACGCAGACGAAGTCGCGGGTACCAGCTAGTGTACTATAAACATGAAGCAGCAGTGGAGTTAAAAAAATACTATGTCTGAACTAGAACACACTAACCTTCGGATCAGAAGCCGAGATCTCGCACTGGGCTATGCACACGCAATTGCAACTTTTCGCGTGCTACCTGTTAATATCGACTCAGGTTACTAAAGTCATAACTCGGGATAAAATATCGATCGATTTTCCGATGAGATTCATTAAGTGTTGGGTTGCTTTTTATGAGTAAGAAAGGCAAGACCAGTGGGAATGACAAAGGTCTTAGGTTCAAATCCCGGTAGCAAACAGTTATCATCATTGTGCTAGTAACCCACGCAGGTCGGCACTATTCGTCATCTCGGCGCTCACTCCTTTACTCATGTCATCTTTCTTCTAAACCTATCTACATCCATACTTAACAAGCCTATTCGTGATTTGACTTTCTTTATCGTCTTCCGGTAGCAAACATGTAGATACTTTATCATATACTATCCCCAATCTTTGTATCCCTCTGCACCTCTGCAGTATGACGAAAAAAAGAATAATCAAATTCAATTTATTAATAACAGTAAAACATTACAGACCACGTCAAATGCGTAAAACTAGTTAAACTAAAACAACTTTTTTTAAATCAAGTAATTGCGTAACATACGTCCAAAAAAAACATGAAGTCGAATTGAAGAACTCCTTTTTTGAGGTCGGTGAAAAAAAGAAGAAAACCAACATAATATACCAAATGTATTTATTCAACACTAGCGACTCGCCCGCGCGCCCCTGCTTCGCACGGGTGCACATTGTTTTTCTACTATATCATGCATGTATTATACATATAAACCTTCCTCTTGAATCACTCTATCTATTAATAAAAACCGCATCAAAATCCGTTGCGTAGTTTTAA
Source organism: Plemyria rubiginata (assembly GCA_963576535.1). NCBI lineage: Eukaryota > Metazoa > Arthropoda > Insecta > Lepidoptera > Geometridae > Plemyria > Plemyria rubiginata. Next base: position 1,554,200 of record OY754916.1, on the reverse strand, counting down.
AGATTTAAGCATACATAGGGACATAGGGACAGAGAAAGCGACTTTGTTTTATACTATATAGTGATGATTCGATAGCTATCGAGTAAGGATAGTCATGAGAATGTAGAAATCGGATTGTAAAGTAATGTAATGTTAATGAGTGTTACAGTTCTACCTGCGCCGGCGCTGGCATCTGTCTAGATCTAGCGATCGAATGCCACTGTCTGTCTGTCTGTCTGCGAGCCGATCATATCCAGACGCTCCATAAAATTTCTCATAGGAAATCGTAGTTTTATTAATTTATTAAAATGGGTTGGTTTCGTGGTAACTTAGAATTGGCGCCTAGTCACCTAGTTTAAGACTCTTTCTGAGCTGTATAGGTCGCGTCAACCAAAAAGAACGTTGGAAACCAGTGTTTGTGCATACAAAATTCTGGCGCCATCAAACCCCCTCACCCTTCTTCCGGCGGCTCCTAAGTTATCCCAGCGGGATTTTATAGTTATATTATTGTCATAATATATGGTCTGGTATGGTATAGTGCGCGTCAACCAAAAAGAACGCTGGAAAACAGTAGAGATGTGTTTGCGTATACAAAAACTCGCGTCATCACAACCTCTCCCCCTCTCTCCGGCGTTCTTTTTCCGTGACGCGCACTATATCTGAGATAATTATTCATTGTAAACAAGGATATTCGATTTAACAAATCAAAATATGGGAGACCCTACTAAAATAAAATAAGAAAAAGCTAAGAGTCATTTTCTTGTATGAAAAAAACTCTGGTCTGATACTTGTTTTCAATTAACAACCACATCAATCTAAAGAAAACTATTTTGAGCGCTCTGCCTACATTGTATGTAATTACAGGCACATGAGGCTTAACATCTGTATGCTTCAAGTTGATGGACGCAGGGCAGTGCATCGTAGGGCACGATTTTATTGTGCGTGACCTACGGGGCAATGTTTTGTTTATGGGTGATGGTTACCACTTAATATCAGGTGGGCCATCTGCTTGTTCCATCAGCGAGTTGTATAAAAAAAACATGACTTTGAATACCTCCTCTACGTCTCTTAAAAAAAAATGTGTGAATACAAACCAAGCACGGATCTAATTCGTAAAGCTATCTAATATATATTACTAGAGATCCGCCCGCGCGCCCCTGCTTCGCACGGGTGCACATATCATGCATGTATTATACATATAAACCTTCCCCTTGAATCACTCTATCTATTAAAAAAAACCGCAACAAAATCCATTGCGTATAGTTTTAAAGATTTAAGCATACAAAGGGACATAGGGACAGAAAAAGCGACTTTGTTTTATACTATGTAGTGATATCCGCTGACTTCCCGCTTCTTCAATATTGTCGATCCATCAGGCCTACGCTTCCAAAGATTCCAATAAGTGATCGACAGCGAACCGCAAGAAACCACTTCCTTTGCACCAGAAAGGCAGAATGACGGAAAGTAAAATGATTTCTGCGTAGCTCGGAACGTTTTCCCGCTAGTGTTGTGACCTCTCGGCGGATGCGGCGTAAGTGGCGCGTGTGCCGAGAGGTACGGGCGCGTCGTGACGTCACTTCCTCGACGCGTGCGCCGATTTACTAACGCCGCGGCGCAAGGAGGCGGATGTGGCTGAAACAATAATTATATTAACTTATTTATTTTTATTTATTTATTTGAATTATAATCAGAATTAAAATTAATTAATTAGATCTTGAATTATGGCAAAGACTGGCACAGGACCGGAGTGAGGGGTGTTTTAGAGAGGAGGCCTAATACCCAGCAGTGGGTGTATACCGGCTGTATCGCTAGATAGATAATCAGAACAGACTTAATCAATTTTTAATTAACCGCTAAAAGCTATATAAATTCGAACATTTAAATAAAATATAGATATTGTGTTAAATCAGATACAAGAATTATTTATGTGCTAATTTGTAATAGTATTTAATTTTTAATACATTATTTTAGACTTTACTTATGTGTGACTTATGTGTGAGTTGTGATTAAGATCAGAAAATGTAACACCTAAAACTATACTCCAAAAACGTCTGGATTTCTCTCAACATTGTAATAGTTTACTTTATTGCTTTCAGTGTTCATGTTAGAAATAAAGATTTTTACACTCAAAATGTATTAATAATAATAATAAATATTGGTGGACTTTCCACACAGCACTATCTAGCCCCAAACTAAGCTTATGCTTGTAATATGGGAACCAGATAGCTGATATACTACTTATAATACTTTTTTTTTGGAAATACATACTTATAATATTATATAACACCCAGACAGAGAACAAACATTTATGTTCACCACACAAATGTTTGTTCACGGTGGGAATCGAACCCACGACCTACGGCGCAGAAGGCATAGCTACTACCAACTGAGCTACGTAGGCTTTTTTATAAATAATCGTCACCCTTTAATATGTATTATAAATAATCCGCTTCATCTTATTACTTATACTAAATCAAACCACGAGGCCGTACCGCTTCCGCCGTTCGATAAACCACCACTTTACACCTTATCATCTCCACATAAGGTCTACTCTCCAACAAAACGATCTAAGCATGCTGACAGACATGTTGACTTCTATGGACCACCTTATAGCGATGGAATACGGTTTGTTTTTGTGTGCATTTCGTGGTGAAGATTAAAGAGTTCAACAGGGTGCTAGGAGGATGTCCGTGATACGAGGAACTAGAGGAATCTATGAGAAGTGGATGTTTGTGATGATTATCCATCACTACATAGTATAAAACAAAGTCGCTTTCTCTGTCCCTATATCCCCATGTCCCTATGTATGCTTAAATCTTTAAAACTACGCAACGGATTTTGATGCGGTTTTTTTAATAGATAGAGTGATTCAAGAGGAAGGTTTATATGTATTATACATGCATGATATGTGCACCCGTGCGAAGCAGGGGCGCGCGGGCGAGTTGCTGGTTTATTAATATACCGCGACGTACGTTATACTTTTTTTTTACAACCAGCTGAAGGAACAAGCAGATGGCCCACCTGATGTTAAGTGGTAACCATCCCCTATAACAAACAATAATAATAATTTATTTCAGACTTAGTCCATAGCTGTTAGTTACAAAAAAAAAATTAAAAAATAGTGTTAGTGACGATTCTTATAAATAACAATAACTATTTAGCGCTGAGTGTTCAGCTGCATCCAATGATGGTAGCGTGGATAGTCTCAACTCTCGGACAATACATTGACAAAGCATTGCCTCGTAAGTCACGTACGATACGAACGTGCCCTACGATGCACTGCCCTGCGTCCATCAACTTGAGGCATACAGATGTAAGACACCGGGGACTACACTCTTCAAACCGAAACACAGCGTTGCTGCTTTGTTGCGGCAGAAAAAGGCGTGGTGGTTTTACTTCCCCGGACGAGCCCATCACAGAGAGTTTTACTAGGTACTCTTAAAACTGTATATTATTATGATAAAAAAAGCTCTTGTTATATGATAAAAAACTCACTAATCTAAAGTCACCTTAAAGTAATAATATGAACTAGGTAGTGCGCGATAAATATGATAATTATTAACATTTCAATTCCATACTAAATATTAACCATGGACTACTAAGTACTCAAATATTAAATACATAACTTTTGTGACATTTTAAAAATCTTTGAGATTTCCTGAAGATTATAAATCGAATAAAAATTGATGCATCGTGATGCAACAGTAACTTCTCTTACATTACCAGTACAGGCAACCCACAATAATCTCAATTGCCGGCTACCATTTAAATATGTACCAACTTCAGTATAATTTCGGCCATCTCAATGTCTTCTCGAGATGATTTCATCATCACATGATTATTTATCAGTCAGTACAGTCCACGTGAAAACTTTCCACTGTAATGCAGTAGGTACTAGCTATACCTCCGTGATCACATGGCGGCTTGCTGCCCTGCATTTCCGAGAAAACATCGATGACACCACTGATTTCGAGATATATCATCGATTCAGAGGTGGTCAACCTTTTCGTGTACGTTCAATAATGTTCATCAAGCTTTATAAAAATAAACAATTTAGTCCTCAGTCCTCTGTGGCTCATTTTTTTTTTACAAATTTTGCAATTGAGGCGTATGAGATGCGGCACCCTAATATATTTGCGATCTAGCCTAGCAGGATACTGAGTAATTTTGTTTTGACTCAATTTTATGTACATAAATATAACTAAGAATGCGTCCATTGGCACCATTTCTTAAGTCTTATTACGGCGAAATTTGCTCTTGTGTTCATTAAAAGTAGCATTATCACTACACATTATTAAGTTTATCACACAAAAAAAAACACTCGCTCATCATTATGACAACCTCTGTGGCGCAGCGGGCGAGAGCCTGCCTGCGGCGCAAGAGGTTGCGGGTTCGATTCCCGCCTTGGGACAAATTTGTGTACGATCTGCAGAAATTTGTTCCGATGGTCTGGGTGTTTTCTATGTATAATAAAAAATATTTATCTATGTTAGTATATAATGTATTAAATATATCAGTTATCTAGTACCCATAACACAAGCTTTGAATAGCTTACTTTGGGGCTAGATATTGCTGTGTGGATTGTCCAGCATTATTTATTTATTTATTTATTTATTATGTGAAACATATGGAGGCCAAAGCGGTATGTCATATAATCTGCCCAACTACTCCGACAACCGATCATCGACCATCTTCATGATAGTTCTAAAAGGTTGCGCACCCCTGGCATCGGGATGAGCCGTATCGGATAGCATTACAATCAACGATGTGCTTAGCATCTCTGTCGGGTCAAAGTATTATTTACGTTGTTTCATACTCTGTCGTTATTTGAATCTAGACTACTAATATCTGTACTAAGCAGACATTTATCAGACAAACCACCTGATGTTAAGGGGCTGTGCGAGAAGCTTTGCACACAACTAAGTTGTTTGCGATTCATTTCATTATTTCAAATAGTTGAAATGTCCGCGCGCTAGGTAAATTAAAGTAAATTAGCGGTAGGTCTCGCCCGCGTAAGCAATGAAGTTCAGTCACATTGTCACTATTGTCATGTCACTATGTAGGCTTGGTAAAAATAGCTATCTTCTTGTCGTTTCACTACTTTCTGTCAAAACAGTGTGGGGAAAGGATTTTAATTACGCCTCAAAAGGCTCCTTTCGGGCACTTGGCAGTTGTCACATTTTATAAAACTTTAGGGGCCTTACTACAAAAAAATAGGCAAACGTTAAACACTGCCCAAACTTTTTGACATCCCTTGCCATTGCATAATGGCAAACAGAGACAGCGCTAACTTTAGACATTGTTTAAAGTTAGACACCGTTTTGTAGTACAACCCTAGGTTTTAATCTAAATAGCAATAAGCTTAAAAATAACAACATAGTGTAACAGGCCTATTCCAGTAGGACGGCGCGTGATGTATGTAAATAAATTCCATTAACCAAAAAGCGAAGTGCTTGCGTAAGGATGGGTTCGCATCGCGGAATAAATCTGCGGACTTTCACCCACTGACACCGACGTTTATTAACGCGAGTGTACACAGAACCTCTGCTGCAGTAAGTACAGTTTAAGAGTAAGACAGTACAGTTTAAGAGTGCAAATTTTGAGAGCTATGTCAGTTACTATATCCATTTCAGAATAGTAGAGCTCTTTGCGAAGGGCTCGTCTGGGGAAGTACTACCACCGCGCCTTTTTCTGCCGCCAAGCAGCAACGCTGTGTTTCGGTTTGAAGAGTGTGGTCGCCAGTGTAATTACAGGCGCATGAGGCTTAACATCTGTAAGCCTCAAATTGATGGACGTAGGACAGTGCATCGAAGGCACGTTCCTGTCGCGCGTGACTTACTATGCAATGCTTTGTTATAGGAGATGGTTACCACTTAACATCAGGTGGTCCATCTGCTAGTTCCATCAGCTAGATGTGTAAAAAAAAGTGGAAATATTTTTTCTCATTGAATGCTGTTTTGAACGAACACTTCTATTCTCAGCTAATTGATATGATGTGGTGATAAACGAAACGAATTATAAAATTCTGGTAATCTGGCTATTTAATATAGTCTTAACTAGCGACCCGCCCGCACGCCCCTGCTTCGCACGGGTGCACATATCATGCATGTATTATCCCATCCCAACTAATATTATAAATGCGAAAGTAATTCTGTCTGTCTTTCTGTCTGTCTGTCTGTCTGTCTGTCTGTTACGCTTTCCCGCTTAAACCTCTCAACCGATTTTGATGAAATTTGGCACAGACAATCATTAGACCCTGAGAAAGAACATAGGCTACCTTTTATTGCGAAAAAAAGAGATGAAGAGATTAAAAGTACGCAGACGAAGTCGCGGGTACCAGCTAGTAACATATAAACCTGCCTCTTGAATCACTCTATCTATTTAAAAAACCGCATCAAAATCCGTTGCGTAATTTCAAAGATTTAAGCATACATAGGGACAAAGGGACATAGGGACAGAGAAAGCGACTTTGTTTTATACTATGTAGTGAAGTTCTTTTTTATGAGATTACCGGTGGTCTTGTGGGAGCGACCCTGCCTTCCGATTGTAAGGTCCCAAGTTCGAGTCCGGCCGAGCACTAATGGATTTTTCCTATCGAACAAATTTATCTACGCAATGGCAGTGCTCTTACGGTGAAGGAAAACATCGTGAGGAAACCTTTAGTATTCTAACAGCGGCGATGGGCTTGCAACCTGTCACGTATGGAATACTAATTAATGCAAAATGTGGGTATGTGCCAAATGTACCTATATATTGTTTGGACAGTGGATGTACCTCCATCAAAAAAAAACCGGCAGCAAAAAAAGAAAGACACGATAAATAGTTCGACAGCCTTCACAGCTCAGTTGGTAGTAGCTCTGCCTTCTGGGCCGTAGGCCGTGGGTTCGATCCCCGGTTCGAGACAGAGAACAAACGTTTTTTTTGTTCTCTGTCCGGGTTTTATATAATATAATAAGTATGTATTTACAAAAAAGTATATTATGTATAGGTAATACATCAGCATCTGGTTCCCATATAGCTTTGGCTAAGGTTGAGGCGAGATAGCGCCGTGTGGAATGTCCACCAATATTTATTTAGTTGGCAATATCACTGAAGAGATAGTTAACCTTCTGCATTAGCCGCTCTGTGCGCACGTTTTGTTGTATTTCGGAAGTGAAGCCGATGGCCGCTCTCGAAATCGTCCGATAACGTTATTGTATAAGAACAAACCTTACCCTGCAGCACTGCTTCGTTACAAAGATCCTCGATAGCACGACCTGATGATATAAAGCCTTTTTTGGAGCTGCCGTAATAAAAACAAAAATAAAAAAAGGACTACTTTCGAAACCTGTCTTATGTCAGGAAGCTTTTCTTCAGTTTCCTTTTTTTATTGCAACTAGCTGATGGAACAAGCAGATGGCCCACCTGATGTTAAATGGTAACCATCACCTAAAACAAAGCATTGCCTAGTAAGTCACGCACGATAGGAACGTGCCCTACGATGCACTGCCCTGCGTCCATCAACTTGAGGCATACAGATGTTGAGCCTCATGTGCCTGTAATTACACCGGCGACCACACTCTTCAACCCGAAAGACAGCGTTGCTGCTTGGCGGCAGAAAAAGGCGTGGTGGTAGTCCTTCCCCGGACAAGCCCTTCACAAAAAGCTCTACTAACTCTTAAAAACCTATCTTCTTTTATGAATCGGATTTTTTGGCAGTTAAAGGCTGTTTGTGGCCTGTTCTTTTAGGCTTGGTCGTGTAGAACCTTAGATGCACCTAGATTTAAGTCATTTAGTGATCAATGTGATACAACTTAATTCAAGTTTTTTTTTCAAGAAGAATCCAATAATAAATATCATGTAAACTTAACATTCATATCTAAAGATATATAGAGATGTCTTAAAGCAGTAATCAAAGGCATTCTTAACACTGCATTTAAACGATCCAACCAGTGGTGCGTTCAATAAAATGTGAGTAAATAACCACTTTTCAATTACGTACAAATACAAGTAGCGAAAGTCAGAAAGCAGCATAGTTATTCAAGATCTGCAGGGCTAGCATCAGTCTTCGGTGCACCGGCTCCGTGATAACCACTTATCATCAGGGCGGCCGACGTAGGACAATATATTCCTTAAAAAACTAAATTGTATAAAAAAAGAGCGTCGAAAGTACAGTAAAAGTTTTGGGTATGCCGATTTTTTTAAGCCAAAGCAGGCAGACGAGCATACGGGCCACCTGATGGGAAGTGGTCACCGTCGCCCATAGACACCTGCAACACCAGAGGCGTTGCTGACGCTATGTATTATATGTCTATTACTATTTGTTCATGCATTTTAACCTTCGAAAATTTTATCTATTCGAGTCTACATTCATTTAGCGAACCTCCTAAGGAGTGGAACTCAATAGTCGTTTGCCTGACCATCAATATCAATCTCTTCAAGGAGAAAGTGGTAGGTGTCTTCTAGACCGTTATGCTCCAACGTCGGCAACATCGTCGCTTACCATCCGGTGAGATTGAAGTCAAATGACGTCTATTCATAGTTAAACAAATATATTTAGATATCGCTTTAATAAAGGCGTTTAAGAATAATGACATACTTAAAGTAGGTGATGTGAATTATGCTTTGCTAATGCTTGGATTAAAAACTATTCTAACAATCTTGCTAGTGTCAAGTGGAATACCTAATTAAAAATTGAATCATTCCTTATGAACTTTTTTTTTTCATTCTTTCTTCTTTTTTATGGCTCCTGTCTATAGACAATCTTGCCAGTGTCAAATGATTCAAAGATTATATACTCGGAGATAAGGAATTTGAATAAATTCAAATTCCTTGCTCGGAGATAAGTTTCTTTCTTTCTTCACGTCAGTCCAAAGTCGAGTCAGTCAATTGTTTTGGAAAAAATGGTGGCGGTTTCTTTAGAACATTTGAAACATTTTCGGTCAAATCACTATATCACATGTACACTTTCATTCCAAATGCATACACTTTGTGCTAAGACCACAAGTAATGTTGGTTAAAATAACACTGAAATTACACAACAAAACTCGAAATAACACTAGAAAACAATTAAAATGAAAATGCTATGTTGCTACGTAAAATGACAGAAAACGAATCCACATTTATGTTCCTTTATCATCCCATTTGACATTGGCAAGATATCTGTCAAACGTCAGTTTGTCCGTTAGTAGTATTAAAATTCCTTGGTCCGTCTGGACAAACTGACGCGAAAGTTTATAAGTACGGGTGAATGGATGGATGTTTGTTACTTTTTCACGCTGGCCGGTACGGCTAGCACATAGGCTACTTGTTATCCTGTGGGAATACCGGGATTTAAATCTGCTCGGGTGAAACCGCGGGCGCAAATAGTCTATCATAGGTGAATTTATGTAATTCTTTAGAGAAATAAAGAATCTGTACCACTAACCCACTGTTTCTGAAAGCGCAATCAACACTAATCAGCTCATAGGCTGTCAAGTCACCTGTCTCTATCTAATTTGAATTAAAAGCTGAAATAGCAAGTGACTTGAGAGCCGATTAGTGTTGATCGAGCTCTCAGAAACCGGGGGTTAGGGTTGTTATTATGTATCCAAATTATAAAAATTTGGCACATACAACAAAAGCTTCATATAATGTAGCACTTGCTTCTATTGAATGTTAATATCCCAAGCCTTACAAACTATTACTCAGCCGAACATGAGTCAATCAATTCAACATTGATAGCTATAAGACAATAGATATTCAGATATTAGGATGCCGAACGTGACAGGACTGTAAATAAGTACGTCAGTAGCATTCTTTGCGGCTTGGGGTCGGGTTACACGCATACCTACTCATATAGATAAAAGAAAGAAAGAAAACATATTATTTGCAAAGTCGTAAATATCCTGTTTTCAATATCTATCTCAGTCTTCTACAGGGGAAGTCTACAGTGCCTCTGGATCAGGATCAAGTTTAGACACATAAACTTACTTCACTATCACTACATAGTATAAAACAAAGTCGCTTTCTCTGTCCCTATATCCCTATGTCCCTATGTATGCTAAAATCTTTAAAACTACGAAACGGATTTTGATGCGGTTTTTTTTAATAGATAGAGTGATTCAAGAGGAAGTTTTATATGTGTAATACATGCATGATATGTGCACCCGTGCGAAGCAGGGGCGCGCGGGCGGGTCGCTAGTTAAACATAATTATTTTAAACCGTCTTCAAAAAAGGAGGTTCCCAATTCGACTGTTTTTTAACGTTTGTTACCTCATAACGTTTTTATTGTAAAGACCGATTTTGATGATTCTTTCTTTAGTCGATAGCTGGTGCTTGTCATGCAGTCCTATTTAAAGAGTCAGATCTGACGTGTAGTTTTTGAGTTATAGTAGTATCCCCCGGTTTCTGAAAGCTATATCAACACTAATCGGCTGTCAAGTCACTTACTATTTCAGCTTTAACTTAATTTTTATTAGATAGAGATAGCAAGTGACTTGACAGCCGATTAGTGTTGATCAAGCTTTCAGAAACCGGGAGTCAGTGTATTTTATTCTTTATTGTACACAGTAAAATTAACAAGTGAACAGCATGTACTCGTACAAAGGCGAGCTTAACCCAAAAAAGAGTTATCTTCCAGATTATTCTTCCATCTAGTTGCTTTGAAATACAGCCGACAAACGAACAGGCAAACAGACCAACAAACTTAAAGGTTATTTTAGAACCACAAAGAATTTTAAAAGCCGAGAATCCATCTGAAGTTCTTCACGTTTATTCAGCTTATGTTGAATAAACGTATTTTCTTTCTGTCTTTCGTAACCCATTACAATCTATATATGCTTTTCTCATTAAATTTTTCCTCTTATTCGCACGAAATCCTCGGTATTTGTTATTTCGATTATCTGTGCATATCAAACAAAGCACTGTGATGCTATTGGTGGTTACCTGATTACTGTTAATTAGGATTGATTAAGATTGTGGTGGGCGGGGCTGGGAACGGGGGTGGCTCCTGGAAGCTCTGAGAGATTGAAGGCTGGTATAAAACATAGAAGACTAGCTGATCCCGCGGCTTTGCTCGCGCTCGTTTTCTTTGATAATCTCATACAAACTTTCATCCCCTATTTTATCCCCTTGCGGGTAGAATTGATCAAAATCCTTTCTTAGCGGATGCCTACGTCATAACATCTACCTGCATGCCTAATTTCAGCCCGATCCGTCCAGTGGTTTGGGCTGTGCGTTGATAGATCACTATGTCAGTCAGTCAGTCACTATATTATATATATTTAGAATGTCGTAAAATTAACAGAAGTAGATACAATAGAAACTTGATTCCCAGATAGATATATAGAAAACTCTATTACACATATACACCACAAGAAAAAACATTACATTACAATAATTAATTTTATATAAAGCGAAGTTCATGGGTGGTCCTATTGCTATGAGTGATCTCTTCCAGACAACCTTTGGATGGACAGGATTCCCAGGCACCGTAGATATCCCCTCAGATCTCTTAGTAGCAAGCACAAGCTCAAGATTGTTTGAGATTGTTTGAGAATGTCTAAAGGGTGTATTCAGAGATAAGTCCAAGACAGTAGTTGATATTTAACAAATTTCTCAAACATTGTAAATACCGTTACCCGTCCATTTCTACTGAAAGTTTACCTACCCTCCAAGCGCGTCGGTATGTCAGGGATCAAGTGTTTTTATATAAAATCCTATACAATGAAGTTGACTCTCCATTCTTGCTGGGAATCGTCTATTTCCACTGCCCCCGTTTATCCTCTCGCAATAAGAAAACTTTTTGGACGCCCATTTCCAGCACGAACTACAGAAAGAATATGTTTTTGAATGGAGCTTGTGGGGTTTATAATGATGATTTACAAGATGTGGATATATTTAATGTTTCGTTGCCTAAATATCGCCGAGAAGTTATGTTATGCATTGCCGGTAAATAAATAAGTAATTGTCTAAAGTGGATGATAAAAAACATAATGAAATTCATATCTTAGTTTCAATTTAAAATTATTGTTATTTTAATAATTGAGATTGGAAACTTCGTTAATGTATTTTTTCATCCCACCATCTCGGCAAGAGTATTTTTGCTCTTCAATATCTGAGTGCAAAAGCCGTTTTTATTCTCTAGAGGATAAAGTAAATTGAATTTAGAACATCGTGTGCACTAAGTTTGTGAATAAAAAAAAACATTAAACCTATTTACTGCTACCTCTATGGTGCCGAATATATCATACAACTTTTTTTTAATTTGTTAAAAACTCAGACTCGGAACCTTCTTTGTGTTCTGTTTTTCAATTTGCTTTGTACTACGCGGTTCTTTACGCGGCATTTTTGCACGTCATTGTTAAACCTTATATTAAAAACTAGAAACTTGAAAACAAGTGAAAAAACTAAAATGAGTGATTCTAGCGACGAGGAAGTTTGTTTGACGCCAACATGTGATTGTAAACTTTTTTTTTGTATTTAGTCATTTCCTCGCTGAGGTGGAATGAAAAGTTACGTGTTGCACTCGAGTGCAAAGATTTTTCACCTCGTGCTCTTTTGATTCCCTCGCTAACGCTCAGGATTCTAATTTTGAATCACTCGCTGCGCTCGTGATTAAATTTTAGAATCCTTCGCTTGCTCGGTCATCAAAATTGAACACGCGGTTAAAAAGCAACTTTGCACTCTTGTATAACAAATAACTATTATTACTTACCTTTAATCTTTTTTTTTTTTATTTGTATACTTACTTCTGTTCACTGCTACTCTGTATTATTTAACTGAGGAAACTTTGTTGGTTTATGTTTTTCTATATGTTTATTCTTACTGATCCATTGTACTGTTTGTTTCCCAAATAAAATAAAATATTCCACACATACGATTGCAAATAATAAATTTTTTTAAATATGAACAATATCTAGCAGTGTTTATAGCATGAGATAAGATTATAAACTTAATGCATATTGTAAAAATTATAATCAAGTTGATTCCCTTTATGTAGCTGTGTTAATATTATTGAGTAACTACTAAAATCGCTTACGCTCCTGACTCGTAGCATCGCTTTCCACCCGCTAACAGTCAAGCAAACCTCGCTAAGTGGCAAACGAGATACGTAATTGTTTTACCCGCTGTGTCTCGTATGTACTGTGTACCGAACAAAGGATCCGTTTGTACTTCCAATAGTTGCTGAACGTATTAGTAGCTTGAGTGTTCAGATCTTATTGATTGTCTGGGAAAGTGGCTGTTCAGTTTATCCTTAAAAGTGTTAATACAGGCTAACAGGTAGAAAGCCTTATTACATAGTGATCGTTTCGTGGTTCTGTTGCTTGCTTGGTCACCTGAGAATCTTTATTCCCCAGCGGTTGTCAGTTCTTCGAGCTGTATCATCTGATGGCCATTGCGACTTCAACTTACTAATTTTGAGAGCTATGTCAGTTACTATAAGCCTCATGTGTCTGTAATTTCACCAGTTTAAGAGTAGTAAGTAGTCTTTGTAAAGGGCTCGTCCAGGGAAGTACTACCACCCCGCCTTTTTCTGCCGCCAAGCAGCAACGCTGTGTTTCGGTTTGAAGAGTGTAGTCGTCGGTGTAATTACAGGCACATGAGGCTTAACATCTGTATGCCTCAAGTTGATAGCAGGGCAGTGGATCGTAGGGCACGTTCCTATCGTGCGTGAGTTACGAGGCAATGCTTTGTTATAGGTGATGTTTACCTTTTATCACCAGGTGGGCCATCTGCTTGTTCCATCAGCTAGTTGAATAAAAAAAGTTATTTTTTGTCGTGTCACTAGTTTCTTTCGGAACAGTGTGGTGAAAGGATTTTAAGTGCGCCTCGAGGTTCCTTTTGAACACTTGACACCATGTTGCTTAAAAACTTTAGATTCTCCAACATGCTGATTTCTTCACGATGTTTTCCTTCACCGTTTGAGAATACTGGCATTGTGCACAAAAACTCACTGGTGCACGACCGGTTTTGAACCCACTACCTTAGGATCGGAAGGCGATGCGCTACCACAAGACCACCAGTGATCTCAACCGGTAACTACACTCCTCAAACTGGAACACGACAACGGCAGAAAAAGGAAGTACTTTGCCGGACGATCCCTTCACGAAGAGCTCTACTATTTCCACCAATATATTAATATTTATTTCATTAATGAATCCGTTACCCTTGACTGGTCTGTCATGCCAGTGAGTCACGTGTCGAGGTCACAAGGGCGAGATGTCACCGCGGTTGGCGAAACAGTTACAAATATACGCGTATAGATTGTACTATAGGCCACTTTGGCGCCATTATCGGATCGTATGTAACAAATTATCCATGTAGTAGCATGAGAATCTTCACGTGGAGGTAGATATAGGACACGACAGTGGCGTATGAACAGAGGTGTGTGCACTAGTTGTATTTGGCTAAGGCAGCCACTGAGCCCTTGTCTAATAGAGCTCTAAATGTAATGCGTGCCGCATACTTTGTGATATGGCCAGCATTATAATGTGTTTTATTTATTTATCTATAAAAATATACATAAAGGCTTACAGCTACCGAGGCGCCTAAATGTTACAAAATATTAAGATGCATATAAATATTACAAAAAAAAATACATAAATATTAAAATAACGTCAAAGATACAATGCAATGTCAAATGATAAAAAATATAAATTAGTCGGATTAAAAAAAAATAGGTTATTATTAAAAATGACAAACACAGCTAATTTAAAATAGCTATCTATCACTTTAATGTATTTATTAATTTATATTTATATAAACTATAATGAGTCAGTTTAATGCTCTATAGCTATATTATTAAGTCTCTGATAAGCTACAAAATAAAACTTTAAGTAAGGTAGAAATTAATGGATGTGTCGATGGTAATGTCAAGGCTTCGAAATAACCTGGTTAAAAGTTCGTCGCACACGAAAATACGGCAAAACTGGTCGGTGAACCGGTGAGCACATCTTAAGATATGGGGTCAATTTTTAAACATTATCCTCTCTTAAGTAAAAGTGTTTTATTGACATAATAATATAGGCATAATGTCCATTTATAAAACAGTAGTGCTTATTGATTCAAATATAACAGTAGTGTTATATTTGAATCCATAAGCTCTCGAACTAGTTAAAAAACTGTGGTTTAGGAGCTCGTAAAGTAAAAAATACCTTAGTTCATAAACTAACTTTTTTTATAAAAAAAATTATTGACGTTTACCTGCATGGAATCATATTTTACCCTAATTTACACTATCAAACAAAATTCAACTTTAGATAAATTATAAAAAGTTCTAGGCTTGTAGATAAGATAAGATAGATAAGATAATGTTTATTTCAGACAAAAATAAATACATATGAGTTGAGCCATACAGAGGTCTTATTCTAGGGATTTTAGCTTATCAGGCAATCTGGCACACTCTGGTTACGGAACAATACCTTCCGTGCTAGTTAAAAACTGTGTTACGGCAAGGTAAGTGCTTCTCTCCCCAGGTGCTGCTATTTCTTATACCTAGGTATGGTTGCAGGAAGGGCCAAGATAGAAAACTGCTGCAGAAATGGCAAGGCCCGGGCTGTATGTACTCCACCTAGTTTGTAGTGTTTTAATGAAATATGAATGGATATTCCACACATCACTGTTAGCCCCAGACTGAGCAAGCTTCTATAGGAACCAGGCAGCTATGATATAATAGTCTTACTTTTTATTATGTACTAGCGGCCCGCCCGCGCACCCCTGCTTCGCACGGTTGCACATATCATGCATGTATTATACATATAAACCTTCCTCTTGAATCACTCTATCTATTAAAAAACCGCCTCAAAATCCGTTGCGTAGTTTTAAAGATTTAAGCATACATAGGGACATGGGGACATAGGGGTATAGGGACAGAGAAAGCGACTTTATTTTATACTATGTAGTAAAATAAAAGCATACTCGTACCTAAAATATAACGCCTAGATAGAAAAGAAACGTTTACGTAAATGTTTATTCTCAGTGGAGATCGAATCCATGGCCCCCCGGCGCAGAAGGCCTTGTTAGTAGTAAACCTTGATAGTAGGTCTGCCTGTTAGATAGGTAGGTGCCTGGTCTGAGCTGGGCTGCTGTGAGGGTTGACAAAAGGCTGTCAGATTTGAGTACGACATAAAATATGTAACGGATTGTAACGTACCACATTGGACGATCGTTTTAAACATTTGCTTCGATTTAACATGTAAGTAAGTATAAGAGGCTTATAAATCTATCTCCTTAAACTGCAATAAAAACAGCCTCGCCTTAAATCAGTGTCGTAAAACAAACAAAAACGGCCCACTTAAACGCGTCACGTGTACAACTGTACACCCACGGGAAACGACAGCGCAATTGTCCGTTTTGTCACGCTAATTCTGCACAGAAACACAATCTCACACTTCAAAGCTCAATTTTTTTATTTTGAGAGCTGTTATTTTGAGAGCTTTTGTTCGTAAATAAATAAAATAGGAAAAAAGAGAAAACAGGTAAAAGAGAGGTTATCGACGAAGTTTGTGAGACCACAATTACACTTAGACCACGATTCACCAAACTTCAGGCAAATAAATACATTTCATTTCATTTCAAAAGATTTCATTTAATTCGATCACAAACACTTTGAAATGTCTTAAAGTTAAGTGAGTTTAGGCCAGTTCCAAGGCCTAAAGTAACTTAGGGCTTGGTTTCTCCCGTTTTTTTTGTATGTATTGTTAATAAAATGCCATGCATGTTAATTGCATAACATTCCAAAACTTATCTAACGAGTGTGTTTTAAAGTTGAACCCACCAGCCGTGTAGCCGTGTAGCTCAAAGTATTGGCTAAATAACCTCACCAAAATTGTATATATATCTTATTTATTTAAGTTATTAAATATGTAATAAATATAATGTAAGTTATTTAATATAGCTTAATCTAAATAAAGCTTAATCTTGTTCGCTTATGATAGTTTTGTCAGAAGTTACAGTCAGCGTAAAGTAGACTATGACGCTGCGAACAGCTAATGCAGTATACACTTCTCGCGCACATTTTATTTCACAAGTTTTGATGATAGAGGCATATAAATTTATGAATTCAAAAATGTTCAAATGTGCGAGCAAGTTGTTTGACGGTTGTCAGCCTCTTGATAATTTCTACCTACAAAAGAGTTTCGACACACAATGACAATGCATAAGGCACGGTATTTACCTAGCAAATTAATAAGAAAGGTCATCTATTCTTTGGGGATTAAGTCGGCTATCAAATAAAAAGTGATAGTGACATCAAAACACATCGACTACACAAACAATACACTTTCGTATGTACTATTATGTATGCCCACGGCTATGCTCGCTAAGAAAATGTTATTCGAAAATAATTAAAAAGGAAAAAGTTTCATCTAAAGATTCAACAGAAGTTTACGTATAGTGTGTTTTTTTAAGTCACGTTACAAGTCTGAGTCAATGAGTGTGGTCGCCGGTGTAATTACAGGCACATGAGGCTTAACATCTGTATGCCTCAAGTTGATGGACGCAGGGCAGTGCATCGTAGGGCACGTTCCTATTGTGCGTGACCTACGGGGCAATGTTTTGTTTATAGGTGATGGTTACCACTTAACATCAGGTGGGCCATCTGCTTGTTCCATCAGCTAGTTGTATAAAAAAAAAAAAAAAAAAAAAGTCGTTCTGATGTTGCGCGGTTACTTCTGCGTAACATTGTAGTACCTCACAGCACATACATTTATGATGATAATCAAGGATCTTAATTTCGTACAGCATCAAGGATCGCGGGAGAAACCTTACAAAAGCGGGTTTTTCTTGTTTTTTTTTTCGGCGTATTATAAATTGAGCAACAAACATCCATACAACGTTCTAATTTTTATATTAGCAGGATTCCTATCTCAAGTATTGTTCAATGATGTTCACAATAGAGTAGATGATAATCGAAATAAATTAATACGATTCCAGGCTTCTGTGTCGTTGTTTGTTTTGTGGGTTGACGTGTATAGGGTTGTACTCGGCATTTGTGTTTTTTGTCATTAATAAATAATAAATAAATAAATATTGGTGGACTTTCCACACAGCACTATCTAGCCCCAAACTAAGCTTATGCTTGTAATATGTTCATTTCAAGTTTATCATCTTTATTTTGCATTTTTTATTTGGTTTCAGTTTTTGGAGCATTTTTTTATATTTACACAAATACACACAAAAAAAATTATAGATGTACACAAATATAAATCACTAGATAACTCGACAGCTCGGATGCAAAATAGCCGGCTAAGGACCTTTCACATTAAAATAACTCGGTCCACCTAAGCTTGGCTACCACAAGTCTTTTAAATTGTCTAAACACAATGAGCCCACTTCTCAGACCATACAATTGCCAATTTATTATGTTTTCCTTGTTTTAACGGTCAATTATAAAAAAATAAGCAAAAACGTTATTGAATGAAACTCCCGCCTACACGGCTTTAATGCCGGCTCTAATATGACGTTATTTATCGCGCCCAGTGTGCGGTGGCCCTTATCTGGGTTAAGCTTTTGTTGTCACAGGTATAAATATCATCCTGAATTAGTTAATACGAATGTGTAAGATGGATGATTTTGAATGGTCAATTGTACGTAGAAAGTGTATTGTGGTGAATGCGTAATTGTGTTCGGAATAAATTAGATTTGTTTACAACAAGTCGTGCCTGTTTGTAATAAATGGGGATTCCGTGGTTTTATGTAACAAGTAGCCTGTTTTGTGGTTTAGATTGAAGCGTGGTAGAACTTGATCTTTGTTCTGAATATAGATTGCATTAACAAAGGTCAGTTCTACTTGGTTCTACTGTAGACGGAACGATTACTTAAATGGTAGTTTGTAAATATATATTTGACGACCTCTGTGGCGCAGCGGGCGAGAGCCTGCCTGCGACGCAAGATGTGTAAATTTGTGTACGATCTACAGAAATTTGTTCCGATGGTCTGGGTTTTTTCTATGTATAATAAAAAAAAACTATCTATGTAAGTATATAATGTATTAAATATATCAGTTATCTAGTACCCATAACACAAGCTTTGAATAGCTTACTTTGGGGCTAGATAGTGCTGTGTGGATTGTCCAGCATTATTTATTTTATGAAAATGTTCGTCTTGGGTAGTACAGTATCAGAGCAATTACATGCACATTACTATCAGAAAGTAAAAACACTTTCTCTAAAAAAATTTTTTTGTATTGTTCCTTCCGCCTTATATTGTACAGTAACACAATACAAAACATTTCTTCATCAACACATAAAACCCCCCAACGACTTCGAAAGAAAGTTGCCCAACCTTGATTTTATACGCAAATACGGGTATTTACGTAAAAAATCGAAGCAAAAAAGAAAAGCCTATAATTCGAGTATTTCAAGTGTTACGCAAGAGACGATCCGGACGAAACGAGTCAACAAAAGTCACGGACGGGTCAGCAAGCTTATGATTTATTACAAAAACAGTAATTTAAAAGTTGGGACCTTTTTGCGGGGACACACCCACGCCACACCTACGCTTTGATGTTATGAAGTGATGGTACACGGGCAACTTTAAAATGATCTTAGCAACAATTGCCGATCAACAACGTTCACCGAATTTAGATAAGTACAATTATTAAAGGTACTCACATACTGACTTTGTTGTGCTATACTTTTATGTCGGTTGATAATTTTTTTTTATAAAATTAAAATTGCGTTATGTATTTGCAAATCATACGCCAAGGTTGTGTACCTACGTAAACACCCCATCGAATTTACCACTGTGTCTGTATTTAGGTACAGGTTAGTATCTGAAAATACTCAACGAATTTCGCATGTATGGGTTATTTGTTGATATACTTACGTACTTAACTAATTTTACCTGCGCTTTCACTATCATTGCAATACATAGTTAGATTTCAGCAGTTTATTTAACCCACTAACCCGTAACCCATGTAAAGTAATAGTTATAATAACCCATACAGCAGCCGTTCGTTATAATTTATTTTACACAATCCTGAAATACTGTGAAGCATAATTGTGAACCCTACCTTTCAGAAAAAGAAAGAAAGAAAGAAAGAAAACATATTTATTTCGTCCCACAAAACATGTAGGTACTTACTTAAAACTAACAGACACAAACTAACTTACGATACGATTAACTTAAGACTAACTTTCAGCAGTCGAAAAATGTAAATGACCAGCACAGTCGTCGTCGTTTCTTACGACTTGTCGGTGGAAAAAGCGAATGACTCACCTGATGTTAAGTTGTAAAGTGGTAATGGTGGTATCATGGTACCCTCACCAACAACGAAGCATTGCCTCATAAGTCATGCTCGATATGAACGTTCCCGATGTCAAAGTCAAAATATGTGTATTCAATAAAATCACAAGGATCACCTTGAAAGTTCTTAAAACTTGGTAACTCTAGGTGCCACTTCCACGCGACCAACGCCGAGAAGAACAGGCAACAAACTTGGCTTAGCGTACATCAACTTGAAGCATATAATTGGCTATTTCTAATTTAAATAACGATCACCCCTTCGACGAATAGGGTAGGGTACTTTAAACCCTAATATTGCTCAACTCTCAAGTTGCTCGTGTATTACTATTACTTTGTCGAAAGCATGTTGTGTGGTTTAAAATTGTTTTGCAGTATTGTCGCGCTTTTAATTCAGAAAATTGTTTCGCATGTAAACAAGGGGCGTTTGCAACGTTACAATCACTGTGGTAACTGTAAATGGAACATTGTTTTTATGTACTCTTTGAAGTGCTAGGGTTGATAAAATAGACCGTCTTGGCTATTTACCTTTTAAGACTTAAATGTGATTCTTGTTTACTCTATGTAGTGTTCGCTTGGTATCTATATTAGTAGATACAATACTCTGTCTCATCTGCACAAGCGGTTGTTAGCGCCTCCTGTCAACTGTCAGTGTCAAGCTCGCTCCTCACCTGTCAATGTCCAGTCAATGTCAGAGAGATACGGGTTGGCGGGAAGAGGGAGTGTGATGTACCTAGTACCTACGGCATCTGAGGGTCACGGTGTGTGGATTATGGAAACTGGAAGACAGTGGAAGACCAGGACAGGAGACCGGCTTGGTGCATCCATGAGCCAGAGTTATTACAAAAATATAGGATTTTACACTCTACTTTAATAAATACCTTTCGTTCTAGACTTTGACTTGAAAACAGATTGTATGAAGTTACATATGTAAGTCCTATACTTCTGTTTCGAATAGGTATTATTTTTACAATTAAGTAATAACACAGAAGAAATAAATAGTAGTACCACAGAAGAAATAAATTTGTGATAACATATCCCACCCCCGATTAAGAATCAATTTCTCTAAGGAATTATTGATAACAATATTACTTTCTTTGGATTTAATATTTTGCAGATGTGCCTGGTACTGAAAGTGGAGCTCAAGTATAGTTCTTATTGATTTTATCGCTTACAAAGAGCTATCATAACAAAGCAACAGAACAATAAACGAGATAAATGAGATAGCGATATCTTGTTATCTCACAGTTTTGTCTCATGCCCGCATGTAAACAACTGTCCGCGCGTCGTCGCACCAGCATTGTTCTGTCATAATAATTATGTATCGCACGCGTTAAATATCTCAGATTTTGCAGTTGCGGTCTTTTGCGCGTGGGTCGCGTACATGAGATTATCTGGGATGATGTTAAATGGTGCAGCGTTTTTTGTAACGGGGCTGTAGAGAACATTTTTCATGAAACGGTCGGAAATACCAACACGAGATAACGAGACTTGATTACGTAATTTATTTATTTATTGAACAAAATCCACAGCTCTTTGTATTATATAACTAATATAATGAATGTAGCTGAAAGCCAATAATGGATTTACATTTTATAGGCTAACTATAACAATATAAAACGACTATCACTAAATTAATTGAAACATAGGTACTAATGACATGACTGTATTGAAAGTGTGTATTGTGTGTGAATGTATGACTTTACATCTACGAAAATAAGTTTACGATACGATCTATTAAAACTTGCACACGTGCTGGAAGTCATAGTGGTTTTATCGTACACTGAGAAAAATGAAATTCTGGCGTAAGGTTAATAAAGTCTTACACGGTTATAATGTAATTACGTAGGGCGAGTTTGTACAATTACCTTCGTTTTGACATAACTAAGTGAATACGTTAAAACGATACCGTCTATTAGCTGGTCGCAAAACAACCAAATCAACTTTATGGTAAAGCGTTTTAGGAATTGAATCTTATCTTGTTAATAACGCAGTGCTGACGGTTAAAAACACTATTCGCTTCCGGCGGTAAATTTTCGGCGTATGTTGCCGTAAAGAAGGCAATTGTTGCCGTAAAGAAGGCATTATCCGCTTTTATAAAAAGTTTAAAAGCCAAAAAGGTACCAAAAAGGTACAATCCTAGATCGCGCTGACGAAAACGCACGGGAAATATGTATAAGGCCGCACTTTACTATATATTTCGAAAATCAATGAGATTTATAAAACATGTGAAAAGATGTGTTAGTATGTCATTGGGTTATTTCACCACCACTCGCTATCGCTAATAGCAAAGCTAGTGCGCTAGCTAGTCTAGCTAGCTACCTTGGCTGTTGTCTATCTACCCAGTAGGTAGCATAGCTAGTGGCTCTAACAGTATTATTATATTCCTTGGCTAGTGGCTAGTAGCCACTGGCTAAGGGCTACGGCTAGCTACAGTAGCTACCTATCTATCCACTAAGCACTGCTCTTGTACGGCTGGTACGTACAATATGCCATATTGTTGAACGTTAGGTATTATTATTGTATATAATACGGTATAAAACGCCTTACGAGAAGGCGTTGCTGACTTGAGATGCGTCGAATATTGCCCTTGGAAAGATTTGTGTGTTTGCTGAGCTACCTTGCTTATTTTTCGCCTTACCAGAAGTTGAATGCCGCCGTCAGTACCTCGATCTTTAACTGATTTACCGAATTTATCGTAGATATGTTACGGCTAATATGTTCAATACTAAGAATAAATCGTAGTTTGGAGAAGCTTATTCATGGTATACCTTCTTTTTAAATTTACTTACCCTGTAAATCGTATAACGTCTTCTGCCTAGAAGGCGTTTATGTTGGTTATTACTGTTGGTCGGTTTTTAGCCTTCAAACCTACGAAATCGATCGTAATGACGGCACTTTCAGCTTTACATTTTTCTCAGTGTATAGCACAGACGGCTACTTACAGATCAAGCTATACAAGGTTAAAGAAAAAAACTTACTGCAAGGACATTAAATCCTGATAGGTACTTGTATTATAACTTAACCTTTTATTATTCTTCTTAAATTTTAAAGATTAGCTCTTGTGGGGGCTCTGATGTAGTTTCCTCCAATCGAGTCTTGCCACCGATGGTAGAGCACCGGTGGTCTAGTGGGAGTGACCCCGCCTTCCGATCGTAAGGTCGCAGGTTCGAATCCGGTCGTGCACCAATGGATTTTTCTATCGAAAAATTTATGTGCGCAATGCTAGTGCTCTTAAACGGTGAAGGAAAACATCGTGAGGAAACCAGTTAGTATTCTAACAGCGGCGATGGGCTTGCAACCTGTCACGTATGGAATACTAACTACTGCAAAATGTGGGTATGTGCCAAATGTAATGTTTGGACGTACCTCTGACTACCCCCCTTAGAAATCCTCAAAGAATCTTGAATTAGTACCTACTTGGTACTGGGAGATCTGAAGGGATATCTTACCGTACCTGGGGATCAAAGTCGTGAAGCTGTGCTGCTGTGTGAGTCTTGCCAATGTGGCTCCTTGACTTCTTTATACGACATGATAGCCCTTCTCTTCTCTCTGGCTCACGTTACTCTTTCTCACTTCTTAACATTGTACTACGTTAATAGATGTGTTACATTCGGTACTTTTGTCAAAGCTAAGCCTAATACAACTAGTGGCTCTGGGAGCTGTAGACCTCGCGAGCATACTAAAAGTGAGCTATTTGAGGAATGTAATGTGCAAGTGCATTTTCCGTTTTGTGATTTTTTTGATCTTTTTGATTTTTTTTGCATCATCTTGTGTAGAATGAGGTCCTTTGTGTTTCTCTCAAATTTGATTGAAAACCATCGATTGTTTGATGAGCTATCCTGTTCATCATGCTGAAGATCCTTATCAGATCTTCGCCAAACTTTTATGAGGCCAACTTATAGTTACTACCTTTCAAATAAAAAAAGAATAATCGAAATCGGATCTCATTTGGTGGAGATATCCAGTATATCAAATAGCCCCCTTTTTGCCCTTTTTTGAGGGAAGTACCCCTCCAATCAAAAATCCCCGACGACAAAAAAATTCTAATAAGTCATATAACCTGTGTACCAAGTTTCGTCCAGATCGGTTGAAAAATGCGACCTGTAGAGGAGAACAGACAGACAGACAGACAGACATCCGGACCAACGCATTTTTGGCCAATGTGGAAACTGAGACGCTTCGCTCGCTTCGCTCGCTCGGTCAATGATTTCAGATAAAACAGATGAGATATTATTTTGTTTCTGGGCGTTGGTTTCAATTCGCAGTTGGTTGGATACCTAGTAGATATCATGGGTGAATGCAATTTACAGAATAGCATTACATAGGTCCCCGGCCAGCAAATCGTTACAAATAACAATGTGTCGGTAAACAGACGTCGGTTTGTCTGTTCGGAGCTAATATTTGACATCCGCGTCTCCGTGTGTCTTCCCGCCTCGTTTCCTTCGTTAGTCATGGTCGCGCGGGGTTTGTGGCCGTGACCCTAACTACTCTGAGATAACGAAGGATTATCTATGCAGCTTTCTAAAATGTTGCTCAAGATTTGCTGATGCTTTTAAACGAAAACATTCTAGGATGAATACATATAGAACAATTCATATCGCTATTCGTGCCCCAAATACGACGATGGGTGACACCTATATTTGCCTATTTTCCACGAACTAGATCATTCTTTCATTCATTCAACCCGAATAATCCCAACTAATATTATAAATGCGAAAGTAAATCTGTCTGTCTGTTACGCTTTCCCGCTTAAACCTCTCAACCGATTTTGATGAAATTTGGCACAGACAATCTTTAGACCCTGAGAAAGAACATAGGCTACCTTTTATTGCGAAAAAAAGAGATGAAGAGATTAAAAGTACGCAGACGAAGTCGCGGGTACCAGCTAGTAAGGAAATAAAAAAGCAATAAGTCCAAACAGCGATGAAAAATATGTAATTTTTTATAGCGTTTCAAAATGTTGTTATAAATTTTAGGGCGACACTTAATTTCTGCGAGGCAAAACTACCTCGAATGGTTCAATCCTAGTTCAATCACTCGGTTAACTTTCGGGATTTATAAAAAATCTTTGTGATTTAAGTTTGCCGCCTGTTCATCAAGGCTTGTTAGCGAAAACAAGCACCTAGAATCATCTATCTCGTCGTTTTAAAGTGTAAGTCTCTCCCCTATGGCTCTCAAAAATGCATGACAGCGCATGATAACGCACCCGACGCTAGAGAAAGCAAAGCCGTATTCCTTATCGCGGTCGTGTCGCGTGATCCCGCGATTGTCGCGCAAAGGCACCGCGCTTTGTTGTCGCCGCGGCACGCCCGCGCGCCCCATCTATCCGCTGATGTGTGGAATTCGGGATTCTAGCTATGAGAAAATACTGCACTCGTACTAGGTAAAAGTCGCGTCAACCAAAAAGAACGCTGGAAAACAGTGGAGGGGGATGTGGATTACGCCATCACACCCCTTTCCCTTCCTTCCGGCGTTTCTTTTTGTGTGACGCGCACTATACTTCTATTATATCTATCTATGATATAGCCCTCATTTAAACCTGTTTAACATTTAGATCCCTTAATGTCTTATTACTTCTGTAAATTTTCCCAATAAACATTTTAGTTTTTTTTTAATTTTGATTTTATATATTTCTTCTGTGCTTGTACTTATTCTTTTCTTTTTTCAATGCCAACACTAGTACTTACTCTTATTACCCAACCCTTTCCGTCAAACTCGAAGAATCGGGAGTTATATACTTGATACTAACACATCCGTGTTCTTTTTTCAGTGATCCTTCAAGGTTTATCTTACCTGGACGGTACCATTACGGAGTCCCATGTTCATAGAGTATAGAGCCATTCGCCACCCGCTACTGCGACAATTTATAAACCCCGGCCACTGTACGCCCACCCATTCAGCGAGAATCGAACCCGCGCCCGCGCAATTAAACGATGCCCGGGGACCTCTCGGTCATCCGATACTATCTCTGTGACCCTGCGCCGCCTGCGGAGATCTCCTTTAACACCAACTCTAGTTCCACAAACCCATTACTCCGTTCAAACATCAATTGATTCTAACCTCTAACTGCTCACGCCGAAGTCTGAAAACCCTTTGACATCCATAAGATCTAGCGCTCCAATCAAAAAACACCGTAATTCCTCACTTCATAAGAATGTTTTTCGAATGGTTTAAAAATAAATACAGTGCTATATAGTTGTCTGTTTGTACAGTAACAGTATCGAGGGGTACCCTACGCTCTGACCCCGTCTAGTGGTCATAGTTAAGGTCAGAGCTGAAATATGGAGCTAAAGAAATTGGTTTGGGTCGTGCGGTTCGGTGGAAAGTGGGTATTGCTGATTTAAAATGCCGCTGCGATTAAGGCAGAGGTACACAGTGCAACGCGGCACTTTTGCATGCAATAAAATACAGATAAAGAGCTAAAAAACAATTGAATTATCTAGAAAATTATAGGAGGCGGGCAAAACTGGAGAAAGCCGAAGACCGGGCTCAGGTGCGCGAAATATTTAAAATCTACCTATTGCAGCCCACTGTTGGACATAGGTCTTTTCCATGGCACGCCACTGAGCTCGGTCTTCGGCTGTCTCCAGTTTTGCCCGACACCTATAATTTTCTGGATAATTCAACTGTTTTGTAGCTCTATAAGACCAAAAACAACACAGCATAGCGTAGATGCTGTGTTGTTTTTTAGCAAGTTTTGGCAAGTAATAAAAAAAGTAATTATTATTGATGAGAATATTTTAATCAAAGTTATTGTATCTGCTTGCGCCAGTGATTACTTTATTTGACGTGGCACGATTGCACGAGTCCATAATATAATACAGCATTTGACTTAGTATCAATATACAGGGTTACAGGAAAAATCGTGCTAGATCCGTTAAGGACGTGGAGTACCCATCATTTCTGACTTATTTCACAAACAATTGCCATAATATTTTTTTTAGATATCCCTTAGAGAAAAATAAACTTTCTAGTATTTTTTCTTATTTCTTAACTTTCACTTGTCTACTACGGTCTATTCAATTAACTTATGCACTATTTTAATGATTGACATCCTAAAGCATCTTATTACACATGTAAAAATGCAATAATAATAATAATTAAGGTGCACAAAATTTTCAATAAAAAAATTAAAAGTCGAATTGCTTGAAAAGGGTTATGTTTAGGGTAGGGTGTTTCATAGTGAAATAAGTCAGAAATGATGGGTACTCCACGCCCTTAACGGATCTAGCACGATTTTTCCTGTAACCCTGTATATAGCGTCGAGAATCGCATTCAGCTTGTCTGTAAACTAGAAAGACCACCTAGAAATGATACCCCCTCAATAAACAAATCAATCAACAACATTCAAATCTCACAAATAGATTCTACAAAATCAATTCGAAATTCAAACGCAACTGACACTTCTATTGGCCAATAAAACAGCGCGCGTGGTGACATCTGCATAAATCTCGATAGGCTCGCGCATCTTTTATAATTATTCAAAATCCGGCAGACAGTGGCTCGCTAAGGGCATATAAATCGGCCGGTTAATAGTGTGGACAAGCCATACAATACCGCTGTACCGCATATTGTGAGGTAAATCTGATGTGCCGAGGTACAAAAGTTGATATTATGGACGATCTGCGGTCGTTTGCTGATTCACTCAGTTTTTTTAGAATCAGTAGTTTTTCATGGCTATATTGCATTCAAGACTAGTATAAAAGTAGAGCCTGAAAATAGCGCTAGACAATTGTTCTAGTGAGTGAAAGATGTAGTGAAAGAACTAGCATATAGAATAGGGGTTTTATTGGGTAGACAATAAGTTACCTGAGTACATCATTGAATTATTTGTTTTAGAAGTTTTTCTTTAAATTCAGGCAGGTACATATCTTTTCTTAATTTTTTGTAAGTATTTAATCGTTGTGAAATGTGTCTGTAAAATATCTTCTTAAATATCTCCTAATCTCGCTTTCTGTTCAAACAATTTTTTTGATGAACTATTTTTCATAGAGAAATTCCGCCATTCGCGTACCGAGTCACATCCTTATGGGTCCGTGCGACCGACTCAGTCGTAAATAGAGCAGTGTCACGCGCGGGTACAATGTACAAGCCACCCCGGGAGCCAAAACTAGCTGTTTGAATCACTACACTGACCATACAGAACCCAATCGAACTAAACTGAATCCTAACCTCTGAACCAAAAGTTGAATATGAAAATTCAGAATTTGCATATACGACTTTATTCGCTGGAGACGCGCGGCGAGACAAACGGACCCAAATGAACTCGCCGATCGAAGTGATTGTGTGCTTTACGGTTATGGGCTTAAGCTATATTTTACAATGTTTTCGTTTGAGGTACGAATTAAATTCGTTATATTTATGCAAAAGCAGCGAAATGGTGAGTCATTCCGCCTGCGAAATGTGATGCTGAATCTTTGTTTATAATGAGATTAGCTGAGAAGTCGATTATAGAAATTGAGATGTACAAAATCTGATGCGGTTGGCGATAAATGAATAAAGCCGCCAAATTACTTGGAACTGAAAAAGCGCCGTATATGTAAACACTTAGGTAACATAAAAGTAAAAAAACAATTATGCTTAGGTAAGGATAAATTATGTTATCAAAAGTTGTGGACCGGGTACATAACTTTCTTCTAGGAAAGTCTTTAAAATAAGTACGAAGAGATGTAAGAAGTCTGCTGTGCATTCTGGTACGTAAGCATTTTTTTTTATTTCTATAATTTTGGGACCAGTGTTACTTTAAGAGTCTGCGTGTGTAGCATCCCAAAACATCTTAATTGAAAATATGTCCAGAATAATCTAATTTCTCCAAACTGCCATAAATCAAGTGAAATTTTAAAAGCCCTTGTCTACGGCCGCAAATACGAATTTAATTTCGGCAGAAGTAATTCGCGGAGTTAACGAATTAAATGTGCATCAATTTAAAGTTTTAGCCTGAAGTGGATTCAGATAGCAAAACTACCTTCACAGAACTTACCACTCTATTCCTTTCAGACGTAAAGACTCCTTTCGAATATACGGCGTCGAGTTCTGGGGTATTCTTTTTGCCGCTTGATTTTGAACTGTATGGTTAGAGTATAAGTGTGGTTTTTGGTTTTAATTTAACGGTCTTCTCGCAGAAATTCCTGGTGGTCCTTAGTCGGAGGCTGGTTGTGATGCAATATGAAAGTTCACGGTATTCGAAGCGATGATTGTATCGTTATACCAATTAATGAATACCTATCGAACAGCCCTTAAGGACATGGTGTTATCTTCTTTAATACTTAAAGGTCAAGCTACCGCTTTGGTTAATCTCAGGAAATGAATTTGCTTGCTGGAAATGAAGAATGCATAATAACAAGTTGATCAGAAAATTGACGGGGTTACTACGTAATAACAAGCAATCGCGATAGTAAAAAAGTAGTAGCATTTAAAGGACTTTTATGACAGAGATAGTAAAATCAATAAATATCCCGTAATCCGATTGTTGGGACAATAAATTATTGTTTCAAAAATCGGCTGCTAATAAATAACTGTCCCAAAAAGCGATGCGGCTTATTTTACTCCTACTAGGTTTAGCTTAAAATAAGTCAATCGGTATATACATGCTTATTTACCTAATACATAAAATAACTACCACCACGCCATTTTCTGCCGCCAAGCAGCAACGCTGTGTTTCGGTTTGAAGAGTGTGGTCGCCGGTGTAATTACAGGCACATGAGGCTTAACATCCGTATGCCTCAAGTTGATGGACGCAGGGCAGTGCATCGTAGGGCACGTTCCTATTGTGCGTGACCTACGGGGCAATGTTTTGTTTATAGGTGATGGTTACCACTTAACATCAGGTGGACCATCTGCTTGTTCCATCAGCTAGTAGTATAAAAAAAAAAAAATAAGTTTTGAGTCGATATTTTTTAAAGAGACTGCATAGTTTTTAAGACGATTCAAATATTTTCTTGTGGTTTTGTTGTAAAACTATAACTTTGGGCTACATTTTTTATTTTTGATATTCATTTTTGGTTGATATTTTTGTAGTTTATAATGAAATTGCAGTTTATAATAATAAAACTTGCACAAATAACTTCGAAAATAAAACAACCTTCCCAAACGCACTTCTATCAAGGGTGGGTATTTATTTAGCATTCCAATGTAAACCTATTTTAAGTAAAGTGCCATCCGCAGTTACGTTAGTGAGGGGAAAGGGGTCTTGAACCTTTTATTCGTTTTTATATCATTTTGAACAAGGATCATACAAGCTGCGTTGCTGTGTTCCGATTTAAAGAGCGTGGTCGCCGGTATAATTACAGGCACTTGAGGCTTAACATCTGTATGCCTCAAGTTGATGGACGCAGGGCAGTGCATCGTAGGGCACGTTTATATCGTGCGTGACTTACCAGGCAATGGTTTGTCATTGGTAATGGTTAACGCTCAACATCAGGTGGGCCCACTGCTTAGTAACCTATGACCTAGCTAGTCTAACTAATCTAGGTCAATAGCAATATTTTGACGTTTCATGCCAATCGGTTCAGCGGCTAAAGCGTGATTGAGCCACAAACATACAAACATCCAAACGTCGTAACCTTCGCAATTACATATCAGTATGATAGGAGATGATGTGATGGGGAATCGTTTGTCGACTAAAAGAAAGAATCATGTAGGTACACCACTACCTTCCAAATAACATTACGTTTTATGGCGATAGACGCGACCCGACAAAGACCTTTACCTATTATTCAGTGGCCTATTCTAAGTCCTATTCTAATTCCGATTTTACGCGCCAATCTAGCAGTTTGACAGCTTCCGCCATTTTGTTTTACGGCTGTCATTAGACTGCGGGTAGGCTGGTGATGTGTATACTCTGTTGACTACTGATAGAATCGATTTAAACGTGATTTAAACTCTAGGGTTTAAAGTAAGAATAAATATTATTTATTCGTAGTATTGGTTAGTAGTAGTAGTTAGTAGTACGTTAAGTTTAAACCCTAGATATGAGTTTGGTTTTGAAAAGTACGACAGCCGCTAAGTGGCCTTTTAAGACACGAATCTGCAATTTTAAAAATCTAAATATCAAAAACATTTCCAACGGCTAAACGGATTATTTTTCCTATTTTAAAAAAGGCACATGCTTGTGTATTACAATGACCACCATATCCAAGTATTTCCTTACTTATTGTAAATAACTTAATCAATTTCAGTTCAAGTGTGCACGAAATCTGAGATCTCAATTTTATCTGCCCAAATTTGTCGTCGCTTGCACGCGCATAAGAAACCTCGCCTAATACAGCGGCAATTAAAATGATAATCATCAGTAGTATTAACTTTTTTGGAAAAATAAACCCTTAAAATTCACACCTCACTTCGAAGTCGAGCAAAAATCTGCGAAACTTAACGACCCATTGATTCAGATAAAGATGTTGTCGAAAAACTGGTGGTGGGGTCACCATTGTGGTGGTCACAATAGGCAGTTAGTGGTTACGGCTACCACATCACGCGGTAATTGGATCCTCTGGATACGAATCACTCGTGTGATTTCGGGAAGCGAGACAATACCTGGATTTAAAATTTAAATGCTAATTTGATTTCATGGGTATCGTTTACCTGCCTTTTTCTGATCATGAAGAGAAGACAATTAGGAGAATAATGAAGGGCGCTCACATAACTGAACCTATACCGCATTTTCAAATGTGAATTCTAAATCATTCTCTACAACCCATAAAGTGCATTTTCGTCTGGCCACGTCAACTGTCATCAGCATTTCAGTCATGCTGAACTACCCACTAATGAAATCACGCCGCAGCCATCGGAAAATACACTTTATTGTTTAATCTGTTTGAAAATGTGCGGTGCGGCTAAGTGCACCATAAAATCATGCCAGATTTTTCGCAATTTTGCCTTTTCTGGAATCATACGTCACATGACAATTATTGCGAGCTGCGTTTTTGTGCGTTTCAGTATCTACAGGGGGTCACTAATGAGTGCCGTCCTGTTAATCTCCACACGTTTTTGCTACCACCTGTCAGTGTTTAAGGAAGTGCTCAGGGGGAGTCCATAGTTTAGCTGTGGTATGACGAAAGATTCTCAGTTACGAGGAAACTGAACCTCCTGTATATTCATTAGTTTTGATGTGCGCATTATATAATTGAATGTGTTTGTTTCAGTTCAAACTATCTTCTTTTTCGTTTTGAAACACTTGCAAGGTCATGAAGATGAATTCGTACTAAACAAAAAATAAATAGGCCCGATTGCTATATAACCTGCAAAGATTTAAATCAAAATAATCTCTGAGAATAAATTGGAATATAAAAAAAATTACCAAGTTTTTAGGACGCCTTCGAGGTGGGACGACAATATAACTAGCCTACTCGCCTAGCCCTAACTCTGAAGAATGGAAGCCATCAGAAGTGAACGTCACAAGCACTTATCCATCCAAATGGTGACTACGTAGAACGTTGCAACCTAATTGCTGTGTTTCAGTTTGAAAGTTTTGTCACTAAAATTGGTATATGGGCATTTCGTGCCTCGCATTTTTACAGGCAATTGAAGCTTAACATCTGTATGCCTCAAGTAACGGAGGGCAGTGCATTATAGGGCACGCTATCGTGACTTGAGAGCCAATGCTTTGGTATACAAGACGGTTAAACCTGTTACATCAGAAAAAGCATCTGCTTGTTACATCTGCAAGAAGTACACTAAGCCCAGATACGCCACGAACGACGCTTGTTGATTCGACACATGACAGGTTGCCCATCGCCGCTGTTAGATAATAACTGGTGTCCTCACGATGTTTTCTAATAGATTGAGAGCATTACACACAATGTGCTCATACATTTTTGGAAGAGAATAATCCATTGGTGCACGCTCTAATTCGAACCCACGAACTTCAAGATCAAGATCAAGGCGATCACTCCCACTAAACCTGTGGTGCTCTTTTTCTTTCAGTGGACTTTTAGTGACAAAAAACGCATGTTTACGTACATAAGTATTGTGTAGATTTAGGTATTTATTTTATCTTGTTTTTTAATAATAGTAGTTACTAATATAATTTAATTTCTATCTCATTTTGCACACGCACCCACCTCTAATTTCAATTTCTCACAATCCTTCGAGGTTTGCTGGAAG
Organism: Plemyria rubiginata; assembly: GCA_963576535.1. Lineage (NCBI taxonomy): Eukaryota > Metazoa > Arthropoda > Insecta > Lepidoptera > Geometridae > Plemyria > Plemyria rubiginata. The sequence goes on along the minus strand of OY754916.1, from coordinate 1,520,911 downwards.
AGAAATCCTTTTAGGGTTAAGCTCGCGTACATGTTTTATTATTTGAGTTTACCGTATGTTTTTACTTTGCGCAATCACTATCACTACATAGTATAAAACAAAGTCGCTTTCTCTGTCCCTATATCCTTATGTCCCCATGTCCCTATGTATGTTTAAATCTTTAAAACTACGCAACGGATTTTGATGTGGTTTTTTTAATAGATAGTGTGATTCAAGAGAAAGGTTTATATGTATAATACATGCATGATATGTGCACCCGTGCGAAGCAGGGGCGCGCGGGCAGATCGCTAGTAAAGATTAAAAGAATAGCTATCAACGTACACAAACGTAACAAAATTCGCCAGTCTATTTTATATGGCACACACACAGTCCATACAAGCCTTTGACAGTGGGTCGTTTGTCTGTGGTGTGAACTCGGCTGGTTTGAAAACTGATTATCGGACAAAAACCGGACGAGCCGCGCGCACGTGTTTGCCGACGCGACAAAAAAGCGTCGCGCAGAACTACGCGACAAATCGCAAAAAGCGAGTGCGAAAAAAGATGAGCATAAACTGAATATTGGAAGGACGTGAGGGTATTTCTAATTGTTATCCAGTCGTGAAACGTCAGTGTTGGATTTTTTAATTTTGTTAGATTTTTTTATTTTTTTTTGACAGCCTTCACAGCTCAGTTGGCAGTAGCTCTGCTTTCTGTGCCGTAGGCCGTGGGTTCGTTCCCACCGTGAGCAAACATTTGTGTGATGAACATAGATGTTTGTTATGTGTCTGGGTGTTATATAATATACCTATGTATGTATTTACAAAAAAAACGTATATGAGTAGTATATCAGCTATCTGGTGCCCATATAAGAAGCTTTGGCTCAGTTTGGGGCGAGATAGTGCTGTGTGAAATGTCCACCAATTTTTTTTATAAGTAGATTGAAAAAAAATAAGGTAATTTGTATCAGCTATCTACTCGTATATTTAATGTTGTCACATATAAAATATATTTATTTCAGCTATACAGGCTAAATACTAATTATAATATCAATTGGCTTTATCCCTGTAATATTTAAGGTTCCAAATGTTTCCAAGGTAGCCTGGAAGAGTTCACTCGCAGCGATATAGTCGCCCATTTTTTTGCCTAAATCTTGTATATTATTATGATTATGTGTGCAATAAAGAGTTATCAACATGTCTTTAAACATAATTTTACACTCACTTAACTAATATTTTGATCGAATTTACTTATACTGATATTATTGAAATCAATCTTTTTACAAAATAAATAATAATTACCCAAGAGGTATGTTGCGAATTAAATTACCTACACTTTCCAGTGACGTAGATGTTGGTTACTATATTAATCACCGTGCCGCTCCCACGACGCCGCGCCGTGCGGCAAAAAACCGCGCTCATTAGAATGCGACGCGCGACACGAGTGCGTGAATATCCGCACACAACACATACTAACTATTTTTTACTCTGTGCTCAAACGGAAATTTCATATACTAACTATTTTTCACGCTATGGTCAGACGGACACGGCACCGATACTAACTGTAAGTCAAGCTGTGGTGTGACGGAAAACACTGATACCAACTATTGGTTAATCCTTGGTTACGAATTCATAATAACTGATAGGCAAGCTGTGGTCGGTCAGACCATTGCACTTTTTGATCGTCACCGCGGGCGATTATATTAATTCTTTACGAAATTATAATTAGCTGGAGTTTGTTCAACTTGAATGGAATGCTGTCGTGTCGACGATTTTTATCTAAATAATTAGAACAATTTTTTTTTTTTTTAATTTATTTAAAGGGCTTTGAAAACTGAGTGCACTGCCCGGGAAAAATAAATAATTATAATGATATATTTGGATGTGTATTTGGCGTATTCTTTCATCTGCCATGTGATTTGGCACAATGCTGTCAAGTCTCAAATTAGAAATGAAAGTGTATTATGTGATATCGTGATTTGACCGAAAATGTTTCAAATGTTTTGAAGAAACCGCCACCATTTTCTTCAAAACAATTGACTGACTCGACTTTGGACTGACGTGACTAGAATCATAACAAAGAGCATATAATCTCTATCACTTGACACTGGCAAGATTGTCTATAGACAGGAGCCATATAAAAAAAAAAGAAAAACAAATACTGAATTGAAACTATTACGATATAAACTACTCTAAAAGTTCTTAAGAAATGCCCTCTTAGACTTGCTCCCCATTATGTAAGCGCTTTCTTCTTACAGGACATCTTCTAGATAGGAAATCCATCATTTCAATTGATTCATTTAGATTTAGATTTATTTATTGCCAACATATTTTTTTATTCTCTTTTGACAGATTTTTACAAGGATTTTTATAAGGAAGGTGCGCTCTGCGGTGTTACCCGCGATTAAAACTCGCAACCCCCTCCCCCCTGGACCCCCCTCCTCGACCCCCGTCCTTCTCCCGTACCCCTCGCAGTCTATCCCACGGGTACCATACATTTAACCAGAATAAAAATTAGCCTATGTGCTATTCCAGACTCTTCTATCTCTCTGCCAAGTTTCATCCAGATCCGTTCAGTTGTTCTGTTCCGGCGTGAAAGAGTAGGTAACAAACATCCATCCAAACTTTCGCATTTATAATAATACTAGCGACCCGCCCGCGCGCCCCTGCTTCGCACGGGTGCACATATCATGCATGTATTATACATATAAACCTTCCTCTTGAATCACTCTATCTATTAAAAAAAACAGCATCAAAATCCGTTACGTAGTTTTAAAGATTTAAGCATACAAAGGGACATAGGGACAGAGAAAGCGACTTTGTTTTATACTATGTAGTGATCAGTTCATTGGTTTAAGCATAAATTGTAAAATTAAATAGGTAAATTAAAAGTAAATGACATGTCACGACAAAATTAAATAAAAGTAAAGATATAGCAAAAGAAAAATACAAATAAAATAAATTCCAAGTCACAAAACAAAAAGTTAAATCATGCTAACACATACGTAAATGTGTCGTGCTACGATGTTCCTCGTTCTACCAATAAATCTGCTTCCTAGTAAAGCGCAAATATCGAATCGCTAAGTTTTAATAAGCGAAATGGTACACCAATGATCTCCAGCGACCAGTAATGTGAGAAAATCGAAGGCATTTCGACGTGTGCCAAAGAGTAGTAGAGTAAGACCTCTTTGTGGAGAGCTCGTCCGGGTAAGAACTACCAACATGAACTTTTCAACCGCTAAGCCAATAGTATAAGGCTCTCGTAGAACATTGTTTTGCAGCTGGTGACCCCATCTAACCCAGTTGCGTTTTATCCACGACTAGCTGAAGCCCGCGGCTTTGCTCGCGTCAAGGAATTCAAAGTTTCATACAAAGTTTCATCCCCTATTTTATCCCCCTGGGGGTAGAATTGATCAAAATCCTTTCTTAGCGGATGCTTACGTCATAACATCTACCTGCATGCCAAATTTCAGCCCGATCCGTCCAGTGGTTTGGGCTGTGCGTTGATAGATCACTATGTCAGTCAGTCAGTCAGTCAGTCAGTCACCTTTGAGTTATATATATTTAGATTAGATTTTGGCCAACCTGCATAACGCTACGCTAAGCAGCGTCTGCTTCGTTTTGAAGAGTGTGGTTGAAATTTCAGGTACATTGAGGCTTAACATGTTTATGCCTTAAGACGAAGACAAGAGCTAATGTGACTCTCGCTCGCACGTTTTGACTTGTTGAAAGATATAAAATCACAAATTCCAATTTTGAAAAATCGCAAACAACCGTTTTGTGTGCAATCACATTGCGCACAGTTTAGTAAAAAAATCATTGTTTTGTTTGCGATTTTTCAAAATTAGAATTTGTGATTTTATATCTTTCAAAATGTCGAATCGTGCGAGCGAGAGAAATATTAGGTGTTGTCAACGCCTTAAGTTGTTGGAGCGTAGCGTAGTTAGATGGACAATGATGGAAATGATGGACAACACTCAACATCAGGTGGAAAATCTGCAGGACCCACTACCAAGTAGTAAAAAAAATTGCGGCAAAAATAATGCAGATGCCTTTATAATTATTTATTCAAAAAAAGAAGAGTTATTTGTGACCCAGGCCTGGCGCAAACAAAACATATCTAGGTAGTTGTTATTTTATGTACATTGAAATTAATGTATTTCTTTGGCTTACTTAGTTTGAGTTATAAGTAATGGTTACCTCTTAACATCAGGTGAACCATTTGCTTGTTCCATCAGCTAGTCAAATAAAAAGAATATGCAAGCGAGATGTTTGTCGTTCAACTTACATATCGTATCATACATACATAAAATCACGCCTGTATCCCAAAGGGGTAGGCAGAGACCACGGATTTCCACTTGCTACGATCCTGACATCACCTTTTTCGCTTTATTCACTATCATAAAATATCCATACCATTCCTCATACATTCTCGTCGGTTTAGGGTACTCTTGACCTGGCCTTATCGTATCATAACGTAGCATAATAAACTATCGCTTACTCCATCTGTACCACTTACCTCTTCTTTGGTCCTGAAGCTTGGAGCCATACATTCCAGCGCGTGCAGTTTTTTGCAGACGAATCGCTACGATGACTCAAATGTTATCGTTTATTGTACAATAATAACTGTTATTAGTAGTACTTATAGTACCTGCGCATAGAAACGGTGAATTAGTAGATAATCTATCTATTTACGGGATATCTTGCAATACATTAGTAACAAAATATTTTTTACTGAGTGTAGACAGTCCAACTGTTTTATAAATAAAATAAATAAATAAATAAATATAAATATTGGTGGACTTTCCACACAGCACTATCTAGCCCCAAACTAAGCTTATGCTTGTAATATGGGAACCAGATAGCTGATATACTACTTATAATACTTTTTTTTTGTAAATACATACTTATAATATTATATAACACCCAGACAGAGAACAAACATTTATGTTCATCACACAAATGTTTGTTCACGGTGGGAATCGAACCCACGACCTACGGCGCAGAAGGCAGAGCTACTACCAACTGAGCTACGTAGGCTGTTTTATGTGTGTATGTATCGTGTTTGTGTGTCCAAAATAAATGTATTTTCTTTCATCTCTCTTTCTATGTGTGTATAGTAAGTACATTTTGCAAATACTTGTTTTTATTTCATTTTGAAATAAATGGATAAATAAGTCATTTAACATTTTTGAAAAACTTTTTTTCTCAAAACATTTTAAAGTCAGGGGTCGAATAATTCACCCCCAAATGAGTTTCAGTTCAACTTGGTTCTAAAAATTTATTCTTACATTACAATAAGGGTGTAAGTAGCTCGCATTTCATCTTTGCAGCTAAAGTCAACCTCTCCTGCACGTGGTGCACCCTGCTATCTAACTAACGAGGCTCTGGCGTACACTGGTCCCCTAGTGGTCACTTGGTCTGATTCCGCCTAGTGTAATCCCTTTGGAATCCGCTGGTGGTAGGATCTCTAAGATCCGTCTGGCTAGCTACCACCCTCGGGTCGTAAACTGCCGCAAAGCACCTTTGGGTGTGTTCCGGCTTTCGAGCCTGGGTGCCAGTCCCCCCTAGAGTAACGTGTTTCCGGTGACCTGGGGGTCCGTTGGGTTGTAATTGATCTTGTTTGCGCGGGCCTGAGCGTGATGGTTTGGCTCGGGGGTCAGGGAGACCCGATGAAACGGCTTTCCGCTGGCCGCCCGTTGGTTTGTAGGGGACCCGAACCTGGATGATCCCATCTCAGGAGGCTGTCCCGCCGCCAATGCTAAAAGCCCTGTTGTACCCGTCAAGCCGGAGTAGGAGACCGGAGTGGAACCTGGCGGTTATCCACAGGGTTGGATCGGGGGCCCTTCCGCCCCCCGAGCCAGATTACTCACACAACCCGGGTTCGCCACAATTCATCACATGACCCACCTTTGCTCTCTGGATCACCGGTAACACGTTATTCTTCCCTAAACCCAACATCAAATATGGCCATTACAACTAAAAAGAATAAACGTTTCTCAGCGGCTATTCATTCCACACTAAAAGTGGACCTCTGTAATATCAGAGGCTTACACTCTAACCTAAATGCCGTCCATTTTCATCTTGAATCGGCTAAGCCGGCCATTTTATTTCTCACTGAGACGCAGATTTCCTCCCCGGCAGATATATCATATCTAAACTATCCTGGCTACAAACTAGAGCATAGTTTTGTACCCCGTGCCGGAGTATGTATGTTTGTTAGGGAGGACATCTGTTGCCGTCGGTTGTATAACCTTGGAGGCAGAGACCTATCTGTTCTTTGGACTCGCTTGGATTACGGGGATCGAACTCGTATCTATGCGTGTCTATATAGGTCTCATAGCGGTAACTCCGAAACCGACCGACTCCTAGAGCACGTCCAAGACGCAACTGATCAAGTGGTGCAACAGTTTCCTACGGCAGAGGTGGTGATACTAGGCGATTTTAACGCTCACCATGTTGAGTGGCTAGGATCACGAATCACTGATCATGCCGGAAGAACTGTTCATGACTTTGCCCTGGCGTATGGTTTTACTCAATTGGTAACATCACCTACCAGGATACCGGATATTGAAGACCATACTGCTTCACTTTTGGATCTTCTCCTGACTTCTAGCCCGGACGGTTACAGGATATCCGTCGATGCCCCATTAGGGTCATCTGACCATTGTCTAGTACGTTCGGAAGTGCCAATCACGCGCCCCGTGCGTCGACGCCCCCGTGGAAGGCGACGTGTCTGGCATTATAAGTCAGCGGACTGGGATGGATTGCGGGAGTTCTATGCATCCTATCCATGGAGGCGGCTTTGTTTCTCTTCAGATGACTCTTCTACCTGTGCCGAGTCGATCGCCGATGTGGTCCTTCAGGGCATGGAATGTTATATCCCTAGCTCTGTGGTACCGCTCGGTGGGAAAACCCAACCCTGGTACGGTGCGGATTGCTTCGGGGTATCCGATCTCAAGAACTGCGCTTACCGTGCTTGGGTTGCAGCTCGAGATAACAACGAGCCCAACACCTCTGAATTGAAGAAACAGTACAACGCCGCCTCCAGATCCTTTAAGAAGCGCATTGCGAGGGCAAAGTGCGTGCATATTGCCAGCATTGGAGAGAGATTGGCTAGCTTCCCGTCTGGGAGTCGTGCTTTCTGGTCTCTCGCCAAAGCTGTTGAAGGCAATTTCTGTCAGACGTCTCTGCCGCCTTTGCGCAAACCAGATGACTCGCTGGCCCACACAGCTAAAGAGAAAGCCGATCTACTGGGCACAATCTTTGCTTCTAATTCGACTATGGATGATGGGGGAAACGCACCGCCTTCCATCCTACAGTGCGGGAATTTGATGCCGGAAATCCGCTTTACACAAAGCGCGGTGCGGCGAACTCTCTTTTCCCTTGACATCCGAAAGTCGAGTGGGCCAGATGGGATCCCGGCTATTGTGCTGAAGACGTGCGCTCCGGAGTTGACACCGGTACTAACGCGCCTTTTCAGGCACTCTTATCACTCAGGAATTGTTCCGTCTTTCTGGAAGACTGCCTTAGTTCACCCGATCCCGAAGAAGGGTGACCGCTCAGACCCGTCCAACTACAGGCCTATTGCGATAACTTCCTTGTTTTCTAAGGTGATGGAGAGGATCATTAACGATCAACTCCTAGGGTACCTCGAGGAGCACCAGCTGATCAGTGATAGGCAATATGGTTTTCGCCATGGTCGCTCAGCTGGTGATCTTCTTGTATACCTCTCTCACCGATGGGCAGAAGCCGTCGAAAGCAAGGGAGAGGCTCTTGCTGTTAGTCTGGATGTCGCAAAGGCCTTCGATCGGGTTTGGCACAAGGCACTTCTTTCGAAGTTACCAGCGTACGGACTTCCCGAGAAGTTATGCAACTGGATAGCCAGTTTTTTATCGGAGCGTAGCATTAAAGTTGTGATAGACGGGTCGTGCTCTGATATAAAGCCCATAAATGCTGGCGTCCCACAAGGCTCTGTGCTGTCGCCTACCCTGTTCATTCTGCATATCAATGACATGTTACACGTTAGTAACATGCACTGTTATGCAGATGACAGTACCGGTGACGCTCAGTATACGGGCCGCGCAAACACTTCTCGGGAATGCATTGAAGAGTGTCGAAACAGAATTGTGTCTGTTCTTGAGGCTTCCTTGGAGCAGGTCTCAAAGTGGGGTGAACAAAACCTAGTTCGGTTCAACCCCACTAAGACTCAAGTCTGCGCGTTTTCCGCGAAAAAAACCCCATTTGTCGTAGCTCCTAATTTCCAAAACACTCCCCTTACCATTACTAAGAGCTTGGGAATCCTCGGAGTCGACATTTCGAGTGACGTCCAATTCCGTAGTCACCTGGAAGGTAAGGCCAAACTGGCCTCTAAGAAGCTCGGCGTCCTCAACAGGGCGAGTCGGTACTTCACATCGGTCCAGAAACTTATGTTATACAAAGCACAAGTCCGACCGCATGTGGAGTACTGTTCTCACCTCTGGGCTGGAGCGCCGCAATACCAACTCCTTCCTCTTGACCGGATGCAACGCAGGGCAGCTCGTATTGTCGACGACCCCAAGCTCACAGACGACCTGGAGCCCCTTAGTATTCGAAGAGACGTAGGATCCCTGTGTGTGCTCTATCGTCTGTACAATGGGGAGTGTTCTGAGGAACTGTTCAGTTTGGTGCCTGCGGCTAACTTTCACCATCGCACCACACGCCGCAAAAATAAATTTCATCCCCACCATCTGGATGGCTGGTTCTCCTCAACTACTCGTTTTTCTCGGTCGTTTTTACCTCGAACGAGTAAGTTGTGGAACGAACTTCCCCCTGCGGTTTTCCCTCGGAGCTACGACATGGGGTCCTTCAAAAGGCGGGTTTATCTCCTCTTAAAAGGCCGGCAGCGCATCAGCAATGCCTCTGGTGTTGCAGGTGTCTATGGGCGACGGTGACCACTTTCCATCAGGTGGCCCGTATGCTCGTCTGCCAGCTTTGGCATAAAAAAAAAAAAAAAAAGTGCACCAAATTCAATAATCATAAATAGCAATAAGACAACTGCGGTAGACGCAGGGATGGAATAAGGCTAATTTTTGGGGGCAGCATTGTATGTTTTAATTACCTAAAGCAAAAAGTATGGTCAACTCATTTGTAAAAATATCTGAATAAACTCAGTATTTTTGCATAAAAAATGAACATTGTTTTCGTAGAATTTCTCATACAATACGAATTTTTGTTACAGAAAAACTATAAGACCTTTTCATAATTTAACAAAGGTTTTTTTTAATAAATATATTCATTACGATTGTGATCTACGATATTTTTTTTAAATAAATCGTAATATTACGATTGTGATCTACGATAGGTTTACACTAAGTATGGGATTGTCTTTTTATAATTATTCATAAGTCTACATATTCTCTGTAAAAATAAAACATGGGGTTAAAATGATGCCCCATTTTTGACCAAAGAGGGCAACATTTTTACCTCATGTTTCCTACAGGATACCTCCTGTTACTTGAATTTTACCCCTATTGCCCCTCTTATTGCCCCTCCCTGTGCGTACAGAAAAATAATATATTCGGTTGAGTGGTCGAGCGGTCGTGCCCGCAACCTTTTGATCGCTTTTTCCCCGATCAGATCTTTTTGTTATCTCGACATCTACTGTGTAATGATTGTGTAGGTACTTGTACTGGTGGTAAAAACATCGTGTTTTACATCAATTTTGTCACTTGAGGTCTTACAGTATCAAATAATGTTGTAATAATAAAGAGTGTTAGTAATGGATTTGGATGTGCATGGAAAGAAGTAGTTGTGATGGGCAGTGCATCAAAGGGCACGTTCCTATCATGCGTGGCTTACGAGGCAATGCTTTGTATAGGTGTTTCTTACCACTTAACATCAGGTCCTCTGCTTGTTACATCAGCTAGTTCTATAAAAAAAGATGTAGGGTTAAAATACACTCCTAATTTAGGGGATGGAAAAAGCTGATGGCTCACCTGATGTTAAATGGTCACCATTACCTATAAAAAAGCATAGCTTAAGGCTCGCAAATCATGCCCTACGGTACACTGCCCTGCATCCATCCACCAGATGTTACTCAGCTCATGTCCGTGACAACGCAACGTCAACACTCTCTCTATCTCTCTCTCTCGCATTGCCAATGTCCCTTCGCATTTGAGCTAATTGAAAACGGGGTATTAAGTTTCATGGTGTCTGCAATTTCACCAGCAAACACACCCTTCAAACCGAAACAGCAACGATGCTTGACGGCTGAAATAAGCATGGTTGTAGTACTACCCCGAACGAGCCCTTTATAGATAGCTTTTATATACTACTAGCGATCCGCCCGCGCGCCCCTGCTTCGCACGGCTGCATATATCATGCATGTATTAAACATATAAATAAACCTTCCTTTTGAATCACTCTATCTAAAAAAAACCGCATCAAAATCCGTTGCGTAGTTTTAAAGATTTAAGCATACATAGGGACATGGGGATATAGGGACAGAGAAAGCGACTTTGTTTTATACTATGTAGTGATAGTGATGGGAATCACATCGCTACTTTAAGCTTATATGCTTTTTTAATATTATGTACTTATTATAATAAATATAACTCTCAGATATAGAACAAACATCTGTTAGACATTTGGTTATTGCATTCTGTCCGTACAAATTAATTAATACAGTATTTACGTGAGTCGGTTGTGTCGTGGTTAAAGAGCCCGACCCGCCCTTGTGATCTTCGCTGCCTTAAGGCGATGTTTCTACCTCCTGGCTTCATGTGGACCTGGTCACAATGTTTACACTACAGACTGACATAATTGCTTACTATAAAAGATTGGGCAGTTTTATTCTTTGAGTAAACAAAATTTGAAACATAGCACGGTATTTATCGCGTTTTACCTATCTTCTTCTTCTTCTTCTTCCTGCCCTTATCCCACTTTATGTGGGGTCGGCACAACAGGTTTTTTCTCGCCACTTTCCTCTATCATTCGTCATCTCAGTAGTCACTCCTTTCTTTCCCATGTCATCTTTCACACAATCCATCCATCTTTTCTTTGGCCTGCCTCTACTCCTTAATCCATCCACATTCGCGCCACATCGCGTTTTACCTATAATAAGTTATATTGAAGGTAAAACGCGATAAATACCCGTGTAATATTTCAAATGAACTTTGTACGCCCAATGGCAGGATCTAGTGTGCTATACATAAACATGACATCTGTTTTTTTACTACCTAGATTTACAGAGAATAAATGATTTATGAATTATGTGATAGGATGAAAGTTTAAAAAACTAATGTTAAAAAAGTAAACAAATCTTAAAGTAGGCATTTTATAATTATCTTGTAAAGGTACAAATATTAAGGTACAAATCTTCAAGCACACTTGGCACGGTTAATATGCTTGTTTTTTATTACAAAATATATAAATAAGCTCTTTCTTCGCCTTAATAATATCAAAAACGTTATCTCCCTCGGGTTTATATCGGACGTTGAATATTAATACTGCTTACTCGTATTGTTCTTTCCTTTTCGCAATTCCACGATTTATTTTGGGAACCTTTAAATAACCGTTAGTCCAGTTATCATCATTAGCCTGTGGAAGTCCACTGCTGGAAAAAGATTTTTCAAACTATGTACCTTCTTTGATGTTTCTGTATGTTTGTATGTGTGTTATGTTTGTTTTTTTTTCTTCTACATGTCTTATAGTCTCCTGTCCGTTCTGTATTTCTTCATTTCTTTTTTTTCTGTATGTACTTATGTGTGTCAAATAAATGTATTTTCTTTCTTTCTTTCTTTCTTTATGTTACATATCTTCCAAAAAAAATTTCTTTGATGTCATATAGTCCAGTTATCATCAATAGCCTGTGAAAGTCCACTGTTGGAATGAGATTTTTCCAACTATGTACCTTCCTTGATGTTATATATCTTAAAAAAATTTTTTTTTGCTGTTATAATAGTCCAGTTATCATGATTTTATCTTCCAAAAGTTTCAAGTGTTTGAGAGATAAATTGTATGCTGGTTGTCAACTTGTCAGTGACTATTCTTTGATGGAATGTGTCCATGTATTATTTTCGTTCTGTAACCTCTATGGGTAAAATATTAAGTTAAATTCATTGTTTATTTAAAATAACATTTTGTACAAAAACATAAATTCCCATATAAATAAATAAATAATGCTGGACAATCCACACAGCACTATCTAGCCCCAAAGTAAGCTATTCAAAGCTTGTGTTATGGGTACTAGATAACTGATATATTTAATACATTATATACTTACATAGATAGATATTTTTTATTATACATGTCATAGAAAACACCCAGGCCATCGGAACAAATTTTCTGCAGATCGTACACAAATAAGTTCCAAGGCGGGAATCGAACCCGCAACCTCTTGCGTCGCAGGCAGGCTCTCGCCCGCTGCGCCACAGAGGTCGTCGTATAACCCGGTCTATTGAAATAGTTAGTACATATTTGCATACAAAGACTTAAACGCGTGAATTATTACGTTGCTTTTCATATATTTTAATTTACATAATAATGTAGATAATATGGATTCATACATTATTCAATGTAATTATGAAATAAGCTGTTATTTGGAAAATATGTTATGGTGATCTCTACAGGGTGGCCAAAAAGTCGTGGATTTAGATGGGGTCATAGGCTGCAAAAAATTGTTCTACGGGAGGTCCTTAAGTTCAAATCCTGCAGAGTTATAATTTATTTTGTCTTTTTGCTTGGATTGATGATGCTCAAAGACCTTGAGGCAGACCACCCGCCCGTTGGTCAAACGACATTGTAGCAAGTGGAAATGGATGGATGAGACTCGCAAGGGACTGGAAAGAGTGGCGTATTAAAGAGGAGGCCTATACAGTGGGAGCAAACAGGCTGAAATGATTATGATATGCCAAAAGCAATAAAGAAGAAGATAGCATGAGCTTGATGCCATCATGGTCTAAAGAAATTAAATACATCGAAACTGGCGGCAAAGGGTTGTTTATCCAATGGTATCGATGGCATCGGTTCGAATCCACAGTGCAAATAAATACCAATTACTGACCTTAATTCGGGTGATCGCCTCTGTGTGACAAAAGTCAGGAGAGGGTAGCGAGCTACTCAAGACATGATATAGATTCAAATTCCTTGGAGCTACTATTTAAACTTGCAATGTAAAATGTCATTGTTATAAAATGTAGATCTACAAAGATCTGAAGTCTACAAAAACAAATCTTTGGTAATAATAATATACATTCTTGACGACCTCTGTGGCGCAGCGGGCGAGAGCCTGCCTGCGACGCAAGAGGTTGCGGGTTCGATTCCCGCCTTGGAACAAATTTGTGTACGATCTGCAGAAATTTGTTCCGATGGTCTGGGTGTTTTCTATGTATAATAAAAAATATCTATCTATGTAAGTATACATATAATGTATTAAATATAGCAGTTATCTAGTACCCATAACACAAGCTTTGCTGGAAGAAAACTCTATATAGGGTTAAGCTCGCCTTTGTACATGACTATTATGTATTTTTTGTGTAAATCAGTTTGTGTACAATAAAGAATAAAGAGAAAGAGAAAGCTTTGAATAGCTTACTTTGGGACTAGATAGTGCTGTGTGGATTGTCCAGCATTATTATTATTATTATTATTCGTTACATACATTATATTACGTCATAATATTAAGTAAGGGTTGGAAATACATATTAAGAGGAAATATTTTGTAACGCTTTTGTTAGCGATTAAGTTTCCTTTTTATCTGGGACATACCTACCCATAGACATGTAGAAGAAAAATGTAGGAAAAAAAATCTTTTTTTCATAAAAAAAAGTTTTTTCTTCAAAATGACATATCATCCATCTGTAAAATGGCAGTAGCCAGAAAAAATGAATTTATACGCGTTTTAGGAACCTCATAAGGGAAAGTAAGTGTATTTTTTACAAACAAAGTCGCGGGCATCCCACAAGCGCTGCATAAATCGGACTAGCGGCTCGCCCAAAGCCGAGCCACAATTAACAGCGCTTAATTAAGCACAAAAAGAGCAAAGCGACGCGGAACTGTATCAAATCGCGGCTAATGTCCACAACTTTCATTTGCATTTAATTTATTGACTTTACTTACTGTATTATTTACACTGTGGCATTTTAGTTACCAATTAACTGATGATAAAATGTTGAATTTACCGCGTACAATTTTTTGACAACGATCTTTACATCTTTTTAGGATCTTTGCAATGTCGTCGGCCTATCGGGTGAGATTGCTTCATCCAGATGATAAGAAATCCATGATAAGGGGCCTATTGTCTAACTCGCTGGTAATCGGCACAGATGAGGGAATATGTAGTATCGTAATGTCACAGATGAACTTGATATGTAGTACAGAAAGTTTGACACTGGAAACCCAGAATATCGCCATGGTAATGGGCTTCAAGTTACACAATAAGGCCCCTGGTGTATAGAGAAGTTTCGAAATTGTTCTTCCGAGGACTGGAGAGGTTTATGCTCACTGTGGACTTCTTGAGGCTGACGATGATGATAATTAGAATATAGAATAAATAAATAAATAAATAAATAAATAAATAACACAGTGAGGACAATCCACACAGCGCCATCTAGCCCCAAAGTAAGCTACTCAAAGCTTGTGTTATGGGTACTAGATGACTGATATATTTAATACATTATATATATACATAGATCGATATTTTTTTATTATACATAAACACCCAAACTAACGGAACAAATTTCTGCAGATCGTACACAAATTTGTTCCGAGGCGGGAATCGAACCCGCAACCTCTTGCGTCGCAGGCGGACTCTCGCCCGCTGCGCCACTGAGGTCGTCAAAAAAATTTATGTCGTTGGATCTAAGAATACTGCAGCAAAAACAAAAAAGTTTTACTTTTATACTTATCGGATTGTGTATTTGCATGTTGTTTTGTTAAAATTTGTCTTGTGTTTATGTATATTTTATACAAATTTTCGTCCTAGGTAGTTACTACATATTTAGTGCATACGTCATTGTTACCTACCATTTTTTACGAGGGGTGGGCGCTGAGATTCGGGAAACAGATTTTCTTGTCCGAAGCTCAGAGCACCATATTATAAAAGCTTGTCAAAACTAATATTAGATCTACTACTATTAAGTCTTCATGTAACCTTATTCTGAACAATATACGATTATTATTCTAAAAAAAAAAAAACATGGTTTGAATATTCTTAGGCCAATATTTAAGGGAGTTTTTCTGCCGACAAGCAGCAACGCTGTGTGTCGGTTCTAAGAGTGTGGTCGCCAGTGTAATTACAGCCGAATTGAGGACCTCCTTCTCGAAAGCAAGTAAAGATTATCTTACGGAGTTACTCACTGTCATAGATACACAAAACTCACTCCCAGATCACCTATCACTAGTATCTCCTAACCCTGTCGGGATTCGAACCCGCTATCTGTGAGTTAGGACCGAGAATAATTTGGTTAGTGTCGAGGGTCACGGTTCATTTTTAGCGAGCGATAACGCGCGTGGTTGCCGAAGGCTCGCTAGTGTTGTGCCTGATCTGTTATCGACATCGATAAATTGGCAGCCATTTAAAAAAAATATCTAGTGTAGACGTAGACATAGACATTTATTTATTTGCCTCAAAGAACACAGAACATATACAATTAGGCTTGGAATTACTAGAAAAAAGGTATCATACATATATATCAGCAGAGAAAACAAAGATTAGACAAATAGGTAAGAAAGATTTTTACAAATAATAATAACATTAACAAGCATTATTTAAAAAGTGTATCATAACTTATTGATCTAATACGCAAGTTTTTACTTGTTTTCCAGAAGATAATTCTTTATTGTTCATCACACAGAAACAAAAGCCTAAGATTTGATGCTATATCTTAATTCAGATTGAACCTGTGCTAAATATCCTGAAACCGAATCAGCTTTACAAATTTGATCCCCATTCACGGTAGACACCCCCTCAGATCTTTTATAACCAAGTACGAACATTTTGAGGAAGTCGAAAGGTATTAGATATCGTCAGAGATACGTCTAAACGTAACATTTGGCACATACCCATGTGGGTATGTTCGGTATTTAATGCGAAATCTGTGACATAAATCACTCTTACACAAGTACTTTAAAACTATTTAGTTACTATTGTTTACCAAATAAAAATAATACTCAAAATGTATTTTTTCCTGTACAATTTAAAAAATAGTTAATAAATCGTGAAGTTTTCTAAAAAATCTGTGGCCATATTGGATAAATGTTACCATAACAACGGCGCGAGGCTTACAACTTCAATTTCATAAAAGCTGATAGGCACTCTCGTTATAAAATGGAACGCTTTTGTAGTGGCGTCTGTTTGCGCTGAATATTCATTATTTGAATGACAAAATGTACTTTTCATTGTGAGTTCAAATATTTTGGCTCATTTTCATTAACTTGTCGAAATATCGGTTTATTTTACGCTTGTGGTTTGTTATGAGGCGTGAATAATGTTGTGGTAAGTGGATGTCTATGTAGGTTTTCTGAAAAGCATGTCTGAGAACTTAAGACGTGGACCACCGCTAATTTACTTATCGCTGGCACATTTCCCCTAGTTATCGATGTTCCAGCATAAATAACGATACGCGTGCGCACCTCTACATTCCTATGAGGCGCGTAAATCGGTGCGCGTGCGCGCCGCAAGGCTCGCCTCGTAATTCGCGTCGGCCTCCTCAGCGCCTCACAACTAGACGACTGAAAAATACAAAATAACATTGTGTACGAAACTACATCTTAAGGTCAATATCGCTGCCAAATTGTTAAAAAAAACTGAAACAGCTTCACGACTTTGATCCCCAGGCACGGTAGATATCCCTTCAGATCTCCCAGTACCACGTAGGTACTAATTCAAGATTCTTTTGAGGATGTCTAAGGGGGGTAGTCAGAGGTACGTCCAAACATTACATTTGGCACATACCCACATTTTGCAGTAGTTAGTATTCCATGCCAAATTGTATCGGTATTCTTTAGGCTAAGGCCGCACTACGGTTAAACCGCTGTAGTTTTTCATCGCGCAAATTTTTGCCCCTAAAAAAATTGCACCGCAGGTGCGGCCGCTTGTATTAGTTTTCTAGGGGCACAAATTCACGCGATTAAAAACCGCAGCGGTTTAACCGTAGTGCGGCCTTAGCCTTAGAAGTAATTTAATTTAGAAAAAGTCTAATTTGGACACGCACACACAAATACAGCACGAAGAGATTGCTTAGAACAGTGAATTCAAACCTCACCGAGAACAAATATTGTGATGAACATAGAAGTTTGTTCTTTGTCTGGGTGGAATTATGTATTATAAGTATGTATTTACAAAAAAGTATTTAAGTATTATATCAGCTGTCTGGTTCCCATATCACAAGCTTTGGCTTAGTTAGGGGCTAGATAGTGCTGTGTGGAAAGTCCAACAACATTTATTTATAAATAATTTTCTAGAAAAACAGTGATTAAAATTTCGCCGTGTAGGTATATTCTGATACCACGCGCATCAGCCGTCCGCATTGTCCAGTGCGGCAGGGGACGCACCGCGAAAACGAGAAAAATAAATAAAGCCGCATATGATTATACCGAGCAATATCCGAAAAGATAGCGATCTTATCTCCCCATCGGACATGTGCATCTCTTGACTTTTTAGACCTTACGATTCGGACCTTTGACTTTTGATATCCCGCTTTTGAGAAGTCGTAAATTTTTGCGACAGCGTACACGTTTGCCTGAAACTTTCATGTGACCACTGATACACTGGTTTGTCCGGCTTTTGGAATTTCAGTGTCTTATCTATCTGTCAGGTTAACTGGAAGAAAATGCTAATTAGCATTAAGTTCGCCTAATGTACTTCATTTATGTGCAATAAAGAATTTTCTTATCTTATCTTATTAAATAAATGCGATCACAATGATTTTCTAGGAACAACAGATGATGCAAACATTTTGAAACGGAAATTGAACCCAGGACCTTCCCCCACTGCCGCTCTATAAAAGTCGTCGGTGTTAAGATAAAACATCTGGTTATTTTTGAAATATACAATGTAAATAGGGAATTAAACATCATTTGAATGAATATTTTTATTTCCCACACATGATTTTGAACCACCGTAGCTTAGAGTTACTCATAACTTCATATTCAAATCGTATCTTCAAACCTAAAGACTGCCATATTAATGCATCCCTGTAATATGTCTTGTGAAAACCTGCATTGTGTCTACTTTCTTTTTACCGTTTGCAAAAACCCTTTAGAAATAAATAATTCACAAAAGAGTCCCATTGCAATAACAATTTGACGAGCGAATGTTCGAAATTCAAATCGACCCAACGAACTCTTCACATTCGAAATTCAATTTGAAATAGTCTAAGAGATTGATACCTCTATAATATATCAAATTACGAACGTAAAAGTTTTTTCTTTTCATCTACGGCGGCAAACAAAGCCAGCAACATAAAAACTTTAACAATATTGTCTCCGTTCAATTAAGCGGGTTCCAAGATATTTTCTCAAAGAATTTCTCGCGCACTCGCGTCGCTGCGGCCTCTTGTCAATAAACTCCATATAAATTGCCTTTACCAAGTGATTTGAATATAATAGCCGCATCCTATGGGTTGCTTTTTACCCCTTTCCTTGAAGGTTTGCAATCTTTGTCCGATTATATTGTAAGCAAATTATCTGCTTGGATCTGGAAAGAGGATTGAAGTTGGAAAAAAACTTTCAGTTTGACATATTGTCTTGTTTTGTTTATATTAATAAACCCGTTTTATTTATATGAACAAGAAATTAATTCAAAACTAGTTTAATCTGGGCTTTGAATCCTTCGACCATTTCAGTAATAATAATACTTAAAACTTTATAAAGTATGAGTTAGTAGCTACTGGTGAAGTATATTCCCATGTTTTGTTTTTTTTATACATAAAAATTGGTACTTGCTAACGAGGACAAACATGGTCCGCGATGTCGTTAAAATATTTCTTAAAAAAATAAGGTAATATGATATAGTGCAATCTTAACAAGTTTACTTTATAAGATGCAATATGTGTTATTTTTATATCAACCATACGTTAGAGATTATAATAAATGGAATTCTAAAAAACACTTTGAAAAACCCGGTTGCAATAATCTATTGCAATTTCTTGTACACCGCTTCAAGTAATCTTAGTTCGAGAGGTTTACAAGAGTTACAGAAAAGTAAAGTAGCAAGAAAAGGTTCAAGAATTGATGATGCAAATACTCTTATCCCACGTGCCACTAACCCACCTGGTTGTGATGACATGTCCCATCCCATCCCAAGCAAATAAAAGCAAAATAAATAAAAAACATCAAAAGAGGACTGCAGAAAGGTGGCGTGTGAAATATTGGACAATATCATCCACGCAAACTTTACGGGGGACAAGATCCAGTGATCGTTTTCTTACCTCATTCAATTCATCGGTATTCCGCCTTTGAAGGTTCTAGGTTTGGACTTGAGGCATCATAAACTCAATAACCTAGAAGGGTACTGAATTTTAATGAATAAAATATCCAATGAAATAAATAACACAGATTTTTTGATTCAACTAATGAAAGACTGGGCTATTTTGTCAGTAGAATCACTATAGTTACACCTTGATGTAGCAAAATCATCATACGCTCCCGAGCTATTATGCTAAGTTTTAACGTGTCGAAACCGTCCGCGCGTCAAGCAGCCATTTTCGAATACAATTTCGAATAAATACCATTTTCGAATAAAATTACTGAAGCGAAATTACGAGAAAATTAAATACAACTGCTGTAGACGTGTGGATACGTATAATTTAACGGGTCGGCAATTGATGCAGCATGTTTTAGCAAACATAGACTTAGTTGAGATAGATAGAGAGTTGCAATTGTGACTACGATACTTGCATGAGTAATGCTGAAAACTTTATGTGGCTACCTGTGGCTATATTGAAAATGAAAACAAAATGATAGGTATTTTGCGTGGTCTATAGAAGAGCTACATTAATTTTTGAGGCATTTCTCTATCAATCTACTCTATCATATGAATCAGTATTTTCCTTTGGAGTTGAACAAACTAGTACAAAATACCTAAGTGGTACCATATTTACTAGCAGTTAGTATGGTGGATAGAATACGTCCCTTCTCAATCTTCTTCTTCTATCAATCTCTCTAGCAGGTACTAAAGTGTTCATCAAAATTATTAGTTATTAACCACTGCTTAAACAGCAGTGGTAACAATTAAAAAACATTTCAAAAATATATTATTAATAATTCCACGCTCGAAAGTACTGCTAAATTAGCGCAATTAACATTTGTACAGTCGCAATAAATACAAAATCACATTAAAATTTATTTTTAACGACAAATAAAACTTTAACACCCCCATGCTGTGAATTAAATTTATCGATAACAGTAAATAATAAATTTATATACACTTTGTTCTTTTTTAATTGTTTTTCGCATGCGAGTCAACTTAACAGTTCCCCCAACTTCTGTATTTAAGGCGAAGACAACTGTTGATGTACCTCTCGCTCGCACATTTCGAAATTTTAGAAAGATAATATCACTGTACTAATCTTTGATCAATCGCAATAAATCTAGTTGTGTGTGCCAATGAACATTGCCATAGTTTAGAAGGAAAATCATAGAGCATAAATATATGCAAACTGAAAGAATTAATGCAAATTCTTTATTTCACCCCTTAACAAAAAAAAAATCTAAAATGGGCGGTATTATTGCTAAAAAGCGATTTCTTCCAGACAACCTTTGGATGTAGAGGAGCCTATAATAAGATGGTTGGTTAGAGTGCACACTTTAGGGTGCAAACTTGTACATGTATCTATAATTTTTTTATTAAACATTGTGCAATGTGATTGCAAACAACATGGTTGAATGCAATTTTTCTAAATTGAGATAAGTTTCTTTCAACATGTCTTAAAACGTGCGAGTGAGAGGTCATGATGATGTCATCGCCTTAACGGGTTCCAGTTAATAGCCCTAATTAAAAAAAAACAATATCATCGGAACTTTTTTATGTCTACTTTGATGCAGAAAAATATAATAATATCTCCAATTTATGATAAACGAAAGCAACTATTGTCTGATTTAAATGGTCTCTGAAAATTAAAAATTCACAGCCAATTAAAGTTTTTTTAAGTTCAATTAAAACGGTAGCGTTATGGTTGCATAATGAATGTTGTTTATCACCATGTTTACGCAACGCGATTTTAAGATAACTTGAATTTGGTTTTAATAAAAATAAGAAAGTACTAAAAACAGTGCCTGCATGAAATTACGTTAACTTGTGAAGTCTACGAGCTTTCTTCTGAACTTAAATATTGTGACATTCTCATCATCGAAAGCCTGAAGAGGTCTACTGCTGGACACAGTTCTTCCACATTGAAATATGTTTTAAATATTTTTTCTTTGTTTCTTTCCATTTCCAGGATGAAATATTATATCGAGCTTTCTCCATCCACCGACTTCTCGCGATCATTCTTTCATTTTTATATTACATTGTAACGAAGATCATACAAAAGAGCGGTAGATACCAAGCCGAGTTTGTTGCCTGTTCTTCTCGGTGTTGGTCGCGTGGAACTGGCACTAGAGTCACCTAGTTTTAAGACGTTTCAAGTTGATCCTTGTGATTTTATTGAATAAACATATTTTGACTTTGACTTCGCAAAGAGCTGTACTAACTAACAACATAAGCTCCAATAGTACGTTTCAAGTTGATCCTTGTGATTTTATTGAATAAACATATTTTGACTTTGACTTCGCAAAGAGCTGTACTAACAAACCTATGCTGCAATAGTGTACGCAGACCACCAATGGTTTAACGATAGGCAAAGTAAAACAAACACCGATAGTACTAGATCCCAGTGGTCTGTGTGGTCTGCGCCCCGTGGCGAGCCATTCATCCCGCGATATTCCCCACTTTGTCTACCAATCCACGGTACACCCCACGCTTTATCACGTGGGGTTTGTTGTTGTGGGTATTACTAGCAACCACTCGCGGCTTCGTTCATGTCGTAGTGGTTGGCTAATATCTTTTTAAACCGGTTTTTTAGGCTCGTTTTTATACACAAAGATTTTTTAATGTCCCAAAAGTTATCCTCTGAGCGGGATTTAACCCGCGACCTTCCCCTTGATACGGGGCTGCGCTCTTTGTCTTCCTTTGTGATTTCCTTAAGTGTAGTAAGCACTATAAATCTAATAAAAATAGTTTTTATACAACAACTAGTTGCGTCCCGCGGTTTCACCCGCGCAGATTTGCCAGAAGAACTCGTCCGGGTAGTACTCCAACATGCTTGTCTGTCGCCAAGTAGCGTTGCTGTTTCGGATTCAAAAGTGTGGTTGCTGGTTAACTTACAGGCTGGGTGCCTCAAGTCGATGAACGCACAAGTAGAAGTAGTGCATCTTAGGGCACGTTCTTGTGTGTGAATTGCGAGGACATGCTTTGATAAAGTTGATGGTCAACACTTATGCCAGGCGGGCCATGTGTTTTTTCCATGTTCGTTGGAATACCAGCAAAACACTGAAACAACTGAAACTGACTAGCCCAAAAATTAGTAAAAAATATCAATTTGAAACGTCTTAAAGCTAGGTGAATCTTGGTGCCTGTTCTACGCGACCAAGTCCAGTACAACAGGTTCATAACTGGGTTATTACTTTGTTAAAAAGAGACGTTAGGTTCATAATAGTGTCGGGATAATCGTTATATTTAATCGTGGCTTACCATCAGGTGAGATTGTGGTCTAAGAACGGTCTATTCAGTTAAAAAAAGAAAATATAATTTGAACATTTTAATTTCGCTATCTCAGTATAGCGAACGTGGGCGTTTCGAATTTCGAATTCCATTTTTAAATTACCGCGCTTACATCTGACGGCGCAATTTCGACATTTTGAAAATATTCACCGATGACAATCTTTATTTATTTTATTGTTTTAACAACAATAAGTATAAATTCGGCAGGTTAACCCAGTACTCCCTGGGGCAGACGAATTTAAATAACCAATTACACCAGCTGAGATGAGTTATTGATCAATTTGCCCCCTTTGATTGTGTCGTGATTACATGCCGACAGGTATGAGACGCTCCAGCATGTGACAGGTTTCTTCTTCTTCTTTCGTTTAAAGGATTTTGATATCACGATGGCACACCCAATTATTTTAACCAGTTATTTAACCATGGCCTGCATGGCTACTGCGAATTGCTAATTCTGAGAGTTTTGTCGTTGACTTTGGTTCCTCTAAGAATTTCCTTATTTCAAATTTGATGACTCTCCATAACCGTTGTGCTATTTTCGGATTGTGTCTCATACTTAAGCTAAAAGTCCAACAGTTAGCAACCACGTCACAGTTCTATAAGTCATCACTGGCAACACATTGACTATAGACTTTCGTCTTGAGTTTTTGCGGTATCTGTGAGGGAAAAAGTGACGTAATTTACCATAATACGCAGGTCATACACAGCCTATCTGAGTTTATTTTAATACTCTTCTAGATAGAACAAGCAGACGGCTAACCTAATGTTAAGTGGTAACCATCACCTTTAACTAAGGATATCATGTGTCACGCATGATAAGAACGTGCCCTAAGGTGCACTACTCTGCGTTAATCAACTTGAGGCATACAGATGCTAAGCAGACGTCAGCCGACGAATCCAACTCATGAGGGATTGGATTCGTCAGCTGACCTCCTTGTCAAATAACCGGCTTAAAGTCTTTATATTCGGTAATCGAGGTCAATTAATCTAAACTTCTTGCCTTCTCGCTATCTCAAAGTTAAATGCGACAACTTGACTCGAAATTCTCTCGATTTTATTACTTCCATAGTTTAATCGACCTTATAATCGTTATTGACTTGTCACGAGTTTTGATAACTTTATAAATCGTTGGCTCACTTTGTCTCAAAGATTTAGAAGTTAGGATTTAGCTTCTGAAAGCAGCATTTCCAACATTGCATGACAAAGAAAAAAACTGAGACTTCTCTGACGACTTTAATCCCCGCAGGCACGGTAGATATCTCCACGGTATATAGGACTAGTACATAGCACAGGGTAGGGATCCTACACCACCCTGCATAGAATATTATTATTTTATTATTTTATTATTTTATTGGAGGCGACTAACGCACCAGAGGTTGATAGTCGCAGTAATATATCCTGAGTGAGGTACCGACATCGACACCGCGGTCGCTGATCTCAAAATCATGGATAGGATAAATCATCAGCCTGTAGAAGAAAATAGGAATAGAATAGGTGTTAATTTTAAACGACTAATCTGTCTGTGAGTGTCCTAGATTGGTTGCCATTAAGCATAAATGCTAGTATAGCCGCATACGCTTAAGATGAAGACAAGAGCTAATGTGACTCTCGCTCGCACGTTTTGACTTGTTAAAGGATATAAAATCTCTGAACCCATTTTCGAAAAATCGCAAACAACCATTTTGTGTGCAATGACATTGCGCATAGTTTCGTAAAAATATCATTTTGATCGATACAAGTTTTCCTACTTAAAAGCTTACTTTTCTAGTTTTCTTACTTCAGCAAACTTTTGAGTAGGAAAACTGGCATCTAACTAAATGAAATTTTTACCAAACTATGTGCAATGTGATTGCACACAAAATGGTTTTTTGCGATTTTTCAAAATTAGGCTTTGATTTTATGTCTTTGAAAATGTCGAATCGTGCGAGCGAGAGGTACATTAGGTGTTGTCAACGCCTTAACCAATGTTTGTTTTGATGTCGCGTTTACCGCGTTGCCAACGGTAGCTATCCTCTGCTTCCTGAGGCGCGAGCAGTACCATCTATTGAGAAATACCTATTGGAGAGAGGGAGAGAGAGAGTCACGGAGAGCGGCCTCGCTGATCCGATGATATATTCATTCATTATCTCGTCAAAGAGGCTTCGACGCGAAAATGACAGGATTTACGAGCTTTAACGCGGCAGATGCAAAAACTGAATTGCACAGCTGACGGTGTTATGTATTGTCGATTAATCTATGCTAAATTTGACGGCTTAACATCCTGTTTGTAACGCATTTTACTAATATTTTTTGATAAATAGAAATTTTAATCTAATATTTTAAAGATGTATATAGCGTTTCACACCTTCATGTTATTTAAAAGTCACAGCATCTTACGCTTACAAAATTTTACATTATCAAAATTGTCATTTGAGATAATTGAAAGAAAAAAAGAAAGAGATAATCCTACTAATGTTAAAAATGCGAAGGTTTGTAAGTATGGATGGTTGGATGTTTGTTACTCTATAACTCCAGAACGGCTGAACGGATCTTTGTGAAAAATAACACATAGGCTACTTTTTTTCCCGTTGGAATACCGGGATTTAAAACTACGCGGGTGAAACCGCAGGGCGCTACTAGTTGAATCATAAACTTTAAAGTTTCGTCACATTTTGGTGTGTCGTAGAACTAAAAAGTGCTCATAAGGAGTTTTTTTGAGACGCACCTAAAATCCTTTCACCAAACTGTTTCAGAATAAACTATAGTAACACAAGAAGAAGGACTACAAAGCGACTGTATCAAGTTAACCGTATCTTACCCCCATTAGCTAAAGACAAACAAAACAAAAAGCGATCGATAATTATAACAGACCTCGGCGAACGTATCTATTATGTAGTTGATGATCGGTGGATATCGATGATGATGATGATAGGTCAGGAGCCGTGCAATCATCTATTCTTATATGTCATTCATTGAAATTGGTGTGTGTGGTACAAAGTACCGCCTGCATGTTGCGCTTATGGTCACAAAACTAACAAATTGAGATTCTAAGTAAAATGATCACACAACCTGTTACGATGGCTATACAACCTGTTACGATGGCTATACAACCTGTTACGATGGCTATACAACCTGTTACGTATGGCATCCCAACTACTGCAAAATGTGGGTACCTATGTGACAAAGGTAGTTTTGGAAGTACCTCGGAATACCCTGATTAGAGTTACTCAGAGGTCATAGGAGGTTCGTAATTGATACTAAGAGATCTAAGGCTTTCAGACTGAGGGCATATCTACAGACCCTGAGGGATCAAAGTCGTGAAGCATAATAATCACATAGAGTGATAATTTTCTAAAAATGTCAATCCTAATATGACTGCATCCCAATCTGGGACGCATCAAACGCAAGTGTAGCTGGCGTCCCAAACTGGGACGAAGCGTTTTGGCTTAAGTTGTCCGATTTTATTGATTATTATTGAAGAAGAGGTTCAAGAGAAAGAAATATTCGGAAGAACAGGCCTCTTAGCTCAATGACAGCTCAGTAGAGCTATTCCGTAAACAATTATCACCCAATTATATATGAATTCATGAGTTTTTCTCTGTTATGGTCAAAGATTCAGTTGAATGAATGCCTCCAAACCTCTCCTGACGGATCAATTTGAAGTCTGAAAGCTATTATCCTAAGTTCCATGCGGCTATGTTTTGTTTTGCTTTAAAACCTACTTGTTAGTGATAAAGTGAGTTTTCTTAAATCTATGAGATGTGAACCCCTTTTTGGGTAAATATATATAGATAATTAAGCTCCGCGAGGTGCCAATCGCAAGAGCCACTGCATCCGCCCTAACCTATCACTTAAACCAAACCGCATCCTCCCCCCCCAACAGTAATAGATTTAAACAAACATTTCTATTAGATTCGAACCGGAAGGTAGCCATCACAAAAAATATCATTACTCGAACAAAATGGCCGAGGTGATAATTTGATGAAATTACAGTGGTTAAGGCAAGTTAGTGATGATAGGAACGCGCTTTAGAGATATCGGGGTATCTCATAGCAACTTACAGTCTTCACAGGCCTCTCTCGATTAGTGGTAGCTGTCTTCTTCTTCTGTAGGCCGCAGGTTCAATCCCGGAGCTGTAAAACATTTTAGACTTAAAAAAACCAAGAAGACAGACCAAGAACGAGATGGTGATGAACTCGACAAGTACCAGCCGGAGTGGAGCACCATAGCACGGGACCGCACACAGTGGAGGAAATGGGGGAAGGCCTTTGCCCAGCAGTGGGACATAGATGGCTTTTAATAATGAAATACTTAAATATAAAAAAATTAAGTACGCGCACATGACCTATGATTTAGAACTTTTTTGTTTGAATGCGGGCCACACATGGGTTTGGCAAGTTATACTGTTGGATCCAATACACCAATGTGTAGATCGATCGATTGGACATAAAGTTTGGTTCAATATTATGCCAGCGCCACACATTGGATTCAACTTTGCGTCCAAGCTTGGCTCTAATGTGGTTGAGCGAAGCTGTATGTCCAATAACTGTCCAAGATCGATCCACACATTGGAGTGTTGGATCCAACAGTATGACTTGGAGCCAACATAGCCCATGTGAGGCGCAAGCATTAGTCATTCAATTTTTCTGTATTCCATAGCGCATTGGTGTAACTGTAATGCTGTGTAATTATTGTCTAAATAAATAATAATAAATAAATAAATATATAAAGAGCACCGGTGGTCTAGTAGGAGTGACCCCGCCTTCCGATCGTAAGGTCGCAGGTTCGAATCCGGTCGTGCACCAATGGATTTTTCTATCAAAAAATTTATGTTCGCAATGCCAGTGCTCTTAAACGGTGAAGGAAAACATCGTGAGGAAACCAGTTAGTATTCTAACAGCGGCGATGGGCTTGCAACCTGTCACGTATGGAATACTAACTACTGCAAAATGTGGGTATGTGCCAAATGTAATGTTTGGACGTACCTCTGACTAACCCCCCTTAGACATCCTCAAAGAATCTTGAATTAGTACTTACTTGGTACTGGGAGATCTGAAGGGATATCTACTACCGTGCCTGGGGATCAAAGTCGTGAAGCTGTTTCTGTTAAATAAATGTGTGGCGCCGGCGGCATAAGACAAAGACGGCATGCTATTTTCCATTCCTTCACTGTTTGAGAGTACTGAGGCTGTGTATAAATTTTGAACAGAAAAACTCTTAAAATCCTTTCACCACACTGTTTCGAAAGAAACTTTAGAAGACCGAGCAACCCGTTTGTTCTGTAGATACGGGTTAATAGATTTTTTTCATAATTTCATTTTCTTAATTTTTTTCACCATTCAAACAATAAATTTACCTAATAGTACAATGTATAGAGAAGTTTTCTTTCCACAAAAGGTGCCAACGAACCTCAACCCTTTCTCTCGGCTGAACTTAAGTACTCCAAGAAAAATACTTACAGAACCCGCCAAGTGTAAACATAAAACACGCTTTACCAATTTTTTATTCAGTCGGTACTTTCACGAAGACGCTCCTAAAAAGAAAGTACTGTCGGGGAAAAAACAAAAAAGAGAATTATGACTTACGCCCGGGGGGCACCGAGACGCGGAAACAAAATGTACAATCCATAATTATCGACCTGCGCACTTAGTGATGTATTGTACATATCGCTTGTTTTTATCGATTGGTTTACAGTGTAGCGAGTTATGTGCAAACCAAATTGTTTTTAAACACAACTCAATGCGATTTATCATTTTTGTTTTGAGATTTTTTTATTTTTTTGCGATATTATAGCGTAATATTTAATATGTTATCTAATATGTGGGCGTACCTCTCACAACTCCCCATTGATATCCTCAATTAATTTTTAATAGGCACTTGCTCTATGAGATCTGAAGGGAAATCTGCCATACCTGGTTATTTAGAAGATTTTTTATGGAGTTACTTTTGTAATATGATTTCTGTGTGGCAAATTTTGTGTGATGTGCAATTTAGCAGTATTTTAATAAATGTAATATTTGTAGGAATATCCATTCCTATTAAAAAAAACACATGAATTTTCATATAGCTTCAATAGTGATTTATACATATTGCAAAAGCTTAATATCAAAGGCTGGATAAAACGCCCTACATTAAACAAGAACAATGCCTATTCCAGTATGCTAACTAAGACTATTTCTCGTCGGTATTGTATCGACAAGCACACCTGGGGCGGCACATCTCTACTGCGGGCAATTACTGGTGCGATGAGCGTCACGTTTACTTTGCGCGTAAACATCAAAGACGCCGCGCCGGACCGCCGATATTCGCGCCAAAATTTCCCTTAATCGACCCCGTTTTACCATATTTACCATAACGTCATGGGACAATTTATTTATTTACCTGACGGCAGTATATCTTTATTTTGGTCATTATTCATTCTCAGTCGATATTCAAATTAAATGCAAATTAACTTTTATTATGTATTATATTTAAGACAATATTTCAAAAATTCATTCCTTTTATTTATATACTCCATACATAATCGTATCGTTATATATTTGTAAAGTTTGTTATACTGATCGACCTATTTATTACTTAATCTACAAGCTGCTAGAGGCAAGCGTATTCATTTACTAACCCGTATAAAATATGATAAATGAACATCCCATCTTTTATTTGCAGGTAAGTCAACAAACGTCAGCCGAGCATTACGGTAAGGTACTTTTCTGCCAAACAATTATTGTAACTTGTTTATAAAAGTCATTAATATCTCGTACACTGAGAAATGTAATCGAAACGGTTAATAAAAGTCTTGTGTTCGTTAGGCGTGCGCGGTGTCGACAGAGCCACAGAGTGCGTAGTAGTGCATATGTCGATTTATCGACGCCGCGCCGCGCATTGGCGCTGTAATCGATATCGACACGCTAAATCATAAACGTATGGTGCGTATCACTAGTGTCAACAATGGTCAAATTGAGAAGTTGATATTTAAAAATACAAAAAAAAGTTGGTGGATATCTCTCATAGTGCCAAACTGAACAGACCGTTTACCTACCATAAAAAAGACAACTCATCATCTTCAACGTATGTGTTCATCGCACAAAATAATTGTAGCTGGGTGGGAATCGAACCCACAACCTAAAAGGCAAATATGTATCAACTGTGCTGTAATGCCGTAATGTAATGTGTTTAGGCCGGCAGCGCATCAGCAACGCCCCTGGTGTTGTAGGTGTCCATGGGCGAGGGTGACCACTTCCCATCAGATGGCCCGTATGCTCGTCTGCCTGGTTTGGCATAAAAAAAAAATGCCTAGATATAAAATATTAATAATCTATAATTATATTAGTAGTTATTTCAGTTTAGTTATATTCGAGTACCTAAATAAATTTATTTCAGTTAAATTGTTTCATGAATTTTCGAAACAGTTAGCAAAACTAAAAATATCTACACGATTACGTTTAGATTTCCTGGTTCGTTTATATTTTGTTGTAGGTTTTGTAGCGTAGTGTATAATTTAGTTTTTTAATTATAATTACAAAGCGAGCAAGGTAACACACATAACACTCGTCTCTCACTCACTCACTCGTCTCATTGGGGAAAGTTTCCAATCGGAAACTTTCCCCAATGTTTTAAAATAGCCCTGCGAATCTTATTGGCACAAATCACAATATTTTGACGTTCTGGAAACTACTTATTTTTCTTTCTGACCATACAAAAATCTTTATGGGACAATCGTTTCATGCATAAGCAGGCGCCACTCGCGGCTTTTCTTTTCAACATGCAAAACCTCCCAAATATGCTTTATGTACTTGAAAATAAAGTTGAAACTCATTTAATACTTAATATTTCGTGACTGCTAAGAATGAGATCCAGTTATAACTTCGTACTGCAATGACACGTGTTTAAACGAGCTTCATAATACATATGTATTTTTAGGGGTTACAAAGAAATTTGGACCCTAATGAATCACTTGAGAGTAGTTATTGCTTTGTAGTGAATAGTGCTTAATAACTTACAGAATAGTTTTGTTAGTTGCAGATTTGAACATGATTTATGTGTGCGCTGTGCTTTATGGTAATTTGTTTGTTGGACGCCACTGTTATCGCTCGTGGCTTAGTTTTCTTGGTCATCCTTAAGGGTCCGGTGACAGCGGCTCGGAATTTCGAGGTGCGATTGGCTATTATTTCATTTTATTTCATTTCGGGGAGGTTGTTTGAAATAATAACTCTAAAGAAACACGCATAAATACTGTTCGAACACAAATAATACAATAATATAAGGGAAATGTGCTTGAGTCAGAAATCATTTTGGTATTAGGTAAACGTAAGACCAAACATACTAATACCAAAATGATTTCTGATTCGGGCATGTTTCCCTTATATTATTGTATTATTTGTGTTCGAACAGTATTTATGCGTGTTTCTTTAGAGTTATTTTTTCAAACAACCTCCCCGAAATGAAATAAAATGAAATAATAGCCAATCGCACTTCGAAATTGCGAGCCGCTGTCACCGAAACCTTAACCGATCAACTAAGTTAAGGGCCCGGCGACAGCGGCTCGCAGTTTCGAGGTGCGATTGGCTATTATTTCATTTTATTTCATTTCGGGGAGGTTGTTTGAAAGAATAACTATCCAGTGACACGCATAAATACTGTTCGAACACAGAATAACACAATAATATAAGGGAAACATGCCCGAATCAGAAATCATTTTGGTATTAGTATGTTTGGCCTTACGTTCACCTAATACCAAAATGATTTCTGACTCAAGCACATTTCCCTTATATATTATTGTATTATTTGTATTCGAACAGTATTTATGCGTGTCACTGGATAGTTATTCTTTGAAACAACCTCCCCGAAATGAAATAAAATGAAATAATAGCCAATCGCACCTCGAAACTGCGAGCCGCTGTCGCCGGGCCCTTAAGCTATGTTCTGCGTGTTAATTATTTGGATGGGTGACTTCTAGTGCAATATACTGTTTCCGTGCTTTGGAGAGTATTGTACCTAAGTGTTGAAATAAGACTGGCTATTTCAGTTGTTAAGGCATAAAAACTTTATAAGTATTCTTAGATCTTATTCAAATGTTTCTCTTACTTAATTTATACCTATCTATTGTCTTATTTCATAAAAACAATTGTCGGAATGCTGTTACAAGTGTCGGTAATTTGAAAGAAAGATTTGAAAGAAGAATTTGACTATTAAGATACATTTAGTTTTTAAAATCATTTTCGTTGGTCATCCAAGATGGTTGACCAACGAAAATATTTTGAAACATGAAGTACTAACTAAAATCCCAGGAAATACCAAACAGTGCACTTTGCAAACAGACAATTAATACAGTTATTCAACTCACAGATTCCACAATAGCAGTTGCTCAGTGAATTTTCACTTTGACTGTGACTGTACTTAATGAATTGAATTAATACCTTTTTACTTTGACTTTGACAGGATGCTTGTCCTTCGTCAAAATCAAAATGGTCTTTATTCAGTACAATCAAAGATCACTTTGATACGTATTTTAAACTAAGTGAATCTACTAATCGTGGAAATCGAAATCATAAACTAACGCAGAAGACAAAACTACTATCAACTGTCCTGTAACAACAGTCAAACAGTCTGCTGTGCATATGAAACGCAAAAGAACCGCTTGCCCACGATTTCGATTCACGATTTACTTAGTGCTGTGTAAGTGTAGTGTTTTCCACCACCCGACACGCAAAAAGGGCCCATTTGCGGCCTACTTGCGGAAACCAGTCCGCTCACCAAGTGTAGTGTTTTTTTTTCAGTATACTGTTCATGGCAGAGTAATAACTAGAGATCTTCCATAATGAAGCTCATCTAACACTTGCCAGGTAGTAAATTGAAAGTGCCATAGAGCAGCGCTATCAGCACCAAGCACTGGCCACAGATAACATAAATAGAAATATTCCCGCGCAGCGCTGCAATCGTGCGAGGGCGGCGCACTTCTGCATCTTAGTTCGCAAAGGCGCCGCTAGATACCGCCACCGCGCAGATTAGATGCGCGCGCAGGATTTACTGCGCGCGCAGGACTATCGCACATAATAAATTAGAAATTCGTTAGATAGAGACGTAGCTGTGGATTCCAATTATTTCTGATAGGACTGTTTGTTTGCTGTTTCTTGAATGTTTATTTATTTATGGGATTTCAACAACAAAGTAAATAATATAAAGAGGTGTAGGTAGGTCTAATGCGCGTAAACCACATCTCCTCCACTGTTTTCCAGTGTTCTTTTTGGCTGACGCGCACTACACTTATGGCGACCTACGTTGCGTTCAAGTTGGATGAACGGAGTAGTAGTACACGGTAGCACGTTAATGAAATACCTCTCAAAACAATTAAAATGAAAAGTGCGTAATCACTACCTGCTTAACAAAAAATAGAGGTTTTAACAGCCCATTATTTTTGTTTTATTTTATCGAACCAAGTGTAGTGTAGCCAAACGTATTACTAGGCCTATAACAAAATTACCGGTGACATAATTTACCAAAAAACATATAATTATATGTATATACTTTTAATAAACTTCTTCTTCTACTAGATTTGGTGTTTCATAATTTTTGTTCGTCTTGGTGAAAGCATGTTCAGTGCGCCTAAAGAGGGCCTATTTTCGAGCACTTATCACAATGATAAATTCAATTTGCTTCTTATCTCCTTTAATTCATGTTTTCCAACAAAAATATTATTAAGTACAAAAACCAGTAAAATAATTAACTAATTTAAATAGCAAAATAGTAACGTTCATAATATAATTAAGGAATAATTATGAAGTTTTCTTCGAAACAAGCGTTTGGATTTATATGCGCTGATCGAATCTTCACCCTGAAAAATAACCTAAGTCTCCAAAATAACGGTAATCCTGAAATCGTAAATAATAAAGCGTCTGCGACAACCTTCAGTCAAAGTCAATTCAGTCAACGCCGAAAGTAAATGATGGCAAAAAACTGGCTTCACGACTCTGATCCAGAGACAAGAACAATATCCCCTTAGATCTCTTAGTACTGCGTGCCAACTCAAGATTATTTGAGGTCTAGAACTGTCAAAGTCAAAAGTATGTCAATATTTTGCACATAATAAAAAAAAAAATTTGTTCCGTAGGTCTGGGTGTATTCTATGTATAATAAAAAATATCTATCTATGTAATTATATAATGTATTAAATATATCAGTCATCTAGTACCCATAACACAAGCATTGAGTAGCTTACTTTGGGGCTAGATGATGCTGTGTGGATTGTCCAGCATTATTTATTATTTATTTATTAATATCTACCTACCTATCATTTTGCAGTAGTTGATATCATACGTGACAGGTCGCAAGGCTCATGATGTTGACAAAGGTTATAACACCTATTAAACATCGCTATTTAAACGCATAAGGTAAAGTTGGAAAAAGAGTTGAAATAGTGTGTCAGTCCTCAAAGTTTGAAAGGTACGGAAAGTTCGGAAGTCCTGAAAGTACGGAATCTTCGTCTGTTGTCTTAGTTTTTGTGATTCAATTATCGATTTCTCTCATAAATTACGATCTGCAGAACCCCAAAGAGGATTTTGAAACAAAGTCAGTCAAGTCTCGTGGATGCCTCGAAGGGATTTCGACACTTACTCTTATCGGTCTTTTTTTTTTTTATATTTGATAGACTGTCCTTTGGCCACAATCTCACCTGATGGTAAGCGACGATGTGGCCGACGATGGAGCAGAACGGTCTAGAAGACACCTATTCACTCTTGCCTTGAAGAGGCCCAAATTATAGCCGTTATAAGACGGTAACCGTTTCCCGGAATGAGGCCCGACCTTTGTTCCACCGACAACTTTATCTCGTAACTAGTATTTCACATGTTTCTATTGACATTTGTGAGATTTATCATGTGAGGGATTTGTCCTCGTTTCATTGTTCGTGCGCGCTCTATACGGCGAGACAAGTTCCGCTAAACTGTTTATTAAGTTGTAGATTTTGAGATATGAGGCGGTTGAATAAAGTAATTTGATTCTTGTAGAGCAGTAAAAGCCGACAACAGCTGAGGAATAAAGTTTCTTACCATGTGCACCTCAGTTTCTACCATTGTACTTCGTCGTCACGGAAGACCAGCGTTATAGGAGTGCATCAAACTCTATTATAACACCAAGATGAGTGACAGCCGATTTCGTTGTCCTAACCAATATTTCTCTGTATTTTGCTTGTGTGTCTTTTTATTTAATTTGATTTGATAGAGAAACGTAAAACCGTAAACTGAGCCAGCACGAAAAATGTGCAGATTAAAAAAATACAAAAGCAATATAAAAAGTATCCATATATGCTTTTGCATTAGTTGGAACTATTTTGCAGGAATTTTCGTGTGTCCAAACATTTTAATTGGCACTTGCCTGCATTTTTCATTATATTATTCTATAAATGGTGTGTTATATCGTTAACTTCGTTATATTAGAAATGAAAACCCTAAAATTTATAACCGAACAATTTATTGGAAAAATATGTATTTGTGGAACATGTAACTTGTTGAAACATGCAATATGAATTGATAGCGTATGGCGATACAAGAATTGATTAAAATAATAAACTGTTAAATATACAAAGTTGAAAGTTAAACAAGTTAGTCATGTAAATATGTCCACAAAAACAGTGGCGCCGACACCACATACGGCGAGCAAAAAGTGCACTTTATTACTTCGGAAAAAGCGAAACAAAAGTGCACTTATATCATCTATCAGAGAGCCTTGAATCTTAAAACAATCGCGACATCCAACCTTAAAAACACAGTTCATCATTATCTCTAATTGACGTCCGAGTGGAACAATGTCGTTTGGACTAGTGTGTGGACCGTGGGCCGGCAAAAACTGTAATCTATCGATTCTTTCCTCGCACGTAACCGTTTTTATCCCCGAAGGCATGCCGATCGAGGCCGAGCTCAAATTGCGAACAATGTCTGCCAATTACAATATCGACCTTAAGAACGCACGAGAAAAATTTCTCTAAACTATTTCCCTTCGGAACGGGCGATAAGGTCGAATGTGCGACGCGCGGAATCCACAATACGCACTTTACGCAGCAAAAAAGCTGTACACGGAGTTATGAATTAATCATGAGCAGCGACAAATAGCATAGGTAAAGGTCAGTCGCTTTAATACAGATGCGTCCAGCTCACCTGTTTGATTGGGCGAACCTAATGAGCGATAGGTCAATCACGCGGGAAATTGAATGAGCAGGGATCCTGACAACAATAGGCATTTCAATTTTGACAGTTCCATTTTCAAAATAGTGCGGGAAAAGAGCGCAGGCGCCGGAAAGCGCGGCGCGTAGTGTCGCTCAAAGCGGTTGCTTAGCGCGCACTGAGCCGGCTGGCACACCCAGGCACGCCTCCGCTCCGCCCACTGCTGTGTTGCCAACTTCAGTGCGGTCTGGGAAAGTGGGAAACTCAGCGTTAGTGGGGAAGCTGGCATGGTGGACGCTCGCTGGTGGGGTCGACGTGTGAGCACTATTTGTCAACTGCTGATCGATCGCTCGAACACTTGCAAGACACGGCACTTGCGAAACCCCGCCATATACCTAATACAGAACCCAGTTTTTATGGAGTTAGAATGTTAAACTTGGTCTATTAGCGGGCTTAAAATTTATGACTTTACATTCATATATTCAATACTTAGCCTGAATATTTGATTAAAATTTATCAAAGCCAAAATGGGTCGGTTCAGTGCTATGTATCAAATTATGTCCATTGCTATAAGTTAATGGTATTTTACAAGATAAATGGGCATTTCTAAGAATATTCTGATGTAATGTTTCAGGAATTTGATACTCAAACATAGCGTGGTTGTTCTGCTTTAGCGATTCAATACTTAGAACATGTTGACATTGATACGTCCTAAGTGGCTATGAAGAACCAAAAGTGTGAATATCCTTTCAAGGTTCCACTCTGTTGTGTAATAGACTATTAATAGTCAAACAACTGAACTAAAATAAAAAAGTTTTAAACTTTTGTTTAAAGATAGGAGATTAAAGTTACAAATATACATACATCATACATGATTGTAGGTTTGGGTAGGCTTAATTTCTATAGGTAATGAGAACATTTACTTTACCCATAGGCTGTGGAATGTGTTAGGTACCATTAGAGGTTTTTCCGCCAAGAAACAACATTTACAAATGTAAAATACAAACAAAATTTAAAAGTCCTTCAGGATTTGCAATGCAAAGACAACGCTCCTGGTGTTGTTGACGTCTATGGGCGACGGTGACCGCTTACCATCAGGTGGGCCGTTTGTCTAACTTTTACATAAAAAAATTGATGGACATAACATTTGTGTTATTTCACAGATGATGTGCTTTAAGTAACTTCACTGCATCTATTAATCAGACGCAAATGTGCTTATAACTGTATGTTTCTCTTAAAAACCTCCTTCACAAAGAGCTTTACTTAACCTTAAGTTTTATCACCTACCTTTTTCTAAAACCAACAAGAATTCAGTTCTTCGTGTGTCTCTTAAATCACCTCGCGCTGCCGTGTCCCGGATAAACCAATCGATACGCTCCTGAGGGAAATCTTGGGATTGCACTATGTGCACGGCTCAGCCTCGAGTGCAAGTGCAAATCTGATACTGTAGACTCAGCACATATTCTAAAATTTGCTTTCTTAATTTTTTAATTCTGCTTGTTCCATCAGCTAGTTGTATAAAAAAAAAAAAAACAATGCTGAAGAATCCCACTATCCAATCCTACTATATTCTTTAATCCGTGGATAACGTAGTGGGCTGTACATTTACTCATACAATCTCTAGTAACATTATGTAAATTAAGATTACAATGTATCAACTGTTTGTTATTCCTAATAAAGTAAAATAAAATAATAATATTATAAAAGCGAAAGTTTGTAAGTATGGATAGAGGTTTGTTACTCTTTCACGCCGGAACGGACGAAACTTGGCAGAGAGTTACATTTTAGTCTTGAATAGCACATAGGCTACTTTTTATCTCGTGGGAGTACCGGGATTTCAATCTGCGCGGGTAAAACCGCAGGGCGCTACTAGTGCTCTATATTAATTAATAATTAATTAATAATGCTGGACAATCCACACAGCACTATCTAGCCCCAAAGTAAGCTATTCAAAGCTTGTGTTATGGGTACTAGATAACTGATATATTTAATACATTATATGCTTACATAGATAGATATTTTTACTATACATAGAAAACACCCAGACCATCGGAACAAATTTCTGCAGATCGTACACAAATTTGTTCCAAGGCGGGAATCGAACCCGCAACCTCTTGCGTCGCAGGCAGGCTCTCGCCCGCTGCGCCACAGTGGTCGTCAAAATAAAGTTAACAAATAATAAAGTAAAAAAATTTATTTATTTTATTTATTATTTATAACTCTCACCCTATTAGGAATATCTGTTGTGTTAGGGTGAACGAAAAGTACGTTGACGTGTAAGAAGAAAACCTAGTGTTAAGTCTTTGACGTGACCAAGTAGTTGAAACTTAAACAGCTTCACGACTGATCCCCAGGCACGGTAGATATCCCTTCAGAACTCTCAGTACCAAGTACTAACTCAAGATCCTTTGAGGATGTCTAAGGGTAGTCAGAGGTACGTCCAAACATTATATTTGGCACATACCCACATTTTGCAGTAGTTAGTATTCGTGACAGGTTGCAAACCCTTTGCCGCTGTTAGAATACTAACTGGTTTCCTCACGATGTTTTCCTTCACCGTTTAAGAGATCCACTGGTGCACGACCGGATTCGAAGCTGCGACCTTACGATCGGAGGCGGGGTCACTTCCACTAGACCACCGGTGCTCACCAAGTAGTTGAGGCATAAACATCTACAATATTCCGGATCGCCGCTCGGCCGGACTTCCTCGCTGGTACATAATGGCTTGGTGTGGGTGGTCGCTCTCATTGTCCACAGGCGGTCACTTGTCATCATAATTCTGCGCCCAACTAGCCCGCCATTGTGCATGCGGCACGCCACTTGCTGTTTATTTTTGTAAATAGTGGTAGTTAGCCTGTTCTTTTCGATTAGTCGGCTTATCCTTTCCGCCCAGAGTCCAGTCACGTCTTCTTCTTCTCACTTCTTTCGAAAGAACATAGACGGATTTGCACGACTAATGTCAAAAGTCCAAAGCCAATGTCCGTAATAAAAAATAAATCACAAAATCACAAAAAATAAAATCAATAAAATCACAAGGACCATCTTGAACCGTCTTAAAACTAGGTGACTCTAGTGCCAGTTCCACGCGACCAACACCGAGAAGAACAGGCAACAAACTCGGCGTAAGTAAAAATGCCCATAAGTAAAAATGTCCAATAATAAAAAAGCCCAAAACTTTAAAGGTCTGTGTTAAATTAACTATTGGCCGTTTTTATGGCTAGATTGTAATATTAGTAATGTTATAAAACGATAGAGAACACTATTAAAAAATCTTATTTCGGACAAGTGCGGTGAAATAATTTTTAGTGCGCCTCAAACAGGCTCATATGTTTTAAAACTTTATTGGTTCAACGACATGCCGGTTCCCGCACGTGTTTACGTGTGACGTTTTCCTTCACCGTTTAGCGTTCAAACGGTGAAGGAAAACATCGAGCTGAAAGGGGGTACTGGCACTGTGAACATAATTTTTTACACTAAAACTCAGTTTGAACTTTGTGTATCTATTTTTTATAAGGAAAATCATTATTAATTCAGAACAATCCTTGAGTTAAGATTATTTGATTGTAGTTTGCGTCCACACGCATTCTAATCTGGTTCATTATATCTCCATCTCCACGACAAAGCAATAAAATGAGAAAAGAGTTAAAGTTATTACTAAAAGTACCTACAGGGTGTAAAAACCCACCACGGAAATATAAATATAATTTCAGATGCAAGCATCGCAAGGCGATTGATAATCACCATCGTAAAAATTGAAAACGAAATTGGCCATGATTTAATTTTCGTACGTGAGCTTTCAGTAGTAAAATTAATTAACCATTAGTAGCCGAATTTCTAGTTCTGTCTGACAACACGCTCCAATACGGTAATTTTTTTGTCATACAACTAGCTGATGGAACAAGCAGATGGCGCACCTGATGTTAAGTGGTAACCATCACCTATAAACAAAACATTGCCCCGTAGGTCACGCACAATAGGAACGTGCCCTACGATGCACTGCCCTGCGTCCATCAACTTGAGGCATACAGATGTTAAACCTCATGTGCCTGTAATTACACCGGCGACCACACTCTTCAAACCGAAACACAGCGTTGCTGCTTGGCGGAAGAAAAAAGCGTGGTGGTAGTACTTCCCCGGACGAGCCCTTCACAAAGAGCTCTACTACTTTTAAATAAATAAATAAGATAAATAAGATATTTCACACCACTATGTACACATCTTCTTGTGTCACTAGTTTCGTTCGAAAAGAGTGTAGTAAAAGCTTCTGTCTTGCAAGATGAGTTGTGCTCCCTAAAGGGCACGAAATTTCAATCCTTTCACCAAATACATGCAAAACACACCAATACACTTTTTCAAACCTTCATAATGGGAAACATGGTTTTTTTTCAAGTTTTGAATTTGGTAAATCTCCATGTTTTTCGAAGTGGTATATTTGCACCCTGTAAAGTCAGAAGACAAACAAATGTCCATATAAATGTAATTTCCCAAACAACGGATACAAAAGAATGCCAATAGAAAAGAACCCTTGTAAAGTACAATATTCCTTCGATACATTTGCGAAGGGCCCCGTTACACTCAGTCCCCAATAACTTCGATACAACTTGTAAACAAACTGGTATGTACTTGTTAGGTACAATTTGATGCTTTTTTAGGAATGTATACTTAGCGGACTTTTGCATACACTCGTGGTTTGTTGAATTAAACAGATAAGAAATTTTGATTATGATTCGTGCAATTCCTGCAATAGATGGTACTAGTAGCGCTATGCGGTTTCACCCGCGTAGTTATAAATCCCGGTATTCCCTTCAGACTACGAGGACATTCTAGTTATGTATCATTGAAATTTTAAATACTGGATTTGTGTCTCCAGTGGACATTTTGACCGCCCGAGTCCGTGTGCAAAACGTCCGCTACGATCCTCCCAGTATCCATACAGTATGTAAATGACCCCTGCCGATCGGGTGTTAAAATCAGCTCCCGTGTGGGTGGCTGACTCAACCTCCATATTTGTACATTTCGTCTCTAAAACCTCCGAAATAGGCCACTAAGCAATTAAACGTGAGTTTTTGTCCATATCTCAGTGCTTGTCCATTTTTGGTGTAGCTCCCGTGTTGCCAGTTGTTACTACAATGGAGATGGCTTAGCTAGTTAGACTGTTTTGGGAACTTTCCCCTATTTTAAGCAATTCGTTTTTGTTAGATCTGGTGATGGATTCTAAAATATTTGTTTTAAGAGTCGTGTAACGCGGTTGCTCACGATTGACAGAAACAAAAAGTCCTTCAAGGTTTAGTGAGGAAATGCATAACTTCACAATAGCAGGTACATTGTACCACAAGACAGAAAAATTAGTATTTGTTGGGTGTTGAGTCCTCCTGAACAAGCGAAGGATTCCATAATTGAATTACGAGATTAGCGAGTGATTCTATGTTGGAATTCTGAGTGTTGAGAGAGAATCAAAAGCACAAGCAACAAATTATTTTGCTCTCGTGTGACACATACAACTATTTACTTTACTTGCGAAAAGATACAAGATGTAAGGAAATCAATTTGAGGCATACAGATGCTGAGCCTCATGGATCTGTAATTTCACCGAAAACCACACTTGATACTGTAACACACGCTGCTCGGCGGCAGAAATGAACACGGTGGTAGTACTTCCCCGGACGAGTCACACACAAAACGCTCTACTAGTCTTGATCTCTTAGTTATTATGGTAATTTAATCTTCTAATTATAAAAAAAAAATGCTAGTTTTGTGTTATAAGCTAGGTATAACACCAAAGTAAAAAAAAAAAAATTGCTATAACTTATAGCAAAATATTAACACCATTTGACAATCAATGGTGTGGTGAAATTAAAAACTGCACCATCTTAAGGGTCCGGTGACAGCGGCTCGCAATTTCGAGGACCTTTTTTGAAAACTAGATACTTTATTTGTTTAAATAAATAACGATCTAATTAGTAATCTCTGCATATCCACTAACAAATCAAACTAATTTATTACAAAGTCAACATTGTTTGACTCAAATTTAACAACCCACTTAAATAGCACTTTATTTGCATAAATTTAATGCTTACAACCAAAGACCTGATTTTGAATAGAAAGAAAATGTTTTGTCCATAAAAGGAGCGAAGGTCGCGATTGGTCATCGCGCCCTGACGTCACCGGCGTCCGCGCATCCTACACAAAGGTTTGTTATGATTTATTTATCACGAAATAAGTCGTGGTCTATCGGATAAACGGTGTTCTTTGATTGCGATGGTCTTGAAGATGTTATTATGTTACTTGATGAGCTATTTATCGCGGGGTCCTTAGTTTATTTTAACATTGGTGTCGATTTCTGTTGTCGCATTATCCTAAACTAGCATAATCTGACAGCTCTAAAATTATAGCCGTCCTTGTTGTTTCGGTCTTTTAGAAAGGGATGGCAATATTTTTAGTGCTATCAATATTATTCAGTACAATCACATGGATCACTTAGAAACGTCTTATAATACTAGGTGAATCTACCGCCAGCTCGTCGCGACCAAGGCCTAGAAGAACTGGCAAAAAACTAAGAGAAAGGGTCCATTGTTCTTCCTGGGGTGACAAGGTGGTGTCCGTGGTGGTGTCCGTGGTGGTGTCTTACGTCCAGCACTTCATCAGGCTGGTGATGATAACGCCACCACAGCTGACATAGAAACGGCGACCGGAAGACATGCAACCAGAATTCTAATCACCGAAGTCAACGCACCGAAAAGCGTAATATCCTGCGAATGTGACTAAAATAGACTTAAAAAAATGCACAGCATAGTCCCTAGTAGCTGTTATGTCATCTGTGGCACCACTTCCTTTAGACTTCCGCCTCTTAAAAAGGTCGTTGACGCTGGCAATACTGAGTGATGGATATACTGTGGCGTGTGAAATTAGAAATTCAGAAGTGGTTTTTCAAATTGCCTGTTGTCAATTTAACGGGTTGTCTATTGAATTTGAAATTAATTTTTTAATGATAAATCGACTTCCGGTATTTTATTTGCTTTACGATGTTGCTTAGGTTCAAACTGGTAAGAAAATAGAAAATATAGGCACTTAAGCAATGCTTTGTTAAAGGTGGTGGTTACCACTTAACATCAGGTGGGCCATCTGCTTGTTCCATCAACCAATTGCATAAAAAAAACTTCACCGTAACTATAACTCATTCAGAAAATTACCATTTTCTGTAATAGGAAATGAAATTTCATGTCACGTTGTATGCAGGACCTCCTAATTGCAGCCGTGTACGGTGCATAGCAAATCAACAGTAGAACGTGTCTTAGCCTTTATGTCTGTGGGGTAGAGTTCAAAATGGTTTACAGTTATAACTTGATTGGTATGCTTTTAGCGCTGCTTATGGTTCCAGCTTTGACCTCTATATTTATTAATTTTATTTTTGAATTTTAATAGTATTAGTACTAGTTTTTCGTAAATTATGCTTTGCATTTTGTCCACTTGATGTTGAATGGTAACTTCTGCTTAAATCAAATCGAAGACATCACGGAGTACAAAATAAAATCAGTCTTTATTCAGTTCAATCACAGGATAATTATGTCATTTAAATTTAAAGTTAGATACCAATCAATTGTTTCTACGCTGCAGTTTTCCTGTTAATAATTTTAATTTATTATTTTATGTCCAAATTTCATAATATTATATTTCAGTATATTATTATATTATATTATTGTTATTATATTATTTGCCATTATTATAATTTATGATAAAATAAAGAAACTAATTGCATGGTATTCATTGAAAAGGAAAACTTATTACAGTTTCATTTTTCTTTTTTCCTTATACCGTATTGACGTAATGCTGTACTCCTGGGGCGTTATTCACTATGAGCAATCCAATCGCGTTCGCGTTTAGATCACGTTGTGACGTCACACGGTTAGGTCAAAGTATCTTCTATGTCATAGAGAATAATGTCCAAAATCACATTGTGAGTTCACACGGTTTGGGGCAAGGAATCTCCTGTGTCATAGAGAATTCTTCCCCTGATGGGGGATCTTCAGGGGTATTCCCCTGATGTCTGATACACACCACTAATTTGTAACTACTAGAAAAAAAATTAGGACCTTTTAAGCAGAGGCTACTGATGCTACTACTTAGCATGATCAAAACGTTTTTTTATTAACTTTTTTGGGAATATTTTTTAGAGTTTTTAGCCAAAACAGGACCAATTATATGGGCACACTACTAGAAAATACTTCTCAGATCAACCTCATACGCAAGACGTACGATGTTTACTTGTGAAGTATTTTTGTAACATTTGTCGCGTTTTTGGCTTTTTAGCCCAAACCAAACCAATCCAAAAAACAGCAAACCTCGATAACTTGGTGGTAGATAGAGATTTAAGAGTTCTGAAGTTCTGACGGCGCTACTATCATCCTCCTCTGCTGAAACAGCCCTTAAGGCGTTGACAAGACCTAATTTACCTCTCGCTCGCACGATTCGACATTTTGAAAAATCGTAAACAACCATTTTGTGTGCAATCACATTGCACACAGTTTGGTAAAAATTTCATTTCGATCGATGCATGTTTTCCTACTCAAAAGTTTGAATATGTACTAAAACTAGAAAAGCAAACTTTTAAGTAGGAAAA
This sequence comes from Plemyria rubiginata, assembly GCA_963576535.1. NCBI lineage: Eukaryota > Metazoa > Arthropoda > Insecta > Lepidoptera > Geometridae > Plemyria > Plemyria rubiginata. Next base: position 1,476,445 of record OY754916.1, on the reverse strand, counting down.
CTTTTATCGATCAAAATGATTTTTTTACTAAACTTTGCGCAATGTGATTGCGCACAAAATGGTAGTTTGCGATTTTTCGAAAACGGGTTCTGTGATTTTATATCCTTCAACAAATTAAATCGTGCGAGCGAGAGTCACATTAGCTCTTGTTAATTTTTTTGGTAGTTAATAAATAGTAGTGTATAAGATGTAGACTCCTAGTTCAGTTCAAGGAGCAAGAACCTTTTTCCGATCGCCAATGTATCGCGCATACTAACCACACCGGACGTCAGCTCGGTGTAAACTTCTAAAACAATGACCATCTAAAAAACGCAATCTATTATGATCCATATGTTTATACGTTTATGGTTCACTGATAGAATTTTAATAGCAAGAAAAAGTGTACTTTTTCATGTAGCGGAAGAATAGTTCTACTTGCTTGACATAATAACTAAAGACGCGTGCTGTTAATAAATAAAGTAATTTCGATGACGTATTGTCTATACTTGCATGGAATAAAAATGAGATAGGTAGTTAGAAAAAGATGCAATTTTTGTATGCTGTTTTATGGTGAGGCTCTTTTTGATTCACAAAGCCGAGTTAATAATAAAAATAAATAATGCTGGACAATCCACACAGCACCATCTAGCCCCAAAGTAAGCTACACAAAGCTTGTGTTATGGGTACTATATAACTGATATATTTTATACATTATACACTAACATAGATAGATATTTTTTATTATTCATAGAGAACACCCAGACCGCCGGAATAAATATCTGCAGATTGTACACAAATTTGTTCCGAGGCAGGAATCGAACCCGCAACCGCTGCGCCACTGAGGTCGGCAAGTTATACTTCAGGTATTGCAGGCGTTCTTAGGAACCGCTTCTCATCAGGTGGGCTGTTCTGGCGGTAAAACAAGTATACAGGTACCTACTTAGTTGTACCAACCCTAAAATGAAGGAGGGGTTTTTATTTGTATAAATAAGTCTAAAAATTTCAAATCACATTCAAATATCAAGTTCAGTGAACTCCGTAAAGAAGATATTTGGCTGGCGATGATCGGAGCTCACATCCGCCGGAAGCGGCGCCGACGCTATATACCAGGAATAAATAAATAAATAAATAAATAAATAAATATAAATAAATATTGGTGGACTTTCCACACAGCACTGTGGCGATGTGTGGAATGACGACCTCTGTGGCGCAGCGGGCGAGAGCCTGCCTGCGACGCAAGAGGTTGCGGGTTCGATTCCCGCCGTGGAACAAATTTGTGTACGATCTGCAGAAATTTGTTCCGATGGTCTGGGTGTTTTCTATGTATAATAAAAAAATATACATCTATGTATGTATATAATGTATTAAATATATCAGTTATCAAGTACCCATAACACAAGCTTTGAATAGCTTACTTTGGGGCTAGATAGTGCTGTGTGGATTGTCCAGCATTATTTATTTATTTATTTATTTATTTATTTATCTAGCCCCAAACTAAGCTTATGCTTGTAATATGGGAGAACCAGATAGCTGATATACTACTTATAATACTTTTTTTTTGTAAATACATACTTATAATATTATATAACACCCAGACAGAGAACAAACATTTATGTTCACCACACAAATGTTTGTTCACGGTGGGAATCGAACCCACGACCTACGGCGCAGAAGGCATAGCTACTACCAACTGAGCTACGTAGGCTGTCGATGATGCCGATGTTTAGTATACTTTGACGTGTACGTACTAAATATTCGAGGTAGTATGCTTTTTCTCTGATCTATCTCCTATAACAAAACCCTGCTTCGCAAGCCCGATTTACTTTACGTTACGATGCGACTGTCTTGTGTCCATCAGCCTCTGTAATTTCAAACCCTACAAATCGAAACATAGTGTTGCTTGGCGGCAGAAATAGGCGTGGTGTAATCCTTCCCCAGACGAGCCCATCACAAAGAGCTCTACTACTCTACGTAAGATGAATGTTTTTATTATGTACTAGCTGGTACCCGCGACTTCGTCTGCGTACTTTTAATCTCTTCATCTCTTTGTTTCGCAATAAAAGGTAGCCTATGTTCTTTCTCAGGGTCTAAAGATTATCTGTGCCAAATTTCATCAAAATCGGTTGAGAGGTTTAAGCGTGAAAGCGTAACAGACAGACAGACAGAGTTACTTTCGCATTTATAATATTAGTTGGGATTTTCCTTTTTTTAATATTAGTGTAGATAATAAAAATTATATATCTATGTAAGTATATAATGTATTAAATATATCAGTCATCTAATACCCATAACACAAGCTAGTAGCTTGCTTTGGGGCTAGATGGTGCTATGTGGATTGTCCAGCATTATTTATTTATTTATTATTCTGTGTTGGTATTTTCAATAATATTTTTCTTGCATCCCGTAGGTAGCTTATCACCAAATCAGCCTTGACGAATGACGAATGTAAAATAGCACGAATATAATGATTGAAGTCACGTACACTCCGATATTGGCACGGTGTTTATAAACAATGACTTTTATATCATTCAACTAATCATTAAACCAATGAATAACATTGAATGATGCAGAATTGGGGCTAATTTACATGTAAAAGCCTACTATTTACTGTAAGTTTTTCATTGGCGAAACATCAACACAAAAAACATATCGACCATGTTTGCTGTTACACACAATACGAAACATGTTTGAAATTTCAACATCTAACCTTGATATCTATCATAGGGCTTACATTGTTTCCTGCAGTGTACATTTTATTGTTCCATTTGACATGTTGCAAAATCACATGCATAATGTGTTTTGATGCAAATCCATTAGCAATATTATAAAAATTAAAGTCTTAAATGTACTGAATGACCCAAATGAATGCTTATCCTACAGACTTGATGTTGTTTTTCTCTGTTATTAGCAATTCTGAAACTTTCCATTTAAAGGTTCCCAAAATGGAGGTCTACATTTTTTATATAAGTTCCTTGAAATGGAGCTTGTACTTTTTTATACCTGTAAACATTATTAAAACACTCGGATACAGAACAATATTCTTGATCTATCAATGTGTGTCCTAGTAGAGCTGAACCCACATCCAAAGCGCAGAAATCAGAGCTACCAACCAACCACCAACTGAGAGCTATGACTTTTTGCGATTTATAGGCTTACATTATACGAGTATGTGGGAGAAACATGTGAACGTAATGTTTCTCGGCTAAGGCCTGGCTGCTGAGCCATGCGATGATGTGTGGTCCGTCCCTAAGGGTGAGGACCGGATGGAGACAAAGACAATAGTAAACGTCAATCGCTTTGAATAATTATACCAATTATATTTTAACTTCTTCATTCTTTAGAGCATTTCCCGATTCTATTCACGCGCACAGCTATCAATGTTAAATCAAAGTCAAAAAACTTTTGGAAACAGCATCCCGACTTTGATCCCCAGCCACGGTAAATATCCCTTTAAATCTCTCAGTACCAAGTACTAACTCAAGATTCTTTGAGGATGTCTAAGGGGGGTAGTCAGAGGTACGTCCAAACATTACATTTGGCACATGCACATACCCACATTTTGCAGTAGTTAGTATTCCATACGTGACAGGTTGCAAGCCCATCGCCGCTGTTAGAATACTAAATGGTTTCCTCACGATGTTTTCCTTCACCGTTTAAGAGCACTGGCATTGCGCACATAAATTTTTCGATAGAAAAATCCATTGGTGCACGACCGGATTAGAACCTGCGACCTTACGATCGGAAGGCGGGGTCACTTCCACTAGACCACCGGTGCGCTACTTTTGGAAGCTGAATCATTAATTCAATGATTATAAACACATCTATACTATATAGTTCATATAGTATAAAATGTCTTTAATCTTTGAATTAATGATTTTGATTCTAAAAGAAAGTCGCTTTCCGCTGTCTCTCTGTCCGTCCCAACGGATTTTGATGTGGTTTTTATATTAGATTAGAGTGATTCAAGAGGAATTTATATGTTTATGTATAACATTATATGTCTAACATTGCACCCGTACGAACCGGGGCGGGTCCCTAGTAGATTATATGGAACCAGTTACGCCCCGCGGTTTCACGCGCGCAGATTTCAATCCCGGTATTCCCACGGGATAAAAAGGAGCCTATGTGATATTTCAGATCTCTCTTCCAAGTTTCACCCAGATCCGTTCAGCCGTTTCGACGTGAAAGAGTAATAAACATCCATCCATCCATCCATACTTACAAACTTTCGCGTTTATAATATTAGTAGGATATATTTATTTATTGAAAAAAATCATTTATAAAGGTAAAAAAACATATAGAAGAGGAACAACAGGCTCAAAGCTTATCTTCCAAGCATTGTTTTACATACTGCTTCTTGGCGAAAGAAGCATTTACCCACCTGATGTTAAGATATAACCATCACCTATAACAAAACATTGCATAACATATTTATTGTATTGGGAAGAATTAGAAGCCGTAACACAGGTTCTCCTAGCACGGCTTCTAATGCTCATAGTGCTAATAGTAAGTAGTAGTTAGGTACCTAAAAAGTTGTAAGTAGGTATACCTACAAATCCTTGTGTTTTTCATCATACCTGTGTACCTAGCTATTAAGTTTTCCACAAATAAACAAACTTTTTACTTTTTTACTTTTTTATTGCCTCGCAAGTCCCACACGATGGGAACGTGTCCTTCGACGCATAGTCCTGCGTCCATTAACTTGAGGCATACAGATGTTAAGCCTCATGTCCCTGTAATTTCATAACCACACCATTCAAACCGAAAATAGCAACGCTTCTTGGCGGCAGAAACAGACATAATGGTACCTCTTCGGACGAGCCACAAGAACCCACGTAGTGATAATATAGTTACATGAATCAAAGGGCCAACCGCGATCTCTTGAAGCATTCATATTTCAACTAGTAGCGCCCCGCGGTTCCACCCACGTAGTTTTTTATCCCGGTATTCCCACGGGATAAAAAGTAGCCTATGTGTTATTCCAGAATATAATATATCTCTGTGCCAATTTTCACCAGGATCCGTTCAGCCGTTCTGGAGTTATAGAGTAACAAACATCCATCCATCCATACCTACAAACTTTCGCATTTATAATATTAGTAGGATATTACTTTTATGTCAATGTCTTCTATCAACTGCATAGAGTCGGCTTTATGATCAGAAAGTAAAGTTTTATTGAAATAAGAATGCTTCAAGAGATCGCGGTTGGCCCTCAAGCCTGGAGGTACTAAATAAAGTTTATGTTTATAACCAAAGAAGTCATAATGACCATACTTACGCCATAATAAACCCGTAAATCCATCTCATACGTTGTCCCGAGTTATTTTAATAAACAATTAAAAACGGCGCGCGCGCACCTTTTCAAGGGAATGCTATGTCGAATATCTGTTTATGTAAATGGTAAGGCTGCCTTTAAACGACCAGCTATATTATATCGCTTGTGACTTTTTTCAAGCAACCGAGGACCGATAATAGGTCCAGTGTAATTTTTTTATAGTATATCTTGGATAATAGCCCTTAAAAAATTTAACACAGAAAATACAGCAAGCCCTTTAGAAAATACGCCACGTTTATAATAATTATAGCTCGTCATTCTTAGGAATCAATGCATCAGTAAATAAAAAAAAACTCAATAATCAGTAAATACTCAATGCATCAGGAAAGGAATATTTCATTTCATTTATTCATAAGGTCTGAATTAATCAATTCCAATAGGTATGTAATACTACTGCTAAACCTAGAAACATTATAGAATAAAATAAAATATTTTAAAGGTAAATAATGAAATGCATTTTTTTCTAGAACACGTTAAATCGGTAACTAATATAATTAAAAAATTACATACATACTGACATTATCGCTGAATGTAATAAAAGAATTTATGTTGTAGCTTGCTAAATTTCAACAAGCTTTCCAGGTATTCTGACCTGGATCTTTTCTGCTCCAGTGTTGTAACTGCGAGACGGCGACTGGGTGGCGACTTCTTTTCCTAAAATTATAGCGGATATCCTCACTTTGGTAGTTATTCTTAATTTTGTAAGTACTTGTTTACTACTATGTTCTGTTCACACCTTTTTGTATCTATTTCTTTTCTATACGTGAAAACCTATTATTGGCCTCATGCTACTATTTTGTTCTCTTTCCTGTTTTTTGTGCTGTTGGTTTTCCTAAAAATAAATAAATAAACTCGCATCTCGTCTGAAGGCACCTTTACGCTTGTTTTACGCCACACAGTTTTGGAACCTACATTTAAAAAGAAAACGGCCGTTTAATTGCTTAATCAGCCGGATTAAGTCGATAAGTGTAAACAATGCCGGCTTAACACCTCAGTAATTTTTATGCCCCATGGATTTATAGTTACAGTCGGTTGGGTGGCTTTGTTTCTTGTCCAATCTATTGAAATACTTCTTTATCATTGATATTAATTTATTATGATTTTTTAAGAGTAGTAGAGCTCTTTGTGAAGGGCTCGTCCGGGGAAGTACTACCACCACGCCTTTTTCTGCCGCCAAGCAGCAACGCTGTGTTTCGGTTTGAAGAGTGTGGTCGCCGGTGTAATTACAGGCACATGAGGCTTAACATCTGTACGCCTCAAGTTGATGGGCGCAGAGCAGTGAATCGTAGGGCACGTTCCTATTGTGCGTGACCTACGGGGCAATGTTTTGTTTATAGGGGATGGTTACCACTTAACATCAGGTGGGCCTTCTGCTTGCCTGGGCCTTAAAAAAAAAAAAAAAATGTAGGAGGCTGGCAACCGTCAAATAACTTGTCGCTCGCACTTTTTAATATTTTTAAGATATAAACACAGATACGGAACTTTTTATCTTTATAGGCAGGTATAGACAAAATAGTATCATCAAAGATACAAAAAAAAAACGGTTTATAGGATCGAGTCCGTAAGTAGTTGCTAGTTCAGTCACAGGAGCGGGGGGGGGGGGGTCAGGTTTTTGTCACGTAGTCGATTTTACTGAGAGAAATCTCGTATTTTTCATTTCTATAATATATAATTCACTAGTAATTTAAGCATGCATGCAGTCTTGTGCAATAAAGACGAGTAAAGCCAAATTATTATTTTTTTCAATTTTGTCTGTGAAATGATTAAAAATCATAATTATGAATTACTACGTGAAAACTAAAGGGGGAGGGGGGGGTCTTGGCATATACTACGAGTGGTCACCGAGGGGAGGGAGGGGTCGAAAAAACTAAAAAATAGGTCACGTAGTATGGGTATGTTCCCTTAGTTGCTAGTTCTTCTAGGCTTGGTCGCGCGGAAGCGGCACCTAGGTTCATCCAAGTCGTTTCAAAGTCATTCGATTCAATTCAATAAATCCCTTTTACTCAGGCGTTTAGCAAAATAACAATGAAAAACATGCTTGTAATTCCACCGGCCCACTCTTCAAACCGAAATACAGCAACGCTGCTTGGCGGCAGAAATACCTACGCAAGGATAGGCAGCACCTTCTTTTCAGGACAAGCTCTTCAAATAGGATACTTACTAAAAATTAATAGTATTCTTCAAGTATACAACATTATAGTACAACATTTCATACAACATATTCTATAGTACAACATTGAAACAACGAGTACGTAGTTCTATGTCTAAAGAAATACGATTAAATCCTACTAATAATATAAACGCGAAAGTTTGTAAGTATGGAAGGACGGATGGATGGAGGTTTTTTACTCTATAACTCCAGAAGAGCTGAACGGATCTTGGTGAAAATTGGCACAGAGATATATTATAGTCTGGAATAACACATAGGCTACTTTTTATCCCGTGGGAATACCAGGATTTTAAACTACGCGGGTAAAACCGCGGGGCGCTACTAGTGTCTAATAATGCTTTGTAACTGTACTTATCTATGATACATACCTACCTATACCTATAATATCGGTAACTTAACATGAATCATCATAATAATCCACAGCTCATCGACATCTACTAACAAGATGTAGAGATATCACGTTATCTTTACCAACATTAAAACTATAAAAACATATTTTAGCCATCCAACGGCTTCATTACTATAATTTACTTGTCATAATCTGTGTTGGCGGTTGCACACGGTACGCTTATTCTATTGCTATTTAATTCTACATCCTAATCCACTAGTAATAAAGTATTATTCAGTTTGAGATTTTATAAATAAAATCCTTTCTGCTCGATCCTTTTAAGGCTTCTATAAAATTGAGGTTACATTTGCGTCTGTCTATAAATATCGCCGTCTCTGTTCCTCATCACGTTGCCTACATCTCTCTGTCTCATTTTAATTTGAAACTGATAGATTTTCTCAAAACGTCCATATAATTATGTTCCGATGGGCTTTTTTTGGGAATTAAGGCCAAATGGACATTTTTATTATGTTATTATTGCCGCTAGGATTTAAAAAGGACAGTTTCGAAACTGGTGCTTAATTAATTAGTGGATTTTACGAGCTTTCATTTATTGGTTTGGCAATTTAGCCATGGACGTGGTTTGGTAAGAATGAGTTTTTTTGTGTTTTATAGTAGTTTAGTTTACTGTTATTTCATTATCATGAGTAAGTCAGCTGGACATAGGCCTTTTTTATAAATTGGGGCCTTAAGTAATAACTTAGGACGGAGGGCACATTGTAGGGCACGTTTTGCTTTTATTGCGAGGCAATGTCTCTTTTTGTTATCATCATCTTCCTGCCCTTATCCCAGTGGGGTCGCACAACAGGTTCTACTCCTCCACTCTCCTCTATCATTCGTCATCTCGGGCTCACTCCTTCTTACTTATGTCATCCACACAGTCCGTTCATCTTTTCTTTGGCCTACCCTTCTTTCTTAAACCAATCTCATCCAGGTCTAGCACTTCTCGTAATATGACATTCTTCCCTCCTCATGACATGCCCATACCACGCTAACCTATTGGGTACTCCTCAACTTATCCGTCACACACAACACATCCTTATTTTTGTATTGATGGATAAAAAATAAAGAGCACAACGAAAATGACAATCCTACTAATATTATAAATGCGAAAGTTTGTAAGTATGGATGGATGGATGGATGGATGGATGGATGGATGTTTGTTACTCTATAACTCCAGAACGGCTGAACGGATCTTGATGAAAGTTGGCACAGATTTATATTATAGTCTGGAATAACACATAGGCTTCTTTTTATCCCGTGGGAATACCGGGATTTAAAACTACGCGGATGAAACCGCAGGGCGCTACTAGTCGTCTATAATCTGGATGAGTTAAATCGTAGACTGCACAAGTAGCAATTACCTATTCGATAGGTACCTACTTAACAAAATGAATCCGTCTCACAAAGAGCTTTAAGCTACGCGATAAAATATTACCAAAGCAAATTATACTCATTATACTCTGTGTAATTACTTACGCGATACAACAGTGTGAAATTATTCTAATGAGCCATCTCATTCGCTCATCGCTCATTTCATTCACTCGTTCATTACGCGCTCCTGTGTTTACTGTTTGATCTGTGGTGTAATCAATGGTTTTACGATTGATCGTTTGATAATCGTAGTGGATGTTGTGTTATTTTATTTATTTTAAGAGATTTTTATTTGTTGATTGTATGAATAAATTCATAAACGTATAAAATTGCATTTTTTTGATTGTATGAATAAACACAACTAAACGGTGTTTAGTTTTATGTGTTAGTTGTAATATTGTGGTAAATAAAGAACTTTTAAAAAACAAAACTCCCACTAGACCACCGGTGCTCTTTCATTCGTATTATGGTGATCATTTTTGTAAAGAACATTGTATTTGCACAGAACGTATAGGTAATTGAAGCTATCTGTACAGACAGACAGCTCAGTTGGTGGTTCGATGTAACAAACATTTTGTGTCATGAACATAATACATGCTAGTTCTCTATCTGGATGTTATTATATGTATAAGTATGTATATACAAAATAGGACATGTAGATGTATTACGTCAGCTATCTGGTTCCTATATTACAAGCCTTGGCTAGATGGAGCTATGAGGAAAGTCCGCCAATATTTATTTATTTAAGTATATACTCCATGCCGGCCACCTAAGCTGAAATTCTTTCTTGCATCGCTGCATCGGGAGCAAAAAGATCACCGACTAAACATTAGTACGTTTCAACGCATAACACAAAGTAAAAACATATTAATGTTAAGGAAACAGCACACGTCCCCAAAACAATCGAAGTTGTGTATTGGATTTAATTGGAATAATAAACTTACACAAATATTTGCGACGGCCCCAAGCGTGGAAGCGTTCGCAAAAATAAGAGATTAAATTCAAAAATTGTCGACGAACGCGCTTCGGACACAAGTTTACAAGGCGAAAAAAGGGTATTTTGTTCTGAGAAGAACCTTCTAACACGATCTGGCACTTGTTCGTCGTTTTTGCGAACATGCCCGAGCATGTTCGGTGCATGAATCGGAAATGACTTCGGGGTCTGAATTTTATAATATTCCCTTTTTGCGCAGTTTAGTGGTCTCACACTGGGATGCTTGGTTATCAATATTTTCTAAGGCACATAACAATGTGCCTTTGATATTAGTACTATTGTTTACTTAAAATAAATAATAATTCGGTTGTAGTGTACGCAAAATTTAAGTGGTTATATGCGTTAACATCCCTACTAGTCTGTGGTGGTTAGGTATATAACAGCGAGCTAACTTCGACTTTCGTCCACCTAAATAACATTATTTATCATGAAACTCAATTCTAATTTATTGATAAATCTTCAATCTTTTAAGTTCTTAGTGTATGGAAAATTTCAGTAGTTATATGCGTTAGCATCTATAGGTACTAATACTAGTCTGTGGTGGTTAGGTATATATATAACAGCAAGATAACTTCGACTTTCATCCATAAAAACATTTTTTATCATTAAACTCAATTGGAATCTATCGCAATCTTCAATCTTTTAATAGCATCACTATCGGTAATGTTCCGTAACCAGAGTGTGCCAGATTGCCTGATAAGCTAAAATCCCTAGAATAAGACCTCTGTATGGCTCAACTCATATGTATCTCTTTTTTGTCTAAAATAAACATTATCTTATCTTATCTTATCTTATCGGTTATGTGGGCGCTTTTGGTTAAGAAAGGTAGTACCGTGGTTCCGAATTCATTTGGTGCACAATGATTTTTTTCTCTTTGAAAAATATATGTGCACAATGCCAGTGCTCCCCATTTGGTGAGCGAAAACATCGTGAGGTAACCAGTTAGTATTCTATCATCGAATGTCTTGCAACCAGTCATGTCGGGAATACCACTTACTGGGAAATATGGGTGTGTGTCTAATGTATTATTTGGACGCACCTCTCTTAAACATCTTCAAAGAATCTTGATTTGGTAAAAATACATTGTTGAAGTAGGTGGAAGGAGAGGGCTTCCTGACTGATACCGATAATGATGACTAAAAAGATCTATTTTATTTTTATTTCTTAGGAAAACAAACAGTAGGTATGTAATTATAGCCCCATTAGTAAGTTATAAAATTCTAGTTGCGTCCCGCGGTTTCACCCGCGCAGATTTAAATCCCGGTATTCCCACGGGTTAAAAAGTAGCCTATGCTATTCCAGACTATAATATATCTCTCTGCCAAGTTTCTGACGTGAAAGAGTAACAAACATCCATCCATACTTACAAACTTTCGCGTTTATAATAGTAGTAGAATAGCAGGGACATGTGTCTGGGGATCAAAACCTGATGCCGTTCTATCGTTCTATCTAAGTTTTCTGATGAAATTGACTATTCTTTTAACTTGAAAGTTCTCGGCATAAAACCTTGCAAGCCAGCATTCCTGTGACATAAAATGTTGAAACCCGATAAATCCCGCAAACGCTGTCGCTACAATGTGTGTGTTTACAAGCCGGCCACGTAAGCTATAACCATGAAATGTAACAGCCGAGGGGACACAACTTCGCGCATGCCTTGCCTTCACTACGAGCTGTGACGGATCAGTGCTTGGACTACAATAACGCTTAGCGTTATCTATCATCATCATCTATCACAGCAAAAGCTATTGTTTCTAAGTTAAAATAAATGTCGAGCTTAAAAAATGTGAAAGCTCAGTGAGGGGGGTTTTTTTTGTTCTTGTTATGATCCGCAATCAGTTGGTGGACTATAGGCGGATGAGTGGATGGATGAATGGCGGTTAGGGTCCAGACGCAGCAGTCTTTTCCCCCTTGTTTTTTTTTTCAGTTGTGGTTATCCAGAATGTGGCTTCTCTTTAACCTCCTTGTGTTGTTGTGAGGGTGTAGCTTGCATATTTACTCTCAAATGGTGACGGAAAATATCGAAACTCATCTAGCCACGGGTTCACCGTGACTAGATGAGCTTTGCTAGTATTGACCATGGGTGCGGGCCATTGGTCAATTGACCCAGCCCTGGTAAATAAGGTCGACTGAACTAACGCCAGGCAGCGTTGCTGTGTTTCGCTTTTTGGACCATGCCTGGTGCTAACCGGTGAAATTACAGGCACATTAAGCTTATATAAAATCATCATGAAGACGTATGCATCTGTGCAGCAGTTTTAATTAAATTAAAATAAATAAATGTAACAGAACAAGGTTGCATCGAAGCACGCTCTTAGCGTCACTTGTGTGACAAAGCCAAGTGGTGTCACTTGGCTTGGATGATAGCTACCACAGAACTTCAGGTGCACCATCAGAAATATTAGTTTTATTTAATACAATTTTCGAATATGGTCCATATTTGGCAAAGCCTCCATGCGTTGTTTGGTCTAAGGTCCGACGTTACAACAGCTCCTGTTCTGCAAGAATGTCATCATTCCTGAACGTCAGTACCGCTCATACGAACACGGACAAGCTTTTTGTGGAAGTAATGCTGTAGAAATGTTGTAGCCTCGACCGAAATATCGGTGCTAATTTTGGTACACGATGCTTTAATCTCTGGAGTTGCAGAAAAACGTAGATTTTTGAGGAGTAACGTGTTGGAAGTTGGGATTTCGAGAGCTAAAGCTACGTTTAAATACATAGACAAGGATATATATGAAGTTAATAGTAATGTGAGCAGTTGATAGGAATAATTGACGACTTCAGTGGCGCAGCGGGTGAGAGTCCGCCTGCGACGCAGAGGTTGCGGTTTCAATTCCCGCCTCGGAGCAAATTTGTGTACGATCTGCAGAAATTTGTTCCGTTGGTCTGGGTGTTTTCTATGTATACTAATATAAATATCTATCTATGTGAGTTTCTAGTAGAAGTAGAATAGTCAGCAGTAAGCTTGTGTTATGGGTATATACTGGGTATATACTACCCAGTATATACCCATAACACAAGCTTTGAGTAGCTTACTTTGGGGCTTGATGCTGCTGTGTGGATTTTCCAGCATTATCTATTATTATTATTTTCTTATCTTGGGAAACAACATCTATAGCTTTTTTATTTAACTGCTGGTGAAACAAACAAAAATTACATATTGACAGACTCCTGCTTTATTTTTATCCGACTGCCCAAAAAGCAGGGTAATGCTTTTTCTTCTCATTATTCAAGACCGCCATTTCTCAGACAAAAACTCCCAATCACCTTCAGATAGATTCATTTGAAACAATTAACATTTCAAAGTCCTCCCGATGCTTGGCACTTAAGCACTAGTTCCTGACAAATTCAAATCATTACTCCACCCAGACCCTATTCTATATTTTTCTTTTTCTTCTTGTAGTGTCACTAGAGAGTGAGCTCCTAACATCGGCAAACACCCTCGCGGCAGACCAAGACTGAGATGGCGGGACGGCCTAGATTCATTTATGAAAGATTGGTCACCCATAGCACAGGATAGATGAAAGTGGAAGGGGGCCTTTGCCCTGCAGTGGGGCGATGCAGGCTGTTAATAATAAAAAAAGTGTGTTGGAAGTATTATAAGTGCGCCTCAAAGTGGCTCCTTTCGAGCACTTGACACAATAATAATATGTTTTTGAAATTAGGTATGTACAACATGTCAGTTTTCTTACGATGTTTTCCTACACCGTTTGTGAGTAGCTACTGGCACATATCCCAATCCCAAGTAGTCACTAGATAGAATCCCATAAATCAAGGCATGCGTTGCGTACCCTTGATTGTAAACCATATACAATAGCAAAGTACCATTTGCCCAGTATAAATGGTACCGTTTCCACGATTTAAATAGTCACCGGTGCTAAGGGCCGAAGGTCCAGCTTATGGTCGGCGGTTATGGGTCATTGGCAATTCATCGCAGGGCCCACAATACCACCCCCAGGGACGATCAGGGAGGTCGTAGCTTCAGTAGAAAGAAACGGAGCGTGGGGAAACGAGGCAAAACTGTACCCTATTAACCATCGACAAAGCTTTGATAAATCAGAAAAAGATAATATTTAAAAGCCGTACCATCGGTCTTATGGCTCACCTGAAGATAAGCGGGCAACGTCGCCCATAGACATCAACAACACCAGGTGGTCGTTGCGTTGCCTACCCTAAAGACTGTTAACTTTTTTCTTGAAACTGTTCATGTAACATACTGCTCAGGGGGAAAACCACTTACGCCAAAAATGTATTTTCTCGAAAATGGTGTTTACCAAATATAGACCACTGTGTCGCTACTCGAAAGCGTCTTTGGTTTCAATTTTATAATTCCTAAGTATAGAGAGAGCTTCTATAACACTCTTCGACTACTCGATACCTGGCAGAGTGTGCGATATTTAAATGAGTATCCATTTACGACACGATTTTTTTGCCAGCATTGTTACTTTATTGTTAGATAATGTTAATTTTGCGAACGCCCGCCGAATCTTTTTGCTGCTAGGCGAGATTATTTCTAGCATATTTTTAAGGTAAAGCCGCTCTAGCCCAGTCTCCTCTATCTGTCCAAACCCTTTTTATTTCCCCCCACAATTAATTGGAGATATCGGTCGCGACGAAATCATTCCGCTGTGACAGTTCCTAAGCGGATTTATTGATTTTTTTCGTGACCTTTATCACAGCCCGCTAAGGTTCAATTTTGTGCCGACTTTATTTGTATTAAAAAGTGGTGTTTTTTGCAGTGATGAGACAGGACCACACAGCGAGGAACGCTGAGGTCCGGCTTTCATAATATAATTGCGAACGAGAAGTAAAAGTGACGAGAAAACATTAACGCTTCGATACTTTTTTGTATTCCATGAAGCTGGTCAGTAATGAGCAATTATTATAGTTTTACGTGGCAAGCTATTGCCATATTTCTGCTATTCAAATTTCATATTTAAAATGTGAAATTTGAAGAGGAAAAATATAACCAATATTTTTCATTTAAATTTAAATATAACCAATTTTTTTATATATTAAATTTCACATTTTAAACCTAAATGACCTTTATGACCAGGTGTCAGATAACTTGGAAATGCCGGTCAACGTTGCACTCCACCAAGCCGAAGAAAGGGGCAAGTGGAGGCAAACTATAAGGAGGGTCCTTGCACGACGTCACGATCCTCAGCAGTGAGGGACCGACGGAGGAGGAGGAGGACCTTTATGACTTAATTAAAACAGTTATTTATTTACTTAAACCTAGTTCTAGCTTTACAGATCTAATACGTTACACTAGAAATCAAACAACATTAAAATAAAAGTTTACACAATATAACCGAAATCATACTACTAACTACTGGTAACTTTTATCCCGTGGGAATACCGAGATTGAAAACTACGCGGGTGAAGTCAGGGGCGCTACTAACATAAAATATTTCTTTGAGATTATTTTATAAATAATGCTGGACAATCCACACAGCACTATCTAGCCCCAAAGTAAGCTATTCAAAGCTTGTGTTATGGGTACTAGATAACTGATATATTTATACATTATATACTTACATAGATAGATATTTTTTTTATTATACATAGAAAACACCCAGACCATCGGAACAAATTTCTGCAGATCGTACACAAATTTGTTCCAAGGCGGGAATCGAACCCGCAACCTCTTGCGTCGCAGGCAAGCCCACGCCCGCTGCGCCACAGACGTCGTCAATATCAACTCAAGACCTTTGTGGCAATGTACGCAAACGTAACTTTTTTCTAGTTTACGGAATTTTCTAGTTTACGGAATTTTCTAGTTTACGGCATTTTCTAGTTTACGGCATTGGCGACTTTTCAAAGTGGTCCCTGTTATTTAACTAAATAAACTCCTTGGTTTCGCCTTTGACGTTACTTTCGGTATAAACTGCAATGCGCATACGCACGCCATGACAACAAACAATCAATTAAACAGTACCCCTTCCAATAAATCCGGCTGAAAACCAATAACCTGACGCAAAATAGTATTTCTGAAGCTTGCCGTCATAAATACAATGAAACTTTCTCTCGCAATCCTGGAGTTCCGTTAACTAAAGGTACGAAAGTAACCCTTCATTTAGTAAAATAAAATGACTCATGTCATGCCAACTAAGCTCTTACTAGCTTACTATTATCATATGTTATTATATTTTAATTTTTACTAACACTGTGGTCTATTGAAACTTTTGAATTTCGAATCATGATGTGAGCCTTCTATGTCTCACTGCTGGTCAAAAGCCATTATTGTTCAACATTTTATGAGATAGGTACTAGTTGCGCCCTGCGGTTTCTCCCGAGCAGGTTTTAAATCCCGGTATTCCCACGGGATAAAAAGTTGCCTATGTGCTATTCCAGACTATAATCTATCTTCCTGCCAAGTTTCATCCAGATCCGTTCAGCCGTTCCGGCGTGAAAGAGTAACAAACATCTATCCATCCATACTTACAAACTTTCGCGTTTATAATATTAATAGGAAGTAGGATTGTGAAAATCTCGTAGAAGTTTTGCTGAGCTGGTTAGATGAGCTGCTTGCTACTCTTGTACAAAATTAACAGTATTAATAGTAACAGTAAGCAGTAGTTAAAATAGTCACCAAATTATCAAATTAAACACCGTTTGATTTTAAGATCTTAAATGTCAGGTATCATTTCACAGTTATTTTTGGCTAAAATTTGTGTAAAATGACTTACCTAGGTGTTACGGTGATGTTCAGTTTATGTCATGTTTGTCTAGTAATGATTCCGCGAGTAGGAGGGACGTGTACGGAACTCTCAATGCACGATGTCCTACTTGTTCTTGGCAGATTTTTTAGTATTGCCAAATAATGTCTTAATGAGACAGAATGATGTGTGAGCGATGTCACCCGACGGTTGTGTCAACTCGATTCAAATAATCGAGACGAATCGAATAATCAAGTGCTTTGTATCGTATAAAAATAATCTTTATGAATTTATTTAACAAAATGATTTGAAGAAACTTCAGCTTCTTATTCTCGACTGAATAGGTATACCTTCCCCATATTATGTAGACCTCATAATTTAGTTTGTTTTGAAGTTATAATTAAGTATATTCATTTTCTTAGCTTTTAACGTCAAATCTCCTTAAGGAGATGGTATCACATTAATGTTAATATCAAAAAGACGACCTCCTACGAATGTGGCTCAAATATGCATATTTATATTATTGTAATTTATTACGCATCTGTCGAATTAGATATAAAATTACTATTTCATTGTCAGAAAGTTGATTTTTAATAACTAGATGAGACAAATAAAATTCCCAAAAACGAAAAACTTGTTTGCTAATTTTTAATGAACTAGTGTTGAACAATAATGTTCAACACAACAAACAACAACAATGCGAACAAATAATAGACTACAGATAATAAAATTATTTTCCATTTTTCATAATTTTTATACAAAAAAGACTCCTCCATCTATAAAAGGGATGAATGGCACTGTCGAAAAAAAACATAGATAGCTTAACCGTGATGGCTAGGAACACTAGTTTCAACCCCCGTTTTCTGAAAGCCCGATCAACACTAATCGGCTATCAAGTCGTTTGCTATCTTTATCTAATTTAAAGTAAAAGATGAAATAAGAAGTGACTTGACAGCCGATTAGTGTTGATCGAGCTTTCAGAAACTGAGAGTAAGAGTAGTAAAGTTATTTGTGTGTCGTCCGGGGAACTGCTACCACCACGGCATTTTCTGCCGACAAACAGCAACGCTGTGTTCCTTCGAACACAGCAACGCAACGCAAAAAAAAGAGAAAAAAAAGGCAAAGAAGAAGGAGGATGAGGGGCAAATAATAGGTGCATGACTCCTCAAGTAGATGGACGCAGGGCAGTAAACGCACTACGAAACTTGATGATTTTTTAATTTATTATTTCGTCCACGATTGCTTCTAAAGCCGTTTACAATTTGAAAAATGTTGTTATTCTTAACCGTAATATCTGAATGGAATGGAGCTTGTATTTCTGCGAGTCACGCCAGACAATGGGCCTCAATACGGGAGCCGTGACCTCTGACCGTCACTGTATCTCGTCCTATCATCTCAGCTACCGACTTCACCCTGCGACCTGAGGGGTGACCATCTTTTTGCTATAACGAAGGCATTGCACGCAAAACAACTCTCCGTACATACATAAATATATAAAATCATGCCTGTATCCCATAGGGGTAGGCAGAGACCACAGATTTCCACTTGCTACGATCCTGACATACTTCTTTCGCTTCATTCACTCTCATAACATTCCTCATACATGCTCGTCGGTTTAGGGTACTCTTGACCTGGCCTTTCTCTAGAACGTCCGCTATCTGATCCAGATACGTCCTCCGAGGTCTTCCCCTCCCAACAGTCCCATTCACACTCACCTGATGCACCTGTTTCGTTAATCTTCTTTCATCCATCCTCTCTACATGCCCAAACCATCTTAACATATCTTTCTCTACCCTCATCACTACGTCTTCTTTCACTCCACACAACTCTCCGTAGAATTACAAAAAAACACTTATTATCAGCCTGAAGTCCACATAAATTAAGAAAAAAAAATACATTTATTACACAAGTGAATATTTTTTTTTGCGACGGAATGGCAACTTTAGCAGAGTTACATTAAAACAGAGTTTTACATACATAGTTTTTGAACGACAGGTTGGACTTACGACTATTCGTAAGACGACTTTCCGCCACGGAATAGCTGGCGGAAAGTCACGTGTTATCTTTTCGAATCCTAATGTCAAAAGCTTTGTGTGACAATGTCAAAATCGCGTAAAGTTCGTTTTCGACAAGGATTTTAGGGAGCCATCGTATTCTAAATTCAAAAATTGTATTCCGTGCCGAATCCGATACCGATGGAATCAAAATAACCCACCATGTCTCAAATGTTGCGTAACCAATGGTGTCTCTATTAGCTCTTGTTTTTCGAATGCGACGTTGTGTCCTGCGGTGCAAGTTCGCAGTCATAAGTCTCAGATTACACATTTGATCACAACTCCACTGGTTATTCTTTACATTGACGCTTTTGAAACTCTCCTTTTAATAATTTTCAAACTTAATCGGCAATGGTCGGAATTTATGAGTAGGTATTAATTCAGTAGTTCCAATGGTATATCTATTATTTAGATTTCTTACAACTTCTAGGCATGTCTTTGACCGCAATCATAACCGATGTTAAGCGATGATGCGATTCATTGGTGTATGGTCTTTATAACTTGACAAGCTGATCCCGCGGCTTTGCTCGCGCTCGTTTACTTTGAAAATCTCATACAAACTTTCATCCCCTATTTTATCCCCTTAGGGGTAGAATTGATCAAAATCCTTTCTTAGCGGTTGCCTACGTCATTACATCTACCTGCATGCCAAATTTCAGCCCGATCCGTCCAGTGGTTTGGGCTGTGCGTTGATAGATCACTATGTCAGTCAGTCAGTCACCTTTGAGTTATATATATTTAGATAAGATAGATAAAAGATCTGAGAGCATATCTACAGTGCCCAGGGATCAAAGCGGTGAAGCTGTTTTTATTTACTTTCAGCCGAGTTGATTATGCTAACTACCTAAAATTACCACTTCTACTAACTACTTATTTTCTATATAGGTGTAGTAATAGGTCGCGTCACGTAAAAAGAACGCTGGAAGGAGTGTGATGGCGCGAGTATGCGCAAATACATCCTCTCCACTTTTCCAGCGTTCTTTTTAAATGACGCGACCTCACTTAACTTTTTCTCTAAGTTATTAGATGAACTTTTGGCGAATCTTCAAATAAAATTAAAACAAAAAGTAAAATATATTACAAAAGTGTGCTCGGTTTAACAATAGTACATTGTTCACCGAGAGGAGAAAGTGACCGATTACCGGCGAGGTATAGTATAAATATATATTATACTACACCTGCTTGGAAAGTACCTTGATACTGTATCAAATTTACGGTAGAAAGTACGTCATTGCATATCGAACAAATATGCGGGGAGAAAACGCATCTGAGCGGGAGAGAAAAGTGTATGAAAATCCATTTCTTACGTGGTTTTTCTTTTTTAATTTTGGGTAAGACTATGCGCCGGTAACCTAAATATCAAAAGCCAAAAAGTTTTTACAGTGAGTTTTTATCTCCAAGTTCGCAAAATGACACTGGCCACTAGCTGTGTGTTGGATGGTGTCGGGCTGGCAGTGCGACCCTGCGGCGGCAGGATAAACAATTTGAAAAAAGAACATGTGAAAATGGCAGACGCCATTGGCGCCATTTTCAATTTGTGTGTTGTTTGAGGATTCAGTTTTAGTTTTTTATTTTCCTCGTAGGTGTAGTATAAAGCACTATGTATCACTCGAGAGAAAGTGCGATTCCCGATCTCGAGTGTTTTAAAGCCCTCGCCTACGGCTCGGGCTTCAAACGACACCCTCGACGGTAATCGGTCACTTTCTCCTCTCGGTGAACAATGTACTATTTTCATCTACATTTTGTATTGCTGAGTGTAATAATTTTCGTATTTGTATCAAAAAACTGAAAGGTTATTTTATTTCAATAAGAATTCGAAACCCGTTTCATAGTATAAGTTTTTGCATTGAAATATGATTTTATGAATTCGATTTGATAAAATCAACAAAACTGGAATTCTTGTAACGGAAAGATGAAATGCTATGACAGAGGATAAGTTTTTGTCGCAGATGCGATAAAGGGTAACTTTAATATTGTTATCGAGAAGTAGGCGATATGTTTGACTGTTTGTCATTATTTTATAACTCATTTAAGTCGCAGGCTACCGTTAAACCATTTTTTTTTATACAACTAGCTGATGGAACCAGCAGATGGCCCACCTGATGTTAAGTGGTAACCATCGCCTATAACAAAGCATTGCCTCGTAAGTCACGCACGATAGGAACGTGCCTTACGATGCCCTGCTCTGCGTCCATCAACTTGAGGCATATAGATGTTAAGCCTCATGTGCCTGTAATTACACCGGCGACCATACTCTTCAAACCGAAACACAGCGTTGCTGCTTGGCGGCAGAAAATGGCGTGATGGTAGTACTTCCCCGGACGAGCCCTTCACAAAGAGCTCACTACTCTTAGTTCTTCATACTCTTCTACTTCATACTCTTACTTCTTATATTATAAAAACATAAATTTGTTGAAATTCCACCAATATGTATTTGTTTCAACATTTACAATGCTATTTTACAAAGTAATTTTAGTTTTCAAAAATCTTACTAGTATTATAAACGCGAAAGTTTGTAAGTATGGATGGACGGATGTTTGTTACTCCTTCACACCGGAACAGCTGAACGGATCGGGATGAAACTTGGTAGAGAGATAGATTATAGTCTAGAATAGCACATAGACTACTTTTTAGCCCATGGGAATACCGGGATTTAAATCTACGGCGGGTGAAACCGGGCAACTAAGTAATTATATAATTATTATTTTCCACCAAGGAAGCCGTTAATACTATTATTTTCTAATTTTACCAAGCAAAGCTGGGTTGATTTGTAGTATGGTTCGAAGATACGCGCCACAAAATGGTATCAAGCACATCAGAAATGTTAAAAAGTTTCCATTCCACCAAAATAAATTATTTAACGAATCGATTCACATTTTAATTCGAATTGTCAAAATCGGTCATCAATCATAACTGTCGTGCTTCGAAGACATCATCACAAAGTGCATCGCCGGGACTCGAACCCGTATCTTTGTGTTTCTTGCTAGCATTATAGGGTGCTGACTGACGGACTTCATTGAATCAGTGAGACGTCATTGAATGCAGACTGCACTATTGAAAGCGGTGATTGTGCTGCATGGGTTTCGACTTCAAACATGCGGTCAAGCACGTGGTTGTGCTTCGTTTCACCTAAGCTTGGTTATGTGGAAAATTTAATATACTTTTTAAATTTATTACAGACCTCATTCAGATTATAAATAAATAACTATAAATTGCTCGTTTCAAGGTATTAGATACATTTACAAAAAAAAGCATAGTTACTTTATCAGTAATCTAGTTCCCATAATACAAGCTTAGTAAAGTAGTCCAAAAATATTTATTTGTCATGCAATGTCATTAAAAAATAAATGCCTTAGTGAATATGATTTTACCACAGCCAAATAATATCATAATTCTACTGTTCAGACAAATTTCACAGTCATAACAAATCTACCATTGTTATAAAAACCTCAAACATGCTGTCCATCTAAGAAGTCCTAAGCAGTACGTCTATCAGCGCCCTAACAATTATCTATTGTGTATTGTATTTCAGTGCATTGAATTGAAATAGCAAAAAGCTTATCGCACAATTTAATGTTTTTTTATTTTATGAATTCTCGTTGAATGGGCTGTTTCGTGCATAATTTTTGAGTTATTATTCCTGTCCAACTTATATTAACTCGAATGAATGGCTGAATAATTGTATTTTATGAATTTCAGAAAAAAGTAATTGATATCGTAAGTTTTTTGCAACGTTTGTAATGGTAGTAAGCTGTAAATCTACGTAATAATTATTTTTTACTTAAAAAAACAACAATAGCGAAAAATTTATATACTTTTAAGTCTACTTCTTAAATAATTTAATTAAAATTTAATTATATTTCTGGAAAAAAATGTCTCCTGGTTATACTCATACATTGCTAGACCTTTTTATAACCTCTCTTAAACATACTCTAAATACCACAAAAATATAATTACGCGCCAGCTCAGCCATTATCGACTGGACATTAGAGATCCCCAAATATCTCCAACACAAAACCCATAAACATAAATATACCACAATACATTCAGACTGTCACATTAAGGGGTATAATAAACACACAAGTATTCCATCACTCGGTGCCGACGCAAAACACCAATGGGACAATTTTTATATGAAATACATTCCTATGCTTTTGTATTATACGGAACCCTTGAATTATATTCAGTTTTTGTCTGTCAGTCCGTGTACTTGTTGTACGTTTTGGCGTTTGATGCTAGGTCACAGAGCAAGCAAGAATTTCAGATAAATCGGGGTTTTTCGTTCGACGAACAATACTACTACTTACTTCTTGGAAGAAATATTTATTTGGTCGAAAAGGTCGATCACTATCGTAGATCAGATCACCTATTCAGGCTTGAAATTTTTGAAAACATCCTTAATACCTAGGGCAATTTATAAATAAATAATAATAATAATAAATAATGCTGGACAATCCACACAGCACTATCTAGCCCCAAAGTAAGCTATTCAAAGCTTGTGTTATGGGTACCTACTAGATAACTGATATATTTAATACATTATATACTTACATAGATATATATTTTTTATTATACATAGAAAACACCCAGACCATCGGAAAAAAATTTCTGCAGATCGCACACAAATTTGTTCCACGGCGGGAATCGAACCCGCAACCTCTTGCGTCGCAGGCAGGCTCTCGCCCGCTGCGCCGCAGAGGTCGTTTAATTTTATAACAATGATTTAGTAGTATTATTATGTTGTAGTAATGCGTGGATAACGAAGTGTACATTTACTTACACAATTTCCCTAATAAAGTAAAATTTACTTACTGCATAAGCAATTTGCTTACTGCTTAATTTGCAACAATGAGGAATAAAAAATTATTTATTTATTTGAAAGTTGTATACAACATCCGAAAACTAAATGAGATCCGACTTCTACTAGTATGCGGAGATTTCAGACTAACACAATTTCATTTAATTCTACTTTTTTGCAAAAGCCCTCGATGCATTGTCTTCTGATATTAGCTATACTACATCAAGATTCCTTCCTCACCGTATCTAAGCTGCGCTTATGATAATAAAACAATTTTTTGTCTACAAGAGTGCAGGCGCCGGCAGTTAAAAGGAACGTGTCCACTAGTCTAATATCAATTATTAATAATTCCACTTTTTGCTTCACCCCCGAAACCGGGACATAAATATGTCATTATTCGCACTGGTCAATTAGGGATGGGGGATTTTTTAACATAAACCTCAACGTAATGAAATATGATTGACTTTATTGACAAAGAAAATTACAACTAATAGTTACAATTATTTACAAAATATACAAAATACATATGAAACAGTTGAGCTATCTGCAGACCGTTGCAAACGATCTATAGATAGCTCAACTGATCCAAATCAGTGCCAGTCGGAAGCGTACCCAAGATACTGGCTGCATTGCCACGCTGAATGGCAATGCTGATACGCTGAGCCAGATACTCACCAGCCCTCGGGTCACGCGTCGCGTCGATAAGTCGCCTGGATAAAATTTTGAAGACCCGGTAGGCCTCGGTACCCCACGGACCTACAGTCTCAACCCCAAGAGGAGCAAATACGTAGGCCCCGTCGAGACCTACTATGAAATATGAATGATATGAATTCTGTATTGATATTGTATGATAAAATGGTATGATTATCTTTTATTGTAATCTTAACGCATTATTTATTTTTGTTATAATGACATTAGATTCAATCTTAAATTTTTATAATAAGGATAAGGAATCGTATTGCTTGTTTGACTTTGACATGAATTATAATAATAAATGTTTTAATGAAAAATTATTTGTTACAGGTAAGATATTCGTGGAAACAGGTCATAGTAAGTTGAAGATAAAAATGATAGTTCAAATTCAGGCATTTCTTTTATTTTAATAAAAAATATATTTATGAGAGGTAAAATTCTCTATCGTGTAATATTCAGAATTGTTAAATTTATCTAATTATTATTAGAAAGAAGGTTAGGTATAGGTCTGCGTCATAAAACTATCAAGTCTTCCTTAATATAATGTGCAAAAAAAACGAATTGTATGTTCTTTTATGCGCTCATCAATTTAAATTGAAACAAAATTGTTCCCCATCTTACCACGCTACACAAATTGCAGCAAAAGTATTACGCAGCATTAAATAAATTATCCCCATATTGTTACCAGAAAGTGCCAAAACGCGGTACAAAAAAAGGTGCAAAATACGGTACTTACGGCCTAAAGGCAGATGCACACTGATGCACCGGTACACGCCAGTTAATCACTCGTGTAACTTGATTCGCAGATAACGTGCGAAAAATAACGCCTTCAGTGATATATACCGCGTCAGCCTTTAAATATTAACTGTTTGGATTACCTATACGTGAGATAAGACTGTGCGAATGTGTGTCCGAAAATAAGGAATTAACATTTTAAGATAAATACACCACAAAACATAAAAACACCACACGACGCTCCAAAACTAGCATCGCTGATATAGGACGCAAGGTGGCAAAGCTGAAATGGGAGTGAGTAGGTCACCAGGGAAGGGATTAACCCTGAAAGGTATGTTTACCTATATGCTATATATTATAGAATTGGACTTGTTTAAAAAAACATCCATTCTGTATTTTTATTAATATAAATATGATTTCCATTGTAACTACCTGACGTATCTAAGAGCATGTAATATGTGTAAAGATTAATAAATAAATGAAATGAAATGAAAGGTGAGCTAAAGGAGTCACAGGATGGACACCCGAAACAGTAGGTAGAGAACGTCGCGGCCGCCCTAGAAAACGCTGGTGTCCGACGACCTGCGGCCCGATTACGCCAATGTCTTGCTATCGAGATTGCTTTCAGTTGGACATTTGATTCCCATCCATCCAAGGAATTTAGCATCCATCACAAGGAATTTGGATACTAGATCCTTAATATGTTGCTATTACACTATAGAAATCAAATGCTAGAGAGTATTATATTCCTTGATCAAATGTCAAACTGAAAGCCATCTTGAAAGCCAGACAATAGCGTAATCGGGCCGGTGGACTGCTTCCACAATAAGTGGGAAGAGTTAGCAGAGGATCGAGGAGAGTGGAAAAATGGGGGGAGACCTTTGCCCAGCAGTGGGATAGGTAGTTATAGGTTAACAAAAAAAACTATCTTGGAATATCTGAGTGTGTATTTAAGGCATATTGTATACAGGCCTCACCCAACAAGTACATTTTTGATTGCAATTTGTTGTTTGAATCGAAAAGAACTAACAATAATAATGTTGTCTGTAAAGATCGTAAACGTAACGTATATGGCCTAAAATCTTTATTTTGGAAAAGTGTGGACTATTCAGCAGTGGACTTATTTAGACAGAAGATGATTTATCGAGACTTAAGCTTCGATTTTTTTATATTTATAGAAACCGAGTTATGGAGCAAAGGGCAGGAAAAAATATCAATAAAAGATAACTACCAAGTAATTCGAAAATATGTATTTTGCAATTGGGAAAAAAAAACAGCTTCACGACTTTGATCCCCAGGCACGGTAGATATCCCTTCAGATCTCCCAGTACCAAGTAGGTACTAATTCAAGATTCTTTGAGGATGTCTAAGGGGGGTAGTCAGAGGTACGTCCAAACATTACATTTGGCACATACCCACATTTTGCAGTAGTTAGTATTCCATACGTGACAGGTTGCAAACCCATCGCCGCTGTTAGAATACTAACTGGTTTCCTCACGATGTTTTCCTTCACCGTTTAAGAGCACTGGCATTGCGCACATAAATTTCTCGATAGAAAAATCCATTGGTGCACGATCGGATTCGAACCTGCGACCTTACGATCAGAAGGCGGGGTGGGGTCACTCCCACTAGACCACCGGTGCAATTGGGAAATGTAACTATTAACAAAACCTTAAGTATAATTAACTTTCGCGCGTATAATTGTACTAATTATACGCGCATAGGTAGGTTAATTAAATTTAAACTTCATTTTGTTGACATCGCAATACAATAGTTTCTAAAAAATGGCCCTACGACCAGCAATCGAATAGCTGGACTAGAAAATGTTCGCTTACAATTATATAACGAACTAGCTTTTGCCCGCGGCCTCGCTCGCGTTTAGAAGTATTATTATTAATTAGGCATAGTTTTTGCGGCTTTACTTTTGTTAAGCGTGTGTAAAAAATTGGGGGGTTGAATTTATCAAAATCCTATTGAAGCGGACGTCTTCATCATAGTAGCTCCAATCTTTAATTTCAGTTCAATCAGTCGAAAATCTAAGAAGATTTATACAAACTTTCATCCCTATTTTATCCCCTTAGGGTTGGAATTTATCAAAATCCTTTCTTAGGGGATGCCTACGTCATAGTAGTTTTATGCATGCAAAGTCAGCCCGATCGGTTGACAAAATTTTATACAAACTTTCATCCCTTATTTCATCCGCTTGGGGGTAGAATTGATCAAAATCCTTTCTTAGCGGATGCCTACGTCATAACATCTACCTGCATGCCAAATTTCAGCCTGATCCGTCCAGTGGTTTGGGCTGTGCGTTGATAGATCACTATGTCAGTCAGTCACCTTTGAGTTATATATATTTAGATTAGAAAAATTAGATTTAGATTACATTTATATTTAAAAATCCTTAAGCCTACGTATTAGAAAAATTAGATTTAGATTACATTTATATTTAAAAATCCTTAAGCCTACGTCATAGTAGCTTTATGCATGCAAAGTCAGCCCGATCGGTTGTCAAAATTTCATACAAACTTTCATCCACTATTTCATACCCTTGGGGGTGGAATCGATCAAAATCCTTTCTTAGCGGATGCCTACGTCATATAATCTACCTGCATGCAAAATTTCAGCCCGATCCGTCCAGTGGTTTGGGCTGTGTGTTGATAGATGACTATGTCAGTCAGTCAGTCAGTCAGTCAGTCACCTTTGAGTTATATATATTTAGACTAGAAAAATTAGATTTAGATTACATTTATATTTAAAAATCCTTAAGCCTACGTCATAGTAGCTTTATGCATGCAAAGTCAGCCCGATCGGTTGTCAAAATTTCATACAAACTTTCATCCACTATTTCATACCCTTGGGGGTGGAATCGATCAAAATCCTTTCTTAGCGGATGCCTACGTCATATAATCTACCTGCATGCAAAATTTCAGCCCGATCCGTCCAGTGGTTTGGGCTGTGTGTTGATAGATCACTATGTCAGTCAGTCAGTCAGTCACCTTTGAGTTATATATATTTAGATCTGTATGATACCTACTTAGGTATCATACAGATTCGTTATATAATTAATAGAATAGTTATTAATTAATTAAAAGAAGTAAAAACAGACAATAATTAACACAGAACTACACACGTAAAGTCAGCGGCAGGCATTGGTATGAAGCGTTGGCTTATTGCGGCTGTTGTGTTATCACAAATGATAATTGCTGAACGTTACCGAACAGTAATGATCGCTTTGCTGGCCGAACGTGTTGCTCTGAGTTATAGGGAGTGAAGATTTAAAAATAAATAATTAATGGCGAAATTTTACACTTCACACGGCATCCTCTAGCAAAATAAAGCTTGTTGTACGGAAACCACTAACTGACAGAATAATTATAGTATTTTGTCAATGATAAGCATTTACTCGTACCATAGTCAAAAGGCATTGCTTAGGTGCCTGATGATAAGTGATAACCATCACCGAACAGAGCATTGCTTCGCAAGTCAAGCAAGACGTGCCCTACGATGCACTGCCCACGTCATAAGCCCTCATCATGTCATGAGATACATCCTGGTGACAGACGGACGGATAGACGGACGGAGTCTTAGTAATAGGGTCCCGTTTTACCCTTTGGGTATGGCACCCTAAAAATTTCAGATGTATTCAAAATTGGAAATAATGGGCCCTCGATCAATAGCATTTAAAATGAAAAACTAACATTTTGATAGCATTGGTGTGTTTATCTGTAGTTTGGAAGGTAGTGCTGACCGTTTATGCGCAAAAGTCGAAAATAAGGTATCCCACGGCATGCGAAGCGCTTTTAGCCCTCCATTCGTATCATGCCACAACCTATCCAAGTACAATAATCCTACTACTATTATAAACGCTAAAGTTTGTAAGTATGGATGGATGGATGGATGTTTGTTACTCTTTCACGCCGGAACGGTGAATCTTGGCAGAGATAGATTTTAGTCTGGAATAGCACATCCTATTCCTATTATTAAATAATAAATATTCATCAGAATCCCGGTATTCCCACGGGATAAAAAGTAGGCTACTTTTTATCCCGTGGGAATACCGGGATTTAAATCTGCGCAGGTAAAGACTAATAAAGAATAAATCGTCCACGTTTCATCAATTATGATATTTTCTTAATCGTCGACCATTATGTATTGTTGTGTCTCGGGATCGCATCCTGAAACTGGCGTTTTCATGCAGGATTCTTCGCACTTCAGCCTCTCCATAAAGTTATTTTGGTTTTCATCACATCCAGAGTAAGTGAACTCAAAGCATTCGGCAATATAAGGATTGAATGCCCACCTGTAAATAAAAATAACCTACTTGATTTATTCGCCAAATAAATATAACCTACTTGATTTATTCGCCAAATTAATATATCCTGCTTGTTTTATTCGCCAAATAAATATAACTAATTTTTTTATTCACCAAATAAATATATCCTGCTTGTTTTATTCGCCAAATAAATATAACAAATTTTTTTATTCACCAAATAAATATAACCTGCTTGTTTTATTCGCCAAATAAAATACACTGACTATCTGGAATAGTGTATCTAATAAATAGATTTATTTTGGACACAACCTTATAGCTACACTAACCCACGGTTTCTGAAATCGCGATCAACACTAATCGGCTGTCAAATCAAATGCTATCTCTATCTAATTTGAAGTAAAAGCTGAAATAGCAAGTGACTTGACAGCCGATTAGCTTTGATCGGGCTTTCAGAAACTGGGGGTTATAGGTCTATCTTTCTTGCCCTGTACTATTATGTTTTTTTACTTCTTACTTATTTTACTTAATACTTATTATACTATTGTTATCACTTCTTTCTTACTTATTGTCATGCATAGTAATTCTAGTTTGAAGCGTGTGCTGTTTTATGCATGCATACTTTTCCTTTCTCTGTTACTTATTTAATTTTGTATTATATAGCTTCAATAGTGTAGGTATTAGACATTGTAACGAGGATCATACAAAAGAGCGGTAGCTACCAAGCCCAGTTTGTTGGCTGTTCTTCTCTGCTTTGGTCGCGTAGAACTGGCACCTAGAGTTTTAAGACGTTTCAAAGTGATCCTTGTGATTTTTTTGAATAAATATATTTTGACTTTTTACTTTTCACCTGTTCTTCTAGGCTTTGGGAATTGGCGACACCAGATTCAACTAAGTATTTATTTTTTGATTTTGATTTTATGTGACGCCTGGTAACTTTTGGACAGTATGACAGTTAAGGTGAAGACAAGAGCTAAAGTGACTCTCGCTCGCACGATTTGACTGGTTGAAGGATATAAAAACACTACTCCCACTTCCGAAAAATCGCAAACAGCTATTTTGTGTGCAATCACATTGCGAACAGTTTAGTAAAAAAATCATTTTGATCGATACATGTTTCCTTAATTAAAAGTTTGCTTTTCTAGTTTTCGTACTTAAGCAAACTTTTGGGTACTTAAGTAAACTTGCATCGAACAAAATGATTTTTTTACCAAACTGTGTGCAATGTGATTGCACACAAAATAGTTGTCTGCGATTTTTTTTAATTGTGTTTAGTGATTTATATCTTTTAAAATGTCGAATCGTGCGAGCGAGAGTTAAACTAGGTGTTGCCAACGCCTTAACTAGCACAATAAACGAAGCGGGTATTCAATAAAGAGGGGCCTAGTAAAAGTTACCTTGTTAAATGCTGATCACAGCTTCCTTTTTTAGGAGGTAAGTAGCAGAAATCTGGTAGACCAGTATTTATCGGGTGATACGCCCATGGTGGGGCTACTTCACCACTAAACCCTCCATTGAGTCCTGTAGGTAAATAATAACATAATTTAAGGCAGACAGACAGATAGAGTCGGCTTCCATTGACCTCTTCTCGGTTTTTTTTCTAAAAGTTGTTGGTGGGACAAGTAGATGTTCCACCTGATGTTAAGTAGTAACCATCACCTAACCTAACATACAAGGTGTAACGTAATGTCCTTATTAAGCCTGAAAGGGGGTTATTCTACACGTCATGGCGAAAAACTTTCCTCCGAAATGTGCTTGGCACAACATAAAGAAGCCTTATCGTTATATTCGATTGAAGGCCCTTATCACCCTAGCTCCTTATCTATCTAAATTTTTTAAAGGCTGTATTTTATACCTTATGTGTGAACACTAGTTAAATAACAGAACTTGCACCAAAGCGGCACACGGAAAAATTATTCAAGTCCCTAGCGGCCATCTTTTACCGGAAGTGTTGCCACTAGGCGGAGCTTACTTCCTACCAAAAATTCACAGCTCTAAACAAAAATACTTTTACAATAAATATTATTTTATAAATTAGTTTCTAAAATCGTAATCGTGTAATTTCTAAAATTAAATTCTAAAATTCACGATAAAATTATTACAATCTATCAGCTCATTTTAAATAATTAATATTACTTTTAAAATCTGATTTAATAGCCTGGTTCATTAATTACACAATTTCAACCAATAATAAATTATCAAAATGATTTATGAAATTAGTCAAAGCTAACAGGAGGTTATGACCTAGTAGGTAGGTATTTAATATAGTATAATTGGTGTTGTGATGAGTTGTGATCTTCAAAAAATTTTGAATGAGGCCCTCGATTTCATTCCTTTATTTTTAAAGCTCGTGTCTATAGACCATCTTCCCAGTGTCAAATAATATGAGAGATCAAAGGTTTTATGTTTATTTATGGTCACGTCAATCAAGTCGAGGAAAATGGTGGTGGTTCTTTTCAAAACATATGAAACACGATATCACTTAATACACTTTCATTCCAAATCTTACCTTTTGTGTGAGTAATGTTGGTTAAAATACCACCGGAATTACACAACACAACTCAAAATAACACTAGTGGCTCTGGGAGCTGTAGACCTCGCGAGCATACTAAAAGTGAGCTATTTACTGCCTTAGCAAAAGCTATTTCAGAGTTTTGAAAGAAACCTATCAATGTTGAAGAGAAGTAGAAAACACCCATCCCCATGATGTTTTTTCTATTTAATTTTGTAAATTTTTGAGGAATGTAATGTGCAAGTGCATTTTCCGTTTTGTGATTTTTTTGATCTTTTTGATTTTTTTTGCATCATCTTGTGTAGAATGAGGTCCTTTGTGTTTCTCTCAAATTTGATTGAAAACCATCGATTGTTTGATGAGCTATCCTGTTCATCATGCTGAAGATCCTTATCAGATCTTCGCCAAACTTTTATGAGACCAACTTATAGTTACTACCTTTCAAATAAAAAAAGAATAATCGAAATCGGATCTCATTTGGTGGAGATATCCAGTATATCAAATAGCCCCCTTTTTGCCCTTTTTTTGGGGGAAGTACCCCTCCAATCAAAAATCCCCGACGACAAAAAAATTCTAATAAGTCATATAACCTGTGTACCAAGTTTCGTCCAGATCGGTTGAAAAATGCGACCTGTAGAGGAGAACAGACAGACAGACAGACAGACATCCGGACAAACGCATTTTTGGCCAATGTGGAAACTGAGACGCTTCGCTCGCTTCGCTCGCTCGGTCAATAAAAATGACCGGGACATTTTTGAGTGAGTGAATGTAACAAACGAGGTGCCTCACGTATGTCCAACACTAAGTGTAATAGTACCTACTGTAAAATCCTGTATTTTCGTAAGAACTCTGGCTCATGGATACACCAAGCCGGTTTCCTGTCCTGGTCTTCTAGTTCCCCTAACTCACACTCCGTGACCCTCGGATCCCGTCCATCATACTCTTCATTCGCGCCAACCAGTATATCTGGCATTGACTGGACATTGACAGGTGAGGAGCTTGACACTGACAGTTGACAGGAGACTAACAAACGCTTGTGCAGATGAGACAGAGTATTGTATCTACTAGATAGATACTGAACACTACAAGTACCTTGCCAACTAGGAGGCCATCCGCTTCCGGGACCACGTGCATGCTTGTACTTCTCATCGGTTTCAGCTGCCTCCAACTTTC
The DNA here is from genome assembly GCA_963576535.1 of Plemyria rubiginata. Classification (NCBI taxonomy): domain Eukaryota; kingdom Metazoa; phylum Arthropoda; class Insecta; order Lepidoptera; family Geometridae; genus Plemyria; species Plemyria rubiginata. Next base: position 1,443,308 of record OY754916.1, on the reverse strand, counting down.
TCGCCTCTTTGTAGTCATCCAGCCATTCGCGCCACACCGCCACTAGTTCAGCCGGGGGTGTAATACCACCCCACGCCTCGGGCATATTCCTTTCAAACATATTAGTAGAACTTAATGCTGACTTTAAACATAAGAGAAAGATAACCGTAAACGACTTCTCGCTCGCAAGTTTCAATGTTTTAGTAGATCAATAAATGTAGTTTTAAAGAATCACAAATAACCATGTTTTGGGCGTATAGCATTGCCTACACGGAACAGATGATGGTTTTCCAGGCGCGTCGCTCACTGTCAAGTCGAGGCACAGGCGAGGCGTTGGCTCTATGTGGAGTCGAGGCGCAGGCTGTGCTTCCTTGAATGAAACGCAATGGCAAAGTGGCTCCGCGCCACCCCGCCTGCACCTCGCCCATGTCGCGACTCTAGTATGAAAGCGCACTACTACCAATTTAATCCCGAAGACGTTGATTGCTCTGCTTGTGCGCCTGCACGACTCGACTCTAGCTCGTGTTGGCGATCCCCCATAGTTCTGTCTCTCTCTTATCGTGTCACTAGTTTCTTGTGAAACAGTGTGGTGACAGATTTTAAGTGCTAATAGTAAGAGCACTTTGACACATGAGAACTTTTTAGGTTCTATGACATGTCGGTTTACTCACGATGTTTTCATTCCCCGTTTAAGAGCACTGGGCATTGCGCATATAAAAAGTCCATTGATGCACGACCGGATTCGAACCCACGACCTTACGATGGGAAGGCGAGGTCACTCCCACTAGACCACCAGCACCCGTGCTCTTAGTATTCATAGTTCTGTGATTGCCTACTTTTCTGATGATACTGCGCGAATATTTTGAGAGCTGTGGATTTTGTTCATAAATAAATATAAGGTAGGTATTTAATTTTGGGTTACGTGCTCATGATTAGGTATATCTAGTATAGGCAAAAAGATAAAAGAGTGATTAGTAGGTACCAGAAGTTTGAAGGATATGTATTGCACAGTTTCACTTACCTTTCCAAATCGTCATGATTGAATCCACGTTGAGTAGTGGTGGATTCCTCAGTTTGATAGTAATAAGAAGGGGAATAGGAGGGCTCACCCGGGCAATACCAATCCACACCCCAAATGCAGGTAAAAACCACACCAAGATGAAACAACAAAAATAAAATTGAAAGCATTTTGGAGGTGAGACTGTAAAGAAATACCGATTGTGACTGCTAAGTTTTAATTGGCATTGTTAAATAAGTTCATGTTTTAATTAACTTGCACTGCCTTTTGAACAAATGCAATTTATAAATTTCTACTGAAAACTGATTGAGAGTTCTCGATTGATCAAGTAGCATGATGAAATAATTGTACCTACTTTTGATGTCTCACATTCAATCCTCCTTTTCCTGTCAAGTGTAGGGGGCTGACGGAACCAACCCACCACAACCCACTTCCATCCACGCTGCTCGGCGAAGGCTAAAATGATCACAATTTATATCGGCACAACGATTACTGGAATCCAGGTGAACAATGGACAGAATGGTATCAACAATGGCTCATCCAACAAAGGAAACTGAAGGAAAGGGATCAGCAAGCGGCCTCAGAGGACTCTACTGATAGTAATCAGCCTCAGAGTTGGACACGAGACTCCATATTATTACTACCAAATACCTTTAAACGACACTACATATTGCTTTGTTCAAGTAAATTTGTATTTAACTATGGACTTCCGCAAGGTCACGCCTGAGTCAATTAACTATCTTAATACATATCTACCTAGGTAAGTACTTGGTGCTGGAACAAACAGAGGTCCACCTATAACAAAGCACTCAAAAACTCAGTCAGTTTGCTGTGAGCATTAGTCCGATCGGCACGTATTGTCGTAACTCTCTTAACTCATAGATCGTGAACCTTTGGATCATAAGATAAAGTGCGCAGCGTGTGGATTAGATTTTAACGATGGAGCGCAGTGCGGTACCTGCCAGAAGCACCTCAACTTCAGCTGTGCTCTTATATCCGAAACTGGATGGAGAAAGCTGGGCGTTGATAGAAGAGCCGCCTGGAAATTTTTCATGCAAGGGTCTTTCTCCTAGGCCAGCCGCCGCTTCACCTGAGCCGACCCCGCTGGATGAAATTATGAAGGGAGTGCTCGAAGATGTTAAAGTCTTTAGAAAATGAATTGACAGAGCTAATATGAGCTGTGACCTATGGCTGTGACTTCATGGGATCTCGCTTGGACAACTTCTCCACGAAGATCGGTGATCCTAATTAATCGGAATTAATCGGGAAATCCCGACCCCCCGGGAAATCATTAAAGGTAAAATGCGATAAATACCTGTTTAATATTTCAAATTAAATATGTGTTATGATCGCGAAAGTTTAAAAAACACTATCGGTGATCTTCGTGGAAAAGTTGTCCAGGCGTTGAGATTAGAGTCTGACTGACTGCATGTAGTCCAAAATAAAGAACATGTAATCAACTGTCGAGTTCCTAGAAAAGGACGTCGCAGCGCTGAAAGTCCCTAAGGACTTCGCCGTCACTAATGACGGAGAAGCACATCTGGGTGAAGTACGGGAAAATTCAGTCAGCCAGGAAACTGATTTAATTAAACAAGATAGCTTAAACTGTCTATGTAAGCTTTTTAATGCTAACTAACTTAACTATGATCCCCGACATTGAAACCTTTACAGCCTTATTATAAACAAATCAAACCTGGGTTTAAACCTAGCTCAAGTCACGTTTTCTTATTATAAACAACTTAAACCTGGTTTATCTCATAAATTTATCATCTCAGGTTTATCATTTTCGTATTACAAAAGACACTTTAGTCGAAGACTACATAGTACCTGAGATAGTCCATGATTCATCATCACAGAACATAATCATTCAACAAATATCCACAGACTATAACAAATTATGGCAATCAATCGTTCATTCATTTTGGAATCACCAACTTATCTGAGCCGGTCTGAAGTTAGCCGCTTGTGCATAAATGGCCAATAGTGAATCGAGAATTCTCTAAACAGCTAACTTCAGACCGGCTTAGATAAGTTGGTATAACTGTACTCTCTTGCCGCAGGCTAAAGTCATATGCGCATACTACCTCGTCTTTCGTTTTAACGAATCAATTTTTAGTTTCTCTTCTTGACTCAGATCTCCGCCTTTTTGTTTTAAATCTCGTTATCAACTTGATATTGACAAATTCGTGGCAACCCATGCGTTTTGACATTTCAAATTTAGATCGGAGTCTAGAGTTTGAAATGTATGTTGGATAATGCAGTGCTACAAGTTGTTTTATTGAATAAACTTATGTGGGAGACCAAATAAAATTTGGCAAAATGAGATTTTTATTAGTTAGACCATACTTAAACTAGGGGTCGTTCGGGTTTATCTTTAAACCGTGGTTTAGGGGATAAACTCCGTTTTATAATAACGTCTGGTCTAAGTCTTTGATTTTTCTATAGAGCAGGGACCAACTTCGGTATCAAAGTTAGACCACGGACCAGTTAGTCCTGGCTTAAGCCTAGTCTAACTCACATTTTTATAATAAGACGGTTTAGGTTTTCCAGTAAATAAATAGAACTGGCAAGAAACTAACCGTGGTTCCTAGCGTTTTTTTGTATGATCCTTCTATAAAATAATTATGGACCTACTTAGTGCCTAGCGTGCTACGCCGCTGAGGCGACTTGTTTGTTAGACCTTTTTTTTTGGAAGGGGGTTCCCTTCCGCCATGGGGGTGACGGAAGGGGGTATGTGGGGCTCGAACCCACTAAAAACCCCCCTGTGAGACATCCTCCGCCATCAGTCAGTATCATTTTATTGGTGTGTGTGTCATTTCCGTTGTTCTGTATCTGTTCTGTTGTCTTTAGCATAGAGTATATGACGCTACGCGCTTTCGTTTGCTTGCGGGCTCCACAGCAAAAAATCATTTTAGTTTCCTTTGGTTTCATATGTAAATACTTTATTAGATGTAAGTAAAAACAAATGTTGTATTCTATGGTGTAAATTGTTTGTTGTTTATTGTTATAATTACTATGTATGTACCTACTGTTTGCTAAAATATATTCTGTGTTCCTTACTTTTACTTGTCTACCGGTCGCATGTAACACCAGGCCAGGCCACGTCTGAAAACCAGCGTTGCACTGTACCTACGGTACCTAGGTACCTAGGTTTAGTGCAGCATTTAAGCTGAGACGTGACCTTTTTGCCCCGCACAACGGTAGGTAGGTTCTTTATTAGTGTAGGTTATAATTTTATTTTCTGTTAGTTTTAAGTAAGTACCTACTTGTGTTTGTGGGACGAAATAAATATGTTTTCTTTCTTTTCTTCTTTCTTTCTCCGCCAAAAGGTGTAGCGAGATGGGGTCGCGTTTGCATTCACCATCTCGCCACGGCGATTGGCCCGTATTTACTAAACCGGCCCATTTGCATCACGACCTTGCTCACCAAGGCCTCTTAAAATCATTAGGGCCACATTCGGGGATGCATTCCCGATCTTCCACTGGTGACCCTACTACATAGGCGGGAGAAGGCGGGCGAACCGCCTCCGCCTCCCTCCTGTCCGTCTACGCCGGAGCAGGTAAGCTTGGACATCGTCCTCCCTAACTCGCTCCGCGGCCTCCTTCTGCGCCATAACTGATTCGCAGAAGGAGACTACCGCCTCCCACGATCTCTCGTCCACCAGCATGGCATTGACTACGCTCGGCAGAGAGAGATCCGGCCCCACTATCGCTACTAGGTTATGTCGCTGCGGGCCCCAGGCTGCACACACCTCCAGCGTGTGGAGCGCCGTGTCCACTAGCGCCCCACATTCGTGAAGATTAACCTAAATGTATTAGATTAGAAAATGTCAAAAGCAAGAAGTGTTTAATATAGGTTGTAAGTTAGTAATAAGATTATATAATATTAGGGTTTACCATACTAGAAATAAAAGCTTTTTTATTTTTTATTTTTTTTTTATTTTTATAGTGCCTCGCAAGTTAATATATGAACTTTACAGCTATTACTAGTCCTGCCAATAGGTGTAGTCAGAGTCAAACACATCAATTTGTAGTCAGAATCAAACATTCAACCTATAACTAACTTCTCCGTGCCTGCGCGGTTACGAGTGAAGTACTTTGTCACGTTTTGCATGAACAGCGAAACGCGAAGCTACTTGTGCAACTATGTTTCTACATACAAGACTACATACTAGACTGTTTTTACATGCTAGAGTTACCTAGAACTCACAACTTCACAAGTGGCGACACCAGGCGATAACATTTTTATCTCTGCCTGCTGAAACTAAGCCAATGATTTTAAATGGCGCTGCGCATTTTACGAAAAAAAGGCGCGCGGCCGCTGATGGCGCCACTTGACCAGAAAGATACGGGTATAAAAGTTCGAAAACTGTTCAAAATCGACGGAAACGGAAATGCGATCTAGATATAATTACAGGATTAAACGAACTCACCTGAGTGATGTTCTATCCCGATTATTTAAGTAATTCTTCTGGGATGACTGTTGTAGTATCGATACAATCGTGCTAAAATCCGCGTATCCAAAGCAACTCTGCAAAAAAAAAAGTATAACAACCTGGCAACACAACTATCCAACAAATCATTACGTTTAGAGTTAAGCATGTCAATGGGAAGCTATGAAGTCTAGCTGTTGGGAGGGTGGGACTTTCTCATCCCAGAAGAATTACTTAAATAATCAGGATAGAACATCACTCAGGTGAGTTCGTTTAATCCTGTAATTATTTTTCGTAATTATTCTAGGATGACTGTTGTAGATGTTTAGAGGGCTGAACTAATATAAAACCACTATAGAAATCACATTATTTATTAGAAATAAAATTGCACAACCTTTCCCCTAAAGATTAATTAATCATTTTCTTATAATTAGGCTCCTTTTAGGAGTAGATAATTGTTCTAAAACAAGTTAAAGTGAGTAACCAAAAGCTGAGATCCAGGAATCATTCTTTCCCTAGTTATAACTATTATTATCATTAAAATCACAGCAATAATACCTATCATTTATTAATTGTTACATACTTAATGCTTCTAAACCTAGTTTTTTCTCCTAACTGCCAATTGCATTTGCAAAAGCAGCTTGAGCATTATCATTATTTTGCAGGGGTCTGTTATAATGTTTTGCAAAAGTCATTGACTTGGCAGACCAGCCTACTGCTTTTAAAATACTATCCACTGTAAGACCTTGTCTTAGGGCTTTAGAGGATGATGCATGTCGGGTAGAATGAGAGGTGAAAATTGAAACATCAATTCCACTGTCTTTCATCACTTGTTTAAGCCACCTGCTTATGGATTGAGTAGCAGTTCTTCTATAGGGTTTTTTAAAAGTAAGAAACAAGTACTCAAATGAATCATCCTCTTGTCTAAGTTGCCTTGTCATTTCCAAATAACGGCACAGGGATTTGACCGGGCAAATATCTGGGTTGTCTAGATAAGGTAGGCATATTTTTGATAAACACCTGCCTGGGGTTGATGTTTTTAAAATGTCCGACAGTATGATTTCCACTCCACTCTCAGTAACTATAATGTTCTTGTCTTATGACATTTAAAGTCTGAATTCTTTGACCAGTTGTAACAGCTAATACACTAATACTAATAACATAGCTGTCTTTTTGGTAACTTTTTCTAAGTCTAAATCTTCAAGAGGATGCCCTTGTTTCAAAAAAGTAAGAACAATATTCGGGTCCCAAGTGGACGTATATTTAGGTGCGAATGGCCTCATCTTAAGGGTCCGGTGACAGCGGCTCGCAATTTCGAGGTGCGGTTGGCTATTATTTCATTTTATTTCATTTCGGGGAGGTTGTTTGAAAAAATAACTCTAAAGAAACACGCATAAATACTGTTCAAACACAAATAATACAATAATATAAGGGAAACATGCCCGAATCAGAAATCATTTTGGTATTAGTATGTTTGGTCTTACGTTTACCTAATACCAAAATGATTTCTGACTCAAGCACATTTCCCTTATATTATTGTATTATTTGTGTTCGAACAGTATTTATGCGTGTTTCTTTAGAGTTATTTTTTCAAACAACCTCCCCGAAATGAAATAAAATGAAATAATAGCCAATCGCACCTCGAAATTGCGAGCCGCTGTCACCGGAGTCTTAAATACTCCTTTGAACCAACGTTTCATACGATTACCAATATGATTGCCTATTATAAGAGAGAGTGCCGAACGATGGCAGTTTAATGTTTGGTAAGAGGCACCCCTATTGAAAATTGACATTAAATATGATAATACTTTAGGCACTGAGGCACACAGTAGATCTTGATCATTAGACTTGCAATACTGCCACCACTGTCGAACACAACAGTCATATTGTTTTAAGCTATTTTTTGATAAGGACTTAATCATTATTTCAATGGCACCATCTCCTACCATTCTTCTTTTCATAGATTGCCTGATAATATACATGCCCCCAGGGTAAGATGTGGATGCAATGGGTGATGAGCTCTGGAAAAAGAGGTTAAAAGATATTTAGACGGTCCAAATATCATTATTTCTGAGACTGCCATAGACTTAATCAGGGGATACCAAGCCTGGGTGGGCCAAATTGGAAACACTAAAATGCCTACAGCCTTGTCTTGCCTTGTCTTGTGGGCAGGTTCCTTTCAAACATATTAGTAGAACTTAAAGGCTGACTTTAAACTTAAGAGGAAGATAACCGTAAACGATTTCTCGCTCGCACGTTTCAATATTTTTGTAGATCAATAAATGTAGTTTTAAAGAATCACAAACAGCCATGTTTTGGGCGTTAGCATTGCCTACTCGGAACAGATGCTGCAAGGAGCACGAGGGTTTTCCAGGCGCGTCGCTCACTGGTAAGTCGAGGCACGGGCGAGGCGTTGGCTCTATGTGGAGTCGAGGCGCAGTCGGCTATGCTTCCTTGAATGAAACGCAATGACAGTGCCGCCTGCACCTCGTCCGTGCCGCGACTGTAGTATGTGAGCGCACTACTATACCATTTTTAATCCTGAAAACGTTGATATGTGGCGCGCCGTTTTTACCTTGTTTCGCGTCGCTCAAGCGAATATATGCGAAGCGGTGCGAACGGGCTATTAGCGCTTGTGCGCCTCGACTATAGCTTGTGTCGGCGAGTAGGTCCCGGAATGTACCATCGTCGAATGTCCGATTGCAGCCGTAGCGCTACTTGCAAATTATATTTTCAGTTGCGAATACAAAAAAATATTTGTAGGGGATTTATACCTATTTTAACTTCAAGTACCATCAGCTAAAAAAGTGTTAGGTACTACTTTTTGTACGAGTTAACAAACTGAACTTTGTAAAGATAAACTCTAAAATTGACCGCCCCTCCACCGTATTCACGTATTAAAATATTTCTGTATAATTCACAGTTTAACTTAAAAGTTTTGTCGCTGATTATACTGGAATCTCAGACCAAATAAAAACTAAGGACAGACTTCTGTGAACAGCAAAGTGAAGCCAGTTTTCTAAAGATGTGTTGCGGTCAAACTACGCCTCGGCCCGTGTACATACACAACTAAACGCACACACACAGAAAAGTGAAGCCAGTTTTCTAAAGATGTGTTGCGTGGGCCGATTTGGTGTGTGCGTGCGAGGCGTAGTTTGACCGGCTTCACTTTGCTGTGCACAGAAGTCCGTCTTTTAGTTTTTGTTTGGTCTGAGACTGGAATACATTACATTGTAATGTGTTACATTGTAATCCGCAACCGAAAATATTATTAATTTGAAAGTAACGCTAGGGCCGAATTCGGACATTCGACGATAGTACATTCCGAGCCTACTCCTGTAGGCGATCCCTCATAGTTCTCTCTCTCTCTTATCGCGTCAATAGTTTCTTGTGAAACAGTGTGGTGAAAGGATTTTAATGCGCTTTCAAGAGGTTCCTTTCGAGCACTTTGACACAATACATGTTATAGAACTTTTCATGTCGGTTCCCTTGCGATGTTTTCCTTCACCGTTCCTTCACCTTCACGTATAAACTTTTCGATTTCTTTTTGCCATAGTTTCACTCACCTTTCAAAATCGTCATGTTTCAATACACGTTGAGTAGTGGTGGTGGTGGTTAGCTGAGTTTGATGGTAATAGGAGGGCTCCCCCGGGCAACTCCAACCCATACCCCAACTGCAGGTAAAAACCACAGCAAGATTAAACAAGAAAATTAAAATAGAAAGCATTTTGGAGGTGAGACTGTAAAGAAATACCGATTCTGACTGCTAGATTTGTATTGGCATTGTTAGATAAGTTCATGTTTTAATTAACTTGCACTGCCATTTGAACAAATGCAATTTAGAAATTTTTACTGAAAACTGATTGAGAGTTCTCGATCAATCAAATAGCATGATGCAAATTATTGCACCTACTTTTGATGTGTCAGATTCAATCCTTCTTTTCACCCTACCAACGCTCTGACTGAAAACCAGCGCAGCTTGGCAAGGTTGGCTACCTAGGTACCAACTTTGCTAAGCAGCAAAAGCTGAGTTAGGGCCTTTTTGGCATACAGTACGTACCTACGCACTACTCTGAACGGGACGGGACTGGCCGCAGACATTGTTTTTCTTTGTGTATGTTTGTATGTGTGTTATGTTTTTTTTTCTTCTATTGTAAGTAATATGTTTTATACCTACCTATTGTAGTTTCCTATCCGCTTTGTATTTCTTCATTTCTTTTTTTTCTGTATGTACTTATGTGTGTCAAATAAATGTGTTTTCTTTCTTTCTTTTTTCCTGTCAAGTGTAGGGGGCCGACGGAAAACCAACTCACCACAAACCAAGAGTAGTAAAGCCTTTTGTGAAGGGATCTTCCGGGGAAGTACTACAACCACGCCTTTTTCTGCCGCCAAGCAGCAACGCTGTGTTTCGGTTTGGAGTGTGGTCGCCGGTGTAATTACAGGCACATGAGGCTTAACATCTGCCTCAAGTTAATGGATGCAGGGCAGTGCATCGTAGGACACGTTCCTATATATCGAGCGTGACCTACCATAAAATGCTCTGTTGTAGGCGATGGTTACCACTTAACATCAGGTGGGCCATCTGCTTGTTTCATAAGCTAGTTGTATATAAAAAACAATACCCCACCACAAACAACCACCCCCACCATCCACGCTGCTCGGCGAAGGCAAAAATGATAACAAATTATAATCAACTAGCGATCTGCCCGCGCGCCCCTGCTTCGCACGGGTGCACATATCATGCATGTATTGTACATATAAACCTTTCTCTCTATCTATTAAAAAAACCGCATCAAAATCTGTTGCAAAGTTTTAAAGATTTAAGCATACATGGGGACATAGGGACATGGGGATATAGGGACAGAGAAAGCGACTTGTTTTATAATATGTAGTGAAAATACTGGAATCCAAGTAAACAAAACTAGCAACAATGGACAGAATGGTATCAAAAATGGCTCATCCAAGCAAGCGGCCTCAGAGGTAGTATCAGCCTCAGAGTTGGACACAAGACTCTTCTTACCTACCTACTACATATTTAGACGACCTCATTGCAGTGGCGCAGCGGGCGAGAGTCCTCCTGCGACGCAAGAGGTTGCGGGTTCGATTCCCGCCTCGGAACAAATTTGTGTACGATCTGCAGAAATTTGTTCCGTTGGTCTGGGTGTTTATGTATAATAAAAAATATCTATCTATGTAAGTATATAATGTATTAAATATATCAGTCATCTAGTACCCATAACACAAGCTTTGAGTAGCTTACATTGGGGCTAGATGGTGCTGTGTGGATTGTCCAGCATTTTTTATTTATTTATTATTATTATTTATTAATAAATTAATTTTTTAATAAATTATTTATTTATTTCTAATAGTCCTGATGGAACAAACAAACCACCCACCCAAAGCAAACCCTCGCAAGTCCCGCACGTAAGGAACCCTACGATACACTGCCATAATTAATATCACTAAGACGCGTCACACGAGACGCTTGGAACTGGCACTAGAGTCACCTAGTTTTTAAGACGTTTCAAGTGATTTTATTTTATAAACATATTTTGAATTTGAATTTGAATTTACCTAATACCTAATAATCGGATGAGGGGTTATTAAAATATGAGGGTTTTTAAGGGGGCAAAAATTAAAAAAGTTACCCAAAAAATTAAAGTTACGTGTCATATGAAAGGGCTTGGCATGGATATTCCAAAAACATTTTTATTTTTTTTCTAGGACGCCCGCTTTTTTAGATACATCAAAAAAGTTATATTAAGATAACCAACGACCCAAGAGCTCCCATTTCTAAGAGTTTCGTTGGCATCAAGGTTTTTCTACTGGTTGTTCAGTTTCATTGCTTTTTCAATATTTTTTTTCTTGAAATGAATTAAGAAGGTACTTGGTTCTCATTAAATGGTGATAGCGACCTGTTCATGATGGAGCCAAGGTCTGTTTAACGGAACTCTTCAATAAATAGGCCCATTCAGTTGAAACTTGGTTACCATATTTAGTTAGGAAGTGGCAGCTAGGGAAAGGTCAAACAAAATGTTCGGACTTGCCTCTGACTACCACTTACTTATATTTTCGGAGCGTTCGCGTCGCGTCACGAAATCTCAGTTCGGAGCGAACTACTAGTTATTTATTTTCTGAATCTCGGAAACCGCTCCAAAGAATTTCTAGAAATTTAATATGCAGGGGGCGATATATCGGTCTAGCTTGGATACATTTTATGAATTTTTTTTTATCTATACTACTTACATTAGTTTAAGTACCAACTTTTTCAGATAAACAAAAAAAAAACATAATATAAAAATAAATAAACAATATAAATAAAATAAACATATGTTAAACAATCTATTATATTAATCAAATCGTTCATCAACGATTTGAGGTCGGCGCGAGGGCGCTGTCAGAAAATTGCACCTTCATTACTATACAGAAGCGGGCCGCAAATCACTCTACAGACAGACAGACAGACGAATGCACGATACAATAAGATATTTACAAGCGGCCGCTCGATATACGAGCTTGGGGTTGATCGAGTTGCGAATTGTAGGGAAATTTTTGTTTTGACAATGAGAGCACTATTTATTTGTTCCGAAGTGTAGTATACCTGTCGACGTAATCGCTGTTTTGAGGTTCACCAATACTTGTTAATAGTTGGTTAAATTAATCGTTAATAAGGGTGGACTTTTACAAATCAAAACAATGCACGTTGGATGCATTTTTTATCTCATAGATAGCGTTACATTCTGTTACGAAATACAATATAATAAAATAAAATACGCATAATTACACACACACATAACAACATATTTCATCGTTAGTGAACTTGATTTTCTTTATTTTAATGTTTTTTGTCTTATATAAAATTACTAACTTAAATAATATTTAGCAAAACCTGTAATAGGGCATATAACTACACTACACTACACTATATGTTTTAAACTATAAGTTTATCATAACTGCTGTTGATTTTCTAACAAATTAAAATAAAATAAATAAATATTGGTTGAATATTCTCACGATCAATTTTTTTTAATTAAGGCCCCACACAAACCTCTAAGGTCAGTGGCGTTTCCAAAGATGTGGTCCTTTTTATGAAACGATCACAATGTCATATGACCCATTTCGATATTCAATCATCATCACGTGACAACATCATGTCACATACTCGTCAATAAGAATCATTACAAACCGTGGGTTTTATTGTCACAACTGAAAGTTGACCTTTTTTGTTTACCTCAAACTAAATCAGTGAATTAAATCCGTAGTAAATCAGCTCAAATACTACAACATTATAAATTAAGAGTTTGTTTATTAAATAGTTTATTCATAAATGTTAAAAATTCACTAACAATGTCCCAACTGAAAGTTGACCTTATTTGTTTACCTCAAACTAAATCAGTACATAAATAAATTAGTAGTAAATCAGCTCAAATACTACAACAGTATAATTAAGAGTTTGTTTATTTAAAAGTTTTTTCATAAATGCTCAAAATTCACTAATAATGTCTCAATAATTATGAATATGACTTGAGTGAGTGACAATCTACTACACGATCTTTGAAGCCAATGTTGATCTATAAAAATCACACTTCAGACATCAAGGTGGAAGGTACGTACGTCGTACGTCGTACAGTGTTCACTGTGCATTGTAACTCATCATTTGATCCAATTCATCTGACATCATGACAATTCTGTATTTCTCCCAAGTCACGACCACGGGACTACAGTTCCTAATGATGCTCCATTTTCTAGAAAGTAAGAAAGAAATTCGTCGCGTGTCTTCCATTACTCTTATATCGGAATCTTTATTAAAAATGTCCGGTCGTCATGGAGTGACAACCTCAGCTCAGTTGGTAGTAGATCTGCCTTCTATTCTGTATTTATTTTGGTATACTACTAGGGCGGTGCCAGATATGTATGAACTTGAGTGATCACTGAGCCGCACACTTAGTGAGACGCGAGAAAAACTCTTCACTGTCTCGTGCTTCACTAAGCGTGCGGCTCAGTGATCACTTAAGTTCATACATATCTGGCACCGCCCTAGTAGTATACCAAAATAAATACAGAATAGATGGCACCGGGGCTAGAGTAACAAAGCATTGCCTCGTAATTCACGCGCGACAGGTCGCTTTGCGTCCACCAAGTTGAGGCACAACTCACAAGCACAAACTAGAGACTAGTGATTGTCATTTCACTGGCAACCACACTCTTCCCTAACCACGATAGAATAAGGTCGAATATCGCTAGGATAAGTTATGCGACAAGTCGAAATTCATTCGTGGTCAGCCTGCTGGACCCTCCATGTAGGGTTGTCGCGCGTCGGTCGCGTGGCACAGAACTTCTTCAATCCTTTACAAGGTTAATTAGCACTGAAAAAGCGACTCCACCAGTCGAGGAATCCCGCTCGGTAAGGCCGCCACCAAGGTTTTCGGGATACTAATGAATATTGAGTGCACACGGATATTTTAGATTTTCGGGTTTTTCAAACGCACTGTTTACTATGTGGGTGTTCAATTTTAATGAGTAACTTTGGAGCGGTTGAACACGTTTTTGCTAGATCGTCATGTTATGGAAAAAATTGGCCTGCCGTGGGAATTGAACCTGAACCTTTTGCATCTTAGCCGCTGTAATGAGCCTATTTTAAAGATTTAACTAAACTTGTCTAATAAGGCAAAACGTTCAGAGGTCACCAAAGGATAGGTTATTAGAGGAGGATCTAAGCCAAAATGTTTCATAAGGCGTCTATATGAATTGAGATGCCATTTTCACGCGACCAAGCTTAGAACAGGCAGCAAACTTGTGATCGCCCACTGGTTGACAAAATCTTGGCTAAAAAAACATAAACCACAATGGAAGCCCTTTGAAAGCCCCACCATCAAAACCAACTTACGAGCGAGCTTACTTTTTCATTATTATTATTCATTTATTTCAGATTTACAATCAATCCATACTTAACTTAAATTATAATTACAATTCATAACACATTATTAAAAAATTATAAAAAAAAAGATTAAGGTCCAACACGCGCTTGACCAGTTATCTCTGTGCAGTCTCTTTGTCTGGTCGGATTAGTTTTTTTAATTATGCCCATATTGGAAACGGAAGCCTCGTTGGATTTATTTATATTGTTAATTTTGTCGTACGTCGATATAAAAACTGGCATAATTATCTTACGAAGCCTACTATGCTCTTGATTAAATACGTACGTAATGTATAAAGTAGAATTAATTGCATGGTTACATACATTCTAAAAATATTAAATCTGTAAAAAAGATGCAACTACATAAAATGCAAATTGACAAAACGCAAATATGGTAATAAAAAACAGACAACAATTTGTATTATTTATTATTATTATTTATTTTATTTATAGACGAGCAGCTTTCGCTGATATGTCTACGTCACAGTGTTGAAATTATTGATAGTTAAATTTTAATTAATAAAATTATTAAAAATTGAAATTGCATCGTTGGAATTAGGTATTATTATTTTAAATTTTGACACGAAATAAGACATATATACATATATAATAAATGAAATGTAGTTTCAAACAAAAAAATAGTCTAATAACGAAGAAAAACATCGTGAGGAAAACGGCATGTCGTAAAACCTAAAATGTGTTCCTAAATATTTGTCAAGTGTTCCAAAAGAGCCCCAATGCGGCGCACTTAAAATCCTTTCACCACACCATTTTATAATGTCCCAAAAGTTATTCTCCTAGCAGGATTTGAACCCGCGACCTTTCCCTTGATACGGGGCTGCGCTACCACCTGCGCCATCGGTGTTCTAATCGAATCAAGACGAATAACTCTTGAAGATGTTACAACGGTACTTATGCGACCGTGGAAATCTTTGTGATTTCCCTATATATCTAATAAAAATTTGAAACTAGAGGCACGACAAGAAGAAAATTATAAAAGTCAAATTTACACATTAGCACAGCCACATAAGTATGTATAAGCAAAGCCCATATCCATTTATTCATACAGTCAGTGTGCACATTTATTTATTTATATATTTAATACTTTATTGCACTAAAAACAGAGTACAAAAGGCGAGCTTAATGCTAGACAGCATTTTCTACCAGCCAACCTTAACAGGTAGAAGAACATAGGTTGGCGTGCTTAATTATACTAACATTCACAATAATAATATGGTAACATATTTCCTAAAACTATAAACTAAATATAATGTCTAATAAAAAAAAAACAAATATATATATATCTATCTATAATATACTTACATATACACTTACAAAAATATAATAAATAGTATTAATGTGGTCGAAAAATAGAAGTCATGTACAAGGCGTTTGAAAACGGGTTTCACATTCATAATCTAATCAGCGTAAGGGCGCGACACACGGGTGTCAGACTCGAGAGATGACATCGTTAGTAAAGTACATACCGGGTGCATAATACATCCAATTACAGGGCACAGGCGACCGCTGATGGATATATCGATCTGTGTTAATTGAAGCTCTATTTGAATGTGTGAAATTCATTAAATCCGATGAAGCCCATCGCAGTCGGCTTTCGCAGGGTGTTTAATCTAAATGGGATGTCAGTCGATATAGAAGGCTCAAAATTGTTCTTCCTGGATATCCAGGACGATCGGAGTGGCGCAGCGGACGAGAGTCCGCCTGCGACGCAAGAGGTTGCGGGTTCGGAGGTTGCGGGTTCGATTCCCGCCTCGGAACAAATTTGTGTACTGAAACTGAAACAGCTTCACGACTTTGATCCCCAGGCACGGTAGATTTTCCTTCAGATCTCTCAGTACCAAGTACTTACTCAAGATTCTTTGAGGATGTCTAAGGGGGGTAGTCAGAGGTACGTCCAAACATTACATTTGGCACATACCCACACTTTGCAGTAGTTAGTATTCCATACGTGACAGGTTGCAAGCCCATCGCCGCTGCTAGAATACTATAACTGATCAACTATAATTTGTGTACGATCTGCAGAAATTTGTTCCGTTGGTCTGGGTGTTTTCTATGTATAATAAAAAATATACATTGTGTAGGTATATAATGTATGATGTTGTATGTCCAGCAGTGGACTGCTTCACCTGATATAATGTATTTCAGTATCAGGTGAAGCACAATTACATAGTACAATTCACAGCTCAGCTAACCTACCTAGACTTTTATTCTGTGTTAAGGTATCATAATGTATTTCAGTGATACCTAAACACAGAATAAAAGTCAAGGTAGGTTAGCTGACCTGTGAATTGTACTATGTGATGCTATTAGATAAATAAATGTGGATGAATTTTTCACAGCGCCATTTAGTCCCCAAGCCGTTTTTTAAAAATGTATTTCAATTTTTTATAATATTACTATCGACCCGCCCGCGCGCCCTTGCTTCGCACGGGTGCACATATCATGCATGTGTTATGCATATAAACCTTCATCTTAAATCACTCTATCTATTAAAAAAAACCTCATCAAAATCCGTTGCGTAGTTTTATTTATTTATTTATTTAAAGATTTAAGCATACATAGGGACATAGGGATATAGGGACAGAGAAAGCGACTTTGTTTTATACTATGTTAGTGACTTACATGATAAATGCTCATCCTCATTGAACTACATTCAGCCTTCAAATAAAACTGAGTTAATACCAACTGAGCTGTAACGCCTGTAACGCAAACATGCCATAAATTAGTTAGGATATCAGCACGTAGCATACCACCGTAACATTACAGAAGCAAACAATACTAATCACAAGCAGCGGTACAAGGTGACCATCTACAATTCAATACGGGGCATAATTGCAGAGCGTGGCACCCTACCGGGCAAACGCAAAAACATAACTTATAGCCTAGCTTAGCGAGATGATCGCGGAATGAGTGTTTGTCTGTACGCACTAGTATGGGAAACTTAACCTCGCTACCATCACTTATTAGATAAAGAGATAAAGGGCCAGTTTTCCGTACAAGAGGCGAGCAAAGACGAGAGGTTCAGATTTTGACCATTAGTTAATGGTATCCTAGTTTGTATCTTAAGTTACATACAGCACCAACTTGCCAATACCTGTTCCATGATAAAATTATGCAATAGATGAAGTTAAAAGAGTTTCAGGTGAACCATTACATTATCCATAAGCACGATTATGTATTTATAGAATTTTATTTATTTATTTACTTTAACTACAACGGTTAGGACACCTATTACACTAGATAAAGACAACTGAGTAAGAATATTACCCTTACCCAGACTTACGTAGTAATATGAATAACTTATGTAATAGTATAAAATAATGAAAATAAAAAGTAAAAATACAAAAAATTACAAAAGTATGAAATAATTAAATGTCATGAATAAATAAATAAATAATGCTGGACAATCCACACAGCACCATCTAGCCCCAAAGTAAGCTATTCAAAGCTTGTGTTATGGGTACTAGATAACTGATATATTTAATACATTATATACTTACATAGATAGATATTTTTTATTATACATAGAAAACACCCAGACCATCGGAACAAATTTCTGCAGATCGTACACAAATTTGTCCCAAGGCGGGAATCGAACCCGCAACCTCTAGCGTCGCAGGCAGGCCCTCGCCCGCTGCGCCACAGAGGTTGTCAATATCTAATAATATATAATAATTTTTAAATATCAAAACATAGAAACAAACACAAGTTTTGCACACATTATGCATACACAAATCTCAAGCATAATAAAAATAACCTTTTTTTTTAATAAGAAGTCATTAATCTCGTCAACAAGTTCGAAAACGTGTAACTTCCCGTGCAAAACCGCAGTGATTTCTAGTGTATAAATACAGAAGTGACTAGACAGACTGTGTGACTGTATCTCAAGTATTCCAGACACGAGGCGGGTATCCACACGCCAGGACCTATCGCGAATGGTGATGACTGATGAGCGAAAATGTGGGTTCTGCAGGATAGATTGATTAATTATGTTATTCTTTTTTTATTATTATTTGCCTTGTTGTTGAATTATTATTGTAAAAACAACTCCCTATCATCCATGTTTGTACGCTACCCTTTCGGTTTTTCAAAACAAGACATAGGTTAACTGGAAGAGAACGTTCGCCTATGTACGATACATTTTGTTCTGTGTAATAAAGGATTTTCTATCTATATATAGATACGGTGAGCGGAATCACCTTATTGAAAAAGTGACGATGGGGTGAATAGGAATGTGAATTAGTTATTGGCTTTCAACGAAGGGCTGGGAAAGTTTTTCGGATATTTACGGTAATTAGCCTTGTTGAATAAGTGTTGGGGTGAAATGGAATGTTAACTGTAGTTATTGGTGTTCAAAGAAGGGGCAAAATGAGAGTTACTTTTAATAGTAAGTAAACTTTCTTTCATAAATCTTGGTGAAGTAACTAAGTGAAGTATTGTTAATGCTATTAATTAAACTAGCACGCGTACTGTACACCTGATGGAAATCCGTTACCGAAAAAAGTAGATTAAAAACAATAGCATAAAATGTACAACATGCCAAACATTATTTTTAAACGTGACTATAATAGTTATCCGGTATGAAAATTATTTTATATACTTATTAATTAAACTGAAATATAATAAAAATTGTTTGCAACACTACTCTCTTCCTGGCAACCCCGGGCTGGCATCCCCGTACGGCACAAGTAGAGAGTACACACTCGTAGCGTAATTTTTTGCTGCGCGCGCGCACCGCAGCATACAAAATCCCTGCAGTGGTTCCCCAGCCTTATAAGGAAAGCAGGATTCCTACAGAGGACGTGTGTGCGCAATAAAAAGTTTTATATTTATATATCTACACGTATAAAAGTTTTGTTGGTTGACTGAAGATCACTACATAGTATAAAACAAAGTCGCTTTCTCTGTCCCTATATCCCTATGTCCCTATGTATGCTTAAATCTTTAAAACTACGCCACGGATTTTGATGCCTTTTTTTAATAGATAGAGTGATTCAAGAGGAAGGTTTATATGTATAATACAAACATGATGTGTGCACCCGTGCGAAGCAGGAGCGCACAAATCATGCAGGGGCGGATCGCTAGTATTTCAATATTTTGTAAGGTGCTTGACGTATATTCAATCATCATCATCAACCTATGTTTTCCACCGGTGGAATCTCTACTCTGGTGCATCTTGACGCACCAGAACCCGGTCTTCCGCTCCTCTTAATCAGTGCTTGCTGGATCCGCCTACCTAACACTTCTGATCAAAATCAAAATGGTCTTTATTCAGTACCATCACAGCGATCAATTTTAAACGTCTTATATGTATTATACAAGGTGTATCTACCGTCAGTTTGTAGCGACCAAAGCCCAGAAGAACTGGCAAGACATTAAGCTTGGTTCCTAGCGGTTTTTTGTGATAACTTTGCTAGACATGCAGACTCACCACCCACTCGCAGCTCAAATAGATCGAAGGATGCTTCTAGGGTCAGACTCGGACATTTCCGAAATTCAACGCTTCAGGCGCGCAGTTTGTCAAAGTCAAAAGCTATTTACTATTATTACTATTACTTTACTACTAGCCTATGGTGTCCCATTGTTGGGCAAAGGCCTCCCCCCTTTTCCGCCAGTTACTTCACACACAGAAGCTATTTATTCAGTTAAAATACAAAGATCACTTTGAATCGTCTTCAAGGTAAGTGAAATCAGGTGCAGTTGGGGGCTTCAAGGATTTGGGTTATAACTAGTGTCCAGACTGACGACATTGTTAGGATCGCGGGTATTCCATGGATGGAAAGGGCTCAGAATCGTTATCCCTGGAAACGGATAGTGGAGGCCTATGTCTAGCAGTGGATTTCTGTAGGCTGATGATGATGATGATAATGATGAGGCTAGAGCGATATGTTAACTAATGTATTAACGCTTGCGCAGAATTATTCGGTATATAAAATGATTCTTTATTTGTAACTACATATGAACGAAGTCGCGGACGTGCTACTAGCCAGTAGTATAAGCAGTCACGTTCCGTGAAAGTGCTTAAATTAGTATCATCTGCGTGCGCATGCGTCGACAAATTGGAGTTTTTAATCGTTGGTCCTTCGAGCCGGATCTTGAAGGTTAGATGAGATTAGATTCCTGGTATTGTGAACTAATTATAGGCGACAATTTGAGGTGGTTAAATAGCATCGAATGCTTAAAAGATTGGTACCATAGATTGAATTTCAAAGTGATTCATATGATTCTGCTCATCAAAGACGGCTTGTTTCTAACTTTTTCTGAATATTTAGTACATTTTCCTACACTACTGGTTACATAAAGTTACGGTTTTTCAATTATTATTGTGTCTGGTGAAGCCATTTACTATTGTATGTATAGTGAGTACCAAATCACAGAATAAACTATGTAGTACCAAACATGAACACAAGATGTCGTCATTAAAAAAAAGTGTAATCATTTTATTGCATTTACTTGAAAATTGTTCGGCCTTCCTGTCGTGCCATTATTTTCTTTCTAAATAGTTTGGTCCTCAAAGAGGCTCTTATCGAGCATTTGACAGATATTTAGAGCTTTTGATTTCAATGTGCGATTCTATGTTGTATGAAATTCAGTTTATATGATTAAAACCTTCTTTCCAGTCAACTCCACTAACAGTAAAAACGGCCTCATTTCTAAAACAAACTGATCCAGGCGCTATTTATTATTGTAAGTATCGTCAAAGCGCGACGCGCGGCTATGTATAGAAATACTGACTTGTCATACCGCGCCTCGGCGTTACGATGCAGAGGGTAGGGATGGCTAGAAGACTTCAGAATCTATCATCATTATCATTGGCCTGGATAAATCCGTTACACAGAAGCTACAAGGAAAATTACCTTTTTTCAGCCTGTTATTTTCCACTGCTGGGTGGCCTTTGAATCTCTGTCTATGCCAGATTTGGCCACCCTGCACTATACATTCAGGTCGTCCTGCCAACGCTTTTTCTGTCTGCCTCAACGGGGACTTCCATTCCATCTGCAAATTTATTCCTAACATTACCTTTAAAGTGAACGCAAGAGAAAATTTTCTGAAATTAATCTACCAAATTTTACACTCAAAATATTTCTGACAGAACTCGACGCCATACGTACAGAACGTCGTAACTCAATAACTTCAATTTTCAATTTCCCGAGGTCGACGTGGCACGCCATCCCTACTATCGAATCCGAGAAAAACGCGATACGCTATACGCTGCGTACAGTTCCCAGGCACGCTGTTCCGGGTCTTATTCCCGGTACGCTCCCCCACGTGGGAAAATCGTGATCATAAATCAAAGATTGCCATTTTTTACCTAACTACCTTTGAAATCATCGGACGCAGAATTTGTTGACGTTTTTTCAAGTAATTAATTGTTGCGCTTGTGTGACGCGATGGTTAGATTGTGTTGACATGTTATGATGGATTTATCAGGGCTAAATAAAAACTAGCTTGTGCGCTCATATAGTAGAGCATTTTAATGCTGATTTTATGAATACCGTTTAAAAATTAAAATAAAGAAACATTATGTTTCTTCATTTTAATTTTCCAATTAGCACTGTAATACGGAGGAATCTAATTGGGAACGGTACCCGAGTACCTAGTAATTTTTATTTTAGATTCCTATTTCTTGTTACAGTATTCCTCTGTTTTGTATGGACGTGCAGCGAATTCTTGTGACTCCGCAATACATTGTCGCTTATACAAGCGACTAATTATAAAAAACAAAATAAAAAAAAAACAAACAAAGTTCCTCTCCTCCTCATTTGATCTATAAGTAGGCGTCATAGTCATAGGTTTGTCTATATTTCGCCATGAACTGTAATGTTAGACATTAAATTTTGTAAGCCGAAAAATTATAAAAATATTTAAGCATAAAATAATGTTTAGTAAAATACTGATTAACACAAAAGACTTTATGGAACACCTCATCGCTCTTGATTACTACTATCATAATGGCATCGTAATAATTCAAGACAGTTTTCAAATTAAAAACAAAGTCCTGAGCCGAAGTGGTCGTAAAATTCAAAAAGTGTAAAAATTGAGTTGGTAGTCGCCGTCGATCGGCGTCCGCTATTATTGCATTTGCATATAGATTACCGACTGTTCGATCGAGGCATAGTTGGAATGATGATGCAGTAGCGCAAATGCATTCTTGAGAAATCTATTTGCAAATTAACGAGCTGGATATTCTTTTTAGATTGTCATGAACTTTAATTTTTTTTAGTAAATTAAAAAGGTATAAAGTGTTGATTTAATTTGATTGTTTTTTATGAAGATAATTAACTAAGGCTGCTCAGCAGTAAGCTAGCTAGGCATAGGTATATGGGCGGATACAGTAACAGAAAAACTCACTCATGCTGTAATTATTTTATTTCATTAACTTTTTATTATTGCCCTATATTTTATCAACGTGAATTGGCATTCAGAGCAATGAATGAATTCAGAACATTTGGACATATTGTGTATAGGTATAATAATAATAAAACTTTATTGAGGACAACATCGACAGTATATCATAAAGTACATATAGGTAGGAATACTAATTATTATCCTACAATCGGTGGTCTTATCGCATGTTGCGATCTCTTCCAGACAACCGTTATTTTATACAAACAGAAAGCAAAATGTAACGTAACGGGTAATGCATCTTAGTTTTGTTTCGTAAGCATCAAGAAATAGATTGGGGAACATTTTTTTAAGAATCTTCCTAATTTTTTCATATCTCATTGCAATAATGTGCATGCATCGTACGTAATCGTAAGAGACACTTGTGTCAATTCTGTTGTTGTATTATCCTAAACTAACTTAATCTGACAGCTTTAAAATTATAGTCGTCCTTGTTGTTTCTGTCTTTTAGAAAGGGATGACAATATTTTTAGTGCCGTCAAATTAGGTTAAGCTAGGAAAATTAAGCAACAGAATTTTATCGGCACCACTGTATGTATAAAAGTACTATGGCAAAGCTTCAACAAACAATGATCGAGATGCAGTGGGCTCTTCAAATAGGACGGGCTGAGCAATTATTGATGGAGATAAATAATTTCCAAGGATAAACTGTTATTGATACAACAAAGTTAGTGTTATTGGTATTATTTCTTGCTTATGATAATATGAAAATATGACAAGTTGTCTGTTAAATATACGTCTATTTACGTTCAAGTGTTATCACCGTTATTATAACTAAATTATTACAAATATTCTGAAATATAATTAGTTTGAAGACGAGCTCTGTGGCGCAGCGGGCGAGAGCCTGCCTGCGACGCAAGAGGTTGCGGGTTGGATTCCCGCCTTGGAACAAATTTGTGTACGATCTGCAGAAATTTGTTCCGATGGTCTGGGTGTTCTCTATGTATAATAAAAAATATCTATCTATTTAAGTATATAATGTATTAAATATATCAGTTATCTAGTACCCATAACACAAGCTTTGAATAGCTTACTTTGGGGCTAGATAGTGCTGTGTGGATTGTCCAGCATTATTTATTTATTTTATTTATTTGAAGTGTAGCGTGTGCTGTCTTATGAATTTTATTGCCTCTACCTTTTCTGTTATAAACGCATAAGGCTCCTCACTAAATTCGATTGGTACCATGGAGTATTGTATTTATGACATTCAATACTGTATTACATTACATTACATCGTAACAAGGATCGCACCACGGCACGGAACCTTAAGTTTTCTAGGGGTTGATCACGTGGTACTGATACCTAGATTTACCTAGTTTTTAAATGTCTTACGTTTAAAAATGATCCTTGTGATTTTATAGATAGATTTTGACTTTGCTGACGAGCTTTGAAGCTTTGAAAAGCAGTACTACCACAACGTCTTTTTCTGCAGCCAAGCAGCAACGCTGTGTTTCGGTTTGAAGAATGTGGTCGCCGGTGTGACAGGCACATATGCCTCAAGTTGATGGACGCAGGGCAGTTCATCGTAGGGCACGTTCCTATCGTGCGTGACTTACGAGGCAATGCTTTGTTACAGGTGACGGTTACCACTTAATATCACGTGGGCCAACTACTTGTGCCATCAGCTGGTTGTAAAAAAAGCGTCATTGACACAACTAGCGTAAATCACGCGAGTGTGACACCTCTGGTGTTACAAACGTCTATAGGCTGCGGTAACCGCTTCCCATCAGATGGGCCGTATGCTTGTTTGCTACCTAGGTAGTATAAAAAAAAATTATCAAGTCCTAAGGGCCACTTCCACGTCTGATCAGCTCAGCATCGGCAATAGCAGATCAGTCCGAGATGATTTAAGGCAGCCAGTCGCCGCGGGCCACCGCGCGGCCTTTCACGACTCGTGGATGCAAACCCTGGACACGACTCTACGGTATCGTTTAAAAAACCATTTGTCATCTGTCAAAGTAATAACACTTTCAATACAGTCATGTTATTAGTACCTATGTTATCAATTAATTTAGTGATAGTCGTTTTATATTATTAGTTAGCTTAAAAAATGTAAATCCATTATTGGCTTTCAGCTATGCATATAATATGCATATGCATATAGCATTATGTTACTTATATAATACAAAGAGCTGTGGATTTTATTAAATAAATAAAATAAAAATAAAATAAAATTAAAGATAACCTATTACGAGTATGTACAGTTAGATGTATATTTATCGGTATTTAAATAACTATGGCGCCACAGAAAATCAGTCCTAATTACAAAAATGCTGGTTGGTTTAATACAAGCTTTGCTCTGGGGCTATAGTGCTGTGTGGAAGGATAAGTAAGTATAAGTTTTTAATTTGTTTAGTTTTTTTAAGCTTGACTAGACTTTATTGAAAAGTAATACCAAAAAATATGCAGTCAAACTAAAAAAATATGCAGTTTTTTATAAAATCAGAAATTGATGTCATAATTTTATTGTTTGGTATCATAATATTATCATACATTTGTAACATGCGCTTGTATTTTCAGTGAAAATAGGGATCTAGCAAAATTTAAGCTTTCCACAAACCGACCTTTGATTCAGATAGTCTCCAGAAAAAGCTTTTCTGCGCGCACGCAGGGACACGTGACCGTTTTTACAATTGCACAACGTGTGTGGTCGGGATCATTATCATCATCACTGCATAGGTAGCGAATGCCTCGAAGTATCTTGTTCATGGAAAGATAAACTGAAAAAACAGCTTCACGACTTTGATCCCCAGGCACGGTAGATATCCCTTCAGATCTCCCAGTACCAAGTAGGTACTAATTCAAGATTCATTGAGGATGTCTAAGGGGGGTAGTCAGAGGTACGTCCAAACATTACATTTGGCACATACCCACATTTTGCAGTAGTTAGTATTCCAAAATATAATAGTAATCAATAAATGTACCTACTTATCTTCATTTTTTTAAAAGAAATTTTTTTAAGAATATTTATGTTAGAATGTACGATTTTTATTCTATTTTAACATTATACTAACCCCCGATTTCTGAAAGTGCGATCAACACTAATCGGCTGTCAAGTCACTTGCTATTTCAGCTTTTACATAAAATTAGATAGAGATAGCAAGTGACGTGACAGCCGATTAGTGTTGTTCGCGCTTTCAGATGCTTATAGGTTAGTATATTAATTAATAATATCAATAGATTTTTTGAAAAAAAAAATTTCACCATTTGGGTAAAAATGCAACACTCATAACCCCACAAGAGGTAGGTCGACCACGGACCATCTCAGATAATCGGAGATGGTGAGATGTATGCGGATGGTAGCCGCCGCCGGCGCGGGCGCAGGCTCCCACGTGCCAGCAGGCGCTGTGGTGTGTAGCTGGCATTATTTAGCCTCTGTGTCAATAAAGTGGTATTCTAAATTGAATTTTTGGACAGGATGAGAGTTCTAACTGGAGACGTGTTGTAATTTGTAATTGAGTGTAAACTCAGCAGAGTATTAAAAGAAATACTGCAGCTCGTTAAGTGTACAAAACGGATTTACGTTTGTTGCTCGAAGTGGTTTTATCATAAATCTAACGGATTTGAAGACTTTATAGAATATAACGACGGTCACTAAACTAAATCATCATCATCATCAGTCTACGGAAGTCCACTGCTGGACATAGGCCTCCCCTAACCGTTTCCAGGAAGAACGATGATTTTGAGCCCTTTCCATCCACCGACTACCCGCGATCGTTGGCCCATCGGGTCCCACACTTCGTTTTCCGGTTTCGTGGTCGCCATTCGAGAACCTTTATTCCCCAGCGGTTTTCAGTTCTTCGAGCTATCAGACCTGCCCATTGCCATTTCAAATTGCTGATTCTGAGAGCTATATCGGCTACCTTGGTTCTCCTACGGATTTCCTCATTGATTCTATCTCGCAGTAAAATTCCCATCATAGCTCTCTCCATAGCCCGTTGTGCGACTGAGCTTGTTGATGAGGCCAACTAAACTAAATGATGGCTTAAATTATCAAAATATGAAATGAAAATGTAAACTAATTAGAACTAAATAAATAAATAATGCTGGACAATCCACACAGCACTATCTAGTCCCAAAGTAAGCTATTCAAAGCTTGTGTTATGGGTACTAGATAACTGATATATTTAATACTTACATAGAGATTTTTTTTTTTATTATACATAGAAAACACCCAGACCAACTATGTAGAACTAGAGCTAACTAACATTGATTTTTTTGCTGTACATACGATTAGCCACACAAAAGCTAGCCAATAAGTACTGATGAGACAGCTACATACCCCGTTGCCGTCAAGTGTGAACTGTTTATCCGAAGTGCGCGTTTCTCTAACGTTTCATTTGCCGTAAGTCGATGACGTACTTCTATCAGATGTCACTGTACATTGCGCTCTTACTTCTAGATTTAATAAATGTATGCAATGAAATAGAGCAGTAGGTCAAATATTTACACTCAGAAAAACTTTTTTAGGGAAATATGCCTATTTGATATTCAAGACCTTTGGGTTAAATTTTGGGTTAAACTTATCCTTGACTGCACCAAAAGATATCCACTGTGGCGGAAAAACAGTTACTTATTGCATTTTATATGGAAACTGTCACTGAACACGATAAGCCTTAAGTGCACCTCGATACCTTTATTTCTTCGATACCTGTTATTCGATATGTTTGCTAAGAGTAGGGAGGAGTAGGAAAAACATTTTATTATAACTTAGTCTTTAATATCCGTAATTATTACGGAAGAGCGGAATCTCCTATTACAAGTATACATTTACTTAAAAAGAGATTTCAAACCCATAAAATGTAAACATAGATTAAGTTACTGAATAAAACAATTTGAATTTGAGAGTAAAAGGCTTTGCAGCTCTGTATTCCAGAGAAATATAGAATTGAACTGTATTTCAGAGCCACTAAAACACCGAGACCGGTATAAAAAAGCGATGTACCAAGCACAACTCGATAGTATCTAGTGTCCAATCGATTCGCGGTCGCCGGAGGGGCGCACGACACGCCGCCACCGCCTATGATTTGCGTTATTCGATGTTTGTGCGATCGATTCGAATTCGTCACGTTTCGGACGAAATATCGATATTGTGGTGCAAATTTTCTAGGCGGAGTTGGGAACGCGAATACACTCGGGCTTTACGGTTTACGGGCTGATGCACTTTTCACATTTTGTGAAATTATTTTCTAAATTTGTACAGAAAGCTATTCTGAGAGCGGCTTTTTTTTGCTTACGTAGTTTAAAAAAATGGATAATGCTCTCTCAGGTCACAAACTTTCAAAGATTCATTATCGATAGCTCAGAATACAGATTCTGTGTCATCGACCCGAAGTAGTTGACTGCTGGATTCACCTTTCCATTTTCAGGCGGACGGAAATTTATCCAGCGCACTAGTTTGCAGCTACCCACATTATTTTATTTTGTTTGTATGTTTTATTAGGTGTATTGTAGCTGCACGTTCTGTTTATGGCTTGTTCATGAAATAAATGGATTTCCTTACTTTAAAGATGTAACGCCACTTAAAAGCAGGATTAAGGAAAATCTTGTAAGACACGGAAACTGCCATGGAAAGCCTTCGATATAAAGTACTTTGCATAATCCACTGAATTCAATTTGCGCAAATAGAATAAAAGGAGTCTGTAAGAAAAGATTTCAGACGGTGTTATTTATTTCAAGATGGCTGCACCCAACGCAAAGCCGGTTTAAGTGTTGCCAACATGGATACTCGGATAAATTAATTTTGTTTCCATAAAATTACGCCATAATTTTCAATATGAAAATGAATAGGTACATTGTTAAAATCAATAAATAAAAAATTGGTATGAATTCTTACTCAATCTTCTAGTCTCTGAACTCAACCAAAAACACGCAATATACCTTTGGGTTAGTTAATCAAAGTTCCTGTATTTTTTTAATAAGTGGTAACACTTTAAATCTTACTTTGCTCTCTAACGGCCGGTTCCTCCAAGCTCGATCAAAGCTAATCGGCTGGCAAGTTACTTGCTTTTTCAACTTTTACTTTAAATAAGATAGAGAAATACTTCAAATTATTAGCAAGTGACTTGGCAGCCGATTAGTTTTGATCAAGCTTTGAGGAACCGGCCGTAGATCTCGCTAGTCGCTCCTATGAGATCAATCTACATAGAGCCAAAGAAAACTGACGCTTATTACAAGGACATACAAGCAAACAGTGTATAGCCTGTTGCCTCGTTTGTACAGTACGTAAAACACAAAACACAGTGTACGGCTATATCGTTCGAACTAGAAAAATTTAATGGTTCGTTCATTTTAGCTCAAGAGCGTTCTATAGAATAATGTATCTTTGGAAAAGCTCTTTTAAATTACTATTCCTTTTAGGGATACCGTATTTTGATGCAAAAACTGGGATCCCGAAGTCGTTTGCGCGTATATTGAGTCAATTTGAATACTCGCTTTTTTGGAGCTTTCTTTTGCGAAAGGGTCATTGTTGTAAAAACTCGGCGAGAAAGATTTCTCCAGTTTGGCAAGATTGACAGAGTTTCAAAGAATACTTTGTTAAAGCTTTTGAAACCAAGTGAACATATTAATAACTTCAAGACGAAAGCATTGATTGTAGCTGTAACTTAAGACGCAGACAATCGTGAAACAACTTCACGCATTTTATGCAGAGATTGTTTTAAAGATTTTTCAAAAAACACTTGAAAAAGTAGATTAACGGTTTTCACCCTCTTAAAATCTAAAGGAACATCTATAGGGATAGTTAGAGCCACGTAGTTTTTGATACAAAACTATTAAAATATGTTTAAAGATAAATTAAGACTATTGATTAATTTGTAGATAAAGCATTTCTACAAAATCAACATATTTTTTAATATCAACTTATTTTATTTAAATTATTTTAGGTATTCTATCAACTAATAGTTACAATTATTTACAAAATGTACAAAATATACAAAATACATATGAAACAGTTGAGCTATCTGCAGACCGTTGCAAACGATCTATAGATAAATAAATAAATAAATAAATAAATAATGCTGGACAATCCACACAGCACTATCTAGCCCCAAAGTAAGCTACTTAAAGCTTGTGTTATGGGTACTAGATAACTGATATATTTAATACATTATATACTTACATAGATAGATATTTTTTATTATACATAGAAAACACCCAGACCATCGGAACAAATTTCTGCAGATCGTACACAAATTTGTTCCAAGGCAGGAATCGAACCCGCAACCTCTTGCGTCGCAGGCAGGCTCTCGCCCGCTGCGCCACAAAGGTCGTCAAAGAGATAGATAGCTCAACTGATCCAAATCAGTGCCAGTCGGAAGCGTACCCAAGACTAAATTATTAAAATTAAAATAATATATATAATATTATTTTAATTATTTAAATTATTTGTTTTTAGAAAAAAAATATTGAGGATTGGGATTTTAAAGCAATGTTTAAAGTACAGTAAAATTGAAACACCTTGTAGGTACATGAGTGAGCGATGGACGGCATCAAACGGAACTCCGATTCACGCAAATATCGACAATAGACGCCTACCTTTGTCTTTACTGTTAGATCTATGTGGGAAAATCAATAAGGATCTAAATCGCGTGCTCTGAACCAAATCCCAAAAATCGTCAGAAATAAAATATTGATTATAAATATAATTTCCCAACTAAAAAAACAAAATACTCTCAATTTCAAAGACTTGGATCAGTTGAGCTATCCCTAAATCGCTTGCAACGGTCTGCAGATACACATTTAAACTATTTTATATGTATCCCTATATATTTTTTCATTTAATCAAAGAATCTAAGTAATCTCTTATTATCTAAATAAGAGATCTAAAGGATATCTACCGTGGCTGAGGATCAAAGTCGTAAAGCTCCTGTTTTTTTCTACTGGTTTAAAAAGGGTAGGCTTGTGTGGTAAACTCAAGATTGTATACCGTTGGCGTTATCTCTCCAATTCAGCATTGAATATCGATCTCACGATGAATCCTTAGCGGGGCGAGCGTGCTTACCACGCTGCTGGTAGCTGTGACAATGCAGGCGGACCCGGGGCCGCCATTAGCGCATTACGTCACGCATATTAAAAGGCTTTCATCTAGCCGCCTATTGTATATAGACTTCCGTGTGCCGGCTGAGATGCGAAGGTAGGTAAGTAAGAAATTAGGAAAAACGTGATCAAATTTGTCAAAAGAAAAGGTAGCAATTGAAAAATACATACGCTAAAATAATAATTGTTATTACTTATATAAGATATTTCACGGGTATTTATCGCGTATTTACCTTTTTTGTTTTCCCGACGTTTCGGCTATTGCAACATAAATATGTGTAATGATCGCGAAAGTTTAAAAAAACACTATAATGATTAATGTTTTCATTATTTAAATACATAACAGTTATACGTTAAATATCAGCATTTTTTTATGAAAATAAATTGTATTATTCCATTTCATCACGAAAGTTATATGATTAATCCCTGTGGGATTACATCAAAGAGTTTCAATGAATAATTATGAATCCCACTGCTTTCATGGTACATGGCATTTTTCATGGCCGCCTGCGGCTTCACTCGCGTGGCATTGTCTTTTTGGGTTCGTTTTTATTTTATACTCCGCCCATGTTACTTTTTTGGGATTAAGTAGCTTATTATTTATTGATCTAGGTTACACAAACCATATTTAATTCAAACTTCATCGAAATAGCTTCAATGGTAGGGCGTATATATATCTGTGATTAGATCGTAATTGAGCGTAACATCTCAACATCAAAATATCGTCATCAAAAGTCGAAGTCAAAGTCAAAATATGTTTATTCAATAAAATCACAAGGACCATCTTGAAACGTCTTAAAACTAGGTGACTCTAGTGCCAGTTCCACGCGACCAACACCGAGAAGAACAGGCAACAAACTCGGCTTGGTATCTATCGCTCTCTTGTATGATCCTCGTTACAATGTGTCAAGATTATAAGATGATAAGATTCGCATTAACATATTACTAGAATTTTATATAACGAAATCTAGAGGGTATCTGAAATAACACAGTAGGTGTAGAACGAAATGCTGGGTAAAGGGGATGATTGCATTTCTCTGGTAGCGTTTTAATTTAAGTTAAATTTTAATGTGGTTTCATGAATATTTCAAGCTACTGAAACGGCGTGGTCTTTTATGTAATTATACCATCGGGCTGCACTTGATTTCTGAGGATTTAATTATAAAAAGTATTTTATATTTTATACAGGGTGTCCGGAAGATGCAAAGTCATGAGGGGGAGGGGCGGGGGGGGGGGGGGGGTAGGTCACCTCGTTACGCATCTATTCAGGCTAGATTATCTTAGTTTTTTTAAATATTTTTTTTTATTTTTTTCATTATTAAACACCTCTCATTTAGTCATGAAAAAAATAAAATAAAAACTAAGGTGATCTAGCCTGAATAGATGCGTAACTAGGTGACCTACCTCCCCCATAGGCTTTGCATCGACCTTCCGGACACCCTGTATATTACAGTAATATATTTTATAATTATATTAATACTTATGTAATTATTTATTCTTACTTAAGGCATGCGTAACTTCTTAGCAGAATCTTCAACATAAACATTAAATAAATCAGGATATGTAATTAACTTGTAAATAATATAATAAAATACTGTAAGTATATGTAAGTATTATTTCAGCTAAGTCATATAAAAACCATAAATGACCACCAATATTTTCAATGTTCATATAGATCTCAGAATAACGCAGTTTGTTCCTCAGGATAATTAGAACAAGCTAAAAAAAGGCAAACACAAAACAAATTGTGATTTGCACATTTTTAGAATATCAAAAATTGCACTTAGAGTATTTTGCCTCCCGCGGCGCTCTCGTTTGCTCGAGTTTAAATCCCGAATGAATTGTCTTGTTATTATGTTATTAACATTAGAAATTACGACATCTTATTATACTCTAATGGTATTGTGGCTATTGCTTATGGTATTGTCGTAATTTGTTGCTGTTATTGTATATTAAGAACCGGTGGTCTAGTGGGAGTGAGCCCGCCTTCGATTCGTAAGGTTGTCGGTTCGAATCAGGACATGCATGGATTATTTCGGTGAAAAATTCGTGAAAAATTAAATTCAGGCTCTCAAACGGTGATGGAAAACATCGAGAGGAAACTAGTTTGTATTCTACAGCGGCGATGGGCTTGCAACCTGTCACGGAATATTAACTGTTGCAAATGGTTGTTTGCTGCTGCGAAACGTATGTAATATTTAGATGAAAATAAAAACCTGCGCGGGTGAAACCGCGGGGTGCAACTAGTAAGACATAATAATTATATAAATTATTTTTTCTAATAATTATTTTTTTTAAGTCTTATTAATAACATACAGACATAATAATTAATCCTAAATGCTTAAATTTAAAAAGGAGATTCGCAAAAAAGTAGCAAATAATTAAAATTTTAACCCACTGAAATTCCACTAAAATTTGAGCTAAAACGTTAACACTGACTGGAATAAACGTAACTGCCGTGAAAATATTCTCACCTCGCAAAAATCCGTGTACGCATAAACATGTAATTGGCACCTCGCCGCGTTAAAATTCAGGTGTCCCGTCAGCGCTATCGGGGAATCGAACCCGCTATACAATGGACACGCGTCAACACTCGAGCCGACAGCTACATGCAGCACGGAGTGTGTACTATCTGCTACTTGTGTGGGTAATTATCCTTCCTACGAGAAGTCACCATAGTTTCTTTCGAAAAAGTGTGGTGATAGGATTATGGGTGCGTCTCCAGTCTAATTTCGAGAATTTGACACAATGTTTTTGAACTTATTAGGATCTATGTAATGCCGGTTTCCTCACGATGTTTTCCTTCACCGTTTGAGAGTCCTGGCTTACTTGATTGAGTTCGACCTACCGATAGTTTGCATGATTTTATGTTCCAAATGCGTTTTGCAAAGAATGGAAGCACAGACGGCAAACAAGTGGTCACACAATAACCGCTACGCGTCATACGCACGAATCTCCTATGTCATAGAGAATAATGCCCCAGCTCACTTGATTTTTCGTGCACTGGGGGCTGATACTAGCCCAGTGACTTTTTTGTCACGGTAGATATATATCACGGTAACTGTCAAAATTCAATAGGAAATTTGACAGTTACGTGATTTTAATAACCGTGTCAAAAAACTAAGTGGAAGTTTAGGAACCAGATAGATAGATTTCCAGATACAACATAACTACTACCATGTTCTACCTACCTATTCTACTAACATGCTAGTACCTGGCATGTTAGTAGTCCTGTGCAAGAAAAACTGTTTATTGACTGTACAAAAAATTCATTATTCTCGTATAATACGTAAAGTTCCGAGTCATACCGAAATTATTCTCAAACAAACGATACACAGATCGGCACGCTATCAGCCCGCAGATCGTCATGGCGCACGAAAAAGGGAATAACTCAGAAAATCCAAAAATCAAGAACCACCAAAAGCGTTATTTAAAGCAGCATTGTAAATCATTATTCAAGCCTACCATACAAATGTCGGACACACATACAGACGAACAACATGTGTATAGTGAAGAATTCCTATTATACACCGGGTGGAATGTATCTGGTTGATTTTGAATGGTCCCTTATTATGCACCCATTTACACCCAGGAGCCGCGCACAGGGATCTAGAGACGGAACACTGGAACAGACACGGATAAGAACAAACTAATAATAGTGCGATGCCAATCCAACTTGGCCGAAGAACCAGCAGCGCGAAAGTTTGTAAGTATAGATGGATGGATGTTTGTTTCATACTCTTTCACGCCGGAACGGCTGAACGGATCTGGATGAAGCTTGGCAGAGAGATAGATTATACTGGAATAGCACATAGGCTACTTTTTATTCCGTGGAAATACCGGGATTTAAATCTGCGCGGGTGAAACAGCGGGGCGCAACTAGTGTGTCATAATGGCGCTTCCAGCGTTCAGTAGATCCTCCGCAAAGACGCGAAGACAGTAGCCCAAAGGAGTGAGATACGCATCTCGATACGGCGGTAACAAGGCCCGTGTAGCTGTCAATCGCGCTAATGCCCGCCGCCGGTACACGTGCATAGCGAGATCCCGAGGGATACACACAGACGAAAATAATAGATACTTCGGTAAGAAGCCAAGCACTAAAATTTAGTTTTTATCTTTTACGCCTATTTGCCACTACAAAGTCGATCGTATTGTACACCACAAGAAAAACATAACATTACAATAAGTGAATTTATCTATAGCGAAGTACAATGGGCGATCTTATCGCTATGAGCGATCTGTTCCAGACAACCTTTGGATGGACAGGACTCTAATGATGTCAAAATCTGTAGTTGTACAGAAAATAACAAAATTACTATCGACTTTATTGAACTTTACCATTTTTACACAACACTAATTGAAAACTGGAGCTGATATAGTTCATCCTCAAACAGCAAATAGGTTGTCGTGGTATACAAGCGAAGCCGCGTGTTATAAATAAATCAGGAAATTCACCGTTAATATGATCTTCCCAAAGGTTACCCGCACAATGGCCGTGTCACACAAACAGACCGACGCACAATAAATCACAACAGTAATTAGTTGGTATCGCCCATCAAACAGTACAATTGTTAATAAATACTTACAGGATGATTCGAGTCGCAAGCGCAGATACTATCGTGCGCTTACTGTTGTGTGGATTTGTGTGGACATGCCTTAACGAACTTCAAAACGGGCGTTGCTAGAAAAAAATAAAATACATTTATTTTGAGCACAACACATATCATACACGCAAAATTATTTATTTTCTTAGATACCGCTTCTGGATAGATATTATCTGGGTACCGTATTTGATATAGTAATTTACTTTTAATAAACTAATTTAGTAATACATATTATAAATATACATTATTTAAGCTAAATAATACATCTAAAAAAATATATTTTAATATTATTAGGGAGCTGAACCCTAACAAAAGTTTATCGCCCGCAAGTTTAAGATTTTTTGTCGATATAAGAAAAATCGCAAAGATGGGTTGTCATTAAACTATGTATTATTATTAAAATTAGTACAGTAATAATAGATTAGTAGCCAAGGGCTTTAAGGCATCAATTGCAGCCCGAGATATTTACGCACGCACGAGCGCAGCGAGGGCGCCTATAGTTCGAGGGTGCAATTGATGCTTACACCCGAGCTAACTCCTGCTTTATATCTCGATTGTGAGGTAAGCAGAAAAAACCCGGCATTACAAGAACAAACATTTTAACGAAATTGAGCTTCGCCGTTCGATATTTAAAATTGATGACCATTATACTCATACGAAGACAAGGCTGAATAGCGAAGCGACCTCTTTTGTCATTGGGCTGAATGCATGATGTCTATTGCCAGTATGATGGTTAGATGTACGCGAACTTTTTGAAACAGTGAAGTGTTTTTTTTAATTACTTAACGCCCTAGGGCTTTTCTAGCTACATTATTACCCTAGAGCGCTAATTGGTCACCTACAAGCCCCATTTGGGGGTAAAAAGGACCTACTTACCGAATATGAGAGATGTAAAGGTAATATCCACACTAGCCTGCCGTGCGTTCTATGAGCGCGCGTGGGCGTCTCCTTTATTCGCCGACGCACTAAATAATAATAATTGCAGCTAACTAACTACCGTTTAACGCAGTCGCTTTTCTTCTTAAATCTGATACGGTACTGTGCGCAAATAAATTCGCGCAAATCTGATAGCGTTAATGTGACCGCTGTTTATTTTCGTTGTTTCCAAGGATTTATTGGGCTTATTTTATCAAACTAATTGCGTGTGTAAGTACGTGTTAAATACGTGAGTTGGAATTTACAAGAATATTTTGATGCGTATTTTAAATCCAGCCCAAGTTTTTTTATGGAACCCAGCGCTGTAATCGAGATATTATTTTATTTCATTTCATTTCATTTTTCATTTATTCCGCAAAACTTAAATAACAGTTTTAATAATACAACATCGTGAAACCTAGCAACGTTTGTGTCGATGTTGGCACTGACTCGAGCTGTTGCAAAACATAAACATAAAATTAATATTTATAGTAGGTACATAGTATAAATAAGTAGGTAAATACACTTATGCTAAGTGAACTTATGAATCTGTGCTAAGTGCTAAGAAAAGAACAATGCTATTTGAAAAAAACAGGCCTAAGAGATTTTATTGTTTAAATAGGAAAAAATACATAAAAATATTTCAATCCTGAAATATTAGGAACCACCCAAAATCGTCTTCTGTCCCTTTTACATTTTTTTTTGGTGTGTTTGTTATTACATTATATTTCTATGTTTTGGTATTCTACATTATATTTCTTGGACTAGCTCGTATTAAAAAATGTATTAGTCTTATTGTCGCTATGAGTAGATTTCTCACTATTAATCTAAAATACGAGGACTATAAAAAAAGATGGTAAACTTTTTTTTAATTTTTCCTAGAAAGCTGATTCAGTTTTTTTCTATAGATAGTTTCAGAACTTTAAAATCTAATACCCTACATTGACTTGCCAACGGTACTAAAGTGTCCAAGCTAGGCACTAGCAGAACTGTAGTAGAGCACCGTTTTCGGACGAGTGACGTCACAATGCAGTATTGCCTCATTACAACCTAACCGTAAATTAGTAAGGCCTTACTAATATGGCCTTTATCTCTACTTTATTGTGTTTATCTGGTTTTAGTCAGATTTTATCGGTTTGTACTTATTGCGTTTTGGTGTTGTGCCGACGATTGCAATTGTTATAGACAGCCTGGCGATTGTGTGGCAATGGTATTAGAATGCTGGCCAAAGGAAAGCACGATTTGCATGGAATAAGGCCTTATGTAAGGAAAGTTAATGACTCACGTGGCTGCACCTTTACGTCTCTCTTGATTCAATGCGGAGTAGTAGAGCTCATTGTGAAGGGCTCGTCCAGTATAAAAAAATGCAGAGCATACCGGTGACAGCGGCTCGCGATTTCGAGGTGCGATTGGCTATTATTTCATTTTATTTCATTTCAGGGAGGTTGTTTGAAAGAATAACTCTAAAGAAACACGCATAAATACTGTTCAAACACAAAAAATACAATAATATAAGGGAAATGTGCTTGAGTCAGAAATCATTTTGGTATTAGGTAAACGTAAGACCAAACATACTAATACCAAAATGATTTCTGATTCGGGCATGTTTCCCTTATATTATTGTATTATTTGTGTTCGAACAGTATTTATGCGTGTTTCTTTTGAGTTATTCTTTCAAACAACCTCCCCGAAATGAAATAAAATGAAATAATAGCCAATCGCACCTCGAAATTGCGAGCCGCTGTCACCGGAGCCTTAAGACCTCTCACGGATAGGTTTTCGTGTACTTGTATTCAAATTCCTTGGGTTTTCGCCACTGAGTAGCTGGCGGAAAGACACGTGTTATCTTTTCGAATCCTAATGTCAAAAGCTTTGTGTAAAAATGTCAAAATCGCGTAAAGTTCGTTTCCGGCTCGTTTCCTGTCATCTAACGAAGCAACATAGCATTTTAATTTTAATTGTTTTTCTAGTGTTATTTTGAGTTGTGTTGTGTAATTTTGGTGGTATTTTAACCAACATTACTTGTGGTCTTAGCACAAAGTGTAAGCATTTGAAATGAAAGTGTATTATGTGATATCGTGATTTGACCGAAAATGTTTCAAATGTTTTGAAGAAACCGCCACCATTTTCTTCAAAACAATTGACTGACTAGACTTTGGACTGACGTGACTAGAAACATAACTACAAAGAGTATAATCTCTGAATCACTTGACATTGGCAAGATTGTCTATGACAGGAGCCATAAAAAGAAGAAAGAAGAAGAAGAAGACAAGGGTTTTAGGGAGCCATCGTATTCTAAATTCAAGAATTGTATTCCGTGCCGAATCCGATACCGAGTGAATCAAAATAGCCCTGAAGTGATATCTACCGTGCCTGGGCAAGTCTCGTAAAGCTGTTTTAATGTTCGTCCAAGTCAGAACACGGTTACTTTAACACAAGTCTTTGTAAAGTTTACAGTCAATTCGTTTAATAGTTTTCCCGACAACAAAGCAGGTAGGTTAATGTACCAAAGTTTGTGATAGCTTGTAAATTGTTCGGCGATGCTGAAGCGATAAGACCTCCTAGACAAGTGTTCGTCGTTCGTGTCTCCTAGACAAATGTTTTATAATTTGTGTGATGAACATAGACGTCTGTTATCTGTCTAGGTATTGTATAATATTATAAGTATGTTTTATACAAAAAAGTGTATGTGTATTGGTTTCCATATTACAAGTTGTATTTGCTTGTTTGTGCTTAGACAAAAAGTGTAGTAAACACTGTAAAACTAATAAAAATTGTTGTTTAGTTTTAGGCTTTCCCGTTATCATTGGTATTCTGATTGACTGGTTGAACGTAAATGACGATTTTCGTTCTGTGTCTGTGTATGTAAAAAACAATTCTATCATTTATTTGGTTCCCATATCTACAAACTTGGCTTAGTTGGAACTGGATAACTTTGTGAAAGATGATCATGTATACAAACATCCTTCATTCCAAGTTGACAGCGTAGCTCAGTTGGTAGTAGCTATGCCTTCTGCGACGTAGGTCGTGGGTTCGATTCCCACCGTGAACAAACATTTGTGTGGTGAACATAAATGTTTGTTCTCTGTCTGGGTGTTATATAATATTAGAAGTATGTATTTACAAAAAAAAAAGTATTATAAGTAAGTATATCAGCTATCTGGTTCTCCCATATTACAAGCATAAGCTTAGTTTGGGGCTAGATAGTGCTGTGTGGAAAGTCCACCAATATTTATTTATTTAAGTACATAATCCTTGAGGAATAATTTATTTATTCAGAGAACAATGCATAAAAGGCGAATAGGATAAT
Source organism: Plemyria rubiginata (assembly GCA_963576535.1). Taxonomy (NCBI): domain Eukaryota; kingdom Metazoa; phylum Arthropoda; class Insecta; order Lepidoptera; family Geometridae; genus Plemyria; species Plemyria rubiginata. Next base: position 1,403,669 of record OY754916.1, on the reverse strand, counting down.
TTCGTTCCATGTTTAACCATAATTTCGTTTGCATCGTCAACAACCTCTTGTCTACGGCTGTGTTCGGTGCCAGAACGACTTGTTTTTCTCGATAACTTGGACATGTTTGTGACTCCACACGTTTCTGCAAACACATCCATCGACTAGAGCTCGTTAATCACAGTTCTGCCGACAATGTTTTTAAGAATATTAATTATTTGTTGCCTTTACTTCAAGGCTTTGGTCGCGTGGAACTAACCTAGCTTTCATTGAATATTTTGACTTTGAGATATCAAACCAAAGCCTTGAAGTAAAGGCAACAAATAATTAATATTCTTAAAAACATTGTCGGCAGAACTGTGATTAACGAGCTCTAGTCGATGGATGTGTTTGCAGAAACGCGTGGAGAGAGAGACAGTTTTTCTTATCAGAGAAACTGTCAAAAACTACTGGAAAATGTTTTTTATCCAAATTAGTATAGGTAGTACCGCAAATGCGGTGACCTCATCACAAGCAAATGCAAGCAATGGTCTAGTACGTCCTCCGAAACAATGACCTCTATGGTGGTCGCCTATCGATTATGAACACTGACTGACTTTTTTTATACAACTAGTGTTAGTTGATGGAACAAGCAGATGGCCCACCTGATGTTAAGTGGTGACCATCACAAAGCACTGCCTCGTAAGTCACGCACGATAGGAACGTGTCCGACGATGTGCTGCCCTGCGTCCATCAACTTAAGGCATAAAAATGTTAAGCCTCAAGTGCCTGTAATTACACTGGCGACCACACTCTTCAAACTGAAACACAGCGTTGCTGCTTGGCGGCAGAAAAAGGCGTGGTGGTAGAACTTCCCCGGACGAGCCCTTCACAAGGAGCTCTACTACTCTTAACTTACTTAATTCTTGACTTAGTTAGTTCTCGGGGCACTCACCCACCCAAATGGCGGGATGCTGAACGCTGCCTGATTAATTATTGATGAGGCTATTAGTAAGAACGACCAAGCTAAGCCAGGAGCGCTTAAAATAACTGATTCTTTGAAACAACACTGCAAGCTATGAGGTTATGAAATATGAAAAGGGCACAGCTGCGCCGGTACTAAGTGGCTGAGGCGTCAACCCTACTTGCCCGCATGCATATTATTTTTTGTCATCACCAAAGTATTGCCACTCAAGACACGCAGATCAGAACGTGCCCTACGATGCACTGCCCTGCGTCCATCAACTTAAGAGATACAGATATTAGGCCGCATTTGTGCCTGTCATTTCCCCAGCAACGACTCTCTTCAAAGCGAAACACAGCAACGCTACTAAACAGCAGAAATAGGAAACTTTTAATTGGCCTTTAGTTAACATAATCAATATTTTTTTTAATTTTGCTAATTATTTTTCTGACAATGATCTGTACGTAGCTGTAAGTTTTCTTAAAATTCCAAAATAAATTAAAAACGTCTTGTGACGATGTCAGAGGTTTCACATTCAAATAATGACATTCAAATAATACATTTTGCAGTGTATCTTAAATATAATTATTTAGTGGTATTAAATGAGTATAAAATACAGCTACATGCGTTTCAATAAAAAAAACTTGAAAAATTAGTTTTTTTTTTCAAAAACACATTATCCCCAACACCTGAGCCCAACTAATGCATGTAATTTACACTGTTACTTCTACTTATACCACCTACTTACCCAAGTACATTGTAGTAATTGTTTGCAGAAGCACTATCGTCTTTCAAGTTGAAATGGTTTCAAAGTTGGGTTTCATCATCATTCTCTCGTCAGTTTATAGAAGCTTTTTGCTTTGTTTTAGTTTTTCTTTTTGCATGTCTTCTCATAATTTGTTTAGTAAGTTCGAGTGAAATTTCCCAATAATGCCATGAAATACATCAAAATCATATAAAATACTAGCGACCCGCCCGCGCGCCCCTGCTTCGCACGGATGCACATATCATGCATGTATTATATATACATATAAACCTTCCTCTTGAATCACTCTATCTATTAAAAAACCCGCATCAAAATTGCGTTGCGTAGTTTTAAAGATTTAAGCATACATAGGGACATGGGGACATAGGGATATAGGGACAGAGAAAGCGACTTTGTTTTATACTATGTAGTGATCTATGTTACGTATCTTATATGTTGCTGCCAAGTCACGGCGATCTTTACTTACAAGTGTAGGTTTTCTTGATTATCTCTTACCGAAACTATCTATATGTAGAAATATGTAGGTTAATGTCCACCCGTGTGATGCCGGGGCAGGCCTCTAGTATAAATATAAAATAGACGAATGTTAGCATCTTGACAAACCGGCAAAGATTTATTGGTGCAACATCTCAATAAACATGTAATATACTCGTAACAAATAGACCACGAACAGGAAAAGTGTGGGACGCCCTCCTACCCGATGGACTGACCGCAGGAAGTCGGTGGACGGAAAGGGCTCAGAATCTTTCTTCCTGGAAACGTATAAGGGAGGCCTATGTCCAGCAGTGGACTTCTGAAGGCTGGTGATGATGATTATGATAATAATAAATAGGTACAATATAGTTAATAAACCCCGGTTTCTGAAAGCGCTATCAACACTAATTGCCTGTCAAGTCACTTGCTATAATTATCGGCTTTTACTTCAAATAAGATAGAGATAGCAAGCGACTTGACAGCCGATTAATGTATCACGCTTTCAGAAAACGGGGTTCAGACTCTCTCTTATAATTTGACCCCAAATGGAGTAGCAGATACATTTAATGTTGTTTTGACTGTGAGCCCCAGGACATAAACAACTTCTGATCCTGGTCGTAAGTTCGAAAGTCGTTATTCAATAATATTTTTTCATCTTTGTAATCCGATCTTTTTGTTGCAGGATGAACCAGCATCGTCCGGAGACAGCGGCGACGAAAGCGGCAGCGAGCCCGAGTCGCCCAACGAGAAGCTGATGCAGATGCACAAACAGGAGTGGGCCAACCACGAGGCCAATGAACTCATCAAGAGGTGGGGATGAAGACATTCTAGGGTCTTATACCTCTTTAAAAAAAATGGAACACTTTTATGATCACTGGTCCATTTATCTGCACAAGCTGACCCGACAGACGACAGTCCTGTTTAAACTGTCATTTTTATATTCTGCTATTCGGGTTGGAGACAAATGCAATAAATCATAATCCATGAAATTAGATCCACCCGTTCTCATCTTTTGTTTGTTCGAACACTATTTGTTATTATCAGCCTATAATTTTACTACACTCCCAGAAACTTAAAAATTCGGATTCCTTTTTGCCTTTGTGTTGAACATTGTAATGGTAAAAAAGGCATCGACGTTTTTGAAAGCTATGACAAGTATCAGTGCAGCTTACTTTATCTTCTATTTTCCATCTATCAACATAATATGTATTGTGTTCTGCAACCAGTATATTACCAAATTAACTCTAAATACTTTTCTATCCCCAGAGAGTCCCAAGAGGCACACGCGTCTACCTCCTCATCCCAAGAAGCCGACAGCAGCAAGCCCAGCCAGCCAGCCCTCACCAAGATCCTGCCCAAGATCGAGATGCCGGGAGGAGCCATGCTGTACCCTAGCGTCCTAGGCTTGGACGGCATCGGGAACAACATGGGACTCGGCAGTCTGGCCATGAGCTATCCTCACAGCTTCATACTAGGACTTGCTAATCAAGGACAGGATGGAGGTAAGGGGTTTAACCTTTTAAATCTAGCTCGAAGAACTGACTACCGCTGGGGAATAAAGGTTCTCGAATAGCGACCACGAACAGGAAAGCGATGTGTGGGACGCCCTCCTGCCCGATGGACTGACGACATTGTTAGGATCGCGGGTAGTTGGTGGATGGAAAGGGCTCGGAATCGTTCTTCCTGTAAACGGATAGGGGAGGCCTATGTCCAGCAGTAGACTTTTGTGGGCATCAGCTCACACTGACTGAAACAGTAAGCAAACAAGTGATGAACCTCCTTGATGAAGGTGATTACCGTAGTCTATGGATGCTTGGAATACCAGAGGCATCACACGTGCTTTGCTCTCCCTTTAAATAAATTAAAGAACTTTTTTTTAAGAACCGCATGCTGTCTCTAGTGCCTCCTCTCTTCCTCCTCTCCTAAGCCTCAGGTAACACATTCCACAACCTTTGAGTGGAAGAACAGCAGGAGGTTTCTCTGTTTCCTTGGGCCTGTATTAGCCAAGTTTATTAATATTTCTGTGTCGTGTAAAGTTCGGAAAAATCTGAGTCAAAATAGCCATCATTTTGTACATGTTTTTATGTGGGTACATAGTTTTAATAGATAAATAAATTAGATATAAATGTCGCCTCCAGTAATCACTATCACTATATAGTGTAAACTTTGTTTTACACTATGTAGTGATAGCTTTCTCTGTCCCTATATTTCTATGTCCTTAGGTATGCTTAAATCTTTAAAACTACGCAACGGGTTTTGATGCGGTTTTTTTTAATAGATAGAATGATTCAAGGGGAAGGTTTATATGTATAATACATGCATGATATAGTAGAAAAACAATGTGCACCCGTGCGAAGCAGGGGCGCGCGGGCGGGTCGCAAGTGTAAGTAATAAAAACGGAGAGGTTGCATTTCCTCAACTGTAGAAGTTAGAGAAGACATCAGAATTCAGAACTGAAAAGTTATAAAGTCCTCAGCGTATACGTATTGAAAATTCATGCAAATCTGGCGGCTAGTTTGGAAGCGAACGAATGGACGCGCAGATGAGTTTTAGTTATGTAAGAGTCGGAACTGGGTTAAATTGGCGGTGTGCGACTTTGACACAGCACCAACAAAGCGACTGGGTTACTACAAGATAAGGCAACAACTATTTTACATACTCACAAATGTTAAAGAAAATTCTTACCTTTAAACTTGCTTAACCGAATCAAACGGTCTTGATTCAGAATGCCTGAAAGAGTCTTCTTTAAGCATTTGAGACATGTTTGAGTTTTTTAAGTTCACCTTGAAACTTATCACTATATTTTACTCCAGCAAGCAAAGCCTAGAAGAACAGGCGGAATTTACGGTTTGAATTTTGAATAGCTGACATGTTACTTTCATAGCTCATTTTTCATTAAAAAAGAAAGAAAGAAAAGATTTTTCATTACTATGTGTGAAGACAAATCATCGGTGTGTGAAGACTTAAATTATCAAAATATAGAAGTGTCATCTAGGAACCGAAAGCCTATAAAACAACGTGTTCACATTTCTCACACTTGCCTACCAAGGAGTAGAGAGAGACTATTATCATTTGAATGAATGAATGAAAATACTTTATTGTAAACCATAAAAAAACAGTAAGTACACTAAAAGAAATCAGGATGTAATGTTTGGACGTACCTCTGACTAAGCCCCTTAGACATCCTCAAAGAATCTTGAATTAGTACCTACTTGGTACTGGGAGATCTGAAGGGATATCTACCGTGCCTGGGGATCAAAGTCGTGAAGCTGTTTCAGTTTTCAGTTTCAGAAATCAGGAGTAAAAGTAACTATACAATGGACGGTCTTATCGCTGAGAGCGATCTCTTCCAGAAAAACTTTGGATGGAGAGGATTGTAAATTAAGGAAAATCGCAGGTGAACGCGAAAAATAAGATGATTAATAATAATAAATAATAAATAAATATTGGTGGACTTTCCATACAGCGCTATCTAGCCCCAAACTAAGCTTATGCTTGTAATATGGGAACCAGATAGCTGATATACTACTTATAATACTTTTTTTTTGTAAATACATACTTATAATATTATATAACACCCAGACAGAGAACAAACATTTATGTTCATCACACAAATGTTTGTTCACGGTGGGAATCGAACCCACGACGTACGGCGCGGAAGGCAGAGCTACTACCAATTGACGTAGCTCAATTGGCTGTCTGATTGTAAACAGATAAATCAAATTACACTCACATTTGTACATTTGGCTCAAAATGTCTAGTTTTTGAAGTTGTCATGAATGTTTTTAATTGACCCAGCTCAGCCTCAGTTACCTATCTATGGTTTTACTACCTCGTCGTCGCCGGTCGCTTTCGCAAGCGTAAACTTTTACATTTCCGAAAGAGATTCCCTTTAGTTTTTAGCTCAGGTGTCAATTACATAATTTGGTTCATGGCGACGCGCGACTTAGTAAACGACATTCATTTTATGAGCTTGTTTTTCTTCAATTTCTCGGGATATTCTGCAAAATCTTGGAAGACTTTCCGAGAGCGAAGCGTTCGTACTGGCATTCAATTATGGCAGTTTTTCATTTGAATTTGTACGGGAGTCTTGCAATTTCATGCGAATTCTAGATTTCTTTGAGACATTCAATTATAAAGTTAATTTAAAGTTTCTTTTGAAGCGTAGAAAAGTAGATCGCATAGGTCGGGTGACCCGAAGGTCCCACGACATTGAAACGATTTGGAGACTATATTTCAGTATTTTTTTATTTTGAAACGTAGCGTGTGCTGTTATGAATTTCATTGCCTCTACCTCTTCTGCTTCTACCTCTTTCTGTTATGCCTACTATACCTTACTATAACGTTAGTTATGCCCAAGGAATTTGGTCACTAGCGATTGATGCGAAAGAAGAATAAGAAGACTATATATCTCATAAAATTCCTTGGCACCACGCTGGAGCTTCAACATCACTACATAGTATACAACAAAGTAGCTTCTCGCCGTCTGTCCGTTACAATGTAGGATGCTTAGATCTTTAGAACTCGGCATTTGATGCAATTATTTTTAACTAGCTGCACCCCGCGGTTTCACCCGCGCAGATTTAAATCCCGCTATTTCCCCCGGCATAAAAAGTAAACTATGTGCTAATCCAGACTATAATCTATCTCTCTGCCAAGTTTCATCCAGATCCGTTCAGCCGTTCCGGCGTGAAAGAGTAACAAACATCCATCGATCCATACCTACAAACTTTCGCGTTTATAATATTAGTAGGATAGAAGGATAGATAGAGTGATTCAAGAGAAAGGTTTTTATGTATAACTAGCGACCCGCCCGCGCGCCCCTGCTTCGCACGGGTGCACATATCATGCATATAAACCTTCCTCTTGAATCACTATATCTATTAAAAAAAACCGCATCAAAATCCGTTACGTAGTTTTAAAGATTTAAGCATACATAGGGACATGGGGACATAGGTGTATAGGGACAGAGAAAGCGACTTTGTAGTGATCTAGTGAAGTGATGATAGTGATAGATGAAACATCTTACAGTGTGCTATACTTCCAGCGTCCTCGTCATCCCAGCCGCAGTTCATCACGATCCCGCTGTCCATGGCCAACATGGCGATGGGCGCCGGCAACGGCTGCTCCAGCGACGACAGCAGCGAGCTGCAGGACCTCAGCACTGGCAGGAAGTGACCAGGTCGGCTACTTTTATGAACATACATACATACATACATACATAAAATCACGCCTGTATCCCATAGAGGTAGGCAGAGACCACGGATTTCCACTTGCTAAGATCCTTACATACCTCTTTCGCTTCATTCACTCTCATAACATTCCTCATACATTCTCGTCGGTTTAGGGTACTCTTGACCTGGCCTTTCTCGAGAACGTTTGCTATCTGATCCAGATACGTCCTCCGAGGTCTTCCCCTCCCAACAGTCCCATTCACACTCGCCTGATGCACCTGTTTTGTTAATATCCTTTCATCCATCCTCTCTACATGCCCAAACCATCTTAACATACCATTCTCTACCCTCATCACTACGTCTTCTTTCACTCCACATTTCTCTCTAATCACTTTTTGTGAACTTAACTGTAATATACAGGGTTACAGGAAAAATCGTGCCAGATCCGTTAAGGACGCGGAGTACCCATCATTTCTACTATTACTATTACATCTTTTACTACACTTAAGGAAATCACAAAGGTTTTTATAATGTCCATGTTTTTATGTGAGCAGGACTCTTGATAGTAATAAGTCAAACCTGTAGATGGAGCCACGGTCGCATAAGTACCGTAGTAATATGTCCAAGAGTTATTCGTCGATCAGAACTTCGGTGGCGCAGGTGGTAGCGCAGCCCCGTATCAATAGGAAGGTCGCGGGTTCGAATACCGCTCGGAGAATATCTTTTGGGACAATAAAAAATCTTTTAAACGTAGTTGTTTTTTTTATAATAGAAATGTTACATGATATTTTTCGTAATGACGAATGAAGAGAACTAATAAATATTTGAGAACACTCTGTTGATTCAAATGAAAACAAAAACATATTTATAAAATAATTTAGAATCATCTTTGTTTCAGGTTCATCGTTAAAAGGCTGGAAGAACTTATAATATTATTTAATTTAAGTAGTTAACATTATGTACCAAAGTTTTGGATCAATCAATAGTAAACCTACAACTTACTATCATTAAGATGCTATCAACCGCTAAATGCACCCCTCGAATAAAAATTGGTTATTTTGTTAATTTTCGAACATAATCAAACATGTTTTCAAACATAATATTACGATTCTGTTAATATTCTTCGCAAAGACATTGTTTGCGATTTATAACTACTTATTAGAGATTCAATGATTTAATTTCTTTAAAATGCAGATCTATGATAATGAGGCATAACATCTATATGCCTCAAGTTGATGGACGCAAGTCAGTGCATCGTAGGCCACGTTTATATCGTGCGTGACTTACGAAGCAACGGCAAACCACTGCCTCGTTAGTCAAGCAACAGATCAGCAGTGGTAACCATCACCTACAACAAATTGTAGGTGATGGTTACCACTTAACATCAGGTTGACCATCTGCTTGGTCCATCGGCTATTGTAATAAAAAAACTATGTGGACGAGAGGTAAGTTAGCGGTTGTCAGGGCCTTTACTACAGCGGGCTTCGTTGATATTGGATCATACATTTTTGACAAAATATAGTCCAACCAATAATACTCGTATGTACGAGTATACTGGATGTAGGTATAGTACACCGACCTCGCGTCGTAATAACTCTTCTGTACTCTGTGGTTGCGGGCGATACAACTTTATTGTACGCAATACATCGCTGTCTGATAAGTAGGCATTTATTATATTTCATTGTTATATTCATGAATTTAATATATTTTTTTCTTTGAACTGCTTTGACTTTCAGCCAAACGCTATTGCATAACTCGATGTTATAGATCGAGCGTTCCTTGAGTTTTTTACACCCAGTGTACAACCGTAAATACTTTGTCAATGAACCACTCTGTACATATCCTTAATAACTCTAAAGTATAATTCATAAAATAAAAAAACTTATCACAAATATTGAAAGCCAGTTTTGTTGAAGGGTGTAATTTTTTTCTTAATGTTGGCCAGTCTTGCCACAAAAGCATAATATAGTCGCTTTGCTATTCATCCACAGATGAATATTATTAGGTTACAAATGTAATCAATTATTGTATGAAAATATAAAAATAAACATTTTCGATTCAACTATTTTAATGGCCTGAAAGAAAGTTGCAATGCTAAAAATTATTGTTGTAAAAAAACAATGTGTATTTTTATACCAAATAACATTGTCCTACTGTTATTTAGACGTGGTTTATACTTAATCTAGATATTTGTAATTTTATTCATCAATAGATTAACTTTTTTGCATTTTTTAATTTCATAATATTAATTTCTTAGTTACCGATTAGTTTATTTCTTTTGTTTGTTTTCATGAATGTAACTTAACGATTTTAGTATAATGTAAGTTGTTTCTTTTTATTTTGATATTGCAAACTGTAACAGGTACAGCCAGCGACAAAATTAGATGATCGTTTTTGGAAATCTAAGCTTAATTACATGTACTTCTTGAAATCAGAACTAGCCGGGGAAGTACAGTTGGAAGTACGTCTATGTCTATGTCTACTTTTGTCGCCGACTGTACCAATTTTTGGGACCTTTACTTTTTGTTACTCTAACAACCGCATTTGGAAAAGTATGTCAAAAGCCATGCACTATTTAAACAATGTTTAAATTTAAGTTACGTTTAAGAGTGCGGCTTTAAGTGAGTACTTCGATCTTTGTTTTATTTAGTAATACATTCAAAAATACTTCTTTTTTTAGACTGCTGTTGAATGTTGAATTCTTTGATCAATAATAACATTTTTTTTTTTATATTTATTTTTATACAACTAGCTGATGGAACAAGCAGATGGTCCACCTGATGTTAAGTGGTAACCATCACCTATAAACAAAACATTGCCACGTAGGTCACGCACAATAGGAACGTGCCCTACGATGCACTGCCCTGCGTCCATCAACTTGAGGCATACAGATGTTAAGCCTCATGTGCCTGTAATTACACCGGCGACCACGCTCTTCAAACCGAAACACAGCGTTGCTGCTTGGCGGCAGAAAAGGGCGTGGTGGTAGTACTTCCCCGGACGAGCCACACACAAAGAGCTCCACTACTCTTAACATTAGTGTAATTAAATAGGGACTGAAGTGTTTTTTTTTAATTGAGAGACATCTATCGTTGTATAAAATACTAACTATATTAAGCTCAATTTTGTTCTTATTTAGCGATTTGCAGAAGAAATCCTATCTCCTTCATGTAAAGCATTTAATTATATTTTACTTTGTTAATTGACAGTATTTTTAGTTTTTTCTTCAGTAACAGACGAAAATAATGTTTTATTTACCAAAACTATTTAAGATGTAAAGTCTTGCGTTATTTAAGTATGTTGTTTAAAAGTTGTATTTCTTAGTTTGCTGTATCGTTTAACTTAAGAGTTAATGTTCCTTTTTCCTTAATTTTTATAATAAAATATTACAAAATAACTATCAATTGTTTTATTTTATACATTGCGTTACAGCCGAACCCTTATAAGAGGTAAATAAACGAATTCGTAGACTTTCCACGCAGCACTATCTGGCCCTAAACTATCGCAAAACTTGCACTATGATATATGATTATCAAAAAACTCAGACAAGACAAAGAACAAACATCTCTCTTCATTACACAAATGTTTGTTCGAGTGGGAATCGAACCCACGGCCTACAGAGCAGAAGGTGGAGCTACAACGACTGTGCTACGAAGGCTGTCAAAGAAATTAATATTAAAAAAAACAAAGTCATTTGATGCATGACGCAAGTGTCAGACACACACTTGACCAGTTATTTATCGTAATATGACTATACCAGTCAGTTTGAGATGGTCCATCGGCCATTTTCAAAAAAAACTTCACAAAACTCGAATCAGAGGCACAAAAACCTAGACTTGTTATTCAACAAAAAATCATCGATTCAAGACCGATTTGTCTAGACCTCTCGTACATCGCCGACGTACACAAATAAGGCTGCAATTAAATAATTACATTATACTCGGAGCTCTTTGGATTCTGGTGGTGATATTTAGCATAGTATGTGGCATTATTATTCGATGTTTAATAACATTTATCGCAATCCCATTGGTCGACAATCGACCAATCGGTGCAGCTGTTTGATAATCAATTACTACAAAACTGTGGAGTAGATTTACCTATACATCGTTGTAAATGTACTTTCAGTGATCATATTTTTAATGAAGGATCTAAGCAAAAATTATCAAACAAAAGTTCATTATTTGCAGACACCGACATAAAACATAATAATTTCATACAAAACTAAATAAAAAAAAATATACAAAGGTCGCCTGATAATAGGAGAAATGTTTATGCATATAAATCCAGTATTACGTTTCCGTGTGGTAAACAAAAAAAGAGTTAGAAAGATAAATTAAATAAAATTAAATCTATCGACTGTTAGAAAGACTACCGCGGGGGCTTTAAGACTTCATGATTCAGTCTCTGAAAAAACCTGAAACAGCTTTACAACTTTCATCCCCAGGCACGGTAGACATTCACTCAGATTTCTTAGTACCAAGAACTAACTCCATGTTCTTTCAGGAAATGGGGTTAGACCAGTTCTGTTATCGAGCAGGACTCTTGATAGGAATAAGTCGAAACCTGTAGATGGAGCCACGGTTGAACACGTACCGTACTAACATGTCCAAGAGTCAAGTGTGATTGGACTCCGATGGCGCAGTTGGTAGCGTTAACCCCGTACCAAGGTCGCCAGTTCAAATCCCGCTCGGAGAATAACTTTTGGGGCATTATAAACTCTTTGGGGGGTCAAAGGTTGGTCCAAACATTATACTTGGTACATTCCCACTTTTGAAACAGCCTCTGAAAAAACTGAAACAGCTCCACAACTTTGATCCCCAGGCACGGTAGATATCCCTTCAGATTTCTCAGTACCAAGTACTCAAGATTCTTTGGAGATGTCTAAGGGGGGTAGTCAGAGGTACGTCCAAACATTAAATTTGGTACATACCCACATTTTGCAGTAGTTAGTATTCCATACGTGACAGGTTGCAAGCCCATCGCCGCTGTTAGAATACTACAGCCTCTGGACCAGCTAAAACAAACATTTCAGTGTGAAGAAAGCTATGGAGATCTCCACCGGTTTCGTGTCCACATTTGACATAAACTCTATATGGTGCAGGTAAGTTTGCAAGGTACCCGCAGGCATTAGTGCCACATACATACTGATACATAACTACAGAATACTGTGTAGTGGTTCATCATAAATTCTAACGCGGACGTAATAAGGCTGGGGAAACCAGTATTCTAGCAGCGGCGATGGGCTTGCAACCTGTCACGAAATACTAACCAGCGGCCAGATTGTGCTGGACTGTCTGGCTATCGAGATGGCTTTCAGATTGAAATTTGATTCCCATTCCTCCACTAATGGGAATCATGTCAATGTGAAAGCCATCTCGATAGCCAGATATTAGCGTAATCGGCTCCCAGGTACTGCAAAATATGGGTATGTGAAAATTTAATATTAATTTGGACATAGGAACCCTTCAAAGAATCTAATCATGGCTCTTGGTACCAATGATGTTGTTACAGTATATGTAATGTAATGTAAACTAGAACCTCTGACTAACCTCCTTAGCTCTTCAAAGAATCGAATCTGCATATACTAAATACTTAGAGATCTGAGGGGATATCTCCGTGCCTGGAAATCAAAGGTGTGAAGCTATTTCAGATATTTTCATTTTCACTTTATATATTTACTAGCTGCGCCCCGCGGTTTCAACCGCGCTGATTTAAATCCCGGTATTCCCACGGGATAAAAAGTAGCCTATGTGCTATTCCAGACTATAATCTTTCTCTCTGCCAAGCTTCATCCAGATCCATTCAGCCGTTCCAGCGTGAAAGAGTAACAAACCACCATCCATCCATACTTACAAACTTTCGCGTTTATAATAGTAGTGGGAATTCTTTCTACTCTTTAGATTTTTTTGAGAAAGTTGTGGTTTATCTTATCAGATAAGGGACCCATCAGTCACTTGTTTTCGTTTTTATTTTCCTGTGTTAGTACATATGCCTTTATTTCTTCATTCTTTTTGCCCCCTGTCCTAAATATGTCCACAGCCTGTTAGGCTTTGTGAATAGACCGTTGAGTCTATTTCGATTGACATTTTTTAGCATCGGGGTTGATTGCGTACTTGTAATACAAGCAGTAAAAACATGATGATTAACATTGTTGGTTCTTACCAACAATGACTAGAAAATACCTGTGGACAATAAATAGATAGATAAATATATACTGGTAATCATTCCACACAATACTATCCAACCTTAAGGGTCCGGCGACAGCGGCTCGCAATTTCGAGGTGCGATTGGCTATTATTTCATTTTATTTCATTTCGGGGAGGTTGTTTGAAAGAATAACTCTAAAGTGACACGCATAAATATTGTTCGAACACAAATAATACAATAATATAAGGGAAACATGCCCGAATCAGAAATCATTTTGGTATTAGTATGTTTGGTCTTACGTTTACCTAATACCAAAATGATTTCTGACTCAAGCACATTTCCCTTATATTATTGTATTATTTGTGTTCGAACAGTATTTATGCGTGTCACTTTAGAGTTATTCGATTAAATAATTATTTATTCGTAGACTATAGTACCCATAATATTTTATATTTTTTACTAATTTCGATCACTTAATCTATCTTTAGATCGTTCGCAACGGTCTGCCGATCACTCGACTATTTCATAATGGATTTTGTTCGTTTTGTAAATACTTGTTTGCATTGTAATTTTCTTAATAAATAAGGTCCTTATTCATAATGGTTGCAGAACGCGCCAATAGCTTATCAGACCAATAAGTCTATTGTTATCTCTTTTTGTTGGCATGAAAGTGACGGTGACAAGAAAACTCTATAGGTAGAGGCGGTATACAATGGGAAAGATTATGATTATGAGAGTATAATTTTTTATATTTTATAACACCCAGACAGAGAACAAACATCTATTTTCATCACACAAATACTTGTTCTGTGTGGTGTGTTGTGTGACATATGTTATAAATAGAACTTTTTAGGTTCTATGACATGCCGGTTTCCTCACGATGTTTTCCATCACCGTTTGAGACTACTAACATTGTGCACATACGTTTTATGATACACTAGAATACATAGAATGTAAAATCATGGAAAACAACGATACGATCAAAATGTCTCATGTTTTCCGAGAACTCAGTTAATTAATGGAACTGAAATACGGTAAATTGGCTTTTTGCATGCAATTATAGAGAAATGATGAGTTATTTTATTTGACCTACTAAGGCAATGAATTATTAATATTAATTTATTAACTAAATAACTGTTCGAAGCTATGAATGACAGATAAAATAATTGATTTAAAAAGATATTTACATAATATTATTATCTTTATTTAAAACGGATAAATCGTAATTTGAATAAACGGGATAAAGATCTCTATCAATCAACCTCCCAATCAATGATTTGAGAAGATATCTACCGTGCCTGCGGATCAGTCATAAAGCTGTTTCTGTTGTTCAAACTCACAAAAAAATGACGTCTGCAAAGATTCTGGAGTTCAAAGTCAAAAGTTAAATGGTTTTTATTCAATAATATCAAAATATCACAAGGATCACTTTGAATCGTCTTAGTGCTTAGGTGACTCTGGGCTCTAGGATCCACGCAGCCAGTTCGTACGTACCTACTTGGCAGGTACAAAGAGTACAAAAAGTACAAAGAGATCGGAGGGATATCAATCAAAGTGGTGACGCTGATTCAGATTCTTCTTGTCGTGTCACTGGTTCTTTCGAAACGTATCCTCGCAATGTTTTCCTTCACCGTTTCACCGTTCACTGTGCATATTCAATTTTGCAACAGAAAAACTATGTGCGCACCCCCGGTTTTGAAATCATCCTCTGGATCACACAGCAGTTAACCCACCAGAAATCTTTCTAAGTAAAAATATCTCAGTTTAATTAAAAATCATGTATGTAGTTTGAAGAGCTTTATCGGGTAGTTGGTGGATGAAAAGAGCTCAAAATTGTTCATCCTGGAAACGGATAGGGGAGGCCTATGTCCAGCAGTGGACGTCTGTAGGCTGATGATGATGATGATATACACAGTCGGTACTTCCAAAGTCAGGTTTGCAAGTAGTGTGCTGTTTTGACAGCCTCTGATCTGCGATAGCCTTCCGCGCCACTCCGACGAACTAACAATACCTGCTCATAAATCTGGCGTGTTTGCTAGTCTGATTGATTTCTAATACGTGTTTGGAAACTTACTGGAGTACATACATTCAAAACTGACGAAAGTTGTTAGGTGCTAGTGTTGGGTAGGACACGGTTTCAAAAAGAGTTTTGCATGGGGCCCTCGTTTTGTTTCGTGAGATGCGTCTAGTACAAGGAATATAATTCAAATTCCTTGGTATTATATGTCTTATCTATATTCTTTGGGACAATGTCACGCTTCATTTTTTCAATTTGACACATGCTCCATGTCATGACAAAAATGAGGTGGTAGTAAGGAATTGGAATAAGACTTGGTGGTAGGTACATGAATTGAAAACGAGGACCGGGACATTTTTGAGTGAATGAGTGTCACGAGACCTCACGTACGGGTATATCCTACCTAACACTATCAGGTGCTATTTCGGTAATACTGTTTAGATTTCTGTGGCGACTAATGTTTACTCAATTTATTACCATCATTCGAAAATTGCTCTTTTTTCCATTGACAACAAGAATTTATTATTTCGTCTGAATGGTGTCCATCAAATGAGGCATTCGGATGTTAAGGCTCATCTGACCACACTCTTAAATCCGAAACGTGGCAATGCTCTTTTGCAGCAAAAAAGGCATGCACAAAATACAACACTAAAAAAAACAGTAGTTTTATACAGAATTTTTACATCTTGCTACTCGCAAAATGCCACACAAACACATCAAAATTCCACGCCCCAATGCACAAATTGCACAACCCGTGTTTTGTATGGAGAAAGATAAGCGCCCCAAGGAGATCTCTCGCGTGTCCATACAAACACATTTTGCGAGGACCTCGATCGATTTGTGCGAGTAGCAAGTTGTAAAAATTCGAAATAAGCGTAAGTGGATGCTAATCCATTTCCCACCAGCCAATCCGAGTGCTTGTATGATATACTTGTGTTTGCATGAATATTTTGTACACTTTGTAAATTATGTAGTGTTAACTGTAATTCTGTAAAAAAAATACAGTTTCGCTTTGGAGATATCGTTTAAATCTAGCCCCTGTCCCCGCCAGTATAACTTGTCGATTCAGACCCATAGCTAAAGGGATGTCCATGAACAAATTATCTAATAAAGTGGAAATATAAATAATGTTCGCCACGCGATCCGAATCCATAATTTTCCATTACTCACCCAAACTATGTATTTACAATTTACCGATGTATTCCATTATAGGTTTAATTAATGCCATCAGTGTAAATGGAGTAATTTGTGAAAGTTGCAATTAATTTGTATAAAATACGCAAATAAATTCGTTTCAGTTCACTGTGCATAAATAAACCTTTTGTCAAATAAATGGATCTGTGGTAATTTGACGAAAGTCGTACATATAAATATACAAGGTAGGCTTTCAAAATCCTACTTCTATTATATAAACGTGAAAGTTTGTAAGTATAGATGGATAGATGGATGGATGGATGTTTGTTACTCTTTCACGCCGGAACGGCTGAACGGATCTGGATGAAACTTGGCAGAGAGATACATTATAGTCTGGAATAGTACATAGACTACTTTTTATCCCATGGGAATACCGGGATTTAAATATGCGTGGGTGATACCGCGGGGCGCAACTAAGCTTATAATAAATTGAATAAAAATTAAATGTGGAAAAAAGACATTTAGTATTTATTAACGTCCGCTTTCTGAAAGCCTCATCAAACGTAATTAGATGTCAAATCACTATTTCAGATATAACATTAAATTGTACTGAAATAGCAAGTGACTTGATCTGATTTAGTTTGATCGAGCTATTAGAAACCAGCCTTTAATTGAAATACCTAGAAACCAAAGAAAAACACAAAAATAACTTGGAAAAACATGTCCACTGAATTCAACAAGCAACCAATACACATGACTAGCGATTCAAGGATTTCTGCTATCGAACACGAGGTTCTCATATAAATAGGTATTGTAATCTATTTCCACATTATCTGCAAGCTTCGAATACTTGTAATGGGTTTTTATAAACTATAATTTCCATACAAGTAGGTAAATGAGCAATTACCTCTGCAAACTATTTTATTAAAGCCGTTTTAGCTGGTATTTTATCGCAAGGAAAACATTTTATCGCGTCTAAAACAATCATTCTGTCAAATAAATAACAATACGAATTAGTGCTGCTCATTTTTAACTGAAAAATAGCATTAAGGCCACCTTTTGTGCACTAACCTCCGGTTTCTAAAAGCTCGATCAACACTAATAGTCTAGTCTCTTGCTATTTCAGCTTTTACTTCAAATTAGATAGAGGGATAGATTTTGTATTATAGTGCAAAATTGATTACGTTCAGTGATCCAATCCCGTTTTGGAAGAAATTGAAGACATTTATGGGTCTCACTCCGATGGAGAAGAAGAAGAAAACACTTCTCAGCTTAAATTACTGTAGAGCTAGTTAATAAAATGCGATGTTAATAAATATGAATAAGATAAAAATGCAAAACTATTTACCATGACAAAAGTATGTTACCACCGCCTAAACTGACAATTATAATATTATTTTAAGCTTCAGGTTACTCATTTTTTGTTTTGTTTTAACCTTTTCATAACAATCATGCGACAACTGTGTACCTACTACTTGAGTTATTATTCCATGGATTTTTTTCATTGTAACGAATATTAAACTAGTTATAATTATTATAATTTACCAAATTAACTACCAAACTACCAGTATTAAATTAATTGAAATATCGATTGCCAGTCGGCAAGCAACCGAACTTAATTAACAAAAAGTCGAGCACGCGCCGCCATCTTGTCTGAATTTCGTTGGAAAATTTGAATCAATAAAAAAAACTATTAAACATTCATCGCGCAGGAGCATTCTGCCGATACTCTCTATGGACACGCTATTATAATAATGGGCTCCGTAATTGGGTTCGCGCGTCATTTTTTCGTAGGGTGACCATGTTGCTCCTGATTGAGTTTTCGCGATTTTCCAGGATAAGACTATTAATAAGTCTATTACCCCTTTTAACCTATTAACCCTTTTGGGCCCCTTTACTCTTATCACATACCTCTTTTTGTTTTCAAAAATATACAAAACTTAAATAAAAGACAATGTTCTATATGTACTTACACGAAGTTTTATTAATATAGATGGACGACATTAATAGCACGAAAGAAAAAAAGTATCGTATCATAGCAAGTTTGCCTATGTACGATAATTTTTTTCATTTTTGCCATTAATTTCGTCCATCTACAATAAGAAAACTTCATGAGCAAATCGGTATGTCTTAGAACCTAAAAGGTTCTACAACATTGTGTTATCGAAAGAAGCTCCTTTGAAGCACACGAAGAAGTCACTATATCCAAAGAACCGGTGACATGAAAAGAAGAGTTTTTTATACAACTAGCTGATGGAACAAGCCGATGGCCCGTCTGATGTTAAGTGGTAACCATCACCTATAGTAAACCATTGCCTCGTAAGTCTCGGACGACAGGGACGTGCCCTGCGATGCACTGCCCTGCATCCATCAACTTAAGGCATACATATTATGCCTGTAAATACACCGGTACCACACTCTTCAAACCGAAACACAGCGTTGCTGCTTGGCGGCAGAAAAAGGCGTGGTGGTAGTACTTCCCCGGATGAGCCCTTCACAAAAAACTCTTAAGTATAATATGCTATCTGCTTGTTGCTAACTGAGTATAGATAAACTAAAACTATTTTATGTGCACTTGTCCGTGCTAGCATAATAGCGTGGTCACCGCGCGCCCTACATCAGTATGCCCGGGGTGCGCACGCGCCGCCTAACCTGCGTCCGCTCCGTGTAAGGTAAGCGTCGCCGCCGGAATAATTTTCATGAGGAAACTCTTATGTCTGGTTGACTACGTTTTTCAAGAATATGTTTTTAATTTTTATTTCAAAAACTATAGTGACTAATGTTTACGTATATGTTTATAAATAGAAAGAAATAATAATTCCTTCCTATTAATTTATAAAGTTTTCTGATCAGAAACGTCCTATGTCTGTATACCCTTTTTAACACTTACTTATAAACGTTACTTAAAATGAATCATTGCTCAAAGTTACATTGTGTTTGGTAACTGCCAGTTCCCGAAAGCCTTTATAAAACTTTAACAGCTTACAGTTCAACAAACAAGCCATTCAGTTAACAGAATTGCTTTTATATAAATCCAATCTATTGAGATTGGGTTTATATAAGAGCAATCACAACAATGACGATTAGTTATTCTAATAAGAAAGAGTAAATTAGGTATACAATTTTTTATTGTCCAGAGATTAATAGTCTCAGCGACCGATTTCTTTATGAAGCCAACCATGCGTAATTTATTTGCGAACTTGCTTTTCTACATTTATCTTTTATGCCCCTTTAGTTGCAAAGAAAACAGTGCCTTTGTGCAATGCCTTAATTAAAACTACACGATATTTTTCTACAGAAAAACTAAAACAACGTTTAGTAAGTAACTAATCATTTTTCATCCATTTCCGAAGCGATAATAGTAAATATTTATAATCTCACTATGGACTTGAAATATTGGCTGTTGTCTTAGTTGTCTTGTTATAAATCAAGGGTCGGCTCAGGAATACAAATATGACAACTAAGTACGACGAGTAATTTAAAAGCAAGATCGACAAAAAGCGAACCTACGTTAGACAACATTGTGTACTATCAACACACTAGTACTTAAGGCGAGGATTCGCGATAGTTTTAGGTGTTTTATTCCTTAGAGAATTCAATAAAATTTGGGGTTCTATTACGTAGAAATATAATATTACAAGTATGTATTTTTACAATAAAAAAAGCATAGTAGTATAATCAGCTGTCTGGTTCCCATAACACAAGCTTTGGCTTAGTTTGTGGTGAGTTAGTGCTATGCACCAATATTTATTTTATTTTGATAAAATGCTAACGTTATTCTATGGGGTACCTACATGATGGTGACCAACAGATAAATGTTCAAACTTTGTTTCCAAGTCTTTCAATGCGCTTAAAAATGAAAAAAAAAATTGGGGTAACTTATCTTTTTTTTATCAACATCATACAATTATAATAACATCGTTACACTGACGTCTATATCCTTGTAAATAAAGCCTCTCACTCACAGGCGCGATCTGAACGCGCCTCCGGACGCGCGATTTGTTTGCCCTCACACGCAATGCAAAACGTAACCTAAAACGTAATGTAAAGCGCAATCGTAGGACGCAGAATCGCAGAACACGCCTGTGGGGTAGAGCCTTTATTGTATTCATGGTAAAAAAACAGTTTGAACATGAAAAAATAAGTGAAATCATCGTAATCACCACATAGTATAAAACAAAGTCGCTTTCTCTGTCCCTATGTCCCTATATCCCTATATCCCTATGTCCCTATGTATGCTTAAATCTTTAAAACTACGCAACGGATTTTGATGCGGTTTTTTTTAATAGATAGAGTGATTCAAGAGGAAGGTTTATATGTATACATAATATGTGCACCCGTGCGAAGCAGGGGCGCGCGGGCGGGTCGCTAGTACGCTTATATAGAACTGCCGGCATGGGATTGTCCAGCCTTAAGTATATGTAACTGTTAGTGTGTCTGTGGTACTACGTGGTCGTTAGTATGCGCGACAGAGCCAGCCACCCTATTATAACCTAGAGGTACGCGTAGACATCCAGTACCGCTAACGTATGGGACATTACCTGCTGTTTCTCTCGATATAGATCTAATTACGTGTGTTTATTGCTATGGATTAGTCCTTTTAAATTTGATTGCCATGCCTTTTTCTAGCTGATCAGCGTTGCTGTGTTCCGGATATATCGGTATCCACACTCACCGATGATATTACAGGTACAAGAGGTTGGCGGACGCGAAATTATAATTTAAAAAGAAAATACGTGGATTTCAATTAAAAAGAACCTTAACGTAGGCTTAGGTTTAGATGTCTAACAAAATATTCAAACACAACATTTTCATGACAGGTAAAAAGGCCTGAGAAATGAAATAATAAAACATTTTAATACATTTTTCTTTGTTTATAGTAATCTTGCATATTAAAATACCCTTCAACAAAAAATCTAGAGTTCGTATAGACAGGGGTTATTTTATCGATCAATATTGGAACATAGTTTTTTTTCTTTGTCGGAGGAATGTTTGCAATAGCAACTGTCACCATGCACAGCAATAGCGCCAGTGACGTAATCGGTCACTTACGCAGCCTTAATAAGGAGTCCAGGCATCGTAGTAGAAAAAAGATGAAATTACGCGAAGGACCGATCGTGTTACGAAAGGACGCAAAAACGCAGCTCATGCCACGTTCGAGTATCGCAGGGTTGTGGACTTACGACTGACGATTTTTGTAATGTCGTGTCATCTAAGAAGTAGAGCTCTTGAAGGGCTTGTTCAGAGAACACCATGGGTTTAATTTAGTTAATGCCTTTGCCTTGCCTTTTTCTGCTGCTAACCAGCGTTGCTGTGTTTCGGTTCGATGAGTGTGTTTAAGGTGGTTTTATCTTTGGGTTCGATATTTTTTACCCTGTACCCGGTATATGTTCCAGATTCCTTTCAAATCAGTCCGGTGGTTGTGATTGAGCCATATGGCTACCAAAATTGATTTGCAAAATATATAGACATCATAAATCCAGTAGGGAGATTTTAATATTTTAACATTTCAAAAGTAGTATGTTTCAATGTCGGCCGGAAATATCCATATTAATTATATTTTATTTTATAAAAAAAAGTCTGGAATCGTGTCGTATCCAGAGAGAAAGCTTCTCAGTAGTAGATACCGAGCGAGCGCCTCGAATTGCGGCTACAGAGGGCGTAGCACTGTCTCCCGTCGGCTGTAGTAAATGCACACGAGGTGATTGTAAGCATATAACGCATATTTTAAAAATATAATTAGGTACATCTTCGTGCAAAAATTACGATGTTTGTGGCTCAATCAACAGTTTCAAAGACAAAAGTTAGAATGTGTTACCATCGCCTATTTCTGCCGCCAAGCCGTGTTGCTGTGTGCTGTGTTCGGTTCGATGGCACATGACGACGAAATATATAAACAAGACCAGAAGTTTTGGCAGGTTTTTTATTTATGATAAATAAGTAAATATTTTACTCTATTTGAGACTATTCAAGGATCCATTTCAATATCATATACCTATTATAGTAATTATGAGGCTCTAATCATGGACGAATAAACCTAGGATTAGTTAAAAAATATATAACATTGTTTGAAATTTCTAAATGAAAATCTCATGAAAAATGCCCCCGTGTGGCCATCCACACACGCAGCTTATGATATTCAGCGTAGGTACGTACGGCCGCGCGCAAAAACCCGTACGCGCCAATTTTGGACCCGCGCGCGCTCTGCAGTTATTACGGGAAACTTCATGTTAATTACAATTATGTACTCGCAACTCCGTCACATACGATACCACAACAAAAACGGCATCTTATACAATTTTAATGCGCCCTCAAGTATTTACGGAACAATTCCTCGTGGATGGAAAAAGATGTGTTGCTATCGACTGAGGCGAATTTTATACGGCACTGCCGTGTGTGTGGTGTATCCGAAACGGGTTCCAAATTCAAAAATATTGTTTATATTTAGAACTTTTGATAGACCAATCAGGCAGGATACAACGGAAAGAGTTCTTAAAGACACAATCTAATGAGGTTTTCTATTTCAACACTAAAAAATATATTACTTTGTTGTAGCAAAAATTACAAACTTATGAACATATGAATTCCGTTGTGAATTTATTTGCATTCCAATATTTACATTATAATTCGCTTCATTACTTGCTCAAAAAAATCTTTCTCGATAAACATTTCATCGACAGATCAAAATAAACGTTTTACTTGTCTGAGCAAAAACTAGTTTGAGCTATGCTGAAATAGGGGAGGAGTCTCCCTACTGTTGTTCACTGACTGACCAGCCCTTTTGAGTACGTCATAATACCGTGTAAATTATGTACCTATGTATTATGTATATTTTTTATGCAAGGACAGGCATTTCTACGATCTATCCCACAGTGAAGAATGCAATCCACAAGACGTGTGTATGATGCAAATGACAAATCGAATTCGTTACATTTTAAATAATTGCATCCATTAGTGATCTTATCGATCGGTTGAGCTAATGGGACGGAGCGAGCATTGTTTTTCTGACATTTCGGCGAAGCAGTTTGTGACTATATACAACCTCATTAGTAACGAAGAACAAATTCATTAGGCTCATTCGAAAAAAAAATATTGCCAAATTACCCCCGGTTTCTAAGAGCTCGATCAACACTAATCGGCTGTCAAGGCACTTGCTATTTCAGATTTTTTTTTAATTAGATAGCAAGTGACTAGGTATAAAGCCGTTTAGTGTTGATCGCGATTTCAGAAACCGGGAGTTAGACCTGCCCCTTGATCACGTAACTTTTGTTGCATTCAAAATCCGGTTTCATGTCAATTTTGGCAGTTTTGCCATCGCAAATCTGCCAAAATTGACATATGCAACTGGATTTTGAATGTAACAAAAGTTACGCGATCAGCCTGCAGGTTACACTATGTAGTAACTACATATTTAGACGTCACATTTATGAAACTAGAGCACCGGTGGTCTAGTGGAAGTGACCCCGCCTTCCGATCGTAAGGTTGCAAGTTCGAATCCGGTCGTGCACCAATGGATTTTTCTATCGAAAAATTTATGTGCGCAATGCCAGTGCTCTCAAACGGTGAAGGAAAACATCGTAAGGAAACCAGTTAGTATTCTAGCTTTGGACGTACCTCTGACTACCCCCCTTAGACATCCTCAAAGAATCTAGAGTAGGTACTTGGTGCTGAGAGATCTGAAGGGATATCTACCGTGCCTGGGGATCAAAGTCGTGATGCTGTTTTTTTTTTTTTTTGTTTTTTTTTGTTTTTTTTTTTATTTATGAAACTATCTTCATTAATTTTATATGACAAAATTTACCCTTTGTGTTTGTCTTGTATTTTAATTTACATCTAAACTATGTGCCATTGCAAAGTTATGCGGGTTTTTTGTTTAAGTCTCTTTTGTATGCAGATGAAAACAATTTCATTTAAAAGTGGGAATGTAGATATCGTTTAACAAAGAACGTACCGTAATGGATTCTACTAACAATTACTTTAATTAATCATAAACATATTAATCCCAACTATATATATATATTATATATCCCAAGTAATATTATAAATGCGAAAGTAACTCTGTCTGTCTGTCTGTCTGTCTGTTACGCTTTCCCGCTTAAACCTCTCAACCAATTTTGATGAAATTTGGCTCAGACAATCTTTAGACCCTGAGAAAGAACATAGGCTACCTTTTATTGCGAAAAAAAGAGATGAAGAGATTAAAAGTAAAGCAGACGAAGTCGCGGGTACCAGCTAGATTGTAAGTAAGGATGGATGGAAGGGTGGATGTTTATTACTCTTTTACGCCGGAATGGCTGAACGGATCTGCATGAAACTTGGCAGAGAGATAGATTATAGTCGCACGCACATAGGCTACTTTTTATCCCGTGTATATGTACCGGGATTTAAATCTGCGAGGGTTTCACCCTCAGCATCTAGTACCTACTGCAAAATGTGAGTATGTGCCAAATGTAATGTTTGGACGTACCTGTGATTAGCCCCTTAGACGTCCTCAAAATATCTTGAGTTAGTACTTGGTACTAAGATATCTGAAGGGATATCTACCGTGCCTGGGGATCAAAGTCGTGACGCTGTTTCTGTTTTCTTTTCTGTTTGTTCAATAAGCAAGCTGTACCTAATAAATGCCATAAGTTAGAGACATTTCCTCTAGGTCGAGCTTCGCATTCGCGCTACGCGACGCAGCTTAGCTTACTTTCCAACGTCCGGCGGACGCGGTCCCCCGATTTGGCGGCGGCGGCGGCGATGTGCGGGTCATAATGATCGCATCGGCAACACATCATTATCCTTTCTCTAGTTGCCTTATTGGTTCAATAAGCTCGGATGAGCATCTTACTACTATTATAAATGGTGATAGCGACCTGTTCTGATGATGGAGCCAAGGTCTGTTCAACGGAACTCTTCAATAAATAGGCCAATACAGTTGAAACTTGGTTACCATATTTAGTTAGTAGGTGGCAGCCAGAGACAAGTACAAAGACAATGTTTGGACTTGCCTCTAACTACCACTTACTACCACTTACTACGTAGCGTTCGCCTCGGTTCACGAAATCTCAGTTCGGGGCGAACTACTAGTAATATTAATAGGATAGGATGTAGCTTGGCTGGCTTCATGGCGTATTAGCCAATGTGGACCCACTGGCCGTCAAACCTAGTGCCTGCATAGGATGACTTCAGAATGTTAATTAGGCTTTAGAGGATATACCATGCAACAGTGCTAAATATCATAATAAAGTACCCTACAGTACATGGCTATTGATGTGGCGTTTAGTGGCCAAATGGTCCTGCCATGGACCCCCATAAACGTCTTCGAGGTATATATGCTAATACGTGAGCGAACGTGGATTCACTACTAAGGTATATTCAATTCAATTCATTTATTCTGTTTTAAAAATTATATATAAACTAGCGACCCGCCCACGCGCTCCTGCTTTGCACGTGTGCATATTGTTTTTCTACTATATATATGTATTATACATATGTATTATACATATAAACCTTTCTCTTGAATCACTCTATCTATTAAGAAAAACCGCATCAAAATCCGTTGTGTAGTTTTAAAGATTTAAGCATACATAGGGACATAGGGATATCCCTATGTCCCAGCGACAGAGAAAGCGACTTTGTTTTATACTATGTAGTGATGTTACATCTAAAAATACAATATTAAAATTAATTTAAATCTATACTAATAACAAAAAAGACACACCATGTACATAATTAATAAAAAAATCACAAGAACAAAATAGTTAAATTAAATGTCATGACTCATTAAAATATTAATTGAATAAAAAGAATAAGTTAAATGTCATGCTTATGTCATAAAATGATCTATATAATAGCACTATGTTCTTGGGCCAAAACAACAGCCGTGCTATACAGCTACCTTGCACTATAACTGCACGATTATGTGGTGTTACCTCATCATTTATTTTGAGGTGTTACTATTGTCCATTCCACGTGTTTATAACAAAAGATTCGCATTTCCGCACCCGGTACATTATTATGCAACACAACAAAACTAACGGTTCAGCCTTCCTGTCCGGCCGGATATACCGAAACACCATCAAAACCGACACAGCACGTACAACGTGTGATTGACATTGAAACTTATGGTAGGAAAGTACTATTAGGTCTGGATTTCACTGGCTCATTAGAGCTCTGACAGGTCATAGAATAACTGTGGATTTACGTACCTACACTGATTACAAATGTGCCATTAATTTTAGTTTGGAAGTGCTTCCAAGTACTCTAACTCATCCTACTACTATTATAAACGCGAAAGTTTGTAAGTATGGATGGATGGATGGATGGCTGTTTGTTACTCTTTCACGCTGGAACCGCTGAACGGCGGTTTCACCGCGTAGTTTTAAATCCCGGTATTCCTACGGGATAAGAAGTAGCCTATGTGCTATTCCAGACTACAATTTATCTCTGTGCTAAATTTTATCCGTCCGTTCCACCTAGTTACATTGTAGTTACATTGATGTAACTGGCTGGACATTTTTGTTCCAAGTAGTTACATTATTTAAAAATGTAACTTTAAGGCTCCGGTGACAGCGGCTCGCAATTTCGAGGTGCGATTGGCTATTATTTCATTTTATTTCATTTCGGGGAGGTTGTTTGAAAAAATAACTCTAAAGAAACACGCATAAATACTGTTCGAACACAAATAATACAATAATATAAGGGAAACATGCCCGAATCAGAAATCATTTTGGTATTAGTATGTTTGGTCTTACATTTACCTAATACCAAAATGATTTCTGACTCAAGCACATTTCCCTTATATTATTGTATTATTTGTGTTCGAACAGTATTTATGCGTGTTTCTTTAGAGTTATTTTTTCAAACAACCTCCCCGAAATGAAATAAAATGAAATAATAGCAAACCGCACCTCGAAATTGCGAGCCGCTGTCACCGGACCCTTAACGTAACTAATGAGACTTTTTTGTTCCACCTTGTTACACCGTAGATAGGTACCATCGTAGGTTCAAAAGATATATTAGTAAGCTCTCGTGAGTCATGTACTCCTAGTACTTTCATGCTCATGGCAACCAACGTCTTAATGATCTTACTTAATGAAAACACGGTTTTTAACGAACGATAATATAATAAAATACCTACTAAAGCAAATGGAAGATGGCATTGTAATTTGCTTTGCGTTGAACCTATGATCAGGAGATATACCAATTATTATTAAGAACTTAAAAAAGCCAAGATTTTGTCGAGAAAATGATTTACTGTTATATCTCCTGACAATAATTGCCAACGTGATTTTAATATAAAGCTATCCTTCTCTCTGTCTACTTTCATATTTATAATTTATGTGGGATGGATTATGATAGTATTATATGTAAGCCCATAGGCTCCCGAGCCTTCAAAACTGTGTTTCAAATTACAAGTTTATTGCTATAGTTTGAACTGATTTGGACGAAATTAAATAGGGCATCTTGTGATCTTCAGGTGTAGTTTTAGAACAGCTAAAACAGCTAATTCACTTAGGTTTGAGAACTCATATCGATATTTATGAGACACAAAAATATCGAACTTTACCAGTGTCTATTTGAAGTCAAATTTCCAAAAGGCGGAGAATAGAACTGCCTATATAATCTGTCAAAAAAGCCTGGTGCGTTATTCACTATGACCAATCAAATCGCGTTTGCGTTTAGATCACGTTGTGTCGTCACACGGTTAGGGCAAACTATCTCGTCATAAATAATAAAGACCAAGATCACGTTTTGACGTTACACGGTTCGGGGCAAGGAATCTCTTAGGTCATAGAGAATAATGCCCCTGAATGACATAGTAGAAACTAGGGATGTGATACAAACACAAATAAACGAAGAGCACCGGTGGTCTAGTGGGAGTGACCCCGCCTTCCGATCGTAAGGTCGCAGGTTCGAATCCGGTCGTGCACCAATGGATTTTTCTATCGAAAAATTTATGTGCGCAATGCCAGTGCTCTTAAACGGTGAAGGAAAACATCGTGAGGAAACCAGTTAGTATTCTAACAGCGGCGATGGGCTTGCAACCTGTCACGTATGGAATACTAACTACTGCAAAATGTGGGTATGTGCCAAATGTAATGTTTGGAGGTACCTCTGACTACCCCCCTTAGACATCCTCAAAGAATCTTGAATTAATACCTACTTGGTACTGGGAGATCTGAAGGGATATCTACCGTGCCTGGGGATCAAAGTCGTGAAGCTGTTTCAGTTTCAGTTTCATAAACGAAGACGTTGTAGTAAACACAAAACGTAAACAAACAATACCCACGTACTACAAACACAGTTGATCCATTTACAATTTTACCTCCCGACAACTATCCATATTGAAATGAAGCTCACACTTATATAGCGTCGGTCCTTAACCACTTTCAATAAAAAAAATCAATCAAACAATGTCTCGGGTTCAAGTTCGTTCACTTGTTGCATAACTATCCTTTTCAGGACGGACGGTCCTAAAAAGAAAACCCCGCGAGACTAAAAGAGCATCTTTAGCGACCTCCTAAATAGGCCTGGGCCTTAAAGAGGCGGTACTAAATAAGCGTAGTCCGTAACTGGGGTAGGTGATCCCTTGGTTATGGATTGGATCCAAAATATGGTTCGACGTGGAACTAGTAAGGAGATGCACGTGGCGTCTCCGACTGGGGGTTTTCTTTGCGTGAGTCAGTAGACTGGTAAGTCAGTAGGACTGTGCTGGTCAAGAGTTTAGAGCTGTTTTCTGAAGTACAGCTCAAATTCAAATAAGAGGACTCAAATACGCTAGGGTTTTTCGACTGGTTAAGGAAGGTTGACATTTTCTTTCCAACAAAATTACGGCTGAATAATACGATGTTCTACAGTAATTTCTTGAAGTATGGCTCAATCGTATAAAAACCAGTCAGTCAGTCAAAACAGTCTTTCAGAAGACTCAGGTACGCTAGGGTTTTTGACTGTTTTAGGAAAGCCGCTGACATTTTCTTTTAAACGAAATAACAGCTGACTTGAAATGCTCTACAGTTATTTTGGCAAGCAACATAGATTTTTCATTTAAAGATGAGTTCTGTTGTGTAATCTCGGTGGCATTTTTAGAGGAAGAATAAACATTTTGAATTTGTGTATTGTGGGATCTTGATTTTCACCTTTTTTTTTGTTGGTTTTGTAGGAAACCGCCACCATTTTCTTCAAAACAAATGAAATAAACAGTAGTCTCAATTATAGACTGACTAAACAAAGAAGTATTGAATCTATATCTATGTAAGAATATAATCATGTAATTTATGAAATATATCAGTTATCAAGTACCCATAACACAAGCTTTGAGTAGCTTACTTTGGGGCTAGATGGTGCTGTGTGGATTGTCCAGCATTATTATATCATTTGACATTTGCAAGATTCGGACGTACCTACCTACCTCTGACACTCCCCCCTCCTTTAGACATCCTCAAAGAATCTTGAGTTTGTACTCGATACTCGACTCGGTGATCTGAGAGTATATCTACCGTGACTGGGGATCAAAGTTGTGAATCAGTGTGTTTTTGAATCACATGTAGTTTTAAATAACGCGTCGGTCGGTAGGCCTAATGTAGCGCGCATCCGACGGACAAATAAATAATGCAAACATGATTAATTTACCGATTGATATTTAAAATAAATAAATAAATAAATAATGCTGGACAATCCACACAGCACTATCTAGCCCCAAAGTAAGCTATTCAAAGCTTGTGTTATGGGTACTAGATAACTGATATATTTAATACATTATATACTTACATAGATAGATATTTTTTATTATACATAGAAAACTTATATGTACTTGTATATTTATTTACTTAATTGTTAGGAAAGTAAATAATTCTTAATCTACTGTACAATACAAAATATTTTATTCATAAAAATGAGTAAGAAAATACAAATTCGTAACAATGTATGAAAAATCTTTATACTTTTGATGCTAATCATACCACAAAAAAAAACGCCATCACATCTTCAGATACATAATCCTACTAATACTATAATCGAATATATACTATGTGTTTGTAATAACTTATATTTCAAACTTATTTACAAAATAACTTACATTCATTATTCTGCCCACAATCTACTTCAATTTACCGAAAAGCCTTGACGTTATTGTGACATAAGTCACTTATCACTGCACTTGTCAAGTTTCCCACTATTCATGTTGACCTGTCAATTCACGTCACCAAATATGACAGCTGTTTGGTCACATAATTTGGGCTGCCAAATATGGCCCGCCCCTTTTTGAAACGATACACTAATTACAGTACATGAGAGGTAAGAAAGCGAGCAAATGAAGTTCAAAGTTTAATTTCGAAAGAAAAATGGTAAGGTCTCTTTGAAATCTGACAACCGCTGGAGAATAAAGGTTCTCGAAAGGCGACCACGAAGAAGACGGAGCGTGGGACGCCCTTAATATATACGATGGACGGACGATATTGTTACCGCGGGAAGTCGGTGGATGGTTATGGCTCAAAATCGTTCTTCCTGCCATCTTTGTCCGCTGCTGGTCCTCAAAGGTGGAAGATGGGTTGTGGAGGAAGGTATGTGTGTACTTCTGCAGGCTGAAGATGATGATAATTACCTGAAATCTAGATATCATTATCTTTATGAAAAAGACAAACCACAAAAAACATACACTTTCTTTAGGTCTGACACATAAACTCTGTTGAGAGTATAAATGAGAACAAGTAAATGAACATTTTCTTTCAAGATGGTTGTCAAAGTTCGTCTACGAATAACTTCTTGAATAGTTAATCGGACTTCGTCTTGTATCGTTGTGTGTTCTAATCCGTCCATGTATTTAATAATAACTTTATATGTGATTATTAATGGTGGTATTTATGATGACAATAATAATAATGCTATAATTTGTATGCTGGAAATAAGCCAAACCACTTTTCCAAGCAAAAAATTGGTTTTATTATTTTTACTCATTTTTAGTGTTCCGGTCCAGTTTTTGTAAAAGAAACCACTCAATTATTGCGTGTGTAGCTGTCAAAAGTTGCTGTATAGCTCGTCGGTATAGATTTAAAATATTTTAGTACATTCTGGTTTGTTTGTTTTACGTATGTTGTCGATGTGACGTTTATAATAGTTTAGGCAAATATTTTTAAAGTGAACTCACGTCAAATATTGTAGTTGTTGTGGTAAATAGTGAGAAAGGTTGCTGGTTGAAGGCTTTTATAGTATTTAAAATAATTAAAGTCACTTGTTTATTATAAAATTATATCTATCATTTATTTTAATAATATTTATTTATTTATTTTTATTTATTGAGAAATTAACATCATTACAGGTTTTTTTATTAGGCCCTAAGGCGATGTTAAATCTAGAGAACACTTATATTTAAACATTAAATAATTATAATAATTATATTAATATTATATTAATATCTATATTTTTAATTTGGATTTGATCTCCACCGAAGACAGATAATACCTAGTATATGTAATGAATATTTTTATTATTTTTGGGCGTTATGTTATTGTAATAAATATAAACCTTTTTGACATAGATGATTCAACTATAAAACAATGCAACAGTTTTTATGCAAAGTCTTTTATTCTTGTCTAACATAGGTCTAGCTAGTTACGCTCAGCGACAAAGATTAACAATGTCCATAATTATAGTTTTTATCTGGATTTAGCAAATAAATGACCACTTGGGTTTTAAATTTTTTATATACTTTCTGACCGTGCTCCGTCATTTGGCCCACCTGATGTTAGGTGGTAACCATCAGTTACATCAGCAGTACCACATCATTGAAAAAAGAAAAAGTTTAGGTTAGCATTGTTTTTCTGTCACCTGTATTTTTAAACACCACTTTCAAAATCCTTTTAGGGTAGCACCGTTACTCTGACATCATCACGAGAAATCGATACAAAACCGTTAATCTGATTTCCCTAAAAAAGCTATTTTCTCTCGCAAATGTAGAGAATCGTAAATCGCCGAAAAAGGGTAGCATCGCCATTATTAGAACTGAATCACACTGATCAGCTATTCATACGCATTTGGAGGCGGCCCGTTTTGTTTAGTGGTCGGGTAACTGGTGCGACTACCCGATTCGGGACTAGATTTATTTAATAGGAATAATAATGATCGAAGCAAAAAAATTTGATGATAAGAGACCATTAGGAAACTGTAGGGTTTATCTTATCTTATATTTATATTTTCAGCTTTCATCTGGTATTGAGTAATGGCGAGATGTGCATTCTGGAGAATGCAAAAAGTTTTTGGTTATAATTTTTGAGGGTTTATATGCAATACTCAAGCAAAAGTTTTTTTGTTAATTGACAGCTAGGTATGTACCTACTACTTTTACAAGTCATCAGACGCTGTTAATAGGCTTAAACTATCATAGCAACATTATTCTTAACATCATAGATGCTATTTACAAAAATAGCGTCTACGATAAAGATGAGAATGATAGTTTTTTGGTAGAATGTACACAACATTTTAGTAAGTATTGTAGATTTTCGTAGACCATTCGTAGCATCTGAATTAAAAGTAGTTTTTTCTTAACGTGTAAGAATAATTAATTGGTATTTTTTCTAGGAAAAAAAACACCAGGAAAAAACACCGTGCTAAAATAAATTGGCATTTTTTCAGCACGGGACCGGTTAGATGTATACGAAAATCTCAATGTATGGTAATTATTTATTTAAAAAAACTTGCTTACCTCGAGCTAATCGTATGGAATATATTATTACCAAATTTACATAAGTACCTACAGACTAATCTATCTTACCCAAATTGCATTAAAATGTTGATACGCACACATAAATACTGCAACAATACAACATGTTGATTGATCTGTCAAAACCGGAACATGTTCCTGGACACGTCTAGCGATATTATTTAGTCGGGCGTTGACCCCTAGCAGAGGATGGGAAATGGCACCTTTACCCTACAGTTTCCTTTTTTGAAAACGCGTGGTAGTTGTTTGTGCAAGATTTTAAGCTCTCGATAGGTAAGATACGATCATTAGATCAATGATTAGTGTTGTTTACTGTTCGCTGAACTCACAAATGCAATAAAAATACAGGTGAGATTTAAACATTAGGTATAGGAAGGTACTTAGGTACTTACGTAATTTCTAAGGTAATTAGTAAGTTAAAAAAAGAAAACATATTTTATTTGCCAACTCTAACCCCCGGTTTCTGAAAGCCTGATCAATGCTAATCGGCTGTCAAGTCACTTGCTATCTCTATCTAATTTGAAGTAAAAGCTAAAACAGCATGTCAGTGTGACTTGACAGCCGATTAGCTTTAAGGCTCCGGCGACAGCGGCTCGAAATTTCGAGGTGCTATTGGCTATTATTTCATTTTATTTCATTTCGGGGAGGTTGTTTGAAAGAATAACTCTAAAGTGACACGCATAAATACTGTTCGAACACAAATAATACAATAATATAAGGGAAACATGCCCGAATCAGAAATCATTTTGGTATTAGTATGTTTGGTCTTACGTTTACCTAATAAAAAAGTGATTTCTGACTCAAGCACATTTCCCTTATATTATTGTATTATTTGTGTTCGAACAGTAGGTATTTATGCGTGTCACTTTAGAGTTATTCTTTCAAACAACCTCCCCGAAATGAAATAGGTAATAGCCAATCGCACCTCGAAATTGCGAGCCGCTGTCGCCGGACCCTTAATCGGGCTTTCAGAAAACGAGGGTTAGCTAGCCATACAATACATACAATTTACAACTGATACAACAACAACAACATAGGTAACACATAAGATTTCGATTGGCCATCGGCTTGTTCCATCAGCTAGTTAAGTATATATAAAAGATACATACGTTAGACGTCCTCTATGAAAGTATGTACCTTAAAGGTTTTATTATTACCTTTAATCCATTTCGTCTATCTACGTTTAGTTAAATATCTTTTATATCGGTAACTTTGTGATTTTAGGACGACTAACGCCATCTATCGGTATCTAAAAAGACCTAATCTAAAAGGTAAATAAAAATATCTAAGAAGTTATTGGCTTTACAAATGCGTTAAAGAAGTCTGCCACTAGATGGCATAATGTGTGTTCATTTCAAGTTTGTTTTTATAAATTAGATTTTAAGTACATAATTATGTACAGCATTTATTTGAGTTGTCCACATAACATATTTTATTTTATCAGCTAATATATTTTAAGTAGAAATAGAGCATAAATATAGGTAAGTACACAAATGTAAATACGAAATAAAAATAATATTTGGGTTATTTACATCTGCGATTTTCTTTTTTGACAACATTATTATTTCTATTTTATTTAGTCAACATTACCAAAGTTTCATGCGAACTTGACTCCAAGCAACATAGCAACGTGGAAATTATGTCGTCGCCAAGTCAGTGCAAGACAAAATTGTGTGAGCAAACTCAAAGCATTATTTGCAAACGGAATACATGAAGGCGCTAGGATAACTGCTAACAAAATGTAGGTTTATTTAATGTCAACAGTAATATCAAACATTCACCCACAAAATGCAATCAAAAAAATTGTACTTTTGGATGTTTAGTGGATGAATTTATATTACCAACATACTTTGTTATAAACACACACAGCAACAACACACAAACACAGGACGTGTTGGAGTAAATAAATAAATAAATAATGCTGGACAATCCACACAGCACTATCTAGCCCCAAAGTAAGCTATTCAAAGCTTGTGTTATGGGTACTAGATAACTGATATATTTAATAAGTACATTATATACTTACACAGATAGATATTTTTTATTATACATAGAAAACACCCAGACCATCAGAACAAATTTCTGCAGATCGTACACAAATTTGTTCCACGGCGGGAATCGAACCCGCAACCTCTTGCTTCGCAGGCAGGCTCTCGCCCACTGCGCCACAGAGGTCGTCAATGGGGATGATTGTAGTTCCTGGACACATTCCCTGTAATGAAAGAAGCCGTAGAAGTATGATGAGCAACTTTGGGCGGTTTTAGATATTTAGTGCACTACCAGTGCACGCTAGATCTAGGCCCAGAAGGCCCCATCATCATCAGTAGAGCTCTTTATGAAGGGAAGATGAAGGGCTCGTCCGGGGAAGTACCTACTACCACCACGCCCTTTTCTGCCGCCAAGCAGAAATGCTGTGTTTCGGTTTGAAGAGTGTGGTCGCCGGTGTAATCACAGACACATGAGGCTTAACATCTGTATGCCTCAAGTTAAAGGACGCAGGGAAGTGCATCGTAATGTCACGTCCCTATCGTGCGTGACTTACGAAGCAACGCTTCGTTATAGTTGATGGTTACCACATAACATCAGGTGGGCCATCTGCTTGTTCCATCAGCTGGTTGTATAAAAAAACGCCCTCCCAAAACTTGGCCACTTACTAACAATTAGGGTCAACACGCCATAACCTACATTACCAACAATGATTAAAACGCCGGTTGGCTTTTACGAAACTTTAATTTGTTTACGTACGTTCAGGAAAAACCCATTGCAGACATGACACTACGACCCACCACCCATATAATTAGTAAAATCGATTGAGCATTATCGACATGCACAAACCTACCAGTTTACTGTGACCCCTAGGCTTGTTACACTTTGAATGTGTTCTTCGTGGCACTTTATTAAAAAAAGGGAATAAACATTGGTCCACATGATGTTGAGCGGTTACCTACCTACTTCCTATTACAACTATATTACCTCAATAAAGATAACTACTCCTCTAATATTCATGCTAACTTTCTTATTACATCACCTATCACGGTTTTTAAATCTGATTTTCAGGTTTATTTTGGGTGCTATCCGTAGAAAATGTCTTCAAATCAGTTACTGAAAAAATCCTCATTGCCCAGTTTCGCTTTAAGTGTATTATTTATCTTGTATTCTTATCTTTCACTAGCTGCGCCCCGCGGTTTCACCCGCGTAGGTTATTGTTTTTATTTAATTCCGAGCATTTTCCAGTTAGGACTTCCACAAATAATTCAAGGCCAAAATAGCCAAATCGGATCAGCCGTTCTCGAGATTTAGCGAGACTAACGAACAGCTTATCAGCAATTCATTTATATACATCACTAGTAGCGCCCCGCGGTTTCACCCGCGTAGTTTCAATCAAAGCCCGGTATTCCCGACAGACTATAATATTATAGTCGGGAATAACTCATAGGCTACTTTTTATCCCGTGGCGTACTTTTTATGGTTGGATGAGCAGAGATATATCTCTGTGTCAATTTTCACCAAGATCCGTTCAGCCGTTCTGGAGTTATTATTAGTAGGATTATTGTATATAGATCTATGATAAAATGTGCGAGCGAGAAGAAGTCTTAAAAAGCTAGCGGATACCTCCTTACGCTGGTGATCGTATTTGAGGACAGGGGGGAAGGGTTGTCTATGCATTATGTAGTGGCAATCAATGAAAGGTGTCGGTGATTGCCGGCGGCGAACAAAATGCCATGGAGTAGAGATATAGATTTCTTAAAAAAAATCGAATACCCTGAAAAAGATTAAAAAAACATAAAAAAGGGCTACCAAATAGCTACCATACTACCATCGTCATCTGCGTATTTTTTAGACATTTTCTTTTGTAGCACTGAATTATCACTATCGCTACATAGTATAAAACAAAGTCGCTTTCTCTGTCCTAACCCTATATCCCTATGTATGCTTAAATCTTTAAAGCTACGATACGGATTTTGATGCTTTTTTTTTAATAGACAGAGTGGTTTAAGAGGAAGGTTTATATGTATAATACATGCATGATATAGTAGAAAAACAATGTGCACCCGTGCGAAATAGGGGGTGGGTCGCTAGTTTATGATAAAATATGGGACCACTTCTGAAAGAATAATCGCCTAAAAACTACAAAATACAATAAATGTTGCTGTGTTTCGGTTTGAAGGGTGAAAACTGGATGCCGGTAAAATTACAGGCACATGAGGCTTATCATCTACATATTATGTGCTTCAAGTTGTTGGACGCAGAGCAGTGCATCGTAGGGTACCTACATTCGTATCGTGCGTAACCTACGATGCTTTGTTATGGTGATGGTTACCACTTAATATCAGGTCTGCCATATGTTTTCCATGATGAAGCCGTTGCGAAGATTAAGAGTTTTGTTATAAAAAAATGTGATTGTTGGTAACCCCAAAGTGATCAAAATGAGTACATAGGTACGCGAGCCTCCGACTGTCTGCGATCATTACATTTTATCATTCGTCAAAACATCAACCAGCAGAACAAGCGGGCTTTCGACGCGGTCTCAGCACCACCGATCACCTCCAATCATTAAATCAAATTGTAGAAAAATACCATGAATACAATATGCCACTGTACCTTGCCTTCATAGACTATTCTAAAGCTTTTGACAGCCTCCACCATCGTTCAATATTCCAAGCACTGAAGGATCAAGAAATACAGCCAACATACATTCACTTATTACGTAACATTTATCTCAACAGTACAGCTGCTATTAAATTACACACAACAGGACCATCTTTCTCTATACAACGAGGAGTCAAGCAGGGAGACCCTCTATCTCCTAAACTTTTCACGGCCACCTTAGAACAGGTCTTTAGGAACTTGGCGACGATCTGGGTAGAAAAGGGAATTGTTGTCGGTGAAAATAGGTTAACAAACCTCCGTTTTGCCGACGACATCGTTTTATTCTCTTCCTCAGCATCTGAACTTAGCAAAATGATCAACGAACTCAACAACGCTAGCCTTGAGGTCGGACTAAAGATGAATATGTCAAAGACCAAACTTATGACAAATAGCACAAAACACGCTGTAGATGTGGATGGCATGAGGATTGAGTACGTTCAGGAGTATCTTTATCTTGGCCAAACAGTATCTTTCCAGAGCAGAACAGAAAAAGAGGTTGCAAGACGCACAGAAAATGCCTGGAAATGCTTTTGGTCAATGAAAGACCTTATGAAGGGCAAACTACCACTGACCCTTAAAAAGAGGCTCATGGACGTACGAATCCTCCCCATCCTAACATACGGTGCTCAGACTTGGTCAATGACAAAGCATCAAAAGTCCGCCCTTGGGGTATGCCAACGAGCCATGGAGCGCAGTATCTTAGGTGTTAAACTGTCAGACCGCGTGCGGAATAGTACACTGCGCTCCAAAACCCGCATCGTTGACGTTGGTCAAAAAGCCGCCAGCCTGAAATGGAACTGGGCTGGACACGTCTGCCGCATGCCCGACACATTGTGGGCACAGAGGACCACCGGCTGGATCCCACAAAATGCAAGACGGCGACGTGGAAGGCCCAGAATGAGATGGAGAGACGAGCTTGACTGCCACCAGGGCTCGTGGCCCGTGGACGCGTTAAATCGCAAAGAGTGGAAAGAAGGAAGGGAGGCCTTTGCCCTGCAGTGGGACCGTAGCGGCTAAATAATAAATAATAAGACTCAAGACTGAAGAATGGATTTTAATATTAAAAAAGTACCAAATTAAAAACAACTATCTTATTTACCTACCTGCATACTTTTAGTTCGGGCACTCGGGTTTTTTTATTTTTTTAATAAATCTTCTTGTTATTAAATCTAATAATTCCGTCTCTATACCATCTGCGTGCGAGAAGGGCGGATACCCGCGATGGTAATTTGTATGTAGGTAAGCATTGTATTCCTGAATATACGGGACTGTCTTATCTTGATACTTTATTGTAAAACTAGTGAACGCCGGCAACTTTACTTGTTGATTTATTTGCACTAAATATAAAATTAGACTACACAAAGATACACAATACTATCACTACTTGCTTTTATGTACAAGGTACTAAGAGACATTTTAGTTTGGGTCTGTTTCTATTCGTGGGTGTAACGTCTAAGTCAAAATATTATGGAGGAGGATCACTTTTAATTACGTTACTATAATACAGGGTGTCCGGAAGGTCGATGCAAAGCCGTGAGGGGGGAGGGGAGGGAGGTCACCTCGTTACGCATCTATTTAGGCTAGATTACCTTAGTTTTTTTTATTTTTTTCATTATTAAACTGCCCCGTCCCTGACACGGCACTGATGTGTGGGGATAGACCTTTATCGTTTTGTGGCATGTATTGGAATGCAAACGAAAGTATCAAAAGGTTTCGGTCACAGTAAGCTCACGTCAAGGCAGGAATGGAAAAAGTCGGCTGAATGTAATCCACACTAATCGCAGCTAGTCGATGTAACGATACGACCGCGCCGCAACGTGGGTTCGAATCCCGGACGCGCACTTCTGTGATCATACCTTAGCGTTCTATTAAATTTTGTGTGAAAAGTGTTCAAAGATTTTGACCTGGAAAATGGATTTGAGATCTATGTTTTGTGGAGATAAATAAGTACTTGTCTGTTTAAATGGCCTTTAATTCAAAATTAAAGTTAAATTATACTATAATTTTATGTGTGAACTCCTAGAAACTACTCTCAGAAAATTGAGTTTATTAATATTATTCAGTTATTTGTTTGTAATTATTTAAAAACCAAAACGTAACCAAAATTTATGGAAATTTTCAAACTGCGCAATAGGCCAAAGTGAGAGCGAAGTTTAACAAAGTCAACATCCGTCAACAATAAGTCAGTCACGCTACCACTCAAGATGATCCTTGTGATTTTATTGAATAAACATATTTTGAATTTCAATTTGAATTCAATATCAGCTGGACTGCCTGTTCTTCTTCGCCTGTTCCATCAGCACGGCTAAGTGCGAGTCGATCTCGCGCACGGAGGGTTCCCTGCCATCTATAAAAAAGGAAAAAATCACATTTGTTGTATGAAAACCCCTTAATTATTAATTTTATTTTAATTTAATTTTTTGGTTTTCCGAAATACAGCATCTCTGAAAATTTCAACTGTCTAACTATCACGGTTCATGAGATACAGCGTGGTGGCAGACGGATAGACAGCCGGCGGACCGATTACGCTAATGTCTGGCTATCGAGATGGCTTTCAGTTTGACATTTCAGTTTGACGGGAACCCTATTACCAAGGATCTGCGGATCCTTGGTAATAGGGTTCCCGTTTGGGTACGGGTCCCTAAAAAGGTTTCTTTGATATTTATAAGCCAGGCAAGTAATTCGCTTCGGATGTTTATTTCCCAGCTCCAGTTCCTATCAAAGATACGGCACGAGGCGAAAAGAAAAACATTGCCTCGAAAAGCCGGGAGGCTTCGAGGCAATGTTTTTATTTGCAAGCTCTGGTTAATCAGGAAATATCGCCGGCAATCCATCTAGATCTCACGGGGGATAGCGGCACACTGGGAGCTACTTTTTGTGAAGGAATGTTACGGCTTAGAAGAATTAAGTCGCATAATCGAGTATTATTTTTAGTTTTTATTTCGAATGTTTGTAAATATTCGCAATCTGGGATTGTGGAAACAAAAAAACCCAAAAGTTACGAGGTAACAAACATAAAAAATATAGTCGAATTGAGAACCTTGTCCTTTTATTGATGTCGGTTAAAAGTATATTAAAGACCGATTAAAAATACAATATAGGCAGAAAAGCTCGATGGAAATATGTCAGGGCCAAGAGTTAAATGTGGGAGCGACCATCTGCGAACTGCAAGCAGGTGGAAAATTAGATGTGAACCTTTCAGTCTACTCTAGTGTTTGGACTGAACCGATGAGTTCTTGCTGAAGCGTGGAACTTACTAGATCAAATAGATATATTGGTGAAGTTTCCACATCTAGCCCCAAACTAAGCCAAAGCTTGTTAAATAGGAATCAAATAGCTGACATAATACAAAAATTCTATCAATTCGAAGCAGTGAATCGCAGTTTAAAGCGATTATTGATTGGTGTCACTTAACATCCAGTAAGATTGCGGTCAAAGGAAAATAAGATAAAAATAGCTAGGTTTTAGAAACAATTCGAAGCAGTGACTCAATTGATTGCGTCTAGAACAATTCAAAGCAGTGACTCAATTGATTACGTCTAGAACAATTCAAAGCAGTGACTCAATTGATTACGTCTAGAACAATTCGAAGCAGTGACTCAATTGATTACGTCTAAAACAATTCGGAGCAGTGACTAAAGTGATTTACGCATCAAGTAAGTGTATTGCATAGTAGAATAAAGAAAACTATGCAAAGCATACTTTTGATCGAGAAACCTTGTCGGGGTCAAAATAAAATTTTAACAGAACATGTTTTGCACACAACATTCCGTGTCCCACTTATATTCCCAGTAATCCCACTAATATTATAAATGTGAATGTTTGGATGTTTGTCACTCGATCATGCCAGAACGCTGAACGGATTTGGATGAAATTTAGCACAGAGATAGATTAGTCTGAAATCCCACTTCCCACAGATGTAATAAATGTGAAAAATTGTATGTTTGTCACTCAATCACGCCAGAACGCTGAACGGACCAGACATGATTTGGTACAAAGATTATATTCTGGAATAGCACATTTACTTTTTATCCCGTTGGAATACCGGGATTTTAAACTACGCGGGTGAAACCGCGGGGCGCATTTTCCAAAACTGATAAGTGTATAATAAAAACTAAAAAAAAAGAGCACCGGTGGTCTAGTGGGAGTGACCCCGCCTTCCGATCGTAAGGTTGCAGGTTCGAATCCGGTCGTGCACCAATGGATTTTTCTATCGAAAAATTTATGTGCGCAATGCCAGTGCTCTTAAACGGTGAAGGAAAACATCGTGAGGAGACCAGTTAGTATTCTAACAGCGGCGATGGGCTTGCAACCTGTCACGTATGGAATACTAACTACTGCAAAATGTGGGTATGTGCCAAATGTAATGTTTGGACGTACCTCTGACTACCCCCCTTAGACATTGCCCTTACCTACTTGGTACTGGGAGATCTGAAGGGATATCTACCGTGCCTGGGGATCAAAGTCGTGAC
Source organism: Plemyria rubiginata (assembly GCA_963576535.1). NCBI lineage: Eukaryota > Metazoa > Arthropoda > Insecta > Lepidoptera > Geometridae > Plemyria > Plemyria rubiginata. The sequence continues at coordinate 1,361,211 of OY754916.1, read as the reverse complement.
GCTGTTTCAGTTTTCGGTTTCAGTTTTCAAAATAAATTTGTTGTCGTCGCCTTAAACGTCTACGAATCCGCTCGAAAGTGCTACGAGCCGCTACGATATTCTACCCGAAATGAGCTTACATTTAACTCTTGTTTTTTATACTGTTCGCTAATCAACCAAGCAGATGGCCCACCTGGTGTTAAGTAGCCACCTATAACAAAATATTGCTTGGCAAGGCACTATCGATAAATGCCCATATTTTGTAAGAAGGATCATACAAAAAACTGTAGGAACCAAAAAGACTAGAAGACCAAAGCCTAGAAGAACTGGCAATAAACTAATGTTTAGTTTTTTAGTCGCGACGAACTGGCGGTAGATTCATCTAGTATTTATGACGTTCCTAAGTGATCCATGTGATTGTACTGAATAAAGAACGTTTCGATTTTGATTTTACGATGCACTGCCTTGCGTCCATCAACTTGAGGCATATAGATGTTAAGCCTCATGTGCCTGGAATCACACCGGCGACCACACCCGAAACACAGCAACGCTTGGCGGCAGAAACAAGCGTGGTTAAATGGAAAATTACCTCATCACTATGGATGTCTAAGTTTTATATAAAGGCTATAATGATAAATAGGTCCTTTTATGAAACAGTGATGGACGCTCGCAGAACAGTTAATGTGATTACACTTTTCAGGTTAATAGCCGAGTAGGGTTATTGCAGGATCAAAAGGAGGTCAGCTTTTGATTGGAAATTGGATTTTAGAAGTAGGTTGGTGTAGTAGGACAGCTGTCTTTGTTGAAATGTAGGTAGACTTACAATATTGATGCGTATTTTAATACTAGGTACTAGAGGGCCAATTTAGTAGGTCACATTTGACATCTGTCTGTTTCAGTCAGATTATTTCAAAGTTGAATCTAATGTTAAATTAAGTCGTAAAATTGCCTTCCTTTGCTTCAGTTAAACATACGTATGTTTTGTTATAATGACAAAAGAATGCAATTTTACGACTTAATTTGACTACAAGTGATGACGAGATGTCAAACCTATTAAATTGGCCCTGCTATAAATTATTCGGTACAGCTTTAAAAGATAGGTGGATAAGACTAGCAGGTACCTACTCCAATCAAACATATACAAAATTTTATTTCTAAATTAATAAATAATGTGGATAAGTGCCTATGTATAAAAAATACCTATCTATTAGATAGGATTATTTTTCTATTATAGGTTCCGTTAGTTTTTTTTTTTTTTTATACAACTAGCTGATGGAACAAGCAGATGGCCCACCTGATGTTAAGTGGTAACCAACACCTATAAACAAAACATTACCCCGTAGGTCACGCACAATAGAAACGTGCCCTACGATGCACTGCCCTGCGTCCATCAACTTGAGGCATACAGATGTTAAGCCTCATGTACCTGTAATTAGTACAAGCAATACTTCACTTGGGAATACCCCAGGTATTCCGTGAGTTGCGAAATATTCACAAATATATATATACAAGTAATATTGTTATCGTAGGTCGTATACCTACGACCTGATGATGCAAAAAGCAGTTAACATTTTATTTGTTATAATACATTTGAAATTTGCATTTAATATTGACAATTTTCTAGGAGTTCCCGTTCATTAAGCTAACCAAAGAAAATGTCACTAAATGGCTGGCAAAATACAAAAATAGTAACATAGAACTACCAAAAACACTAGTAAAAAGTGACGTAAGTTTTTTAAAAGTGCAAAGTGTAGGACTCTAACACCTCAGAATAAGCATCACAATGGGTTGCGGTACCTCAGCCAATGCCGTGGGGTCCCAAGATGAAGCCAATGGCCAGGCCAAGGCCAATGGGACGAATGCAAACGGTCATAACGCCAGCCACGATGATGACCTGCCCACGGTGGTGCTTCCGGAGACACCGATCAAGCCTAAACCACGTTAGTAGATTAAATAATTCTTCTAAGAAAAAAACCTACTCGAAATGCATTGGAAAATACACTCGTAGTATGAGTATATTACTCAAAATATATTACTCAAAAAATACTCAAATGAAATCCGCATGACAACACCAAGATAAGAAAAGAATAATCAAAATCGGTCCAGCCAGTAAACATTTTTTATAGTTTATGTGATTTATATGTACGAATTTGTCTTTTCAGCAATAGCATTCGAGATCCCCCTGGACGAGTTCGAAGGCGCCAAGCGAGCCAGCTCTCCCCCCCCTCACCTCCAGCGGCTGCTGCAGCCCCCGCAGCCGGAGATCAGCCTGCCTGACATCAAGGAGAAGCTGGCGGAGGCAGAGCAGAGGAGATTATCCGTAATTAATCCTACTTCTATTATAAACGCGAAAGTTTGTAAGTATGGATGGATGGATGGATGTTTGTCACTCTTTCACGGCGGAACGACTGAACGGATCTGGATAAAACTTGGCAGAGATAGGTCGTACGGGTTATAGTTAATTCTCTATTTGCTTTTAGATATTGCAGCAGCGAGCAGCATCTGCCCAGAAAAGGACGCAGAAAATGATGAAATCTGCACACGAGATCAATTTACTTGACAGTAAGCTTGTAAGTAACTAATTTAACTAATCTTAAAGTCACACATACATAGCTTCGCATTTTATCATAGCACTGCTCGTCATATTAGACAGGGTGCTCATACGCACACCTTGGATGGTCGCGCACTGTTCCAGAAGAACTTTCTCCCGCACACTCAATTTTTTTATACAACTAGTGAAAACACCTAAAATACCTCTCGCTCGCACGATTCGACATTTTCAAAGATATAAAAACACTAAGCCCAATTTTGAAAAATCGCAAACAACCATTTTATGTGCAATCACATTGCACACAGTTTGGCAAAAATTTCATTTTGATCGATGCAAGTTTTCCTGCTCAAAAGTTTGCTTAAGAGTCCGGTGACAGCGGCTCGCAATTTCGAGGTGCGATTGGCTATTATTTCATTTTATTTCATTTTGGGGAGGTTGTTTGAAATAATAACTCTAAAGAAACACGCATAAATACTGTTCGAACACAAATAATACAATAATATAAGGGAAATGTGCTTGAGTCAGAAATCATTTTGGTATTAGGTAAACGTAAGACCAAACATACTAATACCAAAATGATTTCTGATTCGGGCATGTTTCCCTTATATTATTGTATTATTTGTGTTCGTACAGTATTTATGCGTGTTTCTCTAGAGTTATTTTTTCAAACAACCTCCCCGAAATGAAATAATAGCCAATCGCACTTCGAAATTGCGAGCCATTGTCACCGGAGCCTTAAGTACGAAAACTAAAAAAATACTTTTTTTAATTAACTGTGCGCACTGTGATTGCACACAAAATGGTTGTTTGCGATTTTTCGAAAATGGGTTTAGTGATTTTATATCCTTCAACAAGTTAAAACGTGCGAGCGAGAGTCACATTAGCTCTTGTCTACACCTTAAGTGGTAACCATCACCTATAACAAAGCATTGCCTCGTAAGTAACTTCTCCTTCTTCTTCTTATCGTGTCACTATATACACTGAGAGAAATTTACGTAGCCGGATTACTTAATTTATGTAGCAAAACGATACAGAATGACGATTGTAGCCGGAACCATGTCGCGTACGTAGCTATACTTAAGTAGCCGGCACCATGAATTTTTTTATTGACCGGCATACTTAATTTACTCCTGTATCATTTTGCTACTTAAAATAAATAGCATGCAATCCTCACCTATTTTGCTACTTAAAATAAATAGCATGCAATCCTCACCTATCCTACTAAATACATTCATTGTATACGTACTTTACTGGCTCAGACTACTAACAGTATGGGCTCTCCTACTTGTGCAATGGTGTCGAATACGTACTGTACCGGCTCTGACTACATACAGCATGGTGTGTCCTACTTATGTAATGGTGTCGAATACGTACTGTACCGGCTCTGACTACGTACAGCATGGTGTGTCCTACTTATGTAATGGTGTCGAATACGTACTGTACCGGCTCTGACTACGTATAGCATGGTGTGTCCTACTTATGTAATGGTGTCGAATACGTACTGTACCGGCTCTGACTACGTACAGCATGGTGTGTCCTACTTATGTAATGGTGTCGAATACGTACTGTACCGGCTCTGACTACGTACAGCATGGTGTGTCCTACTTATGTAATGGTGTCGAATACGTACTGTACCGGCTCTGACTACGTACAGCATGGTGTGTCCTACTTATGTAATGGTGTCGAATACGTACTGTACCGGCTCTGACTACGTACAGCATGGTGTGTCCTACTTATGTAATGGTGTCGAATACGTACTGTACCGGCTCTGACTACGTACAGCATGGTGTGTCCTACTTATGTAATGGTTTCGAATACGTACTGTACCGGCTCTGACTACGTACAGCATGGTGTATCCTACTTATGTAATGGTGTCGAATACGTACTGTACCGGCTCTGACTACGTACAGCATGGTGTATCCTACTTATGTAATGGTGTCGAATACGTACTGTACCGGCTCTGACTACGTACAGCATGGTGTGTCCTACTTATGTAATGGTGTCGAATACGTACTGTACCGGCTCTGACTACGTACAGCATGGTGTATCCTACTTATGTAATGGTGTCGAATACGTACTGTACCGGCTCTGACTACGTACAGCATGGTGTATCCTACTTATGTAATGGTGTCGAATACGTACTGTACCGGCTCTGACTACGTACAGCATGGTGTGTCCTACTTATGTAATGGTGTCGAATACGTACTGTACCGGCTCTGACTACGTACAGCATGGTGTATCCCACTTATGTAATGGTGTCGAATACGTACTGTACCGGCTCTGACTACGTACAGCATGGTGTATCCTACTTATGTAATGGTGTCGAATACGTACTGTACCGGCTCTGACTACGTACAGCATGGTGTATCCTACTTATGTAATGGTGTCGAATACGTACTGTACCGGCTCTGACTACGTACAGCATGGTGTATCCTACTTATGTAATGGTGTCGAATACGTACTGTACCGGCTCCGACTACGTACAGCATGGTGTATCCTACTTATGTAATGGTGTCGAATAAGTACTGTACCGGCTCTGACTACATACAGCATGGTGTGTCCTACTTATGTAATGGTGTCGAATACGTACTGTGCTGGCTCAGTCTACATACAGCATGGTATGTTCTACTTACGTACAGGTTTAGTACAAGTACTATACTGGCCCAGATAACTTACAGCATGGTCTTTTCTACTTATGTACAGGTAAGAGTACACACTATACCGGCTCAAAAATACTACAAGTTGCATGGATAAGAGCCAGTATAGTACGTAAATAAGGCCTAAACATAAGTGGAAAACACAATGTTGTATGAATACGAGCAGGTATAGTACATGAACAACACCTAAGCATAAGTAAAAACACCATGTTGTATGGATACGAGACAGTATAGTACGTACCTATACAACGCCTAAACATAAGTAAAAACACAATGCTGTATGAATACGAGCTGGTATAGTACATGAACAACACCTAAGCATAAGTAAAAACACCATGTTGTATGGATACGAGACAGTATAGTACGTACCTATACAACGCCTAAACATAGGTAAAAACACAATGCTGTATGAATCCGAGCTAGTATACTACATAAACACATTTTAAGCATAAGCAAAAAACACCATGTTGTATGGATACCTATATACCAATCAGTTAAATATATAATAATAATACAACATCTAAACTTTAAGTAAAACACTCCATGGTATTGAGTCCGAGGCAGTATAGTATGTCAGTAAACCACATTTAGTACATAAGTACTTCCAAGTAAAAATAATAAAAATATTTAGTGATATCATATTATTATATTTTCATTTTTACATACATAGGTAGGTATTATTATTAAATGTCAAATTAAAAAATTGCACCTTTTTTATAAACAGTACAGTGAATAAAACAGTAAATATGAGCGATGGCTCATAATTTTTGCTAACTAGGCTACTTAACAAGTTCAAAAACGTGTTAACCCTTAACCACCTACCATCCGTCTCATCCGAACTCTGAAAGTGAAGAATTTACTATTTTTTTGTTGAAGATTTGATTATAATGAAAAAACTTTGATTTTATATTATAACTTGTTGATTATTATATTTTTAGAAAAATAAATTTAGAAGTTCTTATTCTATGCCATTATTTTTGTAGATCTCATTTTTTAAATATAACTATTTTTAAGCTAGAATTAAGAGTTGTTACAAATTAAGATTTTATGAAAAATTGTTGATTTTTAAGTGCCTTGTTGGCTTAAATGGCCTAAATACTTTGATATGTCTTTAAATTGATTTTGATTAACAAACAAACCTTACTGCCTTAGATTTTACAAACGAAAGTCATTTCGCTCCCGAGTCACTGAGACGTATATGGTAGGTGGTTGTGTGACTAAATAGGTGGCAGGTGGTAAAGGGTTAATAATAAAATAAATAACTTGTTAAATAAATAACACGTTTGTGAACTTGTTGACTAGCCTAGTTAGCAATATACATTGACCTCACAAAAGTTCTCAATTTTATGGATACATATACATATATCTAAATAAATATACATATGTATATTTATACATATATATATGTATATTTATTTATTTATTTTTACAACAAACTTGGAAAGCTTATTTACGATTAACTGTGGCGATACCACCTTGAAGTTTGAATGCGTTAGAAACACTGGTAGAAAGCGCTGCTTTTATCAGAATTTCATACATTCTGCCCCTTAACAAAAGGTACGTTCCATTTCTTAGATTTGAAAAACAAAAAATCAAATTTAAGAAATGGAACGTACCTTCTGTTAAGGGGTAGACTGCCGTCGATGACCTTCTCGCTCCCACATATTGACCTTTTGAAAGATATAAAAACACTGAACCTAAAAATAAAAAATAGCAAGCAACAACATATGTTGTGTGCAATTCAATTGCACACAGTTCAGCAAAAAGCTCATTTCGATCTAAGCAAGTTTGCATAAGTACGAAAACTAGAAAGGTAAACTTTTTCGTATGAAAACTGCTTGAATCAAAGTGATGTTTTTGCTTTCAAACACTGTTGCTCGCGATTTTTGATTTTTATGTTTAGTGATTTTTTAACTTTCAAAAGGTCAATATGTGCGAGCGAGAGGTACATTGACGGTGTCAGCCCCTTAAACTAAAGTAATAATCAAAGCAAGAGTACGCGGGCCGCCAGCCGGGTCCACCATCAAATAAATACAATACATCTTACAAATATCTTACAAATATATTACAAAATAATAGCAGGAGCGAGCAAAGTGTCTGTGTCTGGTTAACATTTTAATTGTCAGGATTTTTAAATAGTCCCAGATCAGTCAACAGAGTGTTTACAGTCTGTGCGTTTTTGTCAAACTTAGTTTAAAAAATCCCAATTGTATGAATAGCCACACCTCAGCACATTCTTCAGTCAGGGTAACAGGCCCCAGTTGCATGAAATATTTTGCACGTAGTCTAATGCTGTTATTAATTTGTTAAAATGGTACACCGTATCGTTAATCACTACGTAGGCAGCTAAAACTTCCGTCACAGATTTTCCAACATAAATTACAAATGGCTGCAACGTGCGACCTTGCTTGGAAATTTGGTTACCTCTGCTTCAGAAGACACTTGTTTGATGTAGGCATCGCAGATTTTTGCACGGGAGAGTTTAAGTTTCTTTTTGCATTTCCGTTTTCTTGCAGGCGAAATATTGATCATGTATGCTAGAAGCAGAAGACTTACGTTCTTAATGGTCTCTGGGTCGCTTTCTGAAAAAAATAAAAAATAATCAGGATGACTTTAAACGATCGTCTTGTACGCTAGGGAATATAGGATTTTACGAAATGAGGCTATAAGGCTTAGTTGGGCAGCTGTACCAACATCTGTCAAAAACATGACATTTAAGTACTTTTTAATTCGTATCAACCGATAAAGCTATACAAACTGATGTATTTAAGGCTCCGGTGACAGCGGCTCGCAATTTCGAAGTGCGATTGGCTATTATTTCATTTCATTTCATTTCGGGGAGGTTGTTTGAAAAAATAACTCTAAAGAAACACGCATAAATACTGTTCGAACATAAATAATACAATAATATAAGGGAAACATGCCCGAGTCAGAAATTATTGATCAGATACTACTTACCCTGGATCAGGCCAAATAAAGTAGAGGAGTAGTGTTTATCTCTACTTTGTCGAGCTTTTTGTTTGGCGTAGTCTATTATTTCTTCTTTCTTCAGATCAAGCATAGAGAAAAGACTGTTCTCTTTCCCGGGTTACATTGATTTAAAATCTTCTTGAAGCTGTAACAAATTTATTACTTTGTTAACGAAAGTACATTCTCGCTTAGTAGCTACCTGTATACCTAAGTATACCTATGTAAATAATGTATGTATGTATGTAAGTAGGTACATGGTGGCAATAAAAAAATTAATAAGAACAGAAAGTAAAAAATTTGCAGTTCATCTACTTGTGTTCATAGTATGAACACAGAACAAAGTAGACAAACTTCATAGAAATATCCACACAAACTTTTACATTTATCAAAGTCATCATCATCATCAGCCTACAGAAGTCCACTTCTGCCCTATACATTTCTAGGAATAACGATTCTGAGCCCTTTCCATCCACCGACTTCCCGATTAAACAAAGTGTGTTTTTATAATAATATTTGTAGGATAGATAACCTACCAGGGTATATCCTTGGGGTTGTTTTAAAGCCGGAAAATTGTTGAAGTATTCTGCTATTTCTTGGCCGCTATTATTATTAATTTTCAACAGGTAATTTCTTGTTTCAGCCCACTTCTCTTCCACAGTCTTCCAGGGGTCTACATAATTTTTCAACCACGTGAGATTGTCATCATTGATTTCCTCTGTGAATGATATAACTCATGTTTACTCAATTTATTGTCCATTTCATATACCTACCTGCCGGTTATAGAATATCGACGAAAAAAAAAGATAACATAGGTAGTTTCGAATTCATCAACTACTTTCAAAGTTAGTTAGGTAAAATAATTATGATTAGTAATAATTTGACCTTAGTCATAGCTAGATATTTCAGTCAAGTACCTAGGCAAAAAGTTTAAAAGTAGGTACCTAGGCTGCGGCCTAGTCATAAGGCTGTTTTTACTTTAGAAAGGTTATTATTATAAGGTGGAAATAAAGTGGCCTACACTCGTAAAAAACATATATCTGGCATTGCATTTATATACTACCTATCTAATCTTAGTGCTTAGCGTAGGTACCTAGGTAAAACAAAATGCAAGTCTGTCCCGCAACGTGAAAATTATAGCTGGAGGCGTTCATTTTAGGTAGGTAGGTATTTGACCTAAGACGTAAAATCTAGAAACAAAATAGCAAGGGTTGAACATTTCACTGCAAACTTACCGCGAAATACTTGTCCGAAGGTCTCCAATTTCAGATCTGATAAGAAACTAAGACCATTCTTTTTTCTTGCGCAGTCGCCGGCGCCGTCGGCATCAACAGTGCGCACCGCAACGGCAGACACTGACACTTCGCTCACTTCTGCCATTATTTTGTACCTACCTAATAATGTGTACCCTAGATAAATGTGGAACTAGAATTTTATTTGAAGCTAATAACTCAGAATAATATATGCGCGCCGGCCGCCTCGCCGCACGGCGCGGCGGCGGCCCGAGAAAAGAGTGTTTTGAGTGCTTTGCTAAAACTTCTAATTGCAAGCCAGTGTTGCAAGACCAAGGTTTCAAAATCCAGCCAGATATCCAAAAAAATATGCAGATTCATTACACGCATCGCATTGTTGGTAAAATTGTCAAGATTTAAAGTAAATTACGAAAGAGATAAAATATAAACACACAATGAATCTTATTCTCAACAATGGCTAAGTTGTGATTTACTTTTTCTCAGTAAACAAGATGTCGCACGCCACCACTGTGATCACAGACTGTGTGATACATTCCAAGTACTTACAATAATATAATTTGAAAAAGTTCGCAGTAAATAAATTAAATAAAAACCGGGCGTCTATAGCCAGCCAACCTTTCAAAAAGGTTTAGACTTTAGCAAATTGGATAAAAGGTAATGTAATACAGAAGTTTTATTCTATTCTCAAACATAATTATTTTTCATCAATAGTCATAAATCTGATGCATATTTTTGGAACCATCGGTCACAACTCACAAGTTGCCGTCGCATTGTCAAATTGGCAACACTTACCTACACTATTTGGCGCCTACAGGGCTAGGTACTTATAAGTAATCGGAATACGTATTTTAATGATCCGGCATACTTACTACGTAGCTAGGTAACAAAACATAGAGGGCTAGGTATGCTTATAAGTAATCGGAATACGTATTTTAATGGTTCGGCATACTTGTACGTAGCTAGGTAACAAAACAAACTTCTATAGACAGGTAGGTAGAGAATAGGTACTAGGTAATAAAATTACCAAATTATGTGGGTACGGCTACGGCTTAAATGCCGAACTTAACTTTACTAAGTAGGTTTTATAAAAAGGCATAGGTACATGCAAATAACCTACATTAGGTACCTAGTTGAATGGATTATACCTACCAACGAAAATTGGTAATATCTAGGCAGGTAAGGTACATGGTACATGCGTTTGATCTTTTCTTTCCACTTATTGTTTTTCAAGCAGAGTGTCTGTCCAAGTTTTTACAGCACATTATTACACCTGTGTACCTATGGTGTACATGTTTTTGTATTGCCTAGGTAGGTACGTCAAACTCAGTTGAATTGGCACTACACTGCAACTCCTGTTATTTTTATTTTGTAAAAGGATCATACAAAATAACGGTAGGAACCAAGCCGTAAGATTGTTGCCTGTTCTTCTATGCTTGGTCGCGTGGAACTGGCACCTAGACTTACCTAGCTATAAAATGTTTCAAAGTGATCATACTCAAACTGCAAGTTTATAAAAATCGGGTACCCGCATCAGTCGGTAGGCAGGTATTCCAGCTTTTAAATCACAAGCGCAACATTGAATCATTGGGCAAGGTTCGCACATAAAACTACTTGAAACGCCTACCTACCTACCTACCTACCCAACAAAAATTACGCGTTGTCGTTATTTATAATATTATTATTATTATCATCTATTGTAATAACCTACACTATAGTGGTTCGCTGGTTCGCCCCGAACTGAGATCTTGTGATGTTCGCTACAGACTTGCATGTTTCGACTCATAGGTACCTAACATACCATACTCATACCATACATAAGTAGGTAGGTACTAGGTACCTACCTACTTTCGACTTAAATTCTGACTAGGTAAGTACTTAAGGCGTTGACAACACCTAACATTTCTCTCGCTCGCACGATTCGACATTTTGTGAAACAAACATCGCAAACAACCATTTTGTGTGCAATCACATTGCGCACAGTTTAGTAAAAAAATCATTTTGATTGATGCAAGTTTTCCTACTCAAAAGTTTGCTTGAGTACGAAAACTAGAAAAGCAAAACGTGCGAACGAGAGTCACATTAGCTCTTGTCTTCGTCTTAAGTACCTACCTACTTCCTACTAACTTGGTGGTAAGGTAACCAAGTTTCAATTCAACTTAATTGGACCATTTATTGAAGAGTTCCGTTGAACAGACTTTGACTCCATCAGCAGACCAGCTCGCTGTCACCACTAAGTACTAAGTATGTATGTACCTATGTAGAGGTACTTAGCTATACCTAGTCATCGCATACCTATTGGTACACACCTAAAGTAATTAAGTAAACTTATTTTTTTGTAAATACCTACATAACTACTTGAAATATTTTTTTATCTGCTTGTGTATGCTGTAATCTATTTAAAATACGTAGCCATCAACCTTATTGTACGCTTATTGTACGTGGCTGTCATCTTTATTGTACGTATTTCCCTTAACGTTGTAAGTATACAGATACTGTGTAACAGGCTACTTATAATATATATCTCTCTACCTTTTGTAAGTAGGCGGAATACGTATAATGGTAAACCACCGACTCCTTAATGAATGTAGCTAGTCACATGCTGTAACTATGCCGCGTGCTGAAATAATGATGTCAGCTCTTTACAACACGTAGCTATCAACCTTATTGTACGTAGCTGCCATCTTTATTCTACGTAGGTCACTTAATGTCGTAAGTATATAGATATTGTGTTACAGGCTACTTAAAATACATATATCTATCTAACTTTTGTAAGTAGGCGGAATACTTATAATGGTAAACTACCGACTCCTTATCGAAAGTAGCTAGTCACATGCTTTAACTATGTCGCATGCTGAAATAATGATGTCAGCTATCTACAATACGTAGCTATCAACCTTATTTTACGTATCTGTCATCTTTATTGTACGTAGGTCCCTTATCGTTGTAAGTATACAGATACTGTGTAACAGGCTACTTATAATACATATCTCTCTACCTTTTGTAAGTAGGCGGAATACGTATAATGGTAAACCACCGACTCCTTATTGAAAGTAGCTAGTCACATGCTGTAACTATGCCGCGTGCTGAAATAATGATGTCAGCTCTTTACAACACGTAGCTATCAACCCTATTGTACGTAGCAGCCATCTTTATTCTACGTAGGTCGCTTAATGTCGTAAGTATATAGATATTATGTTACAGGCTACTTAAAATACATATCTATCCAACTTTTGTAAGTAGGCGGAATACGTATAATGGTAAACCACCGACTCCTTATTGAAAGTACATGCTGTAACTATGCTGCGTGCTGAAAAAATGATGTCAGCTCTTTACAACACGTAGCTATCAACCTTTTAGTAAGTAGACAGGAACAGGTTATAAGTATACAGATAAAAATGTGACCGGCTACATAAAATACGTATCTATCAATCGTAGGTAAGTAGGCGCAATACGTAACAGGTAAAGATTAAGTAGCCAGATGCTGAATGTGTACCTCATATTGATGCAATGGTGTCGGTTACTTATTCTAAGTAGCTGGCCACCATAAGCACTAAGTATGTAGAATCGATAACATTTTGTAAATACTGAAGCTACTTAAAATACGTAACTATCAACTGCTCCTTGGTTATAAAGATGAAATAAGTATGCAACAACATTATAAGTACATTTCTGTAATGCCATTATGGAACATGGCCCGGCTTACAACTGCGTAAGTAAGATTCACCATTATTAGATAAGCGGAATATTTATTACGTATGCTACACTCGTAGTAAGTAGTAAATTGCATACACATTACAAAATCGGGTCATGTACGTAGCATTTTTTTCTCAGTGTAGTTTCTTTCGAAACAGTGTGGTGAACTCGTAAGTAACGCACGATAGGAACGTGCCCTACGATGCACTGCCCTGCGTCCATCAACTTGAGGCATACAGATGTCAAGCCTCATGTGCCTGTCACACCGGCGACAACATTCTTCAAACCGAAACACAGCGTTGCTGTTTGGCGGTGTGGTATTACTTCCCCGGACGAGCCCTTCACAAAGAACTCTACTACTCTTACAGCTCTAATACTGCGTTTACAAAGTCAAAGTCAAAATATGTTTATTCAATAAAATCACAAGGACCATCTTGAAACGTCGTGTAAAACTAGGTGACTCTAGTGCCAGTTCCACGCGACCAACACCGAGAAGAACACAGCTCATGTCCGTGGCAACGCGAACGTCAAGCGTCAACGCAGATGTCGGCTCCTTAAACTAGCTAATCGATCAGCATCATCATCAACCTATATTAGTCCACTGCTGGGAGTAGGTATCTCCAAAGACACTGAGCCCGTTCTCTATAGATCTAGCTTATAGATCGTAACAACGAAAATACTAGATCCTATCACTCGCGTGTGGCTAATAATTTTTTTAATATCGTCTCTATAACAGGTTTATATTTTCTAGCTGCACGCAAACGAATTCACTGACATTGATATACGAATACATACCTATCCTACTAAACATGCACTAACATGAGGGCACTGGTGGTCTAGTGGTAGCCTTCCGATCCTAAAGTCGTGGGTTCAAAACTGGTCGAGCCCCAATGTGTTTTTCTGTTCAAAATTTATGTACACAATAAATAAATAAATAATTCTGGACAATCACACAGCACCATCTAGCCCCAAAGCAAACTACTCAAAACTTGTGTTATGGTTACTAGATAACTGATATATTTATTACATTACATACTTACATCTATGAGATATATTTTTTTAGAAAACACCCAGACCTACGGAACAAATTTCGGCAGATCGTACACAAATTTGTTCCGAGGCGGGAATCGAACCAGCAACCTCTTACGTCGGTGGCGGACTCTCGCCCGCTGCGCCACTGAGGTCGTCTACAATGGCAATACTCTAAACGGTGAAGGAAAACATCTAGAGGAAACCGGCATTTCACGTTCAATAAATAATCCTACTGATATTATAAACGCGAAAGTTTGTGAGTATGGATGTATGTTACTCTTTCACGCCGGAACGGCTGAACGGATCTGGTAGAAATATGGCAGAGAGATAGTCTGGAATGGCACATAGGCTACTTTTTATCCTGTGGAAATAAAGGGATTTCAATCTACGCGGGTGAAACCGCGGGGTGCAACTAGTTTATAATAATGTTTCCTGCGATTTTAAACCAGCTCTAAATATAATTCTTTAGAAGTCCATTTCGTAACGATCTATGCGAATTTGCATTTATCTACATGTTTCTTATTTTCAGGAGCAGGATAACCTGAAGCATGGCTCCAGCGCCCTCACCATCCCTCCGGAGCCAGGAGTTTGCGAACAAAAAAATATATCATAGAACTTAAAATATATTGTTTAAAACATAATATTAGGTATAGATAATAATTTTGAATTTGGTTACCATATATTTTAAGTCGTAGGTAAGTCATCTCGGTTTGTTTTATAATAATGCGGACAGAAAATGTGTTATTCTTATTTTTTCGACATCCACAAATCCAATATAAAAAAATTATATAGTGAAATTTTACTATAATACATGTATTTAATTTTACTACGAGTATTTGACTGAAGTTTTTTTTGTAAATTAGGTATAATGTGAGAACCTACTATTAATTTGCTAAAGTTAATATGTATCTATGTAAGAAAAATATATCAGTTATCTAGTACCCATAGCACAAGCTTTGAGTAGCTTACTTTGGGGCTAGATGGTGCTGTGTGGATTGTCCAGTTTTGTTTATTATTAAAAATTTGTAATATTATGTATAATAAAATAATATAAACAAGCCTTTGCATCCTTTTTGCAACTTATAATATATTAGGAAGTACAAAGTGAGAGTGAAAAGAGGTGCTGATCGAGTCTCCCTACAAAAATGACCTTTAGATACGGAAACCGAAAAAATAAACTCAGACATAAGGTAGTATATTCTACCTACAGTATTTTCCCGTGGAGCGAGCGTGGCACAGTAATGAATTTTGAATCGCGTCGCGTCGCACAAAACAATTTGCCTTGTGCTTATTTCCCGAGGGCCCGCTCTACTGTCACTACCGTTTTAAGCCTTTTCAGTTGACAATAAAATGATTTGCAAAGACTATTATAGTAGAAACTTGAACAACGGCTTCCAGTTTAAGAGTAGTATTGCTCTTTGTGAAGGGCTCGGCCGGGGAAGTACTACCACCACGCCTTTTTCTGCCACCAAAGCAACACTGTGTTTCTGTTTGAAGAGTGTGGTCGGCGGTTTAATGTCACGTCACGTACGACCGGAACATGCCCTACGATGCATGCCCTGTGTTCATAAACTTGAGGCATACAGATGTTAAGCCTCATGTCATGTGCCTGTAATTAAACCGGCGACCTCACTCTTCAAACCGAAACACAGCGTTGGTGCAGAAAAAGGCGTGGTGGTAGTACTTCCCCGGACGAGCCCTTCACAAAGAGCTACAACTCTTAAAACTTCTTGTTGACAACAGGGTTTTTTTATTTGTATACGTAACCATTTGTCGTGTACTACGGAGTGTTTATGTTCGATATTAAATGTGATAACCATTACTTCCGTTATTTATAAAAATCGCATAGCTACAGGATTGGTTTGCCGCAGATTCTACAGGATCCACCAGCATGGTGGTTACGACGTGATAAAAACAAAGCAATACAAATTGTATAAAAACGGCGTAAGTACGTGCGCTAAAAAAGGCATCAATAAATGCGAAATGTACTATGCGTGATATGTTTACGTAGTAGATACACAATAGAAAAACCTACATTTTGTAAATACGAATTTTAAAAAACTGCGGTCAACAGTTACTTGGTTTAAAATAAGTTTAGTAGCAGACAGCGTTGCCGTGTTTGATGGGTGCTTGGGTTCGAAGGGTTTGGTTACCGGTGAAATAAGTGAAATGGAGAAATTACAATGAATTGAAAAGGACAATGGGCAAAATGGTACCCAAAATTGTAACCTGCTCTAATAGATATGATTGTGGCGTCGGTCAAAAGGTCTTACCAAGACGAACAATATTTACTATGGCAGCCAGTCTCAGATCTGGTGGCGTTCGGAAATAAACATACATCTACGAGTATATTATTATTATCATTTTAATCCATACTAAATTTAAATTATAATTACAATTAACACATAATATTTACATAATTAAAATCAAAATTAAATTAAATTAAAATAAAGTTAAATTAAAATTACAATCAAATAAATAAAATAAAATGTCAGAATAGTACCTACCTAATTATGTCTAACCCCATCATGATTCTCATCCACCTATCTTGAATGGGACAATCCAGTCGGGAAAAAATCATCTGTAGGATGCTGTTGCCGCTGTCTCGCTGCGCTGACGCAGGGATATTATATTATATTACGCACCTAAGAAAATAAGTCCACGGGAATACTGCATTTTCCAAACGTGAATTGGGACAGGCGCCATGGCGTTCTTCTACATCAAAATGTCTATTTAGTGACATATAAATTATGACTATTGGAGTGGGTACCACGGTCCATACATTTTTGCCCATTCTCCTTTGAATTGAAGTAATAAAAAAAACAATCATATTATCGAAATTGATAGAACGCTTAAAAACAAACAAAACGACGTTTTGACGACCTCAGTGGCGCAGCGGGCTAGAGTCCGCCTGCGACGCAAGAGGTTGCGGGTTCGATTACCGCCTCGGAACAAATTTGTGTACGATCTGCAGAAATTTGTTCCGTTGGTTTGGGTGTTTTCTATGTATAATAAAAAATATCTATCTATGTAAGCATATCACGTATTAAAAATATCGGTTATCTAGTACCCATAACGCAAGCTTTGAGTAGCTTACTTTGGGGTTAGATAGTGCTGTGTGGATTGTCCAGCATTGTTGTTAAAAAAAGTTTTAGTTTGTTCTCTTCAGCAAAAGTTTTGTTTTCATTTTTCAGTGTATTTGCAAAGTTTTATCAGAACTAACCGTGATGTCCATTTCAAACACTCATTTTTATAAAAAAGAGTGCACGTATAGTACTGTACACTCGCGAACAAAACTAAGCGCAAATAAACCACTTTTGCAGGAACCAGTGCTTCAGCAAAGTGTGTTGTATTGTTTATGGCTGCACTCTGGAATCTATGGTTCTCATCGCGTTTCTTTTTAAAAGCTTTTTGAAGATGGAAGGAATAAATAATAAGGTCAGAATAACTTTCTGTGTGTGTGTAAATTCGACCGAGATATTATACACTGTAGAAATATCATGCAAAGCGAGATTATATCACAAAAATGTTTGGCGTATCGCAACTGCGGTGAAAATAATAAATGTAAATCCTACTACTACCTACTAATATTATAAACGCGAAAGTTTGTAATTATGGATGGATGGATGGATGTTTGTTACTCTTTCACGCCAGAACAGCTGAACGGATCTGGATGAAACTTGGCAGTGAGATAGGTTATAGTCTGAATAGCACGTAGGCTACTTTTTATCCCGTGGGAATACCGCGGGTGAAACCGCGGGGCGCAACTAGTAGATAAATATCAACACGGACACCGAGTGAGGTTTAATCTTTATTAAAAATGATAAAGACGTAAGTGATAGAACGGCTACTATCTTTTTTGAAACTTCGCTTAAAGGTTGATTGATCAATCAAAATTTCATGCATTCGTATAATTACCGAAAGCAACAATATTTCCACACTTGTCACTTTTTTTAGACTTGGTTCTAAATTCTAATTACTAACATTTCAGTGTGGGGCTGGTTTTCTTAAGTTTCGAAACAGATTAATTAATAGTAACTTACGAAGTAACAACGAACAAAAATTTACAAAAAACTGTCTTATCACACTAATATCATAAATTTGAAAGTTTGGATATCTCTCAATAACGCCAGCTGAACGTATCTGTATGAAACTTGGCACAGAGATATTTTTTTTTATACAACTAGCTGATGGAACAAGCAGATGGCCCACCTGATGTTAAGTGGTAACCTTCACCTATAAACAGAACATTGCCCCGTAGGTCACGCACAATAGGAACGTGCCCTACGATGCACTGCCCTGCGTCCATTAACTTGAGGCATACGGATGTTAAGCCTCATGTGCCTGTAATTACACCGGCGACCACACTCTTCAAACCGAAACACAGCGTTGCTGCTTGGCGGCAGAAAAAGGCGTGGTGGTAGTACTTCCCCGGACGAGCCCTTCACAAAGAGCTCTACTACTCTTCTTCCCCGGACGAGCCCTTCACAAAGAGCTCTACTACTCTTAAAAGATAAGATAGATAAGATAGATTATAGTCTGGAATAGCAAATAGGCTATTATTTGCACATAGATACTCCTGGCGTCCACTGGTGCCCCAAACTAACGTAAAAAAAACGACCTTCATATCTAGCCCAATCCTCGCAAGGATGCGCAAGCGCACATTATGTAAAACGCTGATGTAAATTCATGATCAACTAACATTGTAACACAGAACGCTGAAACAATACTGTATTTACATTATTTGTAAAATCAGTTCCGTTCATTAATTGTATGATAACATCATATTAGTTAGCAGACGTTTATACATACATACTTACATGCATAAAAATTCGCGTTATTTCAGGATATTATATTTATCACGTTTTACCTTAAGGTGAAGACAAGAGCTAATGTGACTCTCGCTCGCACGTTTCGACTTGTTGAAGGATATAAAATCACTACTCCCATTTTCGAAAAATCGCAAACAACCTTTTTGTGTGCAATCACATTGCGAACAGTTTAGTAAAAATTTCATTTTGATCGATGCATGTTTTCCTACTTAATAGTTTGCTTTTCTAGTTTTTGTACAAAAGTAAACTTTTGAGTAGGAAAACATGCATCGATCAAAATGAAATTTTTACTAAAATGTGCGCAATGTGATTTCACACAAAATGGTTGTTTGCGATTTTTCGAAAATGGGAGTAGTGATTTTATATCTTTCAAAATGTAAAATAGTGCGAGCGAGAGGCAAATTAGGTGTTGTCAACGCCTTAATTATTTATTTTCCCGACGTTAAAACAAATGTAGAGGTAAAACGTGATAAATACCCGTGTAATATTTCAAATGATGTTATGATCTCGAAAGTTTAAAACTGAAAACTGAAACAGCTTCACGACTTTGATCCCCAGGCACGGTAGATATCCCTTCAGATCTCCCAGTACCAAGTAGGTACTAATTCAAGATTCTTTGAGGATGTCTAAGGGGGGTAGTCAGAGGTACGTCCAAACATTACATTTGGCACATACCCACATTTTGCAGTAGTTAGTATTCCATACGTGACAGGTTGCAAGCCCATCGCCGCTGTTAGAATACTAACTGGTTTCCTCACGATGTTTTCCTTCACCGTTTAAGAGCACTGGCATTGCGCACATAAATTTTTCGATAGAAAAATCCATTGGTGCACGACCGGATTCGAACCTGCGACCTTACGATCGGAAGGCGGTGTCACTCCCACTAGATCACCGGTGCTCCTAAGAAAGTTTAAAAAAATACTATTATATTAATATTTATAAACATCGTGCATTATGACGATCTAGAGAAATATTTGGTTTTTCTAAAACATCTTATTTTTTTAGGAACAATGTATCCTACTATGTACTAACTTACAAAAGTTTGTAAGTATGGATAGATAGATGGATGTTTGTTACTCTTTCACGCCGGAACAGCTGAACGGATCTGGATGAAACTTGGCAAAAAGATAGATTATAGTCTGGAATAGCACATAGGCATTTCATCCCGTGAGAATACCGAAATTTATCGCGGAAACTAGTTCGCCAATAAAATCAGTAAGATAATGCTGACGATGTCCGTGCGGACGGCTGTTAGTGGCTTCACTATAACCTATGTTCTTTTTATACAACCAGAGGATGGAACAAACAGATGGCCCACCTGGAACGTGCCCTACGATATACCACCCGCGTCCATCCACTTGAGGCACAGATGATAAGCCTCATGTGCCTGTAATTACACCGGCGACCACACTCTTTAAACCGAAACACAGCGATGCCGCTTGGCGGCAGAAACAGGCGTTGAGTTAGTACTTCCCCGGACGAGCCACACACGAAGAGCTCTTCTACTCCTGAATCAAGGATAGTACTTAGCATTGTGAGTATTAAATAAATAAATAAATAATGCTGGACAATCCACACAGCATCATCCAGCCCCAAAGTAAGCTACTCAAAGCTTGTGTTATGGGTACTAGATGACTGATATATTTAATACATTATTACTTACATAGATATATTTGTTATTATACATAAACACCCAGACCAACGGAACAATTTTTTGCAGATCGTACACAAATTTGTTCCGAGGCGGGAATCGAACCCGCAACCTCTTGCGTCGCAGGCGGACTCTCGCCCGCTGCGCCACTGAGGTCGTCCATCCGAGTATTACTGCTTGTCTGCCGACATTCCAGGTGTCCTTTCAAAGGATATTAAATGCTAATTCTCTGATGCAACTAACACAGCTGTTGCGTGCTTCGGCGCACGCATCCGCCGAATTCACTGCTTCACCCGTCAGGAGTACCTACCTACCTACTGCAGGACATACTCGGGTATATAAACCTGAGGCATATTCGGTAACAATACACTTCGTTTCAACTCGAAGCAATGAACAGCTATATTATCGTAAGTAGTATCATATTTTTTTTTATTATCTAAACTGGCCACAGCTTGGTTGGTCTGTCTTCTAATCTATGTATGTTGTTGATTTGATTCTGACGTAGGATTTTGGATTTTGGATTGCACGTGGTAAACAATGGTTTTTATTCTATGTCTAAGGGTTTTTTTTATCATCATTATCAGCCAGGATGAATGGATATTTATTTAAGTACTTATTTTTGTTTTAAAAAAACCAATATCTATATATTATATGTTATCAGTAATTTAATTCCCGTAGTTCTATTTTAGATTAGTTTAGCGCACACAATTTAATATTATTCCATTTTTCTCAGTTTTTTGGTTCTGGCTGCAATATGATTTTGAATCTCTATGTGTTATTAAAAATAGTCATATCGATTACTGTAGTTACTGAAAAGTATTTTCCGGGAAGATCTATCTTCTCGGAAACGGGCCTTTAGGCGTAACACAAAACCAATGAGGTAAATACTGTGTGTAATCTTTTGTGTACTGACTACTTTGCATGCTCCTTACCATGTCCAAATTCCTTGCTCCTTACCATGTCAATGCTGTACACACCTGTAGTAAGTGACAGCGCATATAATATACTACCTACTTTATAATTTATTAACTAATCTAGCATTACATATCTGTCGTTGTTGTGTCGAAAAATAAATAAAAATTAAATGCAAATGTTATTTTCAGTTGGGTTGCCTGTTGGCCGTCGCTGGGGTCCAATGTAACCCGGTAGGAGTCGGTGGATATGGTGAGTGAGACCATAGACATAAATATAATGTCAACCATCATGTCAAGCTTTAATATAACTATTATAATGAAAAAAACCAAAGAAAAAGTCAAAGTCAAAGTATATTTTTTTGCAGAATTACATGTTTCCTGTCATCTAACGAAGCAACATAGCATTTTCATTTTAATTGTTTTACTAGTGTTATTTTGAGTTGTGTTGTGTAATTTTGGTGGTATTTTAACCAACATTACTTGTGGTCTTAGCACAAAGTGTAATCATTTGAAATGAAAGTGTATTATGTGATATCGTGATTTGACCGAAAATGTTTCAAATGTTTTGAAGAAACCGCCACCATTTTCTTCAAAACAATTGACTGACTCGACTTTGGACTGACGTGACTAGAAACATAACTACAAAAAGTATAATCTCTGAATCACTTGACATTGGCAAGATTGTCTATGACAGGAGCCATAAAAAGAAAAAAGAAAGAAGAATTATTACATGTATATAATGGATGTTTAGTTAGACCAAAAGTAAAAGTGTTATGTTTTCATTAATCATTTTCAAATTATTAACTTTACACCTCTGTAACCATTTCCTTTTACATTCTTATACGTTTTACTTTTTTTTCCATTAAATATTATTCTAATTCTGATTTTTCCAGGTCTCGGTGGCTGGGGTGGCTGGGGCGGTTTGGGCGGCTGGGGCGGCCACGGCTACGGCTACGATGCGCCCATCATCACCAGCTCGATCCTGGCCCCCGCAGTCTCCACAGCCAACGTCGTGAAGGCTGCTCCAATCCCCGTCATCCGTCCCATCATCTCTGCACCTATCATCACCCCTGTGGTGAAGACCGTTGCTGTCGGGGGCTGGGGACTCGGCGGCTATGGAGGCCTAGGGTATGGAGGCCTAGGCGGATATGGCCTCGGCGGACATGGCTACGGAAGCGGATGGGGCTATGGCGGCGGCAAGATTTACGGCTGATCTCACGCAGACGAAGATGTATAAATTGAATTCTCATTCGGCCCGATTGGATTAAACGCACTATGCTCGTTCTTTTGACTTTTTTTGGTAGCCCTGTATTTTTCCTCGCTATTATTAGGAACATATCTTTTTTCAGTTGTATTCAATTCTGAAATCGTATCTATGAAGTTCATAGTAATATGAACCATTGGATATAAAATAAATTACAAGCTAACGATTACGTACATAGTTTTTAACGATATTTTAATAATTTTTCGTCATGCAATTTATAGAACCGAAAACACACGATTCTATAAATTGCATGAAGGTTGTTCTTTTTTTTTATTTGATAGACTGTCCTTTGGCCACAATCTCACCTGATGGTAAGCTGATAACGATGGAACGATGTTCCATCGTTATCAGCGATGAACGTAAGGTGGTAACGATGTAGCCGACGATGGAGCAGAATGGTCTAGAAGACACCTATTCACTCTTGCCTTGTTCAATATGTTTGTAATATTAGGACTACTGATTACACCCTTTAGACATATTCAAAGAATCTTATGTTAGTTCTTGGTACTGTACTCAGAAATAGGAGAGGGTAACTACAAATTAGTGTTTGATCGAAAGGATATCTACCGTGCCTAAGGATCAAAGTCGCTAAGTTGTTTCTACTTATTTCTATATTATTTTTGGTATATTTGGAAGTAATTGAACAAAATCAGTCATCTTATTGCAATACTTAGGGTACGAAAACATCTATTTATTTATTGAGAAATAACATCATACTCAACAGGAGCTAGGATATGAACATCCGAAGGTTTTTTCCAAAAGTTTGAAATAAGAACAGCATTAATGAAGAGTCCACCTTTCAAATAGAAAGTAATTCCTGTGAGGTTTTCAGAGCAGAAACCAACTAAACGGCTCAACCAAAGTCCCAAACGAAAGTTGAAACTGAAAGTCGGACGAAGGAAATTATTTATTCAGTGCTAAAGAAATGTCGAAGAAGTGAGAAGTCGCCATGATGGCGCTTTTTTGATCATCTCGATTGGACCTTGCATCAGTTTAAGGCGTTGACAACATTTAATGTACCTCTCGCTCGCACGATTCGACATTTTGGAAGAAATAAAATCCCTTAGCCTGATTAAAAAAAATCGCAAACAACCATTTTGTGTGGAATTACATTGCACACAATGTGGTAAAAATTTCATTTTGATCGATGCAAGTTTTCCTACTCAAAAGTTTGCTTAAGTACGAAAACTAGAAGAGTAAACTTTTAAGTAGGAAAACTTTTATCGATCAAAACTAATTTTTTACTAAACTGTGGGCAATGTAATTGCACACATAATGGTTGTTGGCGATTTTCCGAAAATTGGTTTAGTGGTTTTATATCCTTCAACAAATCAAAACGTGCGAGCGTAGTAGTAGGATAATAGTAGTAGGATTCTGTGGTAGCAGCTACGAAGCCATCGAACTAACTACCGAACAAGGCTGTCGAATTACTTAGCTGTCATGCAAATTAGGTAAGTTTGCCTGTAACTAGTCCTGTCTGGGTTTGACCACACACACCCGCATGGTGTCGCCTGTTGTGTTTGTTGGGCACGAAGTGTGTGACTGCAAACGTTAAGTGTTTGACACCCGTTAAAGTGTGCTAGCGAGAAGTACCGCTAGCACAAATTAACATTGCAATACTTACCCCCGGTTTCTGAAAGTGCGATCAACACTAAGCTGTTAAGTCACTTGCTATCTCTATCTAATATGAAGTGAAAGCTGAAATAGCAAGAGACTTGACAGCCGATTAGTGTTGATCGCGCTTTCAGAAACCCAGGGGTAAGAGATACAAAGTCAATGAACACTATTTCTGAAAAAATACGGCACAGAAGGCAGAGCTACTACCAACTGAGTCTGACTGGTTGTCGTATGTATTGGTGTTTCCCAGTGATGAATAAATAATGCTGGACAATCCACACAGCATCATCTAGCCCCAAAGTAAGCTACTCAAAGCTTGTGGTCTGGGTACTAGATAACTGATATATTTAATACATTATACTTACCTAGATAGATATTTTTTTATTAAAAAAAACAGCAGACCAACGGAACAAATCTCTGCAGATCGTACACAAATTTGTTCCGAGGCGGGAATCGAACCCGGAACCTCTGAATGCGGACTCTCTATCAGTCATGTAGTGAAAATGTTGTTTGTGATTCCCTATGGACCGATGACGCCGGATCGCGGACAGTTGGTGAATTGGTAAAGTATCGCAGTAAGACTATCCGCCACGCAAATGGAATTATGATAGTCTGAGTGTAGCTTCTACTTGCCATAGAATAAGCTCATCGCAGAGGTACTTTTTTTTTTTTTTTTTATACAACTAGCTGATGCAACAAGCAGATGGCCCACCTGATGTTAAGTGGTAACCATCACCTATAAACAAAACATTGCCCCGTAGGTCACGCACAATAGGAGCGTGCCCTACGATGCACTGCCCTGCGTCCATCAACTTGAGGCATACAGATGTTAAGCCTCATGTGCCTGTAATTACACCGGCGACCACACTCTTCAAACCGAAACACAGCGTTGCTGCTTGGCGGCAGAAAAAGGCGTGGTGGTAGTACTTCCCCGGACGAGCCAAACACAAAGAGCTCTACTACTCTTAAATTCTACTTACCAATCCTACTACTATTATAAACGCGAAAGTTTGTAGGTATGGATGGATGTTTGTTACTCTTTCACGCCGGACGGCTGAACGGATCTGGATGAAACTTGGCAGAGATTATTGTATGGAATAGCACATGGGCTACTTTTTGTCCCGTGGGAATACCGGGATTGAAATCTGCGCGGGTGAAACCGCGGGGCGCAACTGTATAATATTTTATACTACTTCGTGATGGAAAATTCACTCACCTGATGTTAATGGGTAACCATGACCTGAACATTGCCTCGGAATTGACGCATGATAAGAACGTAGGTACCCTACAATTCAGGCATACATCAACTTGAGGCATACATTATGTTAAGCTTCTTTTGCTGGTAATTT
Organism: Plemyria rubiginata; assembly: GCA_963576535.1. Classification (NCBI taxonomy): domain Eukaryota; kingdom Metazoa; phylum Arthropoda; class Insecta; order Lepidoptera; family Geometridae; genus Plemyria; species Plemyria rubiginata. The sequence goes on along the minus strand of OY754916.1, from coordinate 1,335,452 downwards.
CACCCTTCAAGCCGAAAAACAGCAACGCTGCTTGGCGGCATTTTGGTAGTACTTCTCCGGACGAGCCCTTTACAAAGAGCTCTACTACTCTTCAACTGTCACGACATTTTACAAATCAGTTTTGAGAAAAGAATACTCACATCACCACAGATGCTGTCAAAGTGATGGGTGTTCTACATGGAGTAATATTGGTGCTCTGAAATCGAAATCGATGCTCTAAAAATCGGGGCATACTCCAATTATTTTATGAAAAAAGTGTGGGCATTATCTCATCCACCTACTCTTTGGCCAGTCCATTAAGGCGAAGGATCCCAAGAGGGTAGCATCCCGGCTAATTGAAAAAGCAATTAAAACCTCCCTTCACCCCCTTAAACCCCCCTGAACTATTCCGATAGGTATTCGATCTCCAATCATATTCAGTTTCATGATGAGTTTCTACGACTTGGGGAAATTGCAAAGGTGAAGGAAAGTTTTATAAGATGCATCTAATGCTTTAAATTATGGTGTTAAGACGCAGGCAACCGTCAAACAACACCACACTCGCGCAGTAACCCAAGTAGGACACTCGTGGGTTCTCAGTTCGTCCGATACAGGCACTTCATACAAAACAATTTCACACGTTACAAAAACTAAAAGTGACTCCGGTGACTCCTCTAGCATATTATGTTCTGCGTCCTCTAGTTTTGTACCAAAAAAATTTAAAGAATCTCATAATATTATCTTGGAATTCAATCCAATAAAATTCTTGAACTAAGAATTTCATATTGGCAAATTCTTTTAGTTACATTTTATAAGATGCTGGGAACGTGGATGACTAATAGCTAGGCTGCGGATTTTGTAAAATAATAAAATAAAAATTAGTTCAGAATTCACAACTAGATGGCGCTGCTAAATTATGTGCGATCCTAGAACGCGCTATAGTAAGTTTTGTGAATCGCTCATACTGGATTCGTCTGGCTTCGTCTGGCTTTTAGTGAGACGACAGACGGACGGACACCGAGTAAGCTTAGGCATTTTATAATGTCGTCTAAGACTTGCGTAAGAGGTGTTCCGTACCATTGTAATTTTAGCATACGACCTCAGTGGCGCAGCGGGCGAGGGTCCGCCTGCGACGCACGAAGTTGCGGGTTCGATTCCCGCCTCGGAACAAATTTGTGTACGATCTGCAGAAATTTGTTCCGTTGGTCTGGGTGTTTATATGTATAATAAAAAATATCTATCTATATAAGTAGATTAGATAGTATATAGAATCAGTTAATTAAAAATAAAAGACTCGTTGATTTTTAGTTAAATTTTTATTGTCTTTGGTTATACAAAAACATGGATTAAATTTGAAAATAACTTACAAAAACGCTTTTATTTATTATAATTCTGTAATGCTAATGAATGACTAAAATTTACATTGATAATAAATAAAGAACATTGTAAAACGCGAAAACCTATTTTGACACTTTTGTTTTTTTTTTATTACTTTGTTATTTTGGCACACTAAAATACTTTTACGTCGTTCGTTATATTAAAATAGAATAGTTATATATAAAATTAACTACAATTAATAACAACATAAATAAACAATGTATTTTCTTAGCACACGAATCTTGCAAATGACTCTAACATGTCAATAGGTAATATGTAGGTAGCAACCGAATCGATAGCGCAAGACACTTGTAAGGTATTTACACAATTTTTCTGTGAAACCCGGTAAGGTATTTTAGTAAAAATGTTATATAATATAGATACCTAAGTAACTTACAACTTTAAAACATATCTTTAAAACGCGGTTCTACTCGTTATGTACAAAGACAAGAGAGCTCGCGTCATTTAAAAAGAACGCTCGAAATAAGCGGAGGGGATGTGTTTGCGCATACTAAAATACTCGCGCGATCACACCCCCTCCTTCTCTTTCCAACGCTCTTTTTACGTGACGAGACCATAATAAACAGTTCAGCCACTTTTTTTTTCAAAAATTTGTTCAGTGCTGTCGGCATTGTATAGCCAGTTATCTTTCTCTTTCTATCCTTAGATAAAAAGGAAGAGAAAGAGAGAACGAGTTGCTCGTTGACTGGCGTGAGCTGCGCAGAAATAAAAACAAATTAAAATATGTTCGGCGCATTGTCACGTGGTTTGTCAGTGACAAGTTGTTTGTCGCAGTGTCGCAGTATACAATCTTCTTAACAATCTTCTCAGTATACATCCTGGCAATGTTACACGGTGCAACCAAATTGAATCACTTTGCTTGATTGGAGCAGAAATGAAAGTAATGCATTGAATTGAATGATTCATTTTCATATTTACTTGGTTCTGGTTGCTTTATCCAAATCGAACGGCAGAAGTGAATCGTGTAATATTGCCTTATTGCCTATATAACACGCAAGGAGATAAGACATAAGACGTATAGGTAAATACCTTTTGACTTTTTGAATGACCTTTTGAATGATATCCATCAGCTATACCTATTATTTATAGATTAATAATGATATACACGATCCCAAATACTTAATTACTTTGAAAATCTACAAGTACATGTGAATCTCACCGAATATCTAGAAAAGTTACTCGTTTTAGTTTTTACCGTAATATTTTACATAACTAGAAAAATTCACCACAATATGTAACCTATGTAATTTAATTATTTAAATAATTCAGTTCATTTTATTCCCTTGCCATTAGATAACAATGATTTTAAGTGACATTGATTTAAGAAAAACTGATTGTGTCTAGATATTATAATATTCATTAATTTTTGGAGCTGCCATTCCATTTTATATAAAACTGCAAATTATAAAAGAAACGAGAAATGTGATCAAAAAATACTTTTAGATAGAGGTGGTGGTTCAGAACAAAATTTCACATCAAATGTTAAAATTCATGGTCTCCTTTTAGTTCTGACACAATGTTATATTATAGTGAAAAATAATATATAACAAATAATGAAGCCTTTCGATCGGTATGATAAAGCTACAGGGTGATTATTTTTCTCGTGTAACGTGTTCGATTTCCGGTTCAACCATTTAATTATTTAATAATCTATTAATGCAGTTTAAATTGTTTTTAAAATTGAAATAATGTCTTCTTTCAGTAAAATCTTCAATCTACAACATTCAAGACACTTTCCCTCTATGTAGCATATCCGTGGGACGCCCTCTACATGCGAAATAAAATTCAAATGTATGTTGCCATAAAAATAATTACATTCAAGACACTTTCCCTCTATGTAGCATATCCGTGGGACGCCCTGTACATGCGAAATAAAATTCAAATGTATGTTGCCATAAAATAATTATTTATGTATTATCGACCATGCTATAAATGAAAATAGTAATTATAATAAAAACCCGGTAGATTTTAAGTCTGACTCGTATGTCTAGTACAAGGGATAAAAAATAATGTCTAAACTGTGCGCATTGACAATAATTTAGGAATTAGAATTACCTACTACCACTATAAAATTACAAACATAAAACCTACGATCATCCTACCTTTTTCTTAATTTTTTTACTTGTTAAAACTCACAATAAAAGACAAAAAATTTTATAGTATTGAAATTACTAAAAATTACGAAACGTCGTATTAGCGAATATTTCTCGTATTTGTATTTTATTGATCCAGTTAAATGTTAATAATTTTGGTAGAATGTGTAACGAAAAAAATAAAGGAGTAGGTACAGATGTAACTCCTTTATTTTTCATTTCATCAAATAATAAAAGTCACATTTCTGTATTTTATTAGTAATAAAGTGCCTTAACCATCACTGAAAATTAATTTATCAAATTTAATAATTTTAAATAAGTATAGACAAGTTAATGTCCTAATAAATAAATAAATATACACGGTATAATAAAGTAATGCATTAGAAACATTATAAATATTTAAACGAAATCTTTGGTAATTTAAATGCATAAAATACGTAACCCTCCGAAATTGTACAAAATTTAAGGTTATTCAACTCTACGGCTTATTTCCACTATATGTAATATTTCCTATTTCGATATAACTATAATAAACTCTAATACTTCACGCATAAATGTTTATAAGAGGTTAATAAAACCTCATTCACACCAAAGGAACGTTGTACGACACACAGAATTTGATGTATTTATCATAATATTTAATAAATTATATAGACTAATAATTATTTATTGAAATTATATTCTTACATTATGTCTACATTATAAATATATAAACAGTAAGTTAAATAATCCATTTATAATACTGATGTCTTTGTAACTAGAAATTTTGAATTAATTGTACTTAATTTATAATTTATTAGGTTTGCTATATAATAATATTTAGAATCATAATCACGTTACTACTTTGACACATACGTACGTAATATTAGAGAATAATATTATAAATATTATTTAGTTATAGATATACATTCTTATTTGTTTACATACTCGTAATGTACTTAACTATTTAGAGGTACCATTTTAACTCGCTTTAGATTATAATATATTTTCGTTATCACAAAAGTGATAGTAGATTATATCAAATACAAGACGAAAAGGCATTTTAGTTACATACCAAGGTTTCTATACAAGTGAGTCAAATTGGCACTAAACTAGTGTTTCCCTAAAAGTACTTGTGTCGTTGTATGGTATTTAGTTATCGAGACCACATCTCGTGTGATAATTTGAATTATTAAAAATTATTCGTAAAAATGAATGTGAAATTTCTAAAGTTATTTATAAACGACAACAAAGATAAAGTACAATTTGCGTATTGCTTAGATTCCTATAATTATAAAACTTACTAAGTAAATAAACTTAGCTTAGGATAAAACACACATTGAGATATTAAACAAGGCTTAGGATTCTCTCGTAGGTAACGAATCGGGATTTAGTCTCAATTTATGTAACGTCTTTATTTATATAACTAGGAGTCAACATCAAATTGGTCTTTCAATAAACAACACAGTTATATGTATATTTTTGGCATAATGAGATATGGCACAATATGAAATAATCAATAAAATAAGAGAAAGATCGAAAAATCCTGGTGTTTCTATGGACTTACAGCAGGACGCTCTTGGGTTTATAAATGTCATGTGAAGTGGTTTTTTTATAAGTACTTACCTAGTAACTGGTAAATGATTGGTTAATGAAAGGTTTCCCTTGTTGGTTGAAATAAGTTGCGTTAATAGTTAGTACTAGAGCAATAAATAATTTTAAAAGTGAGCAGAAAAACGAAAATCAACTGCACTAAATTCGTCGATTTTAACCCTAAAAGCTCAAAATGGTTGGGACTACAAAAATCACATGTTGACCAAAAACTACGGAAAGACTACTAATTTAACTGTACATTTCGCACGTTTTATAAAGCTATTCACACATTTGCTTTAAAGTTTGTTTAGCTTTGCCCTCTTTAATCTTCTTACAACAGAAGACAGAAAAAATAATCGTTCCGACCGCTTGACATTCCAAAATACGTTTACGGGTATAAAAATAACAACCCTATGCATACAGTCCACGCGTTGAGTCTACAAACCAAACGAGTACATCTACCAATGGACGGGATGATCAATCAAATCTCAAAAAAAAACTCATAAATAAACAAAATCACTTCATTACCAACTAATAAGGTACAAATCGACTGCTCATTAAACTTTTAATTTAGTCCATATTTTAAACTTACATCCAAAGGTAATACGCAAAACTCTGAAATCATTGAGTCGCGGGTACCAAAATTGGGCAATATATTTTGGTACCCAGAAACTTATCAAAACTCACAAAATCCGAGCACTTTCACTAATTGTACACCCCTCGTGTCATCGCCTCTCTGTTCCGGGTATGCCACTTGCACGTGAGGATTCGGACGTACGTTTTTCTAAACGTCGTATTAAACAGAGCGTATAAAACAGGGTTTATTGTTGAATTGATATAGCACAGCGCATAGAAGAACGACCACAGCTCGTCGGGAATGCACTTGGTGCAAGCCGTCAGTGGCTTCAGCAACACCAAGATGTTATACGGCGTCCATGTCAGTATAAACGAAAGCAAAATAGCAGATAGAGTCTTGGCAGCTTTAGACTCCTGCTTCTTCTCCTGTGTTTTCTTCTTCTGTTTCGGCTGTTTGGCTGTAATGCCTTTACCGAGCAACTGTTTTGGGATTATTTTAGCGTTCAGCGGGATTCGGATATCTTGGATGGCTGAAGTTCTTCTAGTTAAAGCATTGTGGCCTCCTGGATGCAGGTTCAGTTCCGAGTCCCCTCTGGTCGGGCGGAAGTGCGGTCTGGTGGCGGAAGGTGGAGAGTCTTCAGTTATCATCTTAATCGTAGCTCTATCTGTGTCTGCATCCGGCAGTCTGATGAGGATGGTGTACACTGAGTCTGCTGAAGTGGATTTTGGAGCTGGTGAAGCGGTGGAGTTGATTCTGGTGTTGGGTGGGAGGGAGCGGCTGTCTCGAGCTGAAGCGATGCTGAGAGGGTCATAGGCGCGACGGAGTGGGGAGGTCCCGCCATCGCTGTTGCCGGCAGGCCCTGCGCGGGAGGCGTAAGGATCCCTGATAACGTTCAGCGAAGTGCACCTGTGGAAAAAGAAGATGGTTAAGGTAACAAGAGCTAATGTGACTCTCGCTCGCACGTTTTGTCTTGTTGAAGGATATAAAATCACTAAATACAATTTTGAAAAATCGCAAACAATCATTTTGTGTGCAATCACATTGCGCAAAGTTTAGTAAAAAATCATTTTGATCGATGCATGTTTACCTACTCAAAAGTTTACTTTTGTACGAAAACTAGGAAGGAAAACTTGTATCGGTCAAAATGAAATTTTTACTAAACTGTTCGCAATGTGATTGCACACAAAATGGTTGTTTGCGATTTTTCGAAAATAGAAGTAGTGATTTTATATCCTTTAACAAGTCAAAACGTGCGAGCGAGAGTCACATTAGCTCTTGTCTTCGCCTTAACCAAGAAATGTACCTACAGAGTATCTTGTGACCCTCACCGCTACTCTCTTCGGTGGAAGCCACGACCTTACTTACCTAGAGACAGAGCTCGGTAACGGCGTCTCCACGGATACGGGCGTGGCATACCCCGCTTCCGAAGGGTCCTCCTCCCTCTCCTCCAGGTCCTCGCGGCCGGAGTGCCACCAGGCCAGGCACCACGCCCGCACCGCTGGCCAGCCTCGGGCAACGTTTGCACGACGGTAGTACTGTAGGGAACAAAAATGATAACTATAGAATCTTGTTTATGAGAACTGTGTATTTTTTTTTATATTACTCGATGTAATGAGCAACTAGGGGCTCACTAAGGGCTACTAAGGGCTTTTAGAACATAGTCTGTAAGGTAATTTGTGCAATAGAAACGTTTCGTACGCCACCAAAATCTGTTGAATAGTAGGTGCTTGCAATCAAAAACTCATTCGGACGTCAACATCGTAAAAACGATGTATTTAAGCCCTAGGGGTCGAGTTTTTATCCGATTGACAGGTTCAATTACTTTCATGACGTTTTATTAATAAATTTTGGTCCAATACCTTTTGACAACTAAAAGATTTATCGGCTTACTGTAACGCTATTGTATTTCATTGAGACGTTTCTGATAAGAAACTTTAATTTCTGCCTTTGTTGTTCATAAAATAACTAAGCAAGAGAGACAAATTCAGATTTTTTTATTTGTATTTGGGACCTAAACGGAATAATCTAAATATATGTAACTCAAAGGTGACTGACTGACATAGTGATCTATCAACGCACAGCCCAAACCACTGGACGGATCGGGATGAAATTTGGCATGCAGGTAGATGTTATGACGTAGGCATCCGCTAAGAAAGGATTTTGATCAATTCTACTCCCAAGGGGATAAAATAGGGGATGAAAGTTTGTATGTCTTTTTTCTTTCTTTCGTATGAGATTTTCAAAGTAAACGAGCGCGAGCAAAGCCGCGGGATCAGCTTGTACACATAAAAAAAAAGTTTAAAACTATAGCTAACGATTATTATTCACCCCAGCTTCCACTATAAGTGTGTAGTACACTTTCCTGATTGATAAATATTTGCGATTGTTTGTTGCCCGTGTAGTAACAGGCATTATGAAGCTTAACATCGGTATACCTAAAGTTGATGTACGCAGGGCATGCATCGTAGGACATGTTCCTAATACTTTGTTATAAGTGATGATCCTACCAATTAACATCAGTTGGGCCATCTGCTTGTGCCAGGTGCACAACTAGATATAAAAAAAAACTTAGGGCCGTTTAAAAGCATAAAATACATAAAACTTGAGACTTCCGATGAGTTTTCATAATAATACCATAATAGAACCAGGTTCGCCCGATTTTAACGTTTTGCACTAAAATATGATCGCCAACAGAACAGACGCTCTGGCAAGTGTCCAATTCTCTGCGATTTACAAAACATTGTACACCAGAATTACGCGAAAATGAACTCTATGAGTACGTAATAAAGATAAGTGTAATAACGCCTTGTTTTGATGTATGTTGGTGCGTGTGCTTAATACGAATTGTGTTAGTATCAACATGAAGAGCTTAGTTAGATGGTTGGCAGAATAAAAAGACAAGAGATCAAATTCTCATTTCTACATATACCAAGCAAAAATTATAAATACAAGTAAATAAACAAATATGATGGGTCTTCTTGGCGTGTCACTAGTTTATTTAAAACTATGGTAAAGGGTTCAAAAAAATACAATATATTTCTCCAGTAATTGAACTGTATTGTAGAAATAAATAAACAAATTTGACTCATCCTGATAACCACCATTTTTCTACCCAGGTTTCTGTCTACCCACAGGTAGACAGAAACGTATTACTTAGGTATGATAATAGTTGAGCCAGGATTATACAGGGTAAGTGGTAAGTGACTGACTCAGAATTCGAATACCCTGTATAATCCGGGCTTAACATTATATTATTATATGGCAGAAACTGAGCCCTTTTCCCGCCTGATATCCGACACGCACTTGGCCAAATTAGCTTATTCTGCAAACGACTCCCTTGGCCTAACATTAAGAGTCCGGTGACAGCGGCTCGCAATTTCGAAGTGCGATTGGCTATTATTTCATTTTATTTCATTTCGGGGAGGTTGTTTGAAAAAATAACTCTAGAGAAACACGCATAAATACTGTTCGAACACAAATAATACAATAATATAAGGGAAATGTGCTTGAGTCAGAAATCATTTTGGTATTAGGTAAACGTAAGACCAAACATACTAATACCAAAATGATTTCTGATTCGGGCATGTTTCCCTTATATTATTGTATTATTTGTGTTCGAACAGTATTTATGCGTGTTTCTCTAGAGTTATTTTTTCAAACAACCTCCCCGAAATGAAATAAAATGAAATAATAGCCAATCGCACTTCGAAATTGCGAGCCGCTGTCACCGGACTCTTAAGTTAAAACATAAACTTACGTTATCACTTGTTACTTTGTCCTACTTTTTACTTCAATATTCCGCGGGGAATGAGATTTAAATATTAAGTGTGAAAAGTATCCTATAGCCGAAGGGTAACTCAGTGTAAGAAAGAGAGACTTTTTACTTCTCTATTTGCTCATAAAAAATAAGCAGTTTTTGTCTGTCATTCGGACAAACTTGCCAGTCTTCAGTTTATAGATACTTCTTCGCTCTTTTATGGCCACTGTCAGATAATTTTGCCAGTGTTAAGAATAATACTTATTCCTTCCGTCTGCGGCACCAGTCCGTTATTTTACAATCTTGCCAGTGTCAATGTCAAATTAATTGATAGTCAAATCGGCAAATGGTGGCGGTTTCAAAAATGAGGATCTCTCAATACATTCTAATTCCAAATTACACTTTGTACTAAGACCTGGATGTGTTTTCTGTCATTTTACGTAGCAACATAGCATTTTGATTGTAATTGTTTTTCTAGTGTTATTTTGAGTTTTGTTGGGTAATTTCGGTGTTATTTTAACCAACATTACTTGAGGCCTTAGCGCAAAGTGTAAGCATTTGGAACACACATAATACACTTTTTATGTGATATCGTGATTTGACTGAAAATGTTTATAATGTTTTGAAGAAAACCGACACCATTATCTTCAAAACAAATGACTGACTCGACTTTGGACTGTCGTGACTAGAAACTTATCTCCAAAGAGTATAATCTCGAATCACTTGACACTTGCAAGATTGTCTATAGACAGGAGCCATTAAAAAGAAGAAAGAAAGAAAGTACTAAAACCTTGAGTACCTAATGTTGGTTAAAACACCACATTTTACACAATAGAACTATTTAATCACGTTTCAGTTCGGGGTTATAACCAAAGTTATAACCCTGTCGAAGCCTAAACCAGGTTTTCCGAGGGGTGGTTACACAAACTCGCTATAAAGTATAATGCAGAACGAGTTACAAAGTTGGACATTGAGAAAGTGTCGGAGTTGCAGAGTTCAAAGCGTCCTCCCTATTTACTACCTAAGGGGGGAAAGGGGGTGTGACCCCCAGCAATAGAGGCAAATTACTGCGAATGGGTGCAGTTATTATGGTTGTAAATCAGTGCTTTTAAAGGTAGATTGGAATAGAGAGTAATAATAATAATAATAATGCTGGACAATCCACACAGCACCATCTAGCCCCAAAGTAAGCTACTCAAAGCTTGTGTTATGGGTATACTAGATGACTGATATATTTAATACATGATATACTTACATAGATAGATATTTTTTATTATACATAAACACCCAGACCAACGGAACAAATTTCTGCAGATCGTACACAAATTTGTTCCGAGGCGGGAATCGAACCCGCAACCTCTTGCGTCGCAGGCGGACTCTCGCCCGCTGCGCCACTGAGGTCGTCGATAAAAACTGAATAAAACTAACCCAACACTGACATGATAATAGAACCAAGTCGCTACTACACTACATATAGTCTGTTGTCGTGTCAAGTTGAAACAAGTGGTGATAAGGTTTAAAGCGCCTCAAGGAAGCATTTTTGGAGCTTAATTGTGTCAATTCTGTTGTTGCATTATCCTAAACTAACCTAATCTGACAGCTCCAAACTTATAGCTGTCCTTTTTGTTTCGGTCCCTTAGAAAGGGATGGCAATAATTTTAGTGCTGTCAAATTAGGTTAAGTTATGAAAATTCAACAACAGAGTTGGTACCGTAGACACACGCTATTTTGTTTCACGACACGCTCCAGTTTCGTCACGATGTTTTCCTACGCCGTGTGAATGCACTTACTAGCTCTGCGTTTTTTTTTAAATAAACTTATTTGCGCATGACCTGCATTGATTATACTGCCTTGGCATCTCAAGGCGGGGCTGCTATCATTATAGACGAACGTCTCTCAGTCTATTAATTGAAAAGTACTACCTATATCTTGATAGACACTGATAATACTTTTTTTATAAATTAATTTTTATTCATACCATTATTAGCATTATTATTCATATGTATAGAATTATTATATGTATAGAATTAAATGTAAACTATTTATTGTATAAGTACCTGATTCATTTATTGTTTTAATATTGTGTAATGTTTTTGACCACCTTTCTTATAACTTTCCTCGTGCACCTACAACCAATCTTCCATATTTTAACAATCCTCTCCATCCAAAGGTTGTCTGGAAGAAATCGCTTTTAGCAATAAGACCGCCCATTGTACCTACTACTTTATTTTTTTATATTACTAAGTGTTCTTTTTTTTCTGTAAATTTTGGTGTACAATAAAGAATTTTTCATTCATTCATTCATTCATTAATATTATTGGCCTACGAAAAACTATGCTTAAAATAACTTAATACAAGCATTTATAGGGTACATTATATTTAATCCTTATAGGTTATCGTTATAGGCTCATTTGAAACCGAATTTCCAAGACAGAGATGAGATTGCACCGACCGTCGTGTTTGCGTCGCGTCGGTTGCGCCGCAGCTTAGCCACAGACCCTGAATTCCGCAGCTTTGAGCGCGATGTTGTATAATTAGAATCCGCAGATTCCATCGCAAACCACCACCGGATCCAATACCACGGAATCGGCTTAATATCATCATCATCATCGGTGTACTTACAAGCACCTGTGGCTTAACATCTGAATGCCCCACGTTGATGGACGCAGGGCAGTGCATCTTAGGGCACGTTTCCAGTCGTGCGTGCCTTACTAGGCAAGGCTTTGTTATAGATGATGGTTTTTATTTTTATTGAGCTTAACTTACCTACCTACATATTATTACAACCAAATAGATTTCTGTTACTGTACATATAAAAAGTATATTATTAATTATGTATTGTATTCTATATATAATAGTTTAGGTTTTATAATATTTTGTTACCTCCCTTCTTATTAAAATTTCCATTAAATGTGGAACCAAACGGTTTCATAATATAGTAACACGCCACACCATCTTTTTGCACGCCCAGGAAGACTGGTAGATAATGCTATCAGCCCTCCTAGCACTACATTGTTTTGTGTAAAAGTTTTTAAACAAATAATAAATAATTTATTGATGACTAGTTGCGCCCGGTATTCCCATAAAAAGCCTATGTGCTATTCCAGACTATAATCTATCTCTCTGCCAAGTTTCATCCAGATCCAATCAGCCGTTCTGGCGTGGAAGAGTAACAAACATCCATCTTTCGCGTTCTCATTCCAGACTATAATCTATCTCTGTGCCAAGTTTAATCCAGATCCGTTCAGCCGTTTGCCTACGGGGCAATGTTTTGTTTATAGGTGATGGTTACCACTTAACATCAGGTGGGCCATCTGCTTGTTCCATCAGCTAGTTGTATAAAAAAAAATGCTGTTCCTGCGTGAAGTAACAAACATCCATCCATCCATCCAAACTTACAAACTTTCGCGTTTATAATATTAGTAGGATATATGATTCGTTTGGTGGCGACGAACTGGCGGTAGATTTACCTAGTTTAGAAGACGTTTCAAAGTGAACCCTGTGGTAGTACTGAATAAAGACTGTTTTGATTTTGATGGTACACACCAGGTTGTCCCTCCCCCGGCCGTCGTGTAATGCTCCCCTCACGTGGTACACGGAATCCGCGTCGCCAGACTCCGAGCGTGCGCGTCCGTCCAGCTCCCGGGTCTCGTCGCTACTGGAACAAACACAACCTTTTAAGGCTCCGGTGACAGCGGCTCGCAATTTCGAAGTGCGATTGGCTATTATTTCATTTTATTTCATTTCGGGGAGGTTGTTTGAAAAAATAACTCTAAAGAAACACGCATAAATACTGTTCGAACACAAATAATACAATAATATAAGGGAAACATGCCCGAATCAGAAATCATTTTGGTATTAGTATGTTTGGTCTTACGTTTACCTAATACCAAAATGATTTCTGACTCAAGCACATTTCCCTTATATTATTGTATTATTTGTGTTCGAACAGTATTTATGCGTGTTTCTTTAGAGTTATTATTTCAAACAACCTCCCCGAAATGAAATAAAATGAAATAATAGCCAATCGCACCTCGAAATTGCGAGCTGCTCTCACCGGACCCTTAAGATGAAGACAAGAGCCAATGTGACTCTCGCTCGCACGTTTTAACTTGTTGAAGCATATAAAATCACTACTCTACTATGGAAGATTATTATTTTTTTTACTTATTGTTTTCTTTTTTTAGATTTTGATTCTTGTGCCTTTCGTTTCAACTTTCATTTCAACTTCATCTTTCTGAATATGCCTCCTAAATCATTCAATCAATTATTATATTGGTTAGTATTAATTATATATAATAGTATATAATATATAATAGTATATAATATATATAATAGTAGTAATTATTATATTGGTAGTATATATTGGTTAGTAGATTTATTAATTCGATTTATTTTAGTTTATTAAATTTAATTTTTAGTGTTTTTTTTATCTTATGAAATGTAATTGACTTTTTATCATTTTATCTTTTCAATATTGTCTCATAGCCAACACTTGTGCTAGCTGTGGCTAACTTCAAGGAGTAAGCACAGGAAATGTATCACCATTGTTTGATTATTTTTGTAAGAATTGTGTATTACTCACTGGAAGCCCTGAATAAATAAATAAACTACTTCCATTTTATAAAAATCGCAAACAACCATTTTGTGTACAATCACATTGCGAACAGTTTGGTAAAAATTTCATTTTGATTGATACATATTTTCCTACCTGAAAGTTTGCTTTTCTACTTTTCGTACATAAGCAAACTTTTGAGTAAGAAAACTTGCATCGATCAAAATGAAATTTTTACCAAACTGTGTGCAATGTGATTACACACAAAATGGTTGTTTGCAATTTATCAAAATTGTGTTTAGCGATTTTATATGTTTTAAAATGTCGAATCGTGCGAATGAGAGTGATGTCAACGCCTTAACTACAAACATTTATGTTTTTTATTGGCCATAGAGGGTCCACCTGGGGCCTTATTGTTAACTGAATTGATCGATTTAAAGAGCGTGGTTGGCAATGTAATGACAGGCACATGTTATGAGACTTAATTTCTGTATGTCTCGAGTTGATCGATACAGGGCAGTGCAACGTAGGGCACGTTCCTATCGAGCGTGACCTACGAGGAAATGCTTTGTTTTAGGTATTCAGTGTATTTATTGCATTATTATGTATGTATGTAGATTTTATATTGTCAGGACTTATGAGGTTACCTGTTGATTATTGTTATAGACGATTGATATATTACTATGATTATTTGTTGTATACGGTTTTATCCCGCTACCTAGCTTTCCACGTTTACGCCCTACGCCGGCGCCGCTCCATCGTAGGCCTCGTACGTAGAGCGTCTACGCCACGTCTACGTTACTTCTACGCGCTATATCGCATCCACGACAATTTTTTAGAATGACACTTATTTTTTGAAACATGTGCCGTTGGTTTCTGAAAGCTCGATCAAAGCTAATCGGCTGTCATGTCACTTGCTACTTCAGCTTTTACTTCAAATTAGATAGTATAGCAAGTGACTTGACAGCCGATTAGCTTTGATCGACCTTTCAGAAACCGGCCGTAAACGTAACATTTTTAACGTAAGCGTAACGTTTGCAGTGTATTCAGAGATCACGTTATCAAATCTCATCATAGAAAAACAACACTGAATTCAATAAAAAAACTCAAGATTAATGAAAAAAGCTGATTTTATCAAATAAAACTAAGAGTCTATGATTACAACATTAATTAATAATAAAACCAAGTGATATAATTTAAAGAGAGTAGAATGGGTTAATCAAAGACACATAAAGAGGGCGCAACGGGATTCTAACCGTTTGGCGGCGAGCCAACTGTCTCTCGCTCGCGCTAGTGGATTTATTAGTGGGTGTGAGAGAGAGGGTTTCATGCGAGTAATTGGGAATTGATGTGTGGATAGAAAGGCCCATTGGGCCGATTCTAGACCCGTGACTTTTTTGTCACATTAGACATATGTCACGAAAACTGTCAAATTTCAATAGATACGACAATTTGCAATCGATTTTGTATTCTAGCAATATCACATTAGACATTTGTCGAGCGTAGGCTGGTAGACATGTACTGTCGAGTGACATCACCACTAGACATTTGGCATGCCACGGTAGACATATATCACGGTAACTGTCAAATTTCAATAGACACTAAAATTTCAACAGATTTCGTATTTATCAATGTCACTGTAGATATTTGTCGAGCGTAGGCCGGTAGATACGTATCGAGTGGTCAGCAGCGGTAGACACTGACTACTCTACACTACATGTTCATGAGAGACTGACATAAGTATTAGTTTCATAGTTTGGGCTGCAGTCGGATATATTTTCCGCACTCTCACCACGTCGTCGTAATTATTCATTATTATTGTGTGTGTTTAATTTAGGTACCTAACCAACAACATATCAACAACTTTTGTTTGAATTGATATTTAGCAAGTTTTTTTCATTCTGACTGACTGATATGCAATCTACAAATTACAATACCTAACCTATCAAAGATTATACAAAAACTACTTGCGTAAGCATCCCTAGGGTTTGCCAGATGTTTTTAATCGAGTGATATCGATCGTACGCAAGGTGTTTAGAAAACCCGATTTTCGAGAAAAAATTAAAAAAAAAGTCGTAAATAGGTACTTAATTTATGTAAGAAAATTTAGTAATAAAATAAGTTACGTCATAAACATTTTTTTATGTACATCAGATTGAGCGTTTCATTTGCTGGTTCATAAATAATTAATTAACCTTTTGAATCTTTTTTTTTGCATATGAATTATAGCGAATACGGCGCTCAACAATATCACACGCCCCGCACCGCGCGCCTCCCCGATTTTTGATTTTCCGAAAATGAAAATTAAATAAAAAAATACTAGACCACGTATCTAAGTTCTGTAAACGATGTTAGCTTCCTAAATAATATTTCTATAAGTTTTTATCATTTTTGTAAGCCAAAATGTACAAACCACAACACAAAAACATAATGAATATGTAAAAAAATGAAAATTTTGATACCCGTAATGTCGAAAACAAGAAAACTACAACGAAATTCGCAAATCCAATAACGTAAATAGCTTTACCGTACCCTAATTATTACAAAATATTCCATAAAACATCCATTTACCTTGATAAAATGACAAATTTAGAGCCCACCTTCATCAACACAACCAAAACAACACGGTACACAGATAAATTATTTTCTCTTTTTTTTCTCTAAGAAACGACTGTTTTTCGTTCGAATACATAGCAAATATATCAATCTTATACTGTGTAAAACATTGTTCATATCAATAAAGACTCTAAATTTTATTTTATTTTTAACATTAAAAAACATGGTGAGAGTAGCATGAAGTTGTAGATTCTCGTAGTTTTACATTCTCTTTGTTGTAGATAAAAATGGAGACCACACTTCGAATACCTACTTGAAGCATAACCTATGTATTACTATCTCGCTCTATGTGGGCAGACCCTCTCTTTCTAAATAGATAGATAGCAATACTATAGTCACAGATAAGAGAATACTATACTAGTACTATAGTCCACACTAAAAAGAGAGGTCTGCCCACAGAGAGCGAGATAGACATACGTAGGTATTTGACTCAAGTTGTTGTTCCAAGTGTGGCCTCCATTTTTATCTACAACTTCATGGTGAGTAGTGTGTAGTTTGGTTTGTTAAAGTTCCATAAGGTTTGATTGCTTGATTTGACATAATGCAAGACTGATGGATGTAAATGACATTGACTGCTGAATTTTCTAAGACCACCGCTTGAAAGCCATCATAGAATAAAGAAGCACAGAATCGTACATTTACGTACGTATCCTGTGATTCGAGTGTATAATAGTAAAACGGGGAAAAAATTAAATGAATACAATTTACATCTGGCAACGCCTACTAATCACAGATTAGTAGGGATGCCAGATCTAAGTCAGTTTTTTTTTATATCTACCTACCTAACATTCCGTTTTGTAAAATGCGAATAAGTTTCTAGAACTGTAACTAGTATTTTATATGCACTCCACTGGCATTGCTGTAATAATGGAAATTAATTCATTATGAACAACATCAAGAACGCATTATTAACCCAGTTTAAGTACTAGACAATGTATTTAATTGAAGACAATGCAGAGTTAGTGTTACCGAACTATTCTATAGAGATCGAAACGGACCGTTTCTAGTGTGGAACAGTCTGTGGAAGCTTTATTAACTATCCTTTTTTCCAGCGTTGCCAGATGTAGGTACGATTTAAATCGTATTCGTACGATTTATTCCCGTTTACAACTGTACGATCGAATCACAGAAATCGTACGGACTTAGTAATTGTACGATTATTTTACTATGTTGAATGATCATAATCTGTGCATATTTTTAACACCTAATGTATCTCTCGCTCGCACGATTTGAAATTTTGAAAGATATATGTTCTGTTTTCTAAAAATGCTAAATAATTTTGATACTCTATATTCCTTGAATAATGTAAACAAGTTTAAAAACTGTTATTAATATTTTATACGAAAACTACACTGATTAAAATAAATCTTTTATGAACAACAACAAGAACGCATAATAAATCCAAATTACTAGAAAAAAAAATTGAAGACATTTAGAGATGGGCGCTTACCCGGTAAAAACCCGAACTTTGGGTTTTTACCCGTTTATACCCATTTTTACCTACCCATTTTGAATTAATACCGGGTAAAAATTCAAAACATCTTTTTTTGGTCATTTATGATTTTATTTGTTAGTATTTATTCTGATTTAAATGATCTAATCTTAATATTCTGATTATCTGATAAAAAAGTATCATTCTAGCTTATTTTTATTATGATACTTTGGATTCACACAAAGATAATAAAATATGAAAGATATGTTTTATAAGTTACTATTCAAATCAAATCAAATCAAAACGTTTATTTGCCACTAATTATACAAAAGGTATAACAATAGGTTGAAGATAATCACTAAAGCAAGTTTGCAAGTTGCAATGACTTGCGCTGGTCTTCCGTTGGGACCGTTGAGGATCAAGTAAATAAAATAAGACAAGTGGACGTGACTACTGATTACATACTAATTACATAAAAATACAAATTTTAAATTACATAAAAATAAAGATACAGAATTTGGACAATTTACACTACATGCCAACATAACTATAGGTATATCTAACAAGCAAGCTCTTGCTTCAGTAGAAAACAAATTTCATTAGGTTTAGATATTCGATAACAAAAATGTAAAATTAAGAAAAATCGTCAAAAATCATTAAATGGTAAAGGGAATTATAATTAAAAGTGTTGTTATCATTTATCTATCATCAGATCATCATAGCTATTCATGTAGTCATATAGCACTGGTATCCAGTCTAAGAAATTCTTGCTCTTTTTGCCAGTTTAACAGATATTTTTTTAACTTTAACCTAAAACATTGAATACTTTGTAGGTTCCTAATTGGGGGTGGTATATTGTTCCAACATTTCGATGCAGCGTATCGAAAACTGCCTCTAACGCTACCGTTCTATGTCGCTGTGATGGAAGCTGCACCGAACATTGTCTCCGTTCGCAAGATCTAAAACTTGACAGTTCGTTTAGCTTACAGTATAAATATCCAGGTGCTTTATGCTTTAGAACACCAAAAAATAGACATGCTAAATGAATTTTGCGTCTGTGTCTCATCTTGAGTAAAGAGTGCTCATTCAGGAAGGGAGTAACATGTCCTCTCCATGGGATATTGAAACAATATCGAGCACAAGCGTTTTGAACTCGTTGTATCAATCGCTGTGTCTTATCTAATAGTCGAGGACCAAAGACCACATCCGTGTAATTTAATTTGGAAAGAACAAGCGACTCTACCAATTGTATACGTAACTCTTCTGATAAGTACGGCCTCATTCTATATAAAACTTTTAACTTATAAAAACAGGTCTTAACTAGGTGAGATATATGATCTTCAAAGCGCAGATCGGAATCTACTTCCAAGCCTAGGTTGCGTGCTTTATAGACTCTTTCGATGGGTTCATCCTTAAGCATCACATTTACAATAGGTCCGATACTTGCCAGTTTATGTGGACTACCAAAGATCAAATATTTAGTTTTGCTGGGGTTAAGGAGTAGATTGTTATTTTCAGACCTCAGAACAATGTTAGAAAGGTCGGCATTAAGTTTACCAACTGCTGTGTTAATATCGCAAGGATAGCATGAAATGTAGACCTGTATATCATCAGCGTAAATGTGAAATTTACAATATTGAATATGAGTCTGTATATCCGCTGAGTACAAAATAAAAAGAATAGGACCCAAAATGGATCCTTGTGGTACTCCTCTTTTTACAAGCTCTTTGCACGAATAGTTTGAGGTTCCATATTCTGGGGAAAGCTGAAGAACTGAAGAAATTTGTATGGGAATCGTACCCCCTTAATATATTAAGTTTTAGTCAGTTTGATCATGTTGTGCAAAATTTTGGTTGATTTTATGGTATGTCTTTTTGAAAATTTTACTGCGGTTAGTATTATGTATGAGTATTTAACAGATAGGATTATTAGTGTGCTATTTATAACCCAATATATGTTTTCAAAATCATTATTCATTGGTTTTATTTGTCAAAGCATATTTAATTAAGGTTTAATTAGATCGTGTTACCTCTAAAATACATAGACACTACTTTTTTTAAGTAATTAGGTTTTTTAGGATTATAAAAATGCAGGTCGTATTTTATACCCGGTATTAATAAAATATACCCGGTATAAATGGGTATTTTTTAATTTTTACCTATTTTACCCTTCCCTTTCTTTTTTTACCCTTCCAATTTTTACCCACCCGCCCATCTCTAAAGACATTGTATGTATGTACCATCGTACATACAATTATTGAGAAACGGAAGTTATCGGAACTTGTCTTGGCATTCTATAGTGCGAGATAGTCTGTGGAAGCTCTATGAATGAACCCTCTTTTTGACATGTCTACTAACGTAGCCACCTGAACCGGTCTGAGGTTAGCTGTTTGTGCCTAAATGGCCAATAGCGAATGGAAGATGCCCCAATCTGCTAACTTCAGACAAACGGTGGCACAAAGTCTATCGGTAGCTAGAATACGTATTTTGGCGCGGTTAGACATATGTCGTATAAACATTTGATGATTTTCGTGACATTTCAAATGTCTATCTCTAACGTAAATGTCATAAGTCTGGAATTGGGCTCCAGTTGGTGATTGTGGTTGAATTCTGGGAGACTCGAGAGACATGCGAGGTCCGCATTTGTAGGGATTGATTAGTGAGGCAAACAAGCGAGTAGGTGGTACGGTAGCCGCTGTGTTGTATGAATAGGTAGTTAATTTTAAGAAGAAAGAAAGAAAGAAAGAAAATATATTTATTTCGTCCCACAAAACAAGTAGGTACTTACTTAAAACTAACAGAAAATAAAATTATAACCTACACTAATAAAGGACCTACCTACCGTTGTGCGGGGCAAAAAGGTCACGTCTCAGCTTAAATGCTGCACTAAACCTAGGTACCGTAGGTACAGTTAGGTTAAGCACATGTTGTACAAGCAGAAGCAGTTTGAAACCAGAATAAAGATTAATATTTAGACATACAGCAATTTAGACGTAATTTAGATTATATTTCGGAACAAATTTGTGTACGATCTGCAGAAATTTGTTTTGTTGGTCTGGGTGTTTTCTACGTATAATAAAAAATGTATTTCTTATTAAATATATCAGTTATCTAGTACCCATAACACAAGCTTTGAGTAGCTTACTTTGGGGCTAGATAGTGCTGTATGGATTGTCCAGCATTATTTATTTTTTTTATTTTATATGTATAAAACAGTTTCACAAAAAGCTTGCGACTGAACTACGATGCAACCTATATTTATTCGTAGGCTCCAACTCGTTACAAAATAAACAATTAAATTACATACAATTACATAAAAAACACCCAGATCAACGGAACAAATTTCTGCGGAACGTACACAAATTTGTTCCGAAGCGGGAATCGAACCCGCAACCCCTTGCGTCGCAGGCGGACTCTCGCCCGCTGCGCTGAGGTCGTCAAATTGAGTGATGTATTACTTTGAAAACTATAAAACAAAAGAAAGGCAGAAACCAAGCCGTAAGTTTGTTGCCTTTTCTTCCAAGTAATAAGTATGTCAATTTTCTGGTTCCCATTGTAAGTACAAGCTTTGGTAATGGTGCACTTACATAAGCAATATTTTGAGCAATAATTGCTTGGAAAGAAAGAAAGAAAATACATTTATTTCGGACACACACGATACATACACTTATAATAGTTATACTTAACAAGAAAATAAAAATAATACCTGAAGGCACGACACAAAAACGAACACAAGCAAACACTTGGCAACACGAATGGATCAATCTGGAGTAATTAGAGGAGAATATGCAGCAAATTCAAGGAGCAATTAGAAGCGATATTGCCGAAACAATTGCCGCATTTTTATGAAATTCCTGCATCGCTCTACTAACTACTTCAGATTGATCCATTCGTTATTTGAGTTGCCGAGCAATTATTTATCTAAAAATCTCCCGTGTAAGCGGATTTTAATGGACGGACCTTGCTAGTGGTAGGTAGAATATCCACCAATATTTATTTATAATGGCATAATACATCACGCAGCTGTCACGAGAGGCTGCTATTCGTAATTTTCTTTTTCTATTTCCAACACAATCATCCCCAGTGGACAATAAGGTAAAATAAACAGATCGCAGCTGTCTGCCGACAAAACGCAGCTCCCACGCGGCTAATTTAATGGCTATTTCACCCGAATTGCAAATGTGTCCTTGCTATAAATAAACTTTTCATTTAGTTTGATGACGAAGCGCTTGTGGAGGGGATTCCTAATGATCGATTTGTTTAAGAACGCTCCACGGCCACCTTTTTTTAATAAATATTGGTGGACTTTCCAAACAGCACTGTCTAGCTCCAAACTAAGCCAAAGCTTGTAATATGAGATCCAAACCGCTGATATAATATTTAATACACTTTTTTTTGTAAATGCATACTTTAATACATAATAATACCCATAGACAGAGAACAAACATCTATGTTCATCACACAAATGTTTATTCTCGGTGGGAGTCGAACCCACGATTTGTTAGACGGCTTCCGCTTTAATCGTTTTTCCTAGCAGTAACTTTCGATAATAAAAAAAAATTAAAGTTCATGTAGTCAAAGTCAAAGTGGCAAAGTTATTTATCACGCTTCTTCTTTTTGTTGTGTCACCAGTTTCTATCGAATCAGTGTGGTGAGAGCATAAACGACGTTAGAAATTGAAACGGATGGTAAGGAAATTTGACCCTCAAAATGTCAACGTCTATTTTACGGCACTATGTCCACTTAGCCGTGGGTCTCTTAGAGCTGCGGTCAGCACAGTGGCTTATTTTCCGTGTTAAGCTAGCCTGGGTCTCAAGACTTATGCTCGCATAGACTAATTTAGTTGCTCTGTAATTACTGTTTTCTGTATAAACTAGGCCAAGCCGGATGCTGTAATTAGTTTCTATTCTTTTTCTAGTTGCCTTTCCTAGGTTCAGTTACGTGGCTGGCGCTCCTTTCAAATGATTCTTGTAATTTTAATTAATGAAACCATTCTCTTTTAACTTCTGCAAGAATACTTGTATATTACACATAATATATTTACGACACAATTACGGTTAAATGAAATTTAACGGTTTAATGGTTAGGGCGTGTGATTTACCGATGGTTTCTGAAAGCGCGATTAACACTAATCGGCTCAAGTCACTTGCTATCTCTATCTAATTTGAAGTAAAAGCTTAAATAGCAAGTGACTTGACAGCCGATTAGTGTTGATCGCGCTTTCAAAAGCTGGGTGTGAGTCACATATATGCCAACATTCGCATTCATTTATCCGTAGTTTGAAATTTCCGATTCCTTCCGAACACTGCTAAGCAAGCAATTCCGGTTTGAACCGTGAAATCGAACGTCTAATTTTATTAGTTTCCCGATCGGTTATTAATCCCAGATTATGGTCAGTTTGAATTGAACATTGAACCCAGTTGCATTGAACCCAGTTGCATTGAACCCAGTTGCATTGAACCCAGTTGCATTGAACCCAGTTGAATTCCGTCGATAATTGAACTGTGTGTAAGACAATGTATGACGTGCTATCACGCCATGCTTCAATTAATCCTGATAACATGTCGACTGTGGTTATCAATCTTGTCTAATGCGACAGACAGTAACAGATGCTACAAAGAGGTAATATACCTACCAACTTCACTAACAAATCCTATACATCACCCGAAAAAGCAGAAAACAAAGATGCAAGAAAGCTTTACAGAGATCGCCTTCCAAAACGATTCCTGTCCGACTGAACAGCATAACTCATAAACACAGTAACACCCTAAGCAGAAGTAACCCCCAACGATATAGTGATAGGGATGCAAATTGCCTGCTTAACGACCACGGGCTGAGAGCCTCGTTTCTCTTGCGGATTCATTTCTCCACCAAAACGTTAAAACTGCATGTCACCCATCAAGCGATAATGAATCTTATCCCGGAGATGAGGACTTGGCTTTTGACTGCACCAAATTTCACGAGCTTGTGGCTTGAGGGAAAAGTCAAAAGCGACAAGGTACGTTGCACAATTTTGGATTCAATCCTTTGGTAGACAAAACTGTAAATCGGTCGCTGGTATGGTTAATAACATATTGAGAAAGACTGCTCTCATAAATAGTGCGGTAGAAAATGCTTGTACATTTTCCGGGCGCTTGGGAGGTTTTCAAGGGGGGTAGAGGGGGTAACATGTGGTTGGTTATAGCGGGAACAGCAGAATTGTTGAAATAAATTGATAAAGTTGACTCGTAGGTACTTAATTCGATGTTATCACTGTATGTTGGGTAATGGGTTTCATGGTAATCGGGGTGATAAGGACGGGGGAAATGATTCAATTACTTGGGTTGAAATTGATTTCTTGCGAAAGGCTTTTCAAGGGGGGCTTTATAAGTGTTGTAAGTGAAATTACGCCATTTTTTTGGAAAACAATCTTGAAGTTAGCCGTGGGACCTCAAATATGATTTGAGCACCAGTAGGTGAATAAAGAAAAATTTAACGCACATGACTGTTTTTTTATAATCCTGTTGTAATACTGGCTGATGGAACAAGCAGAGGGTCCACCTGATGTTAGGGTGCCTAGTAGAGGAAGATGGGGGAATGCCGATCACCTGAGAGAAAAATGCTCTATTTGTTTTTTCATTTGTCTTATGTTAGTTTTGAGGTTTAAAGATTCTGCCTGCTCACGTTACAACCCCTGCGCTGCAGCGTGCTCGCTGTGTTTTAAGGCACCTTATTTAATAAGTTATTAGCGGTATTACCCGACACGATTGCCATCACCCCTGCTTCCCCTAAGTCACGCACGATATAAGAACGGGTCCTACGATGTAGTGCCCTTTGTCCATCAACTTGAAGCACACAGTTACAGTACAATGGGGAGTGTTCTGAGGAACCGTTTAGTTTGGTGCCCGCGGCTAACTTTCATCATCGCACCACACGCCGCAAAAATAAATTCCATCCCCACCATCTGGATGGCTGGTTCTCCTCAACTACTCGTTTTTCTCGGTCGTTTTTACCACGAACGGGTAAGTTGTGGAATGAACATCCCCCTGCGGTTTTCCCTCGGAGTTACGACATGGGGTCCTTCAAAAGGCGGGTTTATCTCCTTTTAAAAGGCCGGCAGCGCATCAGCAACGCCTCTGGTGTTGCAGGTGTTTATGGGCGACGGTGACCACTTTCCATCAGGTGGCCCGTATGCTAGTCTGCCAGCTTTAACATAAAAAAAAACAGTTGTACCTACCTGTCCCCTTCTGTCTATTAATCATAATAATTATATCAATCTCACACATAGATCATCCCCGGACAAGCCCTTCACATACAGACTATGTGAAGTCGGATAATGTGTACGATAACAAAGTGTACGCGCGCGTGAACTCGAATCAAAACTTTGTGTGTACGACGTACGCTGAAAGCCGCGACGTCCTTCAAAGAAAATTGAGTAAATCCCGGAGGAGGTTCCTGATTACACGTCAGCTGTTGACGAAGTCTCTCCCAGTCCCTCCAAGTTCCGCCGAACACTGGATTAGTTAGATCCACTAGGGACGCTGTTTGTTTGTTTGTTTGATAACAAAGTGAGTGTAAATAATGAAGTAAAAACTATTGGGTCGGTATAATTTTAGAACGGCTATGCAAAGGGATTCCAACTACTAAGTAAATTATAGTGAATGTTCGAAAGCGTCAACTCACTGCTGGGTGGATATGGTCTGAAAGTTATGATGATTTTATTTCATTATTTAACTAGTAGCGCCCCGCGGTTTCACCCGCGTAGTTTTAAATCCCGGTATTCCCACGGGATAAAAAGAAGCCTATGTGTTATTCCAGACTATAATATATCTCTGTGCCAATTTTCACCAAGATCCGTTCAGCCGTTCTGGAGTTATAGAGTAACAAACATCCGTCCATCCATTCATCAATCCATCCATCCATCCATACTTACCAACTTTCGCATTTATAATATTAGTAGTAAAGCAGGATAGTAGGATAAAGAATTTGATTTTTTTACTTTTTTGTTTATTTTATAGTCACAGTTTTGATAGCTAAACATAAAAAAGAATTAAGTGCAAATTATTCCTATTCAAAATGCAAAATGTGGGTATGTGCCAAATGTAATGTTTGGACGTACCTCTGACTACCCCCCTTAGACATCCTGAAAGAATCTTGAATTAGTACTACTTGGTACTGGGAGATCTGAAGGGATATCTACCGTACCTGGGGATCAAAGTCGTGAAGCTGTTTCAGTTTTCCTATTCATAAAACAGATACCTATGTTAATACCAAAACGAAAAAAAAATTAAATCGGAACCTTAATTTCGAAACAGAAAATACCTTTTCGAGGATAAATAATCCCTCCTCGGGGAAAACGAATTAAATTCTCAAAGCATTAATTTGGGAGAAGTCAAACAAACCAAAGCACATCTTTGCATAAAGGATGAACAAACGTAAGAAAGTTCAAACGAATGAAGTAGGTAAGACGTGAGGGGAGAAACGCCGAGAATCATCAAAAAATACGGTATTACGGCTTTTTGGGCGTACGAGATCTTGATTCGGTCTGTAGGTCTTTAGTCATTGATTTCAGTTAAGAATATAAAACCGATTCATCTTTATTATTTACTAGTTGCGCCTCGCGATTTCAGCCGCGCAGAAATAAATCCCGGTATTCCTACGGGATAAAAAGTAGCCTATGTGCTATTCCAGAATATAATCTAACTATAGAGTTAGAGTAGTTTAGAGTATCATGGCCTATGCCAAGTTTCATCCAGATCCGTTCAGGTGTTCCGGCGTGAAAGAGTAACAAACATCCATCCATCCATCCATACATACTTACAAACTTTTGCGTATATAATAGTACCTAGCAGGATTTATCCAAACAACCAATTCTCCCGTATTAGAAGACAGAGGGTATAACGATCGTAAAATGAACATGGTGTACTACCAGGCGCTCAGACATAAAAGGAGCTTCCGTTATGCATACAAAGTTATAACAATCGAGACGCAACACAATGATACGTGTCTCTCCCTTTCGCGCGCGGGACGTGGGTATAATGCTGTCTCACTCGCTGACACGTCCTTCCTGAGACATAATGGTGGAACTAGGGACGGCTGATAGTATCGGTGTTTGAATGCCTTGAATGGATCTCTGAACGTCGTCGATGGATTTCTGCATCAATTGTTCTGAGAGAGCGACGGTTGAGATCTATTGTCTGGGTTATGGCATATTTCACTTGTTACCCGACTTCTATGCACAGGTGACAACACGAATAGTTCAGTCGCAATCTGAGTTTTGTTTCCAGTTCTCAGCTCGCCCGATAGAAGCGCTTAACGAATCTCTAAAAAAAGGGCCCGACGATTCATATTGAAAACTAAATATTAAAAACTAAAAACAAGCTTCGAAAGGTGCATTTAGCTTCGGGATTTGTAGTTAAAAAAGTGATTTCTGATACTTTGAATAATAACGGATTTAAAACCGTTTGTCGTACAATATCTAGGTACGTTTCAATTCCATGTTTTTTCATTTCTTCAGAAAAAACACCTTGTCTCTGCCTCCCCATCATTATTGTAATCCACAAACACTCAGCGGTATTTCGAGAACGTTCCGTTCGCAGCTTTTAAGGACCTCTTTTGATCAAGTTTTAAATAAATAAAGAAGTGAGCTATCCCGATGAAGATTATACTCTTTTCAGGAAAGAGAAAATCCAAGGAAAATTTCAAACATAGGCAGAAAGCGCGTTATTGTACACCATTGTATTAGATACCTGTATACCTAAGTAATTTAAAAAATGTACAAAAGATATATGAAACAGTGGAGCTACCTGCAGACCGTTGCAAACGATCTATAGATAGCTCAATTGATCCAAATCAGTGCCAATCGGAAGCGTGCCCAAGACACTGGCTGCATTGCCACGCTGAATGGATACTAATGCGCTGAGCCAGAGGGCGTAGTCCCAGTTTGGGCTGACACATTACACGCGTGTAATGTGTCAACCAAAACTGCGACTACGCCCTCTGATTCTCACCAGCCCTCGGATCACGCGTCGTCTCAAAAAGTCGCCTTATTTTCATTCATAACTAGCGGCGCCGCGCGGTTTTACCCGCGATTCAAAAGTATGTCTTTTTCCGAACCCCCCTTGCCCTCGCATTCCCCATACCCCACCCCTGCCCCCTGCAACCTATCCCACGGGAACCGTGCATTTTATGGAGATAAAAAGTAGACTATGTGCTATTCTAGTTTAAAATTTATATCTGTTCCAAATTTTATCCAGATCCGTTCAGGCGTTCCGGCGTGATTGAGTAACAAACATCCAAACATTCACATTTGTAATATTTGTTAGAGTTATATTAGATTTATATTGCAAAAAAATAATTAATTACAATGTTTTGTTACGAATGACTAAGTATGTATGTCTAAAAACCCTCAATGAACCTACATTGTGAAAACAGATAAATAAAAAAAAGTTTGAAAAAAGTCAAAGTCACGTTATCTCTTCCACTCTTTTTTATTCAGACAATGACAACGTAATTTTAGCGGACAAAATGGCGAAACCATTTCCGCGCTATTGTTTTTCATACAATATTGAAAAACATTAATTTGAACTGCGAAACTCCCACATTAGCCAACTGACCTATATATACCTCACAGCTAAATTGCACTGTAAGTCTTTGTGTTACGGCGTAATTTTCTTTGCACAGCTTGGGGTGGTAAGGTCATTTCTGCTGTTAGCAATTGTGACTTTGATGGATAGAGCGACGCGGTTCCTCCGAGGTCGTAGAAGCGATTTTTCCAACTTTTCCTTGTAAAAGAACAATTTCACCGTTATCTGTCTCATTTGAAAGCTATTAAGTGAAGAAAGGCATGGAATATTCTATTCAATGAAACATAACTTTTCAAGGAATTCAGAGTACCTACATGATTAACCGCCGGTTTCTGATAGCTCGATCAACACTAATCAGCTGTCAAGTCACTTGCTATCTCTATCGAATTTGAAGTAAAAGCTGAAATAGCAAGCTACTTGTCAGCTGATTAGTGTTGATCGAGCTTTCAGAAACCGGGGGCGAGTGGTACCTACAAGATTTCTAAGAATAAGTTTAGTAGGAGAAAATCAGTGAGTAGTTGTTCGTAACTGAGTTAAAGTTACGTATTCAGACTGTATTTTGACGACCTGTGTGGCGCAGCGGGCGTGAGCCTGCCTGCGACGCAAGAGGTTGCGGGTTCGATTCCCGCCGTGGAACAAATTTGTGTACGATCTGCAGATATTTGTTCCGATGGTCTGGGTGTTTTCTATGTATAATAAAAAATATCTATCTAAGTAAGTACCTATATAATGTATTAAATATATCAGCTATCTAGTACCCATAACACAAGCTTTGAATAGCTTACTTTGGGGCTAGATAGTGCTGTGTGGATTGTCCAGCATAAAAAAAAAAAAAAAAAAAAAAAATTGAGAATGACAAGGACACATGAATTGAATAGAAAATAATATACGTTTTATTATCTGACTACACAGAAGAGTTAGTAGCTTTTAATTCTACGCTGTAGGTGCTGGATTTGATCTCGATTACAAATATTTATGTTTATAGACTAACTAGCTGAATCCGCGGCTTTGCTCGCGCCAAGGAATTCAAAGTTTCATACAAACTTTCATCCCCTATTTTATCCCCTTGGGGGTAGAATTGATCAAAATCCTTTCTTAGCGGATGCCTACATCATAACATCTACATGCATGCCAAATTTCAGCCCGATCCGTCTAGTGGTTTGGGCTGTGCGTTGATAGATCACTATGTCAGTCAGTCAGTCAGTCACCTTTGAGTTATATATATTTAGATGACCTAAGCCAAATGCAACTAGTTTAGAAGCTATCGACATAAGACTCTGGTAGCATTACTTTTATGAACCTTAGTGGTTTCCTTAGTGCTATTTAATTAAATATGTGTTATGATTTTTGGTAAAAATAAATAAATATTTTTTTTACTAAAATAGCGATTGTTGTTGAAAAATGTTTTTAATTTAATTATGATCCGCAGCATAGCACCGGTGGTGGTGAAAGGCAGTGTAAGAAGTCTGCGCCTTCTGATCGTACAACTTTGCGCTAGGCCGTGGGTTCGATCCTCACCGAGAACCAGCATTTGTGTTATGAACATAGATGTTTGTTTTCTGTCTGCGTATCATAATATATTTTAAAAAGTATACCTACCTTAGCCCAGGATCGCGATGTGTGGAAGGATTGGGGGAGACCTTTACCCAGCACTGGGATCCGGAGGGCTCATAAAGATACCTGATTATTATATCAGTTACCTGTTTCCCACAATACAACCTTTGCTTTGTGTTTCTTTAAGTTCTGTATGAAATTTCCACGAATAATTATTATTTCATCATACTGACACAGAACACTATAATTCCATGGTTATCAAGAGGGACCTTCTGTGATATCACGTTTCATTGAAGCCATGGCCACTCACACCATTATTATGATCGCCATGACGCTTACCCCTGCACTTGGCCTTCTAATGTAACTACTGCCCTTGGCTGTTTATTGTCATTTATTGTATTTGTAGGAAAACTTGTAGGGATCGATTAAAATTATTTGACTATATAATACACAATGGTTAATTGCAATTTTTGGAAAATCGGTATAGTGTGCCCCTATAACACAACACCTGGTTTTCAAACTAGGCATGGCTACACAAAAGCTTTCCAATTGTTTATTTTTCTACATTTATCTACGTGCACTGTATCTCTGATTCGAAGGCGCAAAACACTAGTCCTAACCCTCAAAAATGGAACACATCAACACCCAGCAGATAACTATGATGACAATGAGCACGATGTGGTTCACCCGTAAATGATACCAATTGGATAGAGATACTGCGGAATCCAAGACGGCAAGCCGATTACCGCTGATAAACCGATTCCGATCCAATAAGCTCCTCTCCAGGAGTTTTCCTTTAGAGATCCGGCCTTAATCCCATAGCGGAGGTATCCGAATGCGATATAGAGCGAATTGGTAGGGAATAGTCGCAGCTATTCGCTACCAATTTGACTTTTAAAGTGCTTGTTCATAGGTATAGTGCGAGATAGTGTTGATGTGGCGACGATCTGCGAAATGTAGCTGGCAAACTGGACGAGAAAGAAAGAAAGAAAGAAAATACATTTATTTTGGACACACACGATACATACACTTATAATAATTATAACAAGAAAATAAAATAAAACATTACCAGAAGCACGACAGAAAAGCAAACACGAGAAGACAAAGAAGAACAATTTCAGAATAAACAGTAGGTAGAAAAAGAAGAAAAAAAACAGAGAAGGACATGTGTAGATAGGTGGAAGGTACAAATCAGCTCGTGCCAATGACATGCGCGCGCGATCCAAAATAGGTCCATCTTAGCTTATAAGACGAGAAGAGTCGAAGAGTCGAAGACGAGCCACCGGGCTCAGTGGCGCGTCTTGGGAGAGACCTACGTCCAGCAGTTGATGGTGATGATGATAAATTAAAGATATGGCATAGGTATAGCTACTTTTTGAACTTCAGATAAATTCGAGCTAACTATTTTTTTTTAAGAATTATCAACTGAAACGATAAATATTTACAAGCGGAGCAACCAAGCAACGGACGGATGCCAGTGAAGCATTAATCATTGAAACTAAATTAAAATGCAGTTACCAAATTTCAATGATTTTCTATTCATAACAGTAGATAAGTGGGCACTGAATATGCATGAGGTGGCCGCCAGGTGTTGTTGCATCGGCACAGTTCAATTTGTGGCCACGTATGGTTTATGCTGTGGCATTATTTCATTATATGCCGATAAGTACTTTATTGTTGAGGCTATTGAATATTGAGTAGCTAAGGAATGGAACTTGTTACCGTCGTCTGTTTTTCCTGACTACTATAATCTAAATCTCTTCAAGGCAAGAGTGAATAGGTCTTCTAGACCGTTCTGCTCCAACGTCGGCTACATCGTCGCTTACCATCAGGCGAGATTGTAGTCAAAGAATGGTTTATTCAATAAAAAAAGTCTTCATTAACGTTGACCTGGCGATGTCCACTACAAGGTATCTCTTCCTGTCGTGTCACTGGTTCTTTCATAACAATGTGGTGAAAGGGCTGTAAGTGCACCTACCTCAAAGAGGCTCCTTTCAAGCACTTGACACATGTCAACTTTTTGGTTTTTACAAAATGCCGGTTTCCTCACAATGTTTTCCTTCACCGTATCACAGTGCACATATATTTTTGGACAGAAAATACCCATTGGTACCCCCCGACTGCTTGTTGTGACGTTGTGACGTCACACGGTTTAGGCAAAGTATCTCTTATGTCATAAAGAATAATGCCCAAGATCGCGTTTTGGCAAAGTGTCTTCTATGTCATAAAGAATAATGCCCAAGATCACGTTTTGGCAAAGTGTCTTCTATGTCATAAAGAATAATGCCCAAGATCACGTTTTGGCAAAGTGTCTTCTATGTCATAAAGAATAATTCCCAAAATCACGTTTTGACGTTACACTGTTTGGGGCATGGAATCTCCTATGTCAGAATAATGCCCCTGCACATTTCATTATTACATTGGACATTTCCAGGAAGAACAATTCTGAGCCATCCACCGACTCCCAGTGATTTTTCATTGTCTTTGATCCATCAAAGACATTGAAAAATCGGATATATGGATATAGATATATATGGATATATAGTGTCACACCAGGCCACGTCTGAAAACCAGCGTTGCACCGCACCGTACCTACCTAGGTTGGGTGCAGCAGTCGACCTTTTTGCCACGCACAACCTACCTACCTACAGATTTTATATATTAGTGAAGGTTACGTATTTTTCTACTGTTTAAATATTATGTACCTATCTTTTTTTACCTTACTATCTACTTATGTTCTTCTGTTTTCTGTATGTTGCACCTACCTAATTTACTGTTATTGTTAGTTTTTTAAGTAGGTATCTGCTTATGTGGGTCAAAATAAATATGTTTTCTTTCTTTTCTTCTTCTTTTTTTTCTAGGTAGGACGTCCTATTATTATTATTATTATCTTTTATTCCTTCTAGTTCTATTGGTCTTTTAATTGAACAACTAGGAACAAACCTGATCAACTCATCAATTCTTCTGTATAATATAACGTTCGATTCCGTATACATACTGACGTAAATCTCCCGTATCTTAGAGTAATGCCTCCTACTTCGTCTTGAAAGCCTGGGTTGTCGCCCCTTTCACCCCCAC
The DNA here is from genome assembly GCA_963576535.1 of Plemyria rubiginata. Taxonomy (NCBI): domain Eukaryota; kingdom Metazoa; phylum Arthropoda; class Insecta; order Lepidoptera; family Geometridae; genus Plemyria; species Plemyria rubiginata. The sequence goes on along the minus strand of OY754916.1, from coordinate 1,302,277 downwards.
AGGCAGGGGGGCCTGTGTCGCACCTAATCGACTAACAATAAAGAATGAACTTTATATCTTTTGCTTTAAGTTCAAATAGGATTGGATGCAATTTTCCTCATATCACATTTTATCTTTAACCAATTCATAGGCGCTGCTAAGGTGCGCACTGAAAGTCATACCAAATAGTTTTACCCTGGAATGATTAAACTGTAAAGGGATTCCAGGTCTCAATATGTTTTTAGCGCCAACGGGCTTGCAACCCGTCACGCATAAACAAAATAAAAGGTGTCGGACTTTTGGTTTGGTTTGGAAAAGTTTTGGTAGAAAAACATGTTTTTATTATGCGCGCAGTGTATCAAAGTCAAAACCAATTTATTTAATTTAATCAAAAGGATCACAGGACCCAAAGGATCAAAAGGATCAAAAGGACCACATGGTGAATTTAGATACCAGTTCGCGACCAAGCTAAGAACCTAGAACAGACGAATTATAAAAGCGAGGAGTGTATTAGCGTATCGTGTTCCAGCTAGTTCGTAGTGGAACTTCCATACATCTTATCACGTAATCTGTGGCAGCCGCGTGGAGCACTAGAAGGTGAGCGAACGATGAAATTTAAAGCCTTTTGAAAAGCAAGCGTTTTTATTAGAAGTCTGTTTGGGTTCGATCGGGTTTAATTTATCGCCTTTTACGACAAACTCGACGTTATCCTTCACGGTCAGTTAATGCTTAGAAAATAATAAAAAGGAGCTGTATTTTGAGACACAGTAAACGATGAACGAGATTAACGAGAGAAAAGATCAGTACCCTTAGTCTGAGTTTTATTTCCATTTCTTTATCGGCACACTATTTTTGTATGGATATCCGTCTCTTTACAAAACCAGCCTGTACTTTAGGCGTAAGTATAACCTTTAGCTAGCTACATATATTATATACCCCTCTAATCTAAGGCATACTCACAGAATCTTGAGTGGTTTACGAGATCTGAGCGGATATCTACCGTGCCTGTGTACCAAAATCATTAATCTAAAAAATTTACTGTTCACTTCAGAATTCTAGGACATGAATTCACGTGCATTCTAAAATCCAAGTAAAATATTTTCTATATGATTCTAAACGAACAAGGATTACCTACGTTGAACGTCTTATAAACAGGGTGAGCGTAGTTGCCAGTTCCAGGCCGACATGTGTACATCTACACGTAAAGGCTTTGTCTCGTACAAAGCACAAAGCGATCCCTACTCAACAGTCTTACGTTGAAACCTTTGTACTGTAGATGAAGATAGCAACCCCTATCTAGATAGTGACGGACTGATGGAAAGGCGTTGAGAGAGAAAGAGACCGAATATTGTGTCGTACTTTTATACCGTACTCCGTACCTACTACCGTACGGTATAAAAGATTTCATTCACTCATCGCGGGTTCAGTTGTGTATGTAATAATGATTTTTTCTGTTCTAATGTATCTGCGTAATTCTCTCAAACGGTTAGGAAAATATAGTGAGGTCCTACTAACAGCCAAACGGACTTTTTGATTTGAAGATTACATCAGAATCTGGCCCACGGCATTCATCAGATTATGATGAATGCCAGTGTACCTATATGTGGTGTGATATGTCCAGTAGGTAGTGGACATAGACATTTATAACCTAATACTGAAACCGCTTGTAAGGCTCACTCAAACTTTCAAACAGAACAACTGTAGTGCGTTGCCCTATTGTTCAATCTTTAGTAATCTCGTGTCGTAACTCCTTGCTCGCTTTTGAACTCATACAGAAAATGCTGTGTGGTGCGTGGTGGCCTTTTTTGTAACGCTCCTTGCTCACAGCACAGTCACATAAAATTTTCAATTCTTTTCCTACACATACTGCAGTTTATCTTTTATACATTACATACATAATAAAAAAGGAATCGCTTTTAAGGGAACCAGGGCTTCAAAAACTATTTGCCAGCTTCGTCCCTAAAGTGATTTATCCCGGGAATCTGGGATGCGTGTCTCTGTTCATTATCCCGAGATCGATTTCGATTCAGAGTGCGAAAAGGGAGAAAAGGGCCGATACATTATTATTACACACTCGATTAGAAGCTGCTTCGCACGGGTGCACATATCATGCATGTATTATACATATAAACCTTCCTCTAGAATCACTATCTATTAAAAAACCGCATCAAAATCCGTTGCGTAGTTTTCAAGATTTAAGCATACATAGGGACATAGGGACATGGGGATATAGGGACAGAGAAAGCGACATTGTTTTATACTATGTAGTGATACCTATTTAACAGTCTTGTTAACGAGTTACTTACCTGGAGTTGGACCGTTTCGACGAGTCATGCTTCTTCCCCCCTTGCAGGTTCGGCAGGTCCTTCTGCCGTTTCTTCGTCTCCTGCCATATCCTGAAGTAGAGCAGTATCATGACTGTCACTGGCACATAAAACGCCGCGATCGCTGTCCCAAACGTAATGAACTGGTTCGTCTCTATGAACTGGATGTAGCACTCGTTCGGCGGCACTTTTCTCTCCCCGTCTATATAAGGCCAGGCGTAAATCCATGGAGGCCACAACACTAGACTGAAACCCCACGCCCCACCTATCATCGCCGTCGCGCGCCTTGTAGTCCTCTTCGCGCGATACGTCAACGGCCGCGTCACACTGAAGTACCGATCGAAACTGATTATCATCAAGTTCAACACTGACGCGTTCGAAGCGAGATAGTCCAGCGCTAGCCACGTGTCACAGATGTGCGGCCCGAGCGGCCAGTACCCGTATATCGTGAACATGGTATACAGCGGCATCGAGATCAGGCCGACGGCGAAGTCAGCCATCGCGAGCGAGAACAGAAAGTAGTTGCTGATCGTTTGGAGTTGCTTGTCGATCTTGAAGCTGATCATCACCATGGAGTTGCCGAGGACGGTGAGGAACGAGAGCACGCTGCCGATGACGGCGATGACTATCTTCTGGGCGAGGCTGTAGGGGCTGGAGGGGAGGTCGCCGAGCACCAAGTCGGTCAGGTTGTCTGTCTCGTTGAACGCGCTTAGCATGCTGTCAACTCAGCTCGCTACACGCGCGCAAGCGCTCACTGCGCTCACGCACCCTGGACCTCGCTGCGGACAACACAGAAGGCTCGCGTTAGTCTTTTTTTATACAACTCGCTGATGGAACAAGCAGATGGCCCACCTGATGTTAAGTGGTAACCATCACCTATAAACAAAACATTGCCCCGTAGGTCACGAACAATAAAAACGTGCCCTACAATGCACTGCCCTGCGTCCATCAACTTGAGGCATACAGATGTTAAGCCTCATGTGCCTGTAATTACACCGGCGACCACACTCTTCAAACCGAAACACAGCGTTGCTGCTTGGCGGCAGAAAAAGGCGTGGTGGTAGTACTTCCCCGGACGAGCCCTTCACAAAGAGCTCTACTACTCTTATCAACATCTTATATATATAGTATATAGTCTAGTATATAGTAGTATGAGAGATGAAGTGTTCAGATATTTTAATCTACTCATAAACTCTATAATAAACTCAACATTGTTTATGATTTAAAACACTTACAAACAGATTAAGCCGCGCCACCTTCTTCCAAAAAAAAATAAAAGGGGGCATGAAAATATTTTATCCGGGGGAGACACCATGCATAAAAGGTTGGGAAACCCTGATCTAGGCGGTCTTTATTCAGTACAATCACTATTATATACAGGGTGGCCAAAAAGTGGATCAAATGCAGCTAGGACTTAGATGGGGGCATCGATGGAATTATGGTAAAAGCTAATAAGAAATTAAGTTGAGAAAGATGGCTCCTCAACCGAATCCAGAAAAATTATCATCCTACTTATGCTATTATAAACTTATATGTACTATTATATAACTTATACTAATATATTTATAAACGCGAAAGTTTGTAAGTATGAATGGATGAATGGATGGATGAATGTAACTCTTTCACGCCGGAATCGCTGAACGGATCTGTATGAAACTTGGCAGAGATATATTATAGTCTGGAACAACACATAGGCTACTTTTTATCCCGTGGGAATACCGGGATTTAAATCTGCGCGGGTGAAACCGCGGGGCGCAACTAGTACAATATAGTTCATTTATCTACTAAATAAACATTAGGTAACTTCTATTATGTATAACATGTATAAGCAAAAACGATCGCGCTGGAATAACATGACTAAAATAAAACATCAGCTACTCACAACACTCGCAACCATAGTGAATACGGAAATAACTGGTTCATTTCATTAACAAAACGCTTTTTGTATGCACATTTTCATGAAGGAGGGGGGGCCGAGGCGCAAAGGACAGAGGAGGCTGGCAGGAAATGAAGGAGGCCTATACCCAGCAGTGGGTGACAGATGATAATGGAGATGATGATACCATTTTATTTCTGACGATATTTTTATCGCAAATGTGCATGCCTGTAACTGGCACACATTTTACAGACTTATTTTGTGTTAACTTGTAAGAATGTAGGTAATACTGTGTTATGCCTGTGTTTTTGGCGTTGCCTTTTATATAAATAAACTAGCTGGTACCCGCGACTTCGTCTGCGTACTTTTAATCTCTTCATCTCTTTTTTTCGCAATAAAAGGTAGCCTATGTTCTTTCTCAGGGTCTAAAGATTGTCTGTGCCAAATTTCATCAAAATCGGTTGAGAGGTTTAAGCGGGAAAGCGTAACAGACAGACAGACAGACAGATAGACAGACAGAGTTACTTTCGCATTTATAATATTAGTTGGGATAGTTGGGATAAACGCTAAAGAAGAATTAATTGACACTCTTCCATCACTACCACCATGAAGGAGTCTACTGCTGGACTGAGGCTTGAATAATCAAGTGATAATATACTTATTTTGAAATATTACACAGGTATTTACCACGTTTTTACTGAAAACTGAAACAGCTTCACGACTTTGATCCCCAGGCATGGTAGATATCCCTTCAGATCTCTCAAGTACCAAGTACTATATAACTCAAGATTCTTTGAGGATGTCTAAGGGGGGTAGTCAGAGGTACGTCCAAACATTACATTTGGCACATACCCACATTTTGCAGTAGTTAGTATTCCATACGTGACAGGTTGCAAGCCCATCGCCGCTGCTAGAATACTAACTGGTTACTAACGTTTTTACTATTAATGATATATAATATTACAAAATAAGTAATATGTGTTTATGATCGCGAAAGTTTAAAAAATACAAGTGTTATTAAACCTGTTGACGTAGGTACCTAACAATCATATTATGTTATTTAGGCCTTTTATTATCATAGTCCGTAGGCCTATGGAAGGCTGACTAGCCTGCCATAAATACATCAGATGTTAAATGGTAACCATCACCTATAGCGACACTTTGAGAACTGTAGAGCTCACTTTAAAAAATACATAGATAAAAATGAAAATTTCGTTCAATAAGAGCTGGCCTAGATTCACGTACCTACGAGTGAGACAGCTATTATGAACAGAGGCTGTGGACCCGATGGCAACATGACACACTAGACGTGCCCTAATTCACATCGTGACAGAGGTTTCATTGCCAATCGTTTGGAGATGTTGACCTGCCAGTTATTTTCTTGGTCACGTGTGTTTGGCACTATAAATGTTAGTTAAAGCATTTGCCACACTGGTTTCTGTCTGCGTTCAGTGTAATTCTGAAGTATCTACTGAACGGTGATCATTTATATCCTACTGATATTATAAACGCGAAAATTTATAAGTATGGATGTATGGATGTTACTCTTTTACGCCGGAAAGGCTGAACGGATCTGCATGAAACTTGGCAGAGAGATAGATTATAGTCTGGAATAGCAAATAATTATGCTACTTTTTATGCCGTAGGAATACCGGGATTTAAATCTGCACGGGTGAAACCGCGGGGCATAACTAGTCTACATAGTGTGGATTTTCCTGCGCTTCCGTGGTGCTAGCCAAACGTTGTCAATAGGTGACGGTAACCGCTTACCATTTTAGTGATGATGATGGCAAAACAGCATTGTTGTTCGGCACAATGTGGCTTATGTGGGCTTGACTTGACCTGATCGCAGACCGCATCCACAGTGTGGCAAATCCCTAAGAGCATAGAAACGCTTTGTGTGGCTATTATTGATCAATTGATGTATTTTTAAACAACACTATGTAAGAAGAACGGTTGTCGAAACCGTATTTAGATGTTTTTTTATTTTTTTCGCTGAAAAGTAAAGTTAGTGCTCTTTGTGGTGGACTCGCCTGGGATACTAATATTATGCATATTTCTGAGACAGGTGCTTTTCCGGTCCGGCCTTTAGGTATGTATACCTAAAGTTAAAAGTTGTATACAACTAATAACTGTCTCTGTTACATTATTTTATTATTGTATTATATAGCTTCGATAGTGTAAGTGTTTTATTACATAACGAGGATCATACAAAAGAGCGATAGATACCAAGCCGAGTTTGTTGCCCGTTCATCTCGGTGTTGGTCGCGTGGAACTGGCACTAGAGTCACCTTAGTTTTAAGATATTTTGAATTTGAACTTAACTAGGGTGTTATTCGCTATGACTAATCCAATCGCGTTTGCGTTTAGATCACGTTGTAACACACTGTTTGGGCAAAGTATCTCCTATGCCTTAAAGAATAAAGCCCAAGATCACGTTTTGACGTTACACGGTTTGGACCACGGAATCTCCTAGTCATAGCGAATAATGCTGGTAGAACAAGCAGATGAATCAACGGGTGCCGGTGTTAAGTTCTCAAGTCTCAAGTTCGGGCACGTTTTGTGCGTGACTTGCGAAGCAGATGATGCAAGTAGTACCTATAGAAAAGCACCTATAACAAACAAGGAAGTAAGTCGATAGTCGGTTTTATTGCCATTTCTGCGACACATATAACCGTAAGACGAGAATGACAACCCGCCTCGTGATGTTCGCAATAAAACATTGCCGAGTCTTGCGAGAAATGTGACACTCCCAGCCTTTGGGTAACAAAAGTGTGTTTCAGACAAAGTAGATGAAACACACGTTTTATTATTAGACAAAGTAGATACGAGATACAGGTTGTCCCAAAAAATAGTGTCAAGCGAAAGTCCAGAGATAGAACACCCCTTGGGGTATCCGAATTTTAAATTTATTAAATTTTTTAAGTTATTCAAGACGAAAATTTAAAGAAAAAGGTACGGAAAAAAACATCAGAACTCGAAAACTATAAAAAATCGTGGAATGAATTGGGATGATTCGGGTATCCCAAGGGGTGTTTATATCTGGACTTTCGCTTGACACTATTTTTGGGACTTCCTGTATAATTAAAAAGACTTCACACGAAGATTAGTAAAGGCAATATTTTTGGAAGGATTTTTTTTATTAATATTTTATTTTAGCTATATTCCATACTGAACTTTGTGCAATGTTGACAGTTGATTGCGATTTAAGTAGGTTCAATCCCTACTAATATTATAAATGCGTCCCAACTAATATTATAAATGCGAAAGTAACTCTGTCTATCTGTCTGTCTGTCTGTCTGTCTGTCTGTTACGCTTTCCCGCTTAAACCTCTCAACCGATTTTAATGAAATTTGGCATAGACAATCTTTAGACCCTGAGAAAGAACATAGGCTACCTTTTATTGCGAAAAAAAAGAGATGAAGAGATTAAAAGTACGCAGACGAAGTCGCGGGTACCAGCTAGTTGTTTATATATTTCAAAATTTTTGATATTGCAATTAAGATTTTTTTACGGTTGTCAGTCCCTTTATTTATTTATTTATTTATTTATTGAACAAAATCCACAGCTCTTTGTATTATATAACTAACATAACACATAATAAATGTAGCTGAAAGCCAATAATGGATTTACATTTTATAGGCTAACTATAACAATATAAAACGACTATCACTAAATTAATTGAAACATAGGTACTAATGACATGACTGTATTGAAAGTGTGTATTGAGTGTGAATGTATGACTTTATATCTACGAAAATAAGTTTAGTATGAAATATGTAGCTGCGGTTTGTGGGTATGTATGTTTGGCCTCTTCTGATTACACTAGTCTCATAAGAGTCTAAGGTTCACAGGAGAAGCCAGTGTGTGTGTACGTGTATGTGTGTATGTGTGTGTGTATGTGTGTGTAAGTGTGTGTGTGTGTGAATGTGATTGAACGAATTACAAATGGTTTTATTTGAAATTGCCTGATTGTGTTAGTGTTACATAATAAATTATTATATTTATATTATGAATGCAATATAAATGTAAGTTATATTATATTATAACTTACATTTATATTTCACTACAATATGTATTTGTGTTTTTAATTTGGTATTCTCAGAACCTCTCCGAGTATTCTCAGAATCTCCTTTTTATAGATTCTTTAATTCTTTAATTTATCTTTATGAATATTTTTGGATTGCTGGACTTTTCACACACAAAGTTTTGTAATATGGGATCCAGATAGCTGATAATATAATATTTAAATACTTTTTTGTAAATACAGAATGTATAATTGCACCCGGACAGAACAAACATCTATGTTCTTTACACAAATATTTGTTCTCGGTGGGGATCAAACCCACGGCCTACGACGCAGAAGGCAGAGCTACTATCAACTGAGCTGTGAAAGCTGTCAATTACCGTGTTTTTGAGAAAAAAAGTTCTTCATCCCTTCTTTAATATCTTGTCCCATTTCGATAAGGTTTTCTTTTTTTTTCTCTTTGTATCCTACTAGAAGTAGTATGAATGGATGTATGGATGTTAGTTACTCTATAACTCCAGAACGGCTGAACGGATCTTGGTGAAAATTGCCACAGAGATACATTATAGTCTGGAATAACACATAGGGTACTTTTTATCCCGTGGGAATACCGGGATTTCAAACTACGCGGATAAAACCGCAGGGCGCTACTAGTATTCAATAAAACCACTTATTCAGTCCCTCCTAAGCAAGACTGAATACGCTTTGATGTAGATTAACTAATGACGTCATAAAAATACACGTTTGTCTACGTGTTAAATAGATTGCTAAATCCTAGAAATGATAAATAAATAATAATAAATAAATAATGCTGGACAATCCACACAGCACCACCTAGCCCCAAAGTAAGCTACTCAAAGCTTGTATTATGGGTACTAGATAACTGATATATTTAATACATTATACACTTACATAGATAGATATTTTTTATTATACATAGAAAACACCCAGACCACGGAACAAATTTCTGCAGATCGTACACAAATTTGTTCCGAGGCGGGAATCGAACCCGCAACCTCTGCGTCGCAGGCGGACTCTCGCCCGCTGCGCTACTGAGGTCGTCGATGATTTAAAAGATTGATAGATACAAGATGAAAAGCAATCTGAATTAGTTTACGCACTGAGATCAGCTTATAGAATCACAAGTCGAGTTAGTTTAGAAACTCGATAAGTTTGTGAGTTAGAAAGCTGTTCGTATGCTTAATGGAGTCGCCCTGAAAGACGAGTTGACTGCACTGGTCTTGTTGTGTGCACATGCTAAAGTTTATAAAGTTTCTATTTCTGGCCCATACTGTAAGGCTCATAATGCCATGAAATTAGAATTGCGAGGGCGTGCATTTACCAACTAGGTCTATCTATCATCATCACTCTTCTCACCTTTATCCCACTCGTGGGTAACCACATGATTTTCCTCCTCTACAGACGTCAACACAGTATTCATTCTTATCTACTTACTTCATCTAGAGTTGTATCTATGGTATTGTGAGATCTGAGGGCATATCTGCCGTGTATAAGGAGCAAAATCGCGAGGCTATATCAGTTTATCTATACCTTTCACATAATCAAAAAATCATTTGCCTTTTTTATACGACTAGATGGAGCAAGCAGATGGCTCACCTGATGTTAAGTGATAACCATCCCTATAACAAGGCCTTGTAAGTCATGCATGATAGAAACGTGCACTACTATACACTGCCTTGCACCCATCAACTTGAGGTATACAGATTTACCTCTGCTTCTATATCCAAACACATTCAAACTTACTTATCACGTATAGCACTGAACACTTATACATAGATGGTAAAATGTTACGTTTCATTTCACGACTCTACGACTGAACCCATCTTGATGTATGGATGAATGAATGAATGAATGAAAAAGCTTTTTTGTAGACCGTAAAAACTAACTTCGGTGGTTTAACTTCTCTACTTACTATTATTGTTTATTTATTTAAATTCACAAAACAGATTACAATCAATTATGCAATAATATACCTACATACATTCTTAGATCTAGATTCGTAATCAAATATGTGAATATGACAATAGTAAAGTGTTGCATGCATAAAATTATAATTTCCCTAAAACTAAAAAAAACAGCACTCGGTACAAATAATGTGAAATTTTCAGTAATTTTTTTACGCGTTGACAGTAAAACAGCCGTCATAAACTGCCACTGATTCCCAGGAAATGAAAGCTCTTCCATCGATACCATGTCAATGCTATTGTCGACCAACACCATTGTCATGCCACAACTCAAGTCTTCAGAGTTATACCCGGCCGTAAACAATTGAATACTATTCCACACAATGGCGTCAGTAGTGGGTCAACTTAGTTTTTCTACGTGCCGGTGTGGTAACTACTCTCTCTCTAACTCGCCTGTTCGCTCCTCTAGTAGGTAATTATGAACATAATAGTTTTGACAGCCTTCATAGCTCAGTTGGCAGCTCTGCCTTCTGCGCCGTAGCCCTGGCTTCGATTCCCGAGCACAAACATTTGTGTGAAGAACACAGTTTGTTCTCTTTCTGAGTGTTATATAATTTTAGTAGTATATGTAGGTATCGTGTGTGTCCAAAATAAATGTATTTTCTTTTTTTCTTTCTTTCTTTCTTTACTAGTTGCGCCCCGCGGTTTCACCTGCGCAGATTCAAATCCCGGTATTTCCACGGGATAAAAAGTAGCTTATGTGCTATTCCAGACTATAATCTATTTCTCTACAAAGTTTCATCCAGATCCGTTCAGCCGTTTCGGCGTGAAAGAGTAACAAACATCTATCTATCCCTCTATCCATATTATAAATTTCTATCATTTCTATCTACATTCATATGATCCATCCAGATGTCACTCAGACCAACGGAACAAATTTCTGCAGGTTCTGAGGTGGGAATCGAATCCGCAACCTCTTGCAACTTGCAGGCGGACTCTCGCCTTCTGCGCCACTGAGGTCGTCTGATTTTTGTAAGATCAATAACCACAATATACGAATAACTCTGATAAAAACTATAAACACTTCTTGTGAACAAAATACAACTACCGAGTTGCAAGCGCAATAATTTATTCAGTAGGTATAGGTGAACGAGGGCGAAGCACCCGAAAATCCACTGAACCATTGTTGCACGGATGCTTAGCAATTACTTACCTTCCGTGGCCAGCGGTGCGGCCACACGCCACCGGTGAGCCATCCATGGAACTAGTCAACTCTTGGACTACAAAAACTGAAACAGCTTCACGACTGATGATGCCCTGGTGATAAGAGCCCTGATGATAAGAGATATGAGGGAATATCTACCGTGCTTGGGGACGGTAGATATTCCCTCTAGTCAACACTTGGACTGCAAAAACTGAAACAGCTTCACGACTGATGATGCCCTGGTGATAAGAGCCCTGATGATAAGAGATATGAGGGAATATCTACCATGCCAAGCGACGGTATATCTCTTAGTACCTACCAAGTAGGTACCTACTAACTCCAGATTCCTTGAGGATATCTCAGGGGGTAGGCTGAGAAACAAAAAGTTATAAGTGTCAAGACTAGAAAAGCCTTTTTGAGGCGCACTTAATCCTTTCCCCACACTGATTTGAAAAAACTAGTGGCACGACAAAAAGAAGCTGAGAGATACATATCCTAGGTATATCTTATATGGAATGGAAGTGATTTGGAGTACAAACGGGAGCTGACACCGGGTGAGGCTAATTTCTCTCACTCACACGTTTTGTAAATCACTAAATACATTTAAGAAAAATGCAAAATTTAATAAGATTTTTTTATGAATTTGTTTATTTACACCTACATTATACGACACAAAATGTAAAATCAATACCACACAAAATAAAACATAAGACATTCTATGTCTCTTTTACTCTATGGTCAAGGGCTTATTTAGAAATTGGCAATAATAAAATCCTTAAACGGTGAAGGCAAACATCGTGAGGAAACCATTTAGTATTCCAACAGCGGCGATGGGCTTGCAACCTGTCACGTATGGAATACTAACTACTGCAAAATGTGGGTATGTACCTAATGTTTGGACGTACCTCTGACTAACCCCTTAGACATCCTCAAAGAATCTTGAGTTAGTACTTGGCACTGAGAGATCTGAAGGGATATCTACCGTTCCTGGGGATTAAAGTTGTGTAGCTGTTTTAGTTTCAGTTTTCAATGATAAAATCCAACGTTGCAAGCTCAGCTGTATTGTGTATTCTGTTGTCCAGGGGTTGGTTACCCCGTCACGAGGCGATTGACGCGGGTGCAAGTGGCAGAAGATAATGCATTGTTGCCGCTCAAAGGCTATGGAAGCTTTTTAAAGAGCTTTTGTATCGAAATTCTATTTTAAACAACACTTTGATTAAATTCATTCGAATTGAACTTATACATATATGAACACGGATATCTACCGTGCCTGGGGATCAAAGTCGTGACGCCGTTTTAGTATTATCATCGTAGGGTATTTTATGATATTTTATGTTATTTTATGAAACCATTAAGTGAATTTATTGTACCAGACAGAATTTATTAGTAGTTACCTGTTGATAACTATCCACTAAATTAAGAGACAAATAGCATATTCGATTAGAAAATAATATATACACAAAAAAGAAGTGCATAGCGAACGTGATTCAAAGTGATAATTGTGATTTATTTAATAAATACCTTTTGACTTTGACTTAACGGAGGTTTCTGAAAGCTCAATCAAAGCTAATCGGCTTTCAAGTAATTTGCTATTTCAGCTTTTACTTCAAATTAGATAGAGAGACTAACAGTAATGTTAGCCTTTGTATAATGTGGAATGAGTAATAATAATAATGCTGGACAATCCACACAGCACCATCTAGCCCCAAAGTAAGCTACTCGAACCTTGTGTTATGGGTACTAGATAACTGATATATTTTACATTATATACTTACATAGATAGATATTTTTTTTTTGTGTGTTTGTGCTTTACGAAACAATGGTAGAAAGATAAACGTATATAAGTTGCGCTTACACGAGGGCAATAATTGCTAATTTTCGTATCAAATATGACACTTGCCATATTTATACCAACTCACTAAGGCTATCTACTAACTACTGCAAAATGTGGGTATGTCCCAAATGTAATGTTTGGACGTACCTCTGACTACCCCCCTTAGACATCCTCAAAGAATCTTGAGGTTAGTACCTACTTGGTACTGGGAGATCTGAAGGGATATCTACCGTGCCTGGGGATCAAAGTCGTGAAGCTGTTTCAGTTTCAGTTTTTTTTTTCACTAAGGCTTTAGTAGTTTTTAGCTCCAAAGTAAGCATAGATTCCCAAAATCATGTAACTTAGTTTGAAAAATAAGGAGACCTTGTTGCAAACATGTAAAATACTATGATTTTATTCATTTCACCACTTCACTCTTCCTTTTGGTCTATAAACGTGTCCTTCTCCATAATGCAAGCCATCTCTGCCAAAATTCAAACAAATTGTGGGTGTGTGATTGACGGATAATTTACTTACCGACAACACATACAGCAAAAACTTTCACATAAGTATTGGACATTTCTTAAAGAAATGGTGCTACGGAAACCCGGACACGTTAAACTCAGCTCATTTCTCATTCCCTCAGCGTTGCAAAAGTTTATGAGCAATCAAACAGTTCACTTAACAACTCAATCTAAACGTGAAAGATGCGAAGAACTGATGTGGGCTGGGTAGCAACTACTTCCGAAACTTAAGCGAAACCTTGAGATCTGAGTAGGTACCTATTACGGACACACAATTCCCTATCTTGATTTTCTTGGAATTTGTTTTTCTTTTCATACTACTTGCCTGACTGGGGCATTATTCTCTATGACAGGAGATTTCTTGTCTCAACACGTGTAACGTCAAAGCTTAGATCATGTTTTGACGTTTTATTCTGTACAAGCGATCCGCCCGCGCGCCCCTGCTTCGCACGGGTGCACATATCATGCATGTATTATACATATAAACCTTCCTCTTTTATCATTCTATCTATTAAAAAAACCGCATCAAAATCCGTTGCGTAGTTTTAAAGATTTAAGCATACATAGGGACATGGGGACATGGGGATATAGGGACAGAGAAAACGACTTTGTTTTATACTATGTAGTGAAGTGATAGTGATGACATGTAACACATAAGTGGTAACTATCCCATGCTCTGCTTCTACGGTGAAATATGATTGATGCTCTGCCCTGCGTCCGTCGATGCTCGGTTATAGTGATCTTGATTAAAGGGGGCCTTGAAACTGAAAACTGAAACAGCTTCACTTCACTATAGGTCCTTTATTAGTGTAGGTTATAATTTTATTTTCTGTTAGTTTTAAGTAAGTACCTACTTGTTTTGTGGGACGAAATAAATGTTTTCTTTTTTTTTCTTTTCTTAACGACTTTGATCCCCAGGCACGGTAGATATCCCTTCAGATCTCCCAGTACTAATACTAACTCAAGATTCTTTGAGGATGTCTAAGGGGGGTAGTCAGAGGTACGTCCAAACATTACATTTTGCACATACATTTTGTAGTAGTTATTATTCCATACGTGACAAGTTGCAAGCCCATTGCCGCTGTTAGAATACTAACTGGTTACCTCACGATGTTTTCCTTCATCGTTTAAGAGCACTGGCATTGCGCACATTTTTCGATAGAAAAATCCATTGGTGCACGACCGTATTCGAACCTGCGGTCTTATGATCGGAAGGCGGGGTCACTCCCACTAGACCACCGGTGCTCTCGGTGGTAAAGGCCTGAATAGCGGTGAATCCGGTCCGTGACCCACTTCTGAGCCGTAAGCCAAGACCACTGAGTATTGAAATACTTTTTACCCGACTATTCTGATGTGTTCCAATCCAAAGTTTGGTGGCAGTGTTCTACTATTGAACTACAGAGATAAAAAAATATAAGGGGCACCATACGGCGCGCCGCTATCTCGCTCGCACAATTGAACATTTTTGAAGATATAAAATCACTGATTGTAGCTATGCAAAATCGCATTCGGTTATGTTATTATCAATGGCATTACGAAGATTTAGCGAAAATAAAATGTTGATCCAAGCAAGTTTTCATGCATAAAAATTAGAAAAATATGAAGTCCCATTATTAAGTGTCCCCATAACAGTTCAGAACAAATGGGAGTTACCGAGTATTTCTTTCTAGACTTGGTTGTGTAACTGTGCGAAGTCGTTTGTATATTTATATCTAACATACCCCCGGTTTCTGAAAGCGCGATCAACACTAATCGTCTGTCAAGTCACTTGCTATCTCTAGCTCTCAGAAACCAGGGGTTAGACCCTCAAAGAGTATTAAATTAGTAAATATGTAGGTTTAGGTCCAATAGATTATCTAAACTTTATTCCGTAACTACACCGCCGTCAATTTCTGATTAGTTCTTATCCTTCCAAGGTTGCCTGGAAGAGATCGCTCTCAGCGATAAGGTCGCCCATTGTTTTACCTTAAATGTATGCTTTTACTCTGTACTATGTTTCTGTGTGGTGAACAATAAAGAGTTATCTATCTATCTATCTATCTATCTATCTAAATTGGTACCTACAATAGGTACTAGAATTCTGAGAGAATAAGTCGTGTAGCTATTTCAGTTTTTTCAAACTCTACCGGCTCTATGGTTCTAAAAAGTGAACGAAAATCTAGTTTCTGAAGCACGAAAGTACTCAATTTCAACATCAAGATAGGTGCGCTTGAAACTACTAGATTCGACCGCGTTTTAGAACCACCGCGCGTGTCAAATACAGGGTGTAGGGCACACCAAGACCCACAAACCCCACAAGAGCATAACATAGTTGGTGTGGTACATAGATCATAGTCTGGAATAGCACATAGGCTACTTTTTATCCCGTGGGAATACCGGGATTTAAATCTGCGCGGGTGAAACCATGGGGCACAACTAGTGTGTAATATGATGGAAAATTTAATCGCAGCGACAGTGTTCTCTATAGTTTTGGCACGTTGCCGTTGTATAATACACTCGAGAGCTACGAATTCGTTAAGTTTTATTGAATCCTATTTTTCCGTTTAAACTACATTGTGTTGCTATTCTCCGAAACTTGTTTGCGATGTTTCATGATTTCATTTAGTGATTTTACATCTTCGAGAATTTTGTAATGTAGGTAGGAGCGACAAGTATCAGACACTTAACTAGAAGGCTCGTCTGGGGAAGTAGTACCACCACGCCTTTTTCTGCCGCCAAGCAGCATCGCTGTGTTTCGGTTTGAAGAGTATGGTCGCCGGTGTAAATTACAGGCAATGTTAAGCCTCATGCTTAACATCTGTATGCCTCAAGTTGATGGACGCAGGGCAGTGCATCGTAGGGCACGTTCCTGTCGTGCGTGCCTTACAAGGCAAGGCTTTTTATAGGCGACCATAGGTTATTTAACATCAGGTGGGCCATCAGCTTGTTCCATCAGCTAGTATAAAAAAACTACTCGTTTTTTCTTAGTAGGGATCACAATACGGCGGTTTTAGTTTCGAGGTGAATGGAGTCTGCCTTTGGGACCCGGATTCTTTGCACTTGAGTGTATACGCCAGTTGCGCCCCCGTTTGGCTCTTTGGTAGCCGATATTGCGAGAATTTCGACGGTTCTTCGTATAATGCAATTATCAACGTTTGTGCAAGCTGGGCCTGCATAAGAAAGTGCAAGTTTTAAGATTGTTCTGCATAATTATTAATATCTAAAATATTTATTATACCATATACCTAGAAGTATCTATATAGTATAATGAATATTTTAATAGTAATAGTAATAATATTAATTAATAGTAGTAGTTTATATTAATATTAATAGTAGTATTAATAGTAATTAATATCCAAAAAACACTGATAAAAAACATTTTCTAAAAATCTTCATCTAATATAATTATTTTACTAAGAAATCCAAAACCCTCTGCTTGGAGCCGTTTCCGAGATTTAGATTTTAAAGAAATAAATACTTATACAAGAATTGCTCGCCTAAAGGCTAGATATTGATATTGTTTTTTAGATCACTGGTAGTGTAGTGGTAGTGATCTACAAAAAAATAACATTTCAATGAGGTTGTCTGAGGCTAGATAACACTGTATGAAAATGTCTAAAAGCTACAAAAAATTTACAAAAAATCTCAAAATATGTAAAACAATGCGTACCTAGAGCAAATACGCCTTACAAACATTGACTCCGATCGAACGAAAGAAAATATGGAAATTGAAAGTATCTTTCAAAACGTCTGCGATCCAATAGCTTCTTTAATCTCCAATAGGATATTACATTGAACGATGACAGCCCTAATAAAATCTGCGTAACTGACATTGGCACATATATCGGGTATCCCCCCCTAAAGGTATTTATTCAGGTACCCACAGAAGTTGAGAGTCGTAGAGGAAGAAGGAATGCCGTTCACTTGAGAGAAAAATGCTTTATTTTGTTTTTTAATAGAGTGCGGCTAGTTTACGACATGATAATGCACAGCACGATAATTGGAAGCCAATTTGGTACTGTTTTCCAAAAAAAAAACTAACCTAACTAGCACTCCAGCTGAAAAAGTAGCAAAGCGGACACGGATTATTGGGTTGTACATTATCATCCCGTAAATTATCATGTCGTGCATTATTGACTCCCAATTTATGATACAACTAGCTGATCCCGCGGCTTTGCTCGCGCTCGTTTACTTTGAAAATCTCATACAAACTTTCATCCCCTATTTTATCCCATTGGGGGTAGAATTGATCAAAATCCTTTCTTAGCGGATGCCTACGTCATAACATCTACCTGCATGCCAAATTTCAGCCCGATCCGTCCAGTGGTTTGGGCTGTGCGTTGATAGATCACTATGTCAGTCAGTCGGTCACCTTTAAGTTATATATTGATACAATTTTGAGGTTCAGAGTTAAAGTTTAGAGAGGCTGCCTGTTGAAGTGTCACAACCACTGCGCTGCAGCGTGTCATCTGTGTTTCAAGGCACCGTATCTAATAAGTCATTGGGGTGATTGGTATTACCAAAGCGCCATTACCCCTGCTTCCCCTAAATCAACAAAATCTTGGTCACCATTATGTGCTCTTAACTGTGTCAATGTGCTATCAATAATAAAAGTAGTGATAAATAAATAATGCTGGACAATCCACACAGCACTATTTAGCCCCAAAGTAAGCTATTCAAAGCTTGTGTTATGGGTACTAGATTACTGATATATTTAATACATTATATACTTACATAGATAGATATTTTTTATTATACATAGAAAACACCCAGACCATCGGAACAAATTTCTGCAGATCGTACACAAATTTGTTCCACGGCGGGAATCGAACCCGCAACCTCTTGCGTCGCAGGCAGGCTCTCGCCCGCTGCGCCACAGAGGTCGTCAGTGATGGTTTAACGGTAGGAATAAAGCCACTCGTTTTTATATTTACTTCTGCCAAATGTGGGTATGTGCCAAATGTATTGTTTCGACGTGCCTCTGACTACCCCCGTTATGTGTCCTCAAGGAATCTGGAGTTAGTACTGAGACATCTGAGGGGAGGTATCTACCGTGCCTGGGGATCAAAGTTTCTCGGATATCCCCTCAGATCTCTTTATACTTACTAAGTACACAAGTTTTTTAAATTTATATTGACTTCTGGCAAAATATATTCAAAGCTGTAAAAAAATTTGAGCGAAACAATGAGTCCAACATTTTAAAACATTTTTTTAATAAAAGCTTTTATTTTATAAAGGCTGGAAAGGTAAATAAGTGGACTATAAAATTTTATCTTTCGTTTTTATGGGATCATAAAAAAGATATTTTATGATACTAGGTACCTACCTACAATATTATTGTATTAGTATCCTTACGTTTTATGCATCTATTGTATATAACGTAGATTCAAAGCATGTTTATTATAATATATGTTTATAAAAAAATGGTTGAGTGGTTAATTTACTCACTTTATAGGAAAATAAACATTTCTTGCGCCTATCTCTTATTAATATTTATTTATATCGTGAACTTTTTAAGTATTACCTACGTATAACGTCATAAAAAGACCGATACTTACTCTTTGAAGTCTCTCGCAAGACAGTTTTAACTTAATATGTAGGTAGGTACCTCTACTGTGGTATACCTAACCTAAAACTTTGTAGACAAAAAAATAAATTATCTTATCTAACTACCTTCCGTTTCAACCGTCGCCAGCTGCGCCTAAAGTCGTGATTATCTCTCATTCTCATAAAATAATTAAATTCCTTTGAGGAATTGCTCAAATCAACAAGTTTCCCGCGCACTCTAGAAAATTACAACATGGCGGCCGTGCCGTCGTCGACTTTCTGTGAACCGTGAAAAGAAATCGAGCTACATTACATCATAGCTTTATGGAATTAGGTTTTTTAATTATTATAATGTCCTGTTCGCTGTATTAAATAATGCAAATATTTTCCATGACCAAGCCTACACTCTGTCACAGTAATAAGCCAATTTAACCTAGCTCATTTTTTTTATATTTGCACGGATAACTTTAGGCGTGAATCGCCACACACATAGCGTCCACGTGTTAGCCGTGTTTTATCATAAGCCGTAGTTGGTAGCTAGTTCATGTTTTTCGGTTTGAGTACCCGTTTGCTACCCGGGAATTCATAACAATTAAAAATATTCCAGTATGGAAAACCTTGGATTTTTACAGGTACCACGCAATTTTATAAAACCGATACCTATTGGAAATTGTTCGTGCAAATACAAAGGCTGAATCATTGGCTGAATTGACTTTTTATGAAAGATTGGTTTTGTTAACACGACAAGTGAAAGGTAAATTATTTAGTTTACAAAAGTTAGTTGCTAAATTTTTTTATGTCGCTCGTTTTCAATGACGGGAGTGAGTGCTCGAAAGGAAGGACGCTCTTCAAGGCAAGGCGCCCTTAATTATTTCAACGCACTGTTACAAAAGAACAGTGACACGACAAGAAAAATTAAGAGAAAAGCGGCCAAGCTTTTTTGTGTTACAATAAATAGTTTACAGTTTACCCCACAGACATGTTAAAATGTTTATCATAAACACAATTTAAACAGTACCTACAGTAAACCCCCTTAAATTAATTTATAACAAAAAACACGGAAAAACTTCCGATTTTTCTACAACAGTTGGCAACATAGGTAACTTTGGCCGCGTAATTTATTTACGGCTTTCCAATAGTTATCTATGAAAGCATCGGATGGTCAAGAATGCACTGTGTTGCACTTTATTTCAAAAAAGGTATACCTAATGTTAGGTAGGTATAGCATGACTTATGTACCTACTGTATGGATTTTCATGTAGGTATTAGTTATCATTTAATTTTATAGATATATCATTTCTAATATTTTATCAGTATAAAGTAGGTAGGTACTTATTAAGGTACCGAATCTTTGAGAAGGTACCTAAGTGGAAGTTGGAAAGACCTACACAAAAAAGTAATTATAATTAATTAATGCCTTAATTTCTTAAAATATTAAGACACCAACTAAACTACCGTAATATTGGTTTCAGTCCGGCAGCAACAATAAATACCCGCCATTTCGAGTCAGCAAAACCAATATGGCGGACGTCGTAAATTGTCTGTGGTCGTAAATGAGGGGAATCGAACTTTACGACTAGACCCGGAACTGATTGAAATTAGAGGATCTCTAACTCTACTCTTCAATGGAGTTCAGCTTTACAACCTTAAGTTACTGAGTTTAATATACTTTAGAAGTTTGTGCTCAAAGAAATAAGCATCAAGTAGGTATGTAGTTTTCAGCCGACATCAAAAAGTAGAAACTTATAGGTGTATTTTTTTATGTAGGTAGCACATTCAAATCTTAGTAGGTACATACTATCTTAATTTTTTTTGTTAGGTACCTATGTGCGATATTTAGCAAATATTATATTGTCTCAAGAAATCAAATATCGAAAGACTGTATTCTTACAGTGTTTGAAACTATCTTTCCCTATGTTTGTAATTTTATAGATTCGAGTTGAATCAACTCTCTCGTTATTGTTCGTAACACCTTTACTCTCAATAACGCTTACCTATATTCACACCCCGAGGTTCATTTTTTATTTTTGCGACTGTTGCATTTATCTACTGGCTGTAAACTAGCGGCGCTAAAACTCATAACAAGATTCACTTCATCTACACTAAATTAGATAGAGGTAGGTAAATAGAGGGAAGATTTGTATGTTTATAACGAATAATCTCAAAAACTAACGTCCCAAATGCTTACTAATAATATGACTTCAATCCTCAAGCACGGTAGATATACACCTCGTACACTTATTATTATTCGTTATGCTTATTAAGCATAGTTTATAAACTATTGGCTCAGGGAGCTGTAGACCTCGCGAGCATACTAAAAGTGAGCTATTTGAGGAATGTAATGTGCAAGTGAATTTTCCGTTTTGTGATTTTTTTGATCTTTTTGATTTTTTTGCATCATCTTGTGGAGAATGAGGTCCTTTGTGTTTCTCTCAAATTTGATTGAAAACCATCGATTGTTTGATGAGCTATCCTGTTCATCATGCTGAAGGTCCTTATCAGATCTTCGCCAAACTTTTATGAGACCAATTTATAGTTACTACCTTTCAAATAAAAAAAGAATAATCGAAATCGGATCTCATTTGATGGAGATATCCAGAATATCAAATAGCCCCCTTTTTGCCCTTTTTTTGGGGGAAGTACCCCTCCAATCAAAAATCCCCGACGGCAAAAAAATTCTAATAAGTCATATAACCTGTGTACCAAGTTTCGTCCAGATCGGTTGAAAAATGCGACCTGTAGACGAGAACAGACAGACATCCGGACAAACGCATTTTTGGCCAATTTGGAAACTGAGACGCTTCGCTCGCTTGGCTCGCTCGGTCAACTATGCTTATTAAGCATAGTTTATTAGTAGTTTATTAGAAATCTTTCCTCTATACTATATGGCCTCAAATGGTAAGAGTGTACGAGGTGTATATCTACCGTGCTTGGGGATTAAAGTCATACCTTTCATATAATTTATGTAAGTATTTAGACATATCCTCCTAAACAGAGCAAACGTCGGGCGAAATACAGCAAATATTTTATAAGCATGTGAATTAAACATTTCTCCGACCGAAACCCTTCAAAGTAACAAGTTACAAAGTATTTTGTAGGTACAAAGTTACGCTCACAACGCAAATATTAAGTCCGACCCACGTTATACTTACGTACTTTACACGTGTAGCCAATAACCGAACTTTGACAAACTGGCAAACACGTGACTAGGAACACGGCTATAGTTAGATCCTGTCAGAAGCGGAAACGAAGCAAACATATAATTTTTTGAATCCAAAAACTAATGCAATAGTTTTATTATTATAATGTGAAAAAATCTTTTGGGTAAGGCTCCTCTCACTCGACACTGAATCTAGCTATACTTCTGTATAGAAATATTTCAATGCTTTTGAAAAAAAACATGAATAAAGTATATTTTTTTGTTTTATTTTAAAGAACAACGAAAATGTCAATATGTACCTGATTTTTAATGTTTTTGGGATATTTTAAAATACCTAAAGAGTAGTAGAGCTCTTCGTGAAGGGCTCGTCCGGGGAAGTACTACCACCACCACGCAGCCGCCAAGCAGCAACGCTGTGTTTCGGTTTGAAGAGTGTGGTCGCCGGTGTAATTACTGGCACATGAGGCTTAACATCAGTATGCCTCAAGTAAGGCACGTTCCCATCGTGCGTGACTTCCGAGGTAATGCTCTGTTATCAAAAATCAAAATCAAAAATATTTTATTCAATAACACAAGTTTTTACAATAATATGGGTTGGGATCTCCTCTCTCTGTTATAGGTGATGGTTACCACTTAACATTAGGTGGGCCATCTGCTTGTTCCATCAACTAGTTGTATAAAAAAAACAATCATTTTTGGGCATTATAGTACCTTATAGTAATGATTGTCATTTTCTATATAACTGATATTAGAATATAGAAACAAATAAATCGGTTTACTTATCTGTAAAGAT
The DNA here is from genome assembly GCA_963576535.1 of Plemyria rubiginata. Classification (NCBI taxonomy): domain Eukaryota; kingdom Metazoa; phylum Arthropoda; class Insecta; order Lepidoptera; family Geometridae; genus Plemyria; species Plemyria rubiginata. Next base: position 1,279,126 of record OY754916.1, on the reverse strand, counting down.
AGGGTTAGGTTGATAATTCATAAATATAATAAAAATATCTAGCATCGCGCACATGATTCTATTTTCCACTAGGGGCGCTGACTCGCCTTAGATGGCAGCACGCTCCATGGCCCAGGCCGCATATTTATAGGAGGCTATATTAAATCCTGGTATTTGAAACCCTCGGCACCTCGGTAAGTACCTATAGGTATTTAAAGCATGAGTGAGTATACATACTCAAACGTTACTATATCCTACTAATATTATAAACGCGAAAGTTTGTAAGTATGGATGGATGGATGTTTGTTAATCTTTCACGCCGGAACGGCTGAACGGATCTGGATGAAACTTGGCAGAGATGTATTATAGTCTGGAATAACACATAGGCTACTTTTTATCCCGTGAGAATACCGGGTGTTGGCAGATATTTAGCATTTTACCGTATTTAGCTGATACATTTTAGTTCCTAAATAATAACAAGATGTCGCCACAGAAAATATTAGCACGCGCTATCGTTGCGTTTTGAGCAATGAGTAATATCAGCAATCGTAAGTATAAAAATTTCCGATCACCGGGATTTAAATCTGTCGTACCCTCCGTAGACCTAGACACATTTTAGGTGACCCAGATGACGAGATCACCGCCGCAAACGCAGTGGTGATCGACGACTCATCGCACCCGGTAACTATCAACACTGCACACCTACACCGACCCCTCCGGAGGGGTCGAAGACGCATTCCCCGTCAACGCCCCCTCTGGGCGAAGATTCTCTCCGACTTATCTCTTCCCCGGCAACAGCCCAAGCCGAGGTCCGTACCTAAGTGGTGCCCTTGCGTTTGTTGTCACTAAACCTTAGCGCCGGTCGGTAACGCTGTCCGCAATCGTCATACGATCGAAAGAGTTATCGTACACTAAATAATTACTAAATAGATAAAATTTTACTATATTTTTTCAGCAAAGCCTATTTCTTTTTTTTAATGAATCTGACCAAACCGATATGTTTTATCCTTTTCAATGGTAGTAATAGTAAGAAACTTCGATATCCATCAGAAACCCTTTAGGGTTGCCGCACGGTTTGATACTCCCTCGGGTCAGGTAGTGCTTTATAATCTGCGGGTCCAGTCAACATTACGAGACCCTCGGACGCTCGCAAAAGCCTTGAATACCGAAATATTACGTACTAGTTGCGCCCCGCGGTTTCACCCACGCAAATTTAAATCCCCGTACTCCCACGGGATAAAAAGTAGCCCATGTGCTATTCCAGACTATAATCTATCTGTCTGCCAAGTTTCATCCAGATCCGTCCAGCCGTTCCGACGTGAAAGAGTAACAAACATCCATACTTACAAACTTTCGCGTTTATTATATTAGTAGGACTAGTAGGAAGTAGGTATGCTGATGTAATAGACTGGCTTAATTGCTTCGTGAATTATATTTTTTTACAACTAGCTGATGAAACAAGCAGACGTCACACCTGATGTTAAAAAGTGACTATTACAAGGCAAAGCATTGCCTCGTATGTCACGCACGATAGGAACGTGTCTTACGATCAACTTAAAACATACAGAACTTGAACACTGTTTTTACCTGAAAATATGTGTGGTTATACAATTTATGAGTTATCTGCTACCTATTACTTTTTTTTTTTATAAATCTGTGTTTATGGCTCCTGTCTATCGACAATCTTGCCAGTGTCAAGTGATAGAGATTATATGCTCTTTGCTATGTTTCTAGTCATGTCAGTCGTTTGTTTTGAAGAAAATGGTGGCGGTTTCTTCAAAACATTTGAAACATTTTCGGTCAAATCACGATATCACATAATACACTTTCATTTCAAATGCTTACACTTTGTGCTAAGACCACAAGTAGGTAATGTTGGTTAAAATACCACCAAAATTACACAACACAACTCAAAAAAACACTAGAAAAACAATTAAAATGAAAATGCTATGTTGCTTCGATAGATGACAGAAAACGAATACCTACCTATTACTTATCTAATAATTGACTACTTTCAGATTACCTACAAACATGTCAACGTCAAATTACGGTGAGAGTCAATGATAACCTATGTACTAATATATCCATGGAAGAGTGCGAAAGCGTGCCCCCTATAGCCCCGGCACAAGGTGTGTAGTAGGACCCCGTTGGGTTTTAGTCGGTAAGTGTCTCACATAACTCTTCTGTTGTCACCACAATAACAGAAGAGTATCGATGAGGATTTCCCAAAAAAAAAGTACTAATGCTATTCCTACTTCCCCTGAAAAAGTAATCAACATGTGATGGCGACTGTCACGCCCTGAACGTAAAGGACCTTAATTTTATTCAGCGGTGGTGGCTTCCTTTGATAAAAATAACAAAGTAGGCAACGAATTTAATTCCAAAACGTTGCAAGCTCATGAATGTATGACAAGAACATGGAGATTATCATTTTGGAAGGAATTCAACCATTGTGTTCCTGTTTTCGCACGAAGTAATTGTTTTTTTATTTTTATATGTTTAAGGTTGTGTTTCTGCCTGCCTATACCTTAAAACGACCTTTATAGACCTCGGAACAAGAATCAAAATTCCTTGACTGAGCCCCGGTGTCTGAAACCACGATCAACACTAATCGGCTTTCAAGTCACTTGCTAATTTAGTTGAAGTAAAAGCTTAAATACCAAGTGACTTGACAGCCGATTGTTGATCGAGCTTTCAGAAACCGGGGTTGAGACGCAGACAAACAACTGAAGACAAACTCGTTTGTTGGTAGAAAAACTTGGTTGGATAAAAAAAATTACTGAAGGAGTTTCACTATGCTTTTCTTTTGCTTTTTTACTTTACTTTTGTTATTTGTAGTTATTAAAATGCTCCATAAGTTATTAGTTACCTATATGTGCCATGATAGTGTGTATGTATCAAAATTGATAGTAATGTAAATTCTGTTATAGTTTTGGTTACTAGCTGTCAAGATAACATTCGGTGAAAAAATAAAAATTAACAATAGCTTTGCTGATCGCATACAGTTTTGAAAGGAATTGAAACCAACTGCAGTGTTTGGACGTACCTCTGTCCACCCCCTTAGACACCGTCAAAAAATCTAGAGTTCGTTCTTCTTCTTCTTTTTTCTTTTTATGGCTCCTGTCATAGACAATCTTGCCAATGTCAAGTGATTCAGAGATTATACTCTTTGTAGTTATGTTTCTAGTCACGTCAGTCCAAAGTCGAGTCAGTCAATTGTTTTGAAGAAAATGGTGGCGGTTTCTTCAAAACATTTGAAACATTTTCGGTCAAATCACGATATCACATAATACACTTTCATTTGAAATGCTTACACTTTGTGCTAAGACCACAAGTAATGTTGGTTAAAATACCACCGAAATTACACAACACAACTCAAAAAAACACTAGAAAAACAATTAAAATGAAAATGCTATGTTGCTTCGATAGATGACAGAAAACGAATATCTAGAGTTCGTTCTTGGTACTAAGAGACAGATCTGCCTGGGGATCAAGTTGTGAAGCTGTTTCAGTTACAGGTGGGTAGCCACCAGGAAACTAGTAAAAAATAAAATAGCACAACTCATGAGTATTTTCGTGACAACCCGAGAGTGTGGTCGAGCAGTGGTTTTGTTTCGTTATATAAAAACGGAGAGCGAGCTCCGACTCGAGCGATTAAACTGAAAGGTTTTTCAGAGAATTCAGTATTAATTCAGTGTGTTGTTAATTCACTATTATTATTATTAATTTAATTTTTTTTTATTTGATTTCAATACTTATTTCATTGCTCAACTGTGGGTTTGCTTTAAAATCATTAAACTAGTCTAAATAATAAACTACTACTAGTGAGTTTAAGTAACAAAATGTAGGAATTACAATCGCTCATTCACCATTTAATTTTGAACTTCGCTCCTATTTTCCGTAATCTGATTTAAGGAAAGGCTTATTCAAACTGATGGGCCGTGTAATCAAGGTATAATTAAATGTGAGATAAGGTGATTCTTTCGGGCAAGGACATTTATTTTGAAATGAAATTTCAGTCGAGAGAGCCGTCGCGAGGATATTTACGTCTTCTCTAATGAAAACCTGGTGGTGCTTGTTAGAGCGCTAATATTGAGCTCTATTGTTACACTATATATTAGACGATCTCAGGGGCGCAGTGGGCGAGAGTACGCCTGCGACACAGTGGTTGCGGGTTTGATTCCCGCCTCGGAACAAATTTGTGTACGATCTGCAGAAATTTGTTCCGTTGGTCTGGGTGCTTTCTATGTATAATAAAAAATATCTATCTATGTAAATATATAATGTATTAAATATATCAGTATCTAGTACCCATAACACAAGCTTCGAGTAGCTTACTTTAGGGCTACATGATGCTTTGTGGATTGTCCAGCTATATTTATTTATTATTTATTGTAAAATTTGGGCAAACCTTTTTAGGATAGCTCATAACTTTTATTAGTGGTTCAATGCAAGTTGCTGTAAAAAAATATGTGGATTTGAAGGGTTCCAGAAACGGTGATAGGTTGATACATTGCAAACGGCAAACCTTTTTGGGGACAGCTCAGAAGTTTTAATAGTAATTCTAATGGAAGTTGCTTTATATAATTATTTAAAGAGTATTAAGGCGGGCCAGAAACGGTGCTAGTGATAGATACATTGCAACGCTTAAGTCAAACATTAAAAAAATCAGTTAAAGTCCGAAGTTTGTCTTTCAACGCGTGCGAAAGATAGTAGACTTACCTAACATACTTGCCAAAATGTGAAGGGTTCTAGAGGTTAATAATCCCCAGAATTAATGTTTATGAGGGTGAAGAGGGCATGAGTGAAGGCCTTATCATCGACAAAACACATGACATCACAGATTTAGGATTTTAGGCACACAGTACCGGGGATGAGGCAGGGCGTCGCGCCTGTCACGAATGGAATAGGGTGACCTTGAGCTTACCTAGAGCGCGCATCGTCTGTGTTGGCCGGGCCCGAAGGAGCGCGCGGCCATTCTGGTTTCACGCGCGGACCATCACTGGGAATGCACGGTGGTCGAGGCACATGCGGGTGCGTGCGGGTCGGCCGCCGGCGCTCCATCCACTGCCGGCCGAAGCCCGGGCCGCGCCACTGCGCACGCTCCGACCCGAGTCTCATCCTCGGAGGATGCCGATGCCTCAGAGGTCACAAGGTCATCCAGCCTCCACGGTAAACACTGCTTGCTTGTCGGTAATCGCCTTTTGCAGAATGGTCCTGGCTCGTCTTTCTAGGCAGGTGCTTATGCTTACCTACAATAAGTATATAGCTATCTACGCTATTAAAGTTCCGATTTTTGCCAACCCAGCACGCCCTAAACATCGGAATAGCAAGCTAATCCTTCTTAGGTCTTGCCTAGACTGTTATAAATGGATTAATTTCACTTTGAAATTTTCACAAAATAATCAAAGGGTTTTACGTAGGTACGCGATCTAGACTACTTTTGATCCTGTTTTAAAAAAATGCATAATTATATATAATTTCATTAAAACCAGCACGCCCTAAACAACGGAATAGAATTACTTAGTATTATAGCTAAACCTTCTTAGGTAATACTCTTGCCTAGACTGTTATAAATGGATTAATTTCACAAAATAATCAAAAGGGTTTTACGTAGGTACGCGATCCAGACTACTTTAGTCACAAGTAGTAGTTAGTAGAAGTTACAATAGTCCATTTATATCGAGTGCTACGGCGTGGCTACGCGTAGCATCACTAAGCGTGTGTAGCCGATGCTTGTGTTGCTACTCGTACCATTGAGACAAAACAGTTTATCGCTATTTTAGAAACAGATTTCGTTCTGTGAAAACAGAATCTGTGTAGTGGTAGATACTTTTGAGTGTTTTAAGCCCAGTGAGCTGAAGAGTAGTAGCTCTTTGTGAAGGGCTCGCCCGGGGAAGTACTACCACCACGCCTTTTTCTGCCGCCTGTGTTTCGGTTTGAAGAGTGTTATTGCCGGTGAAATTACAGGCATATGAGCCTTAACATCTGTATGCCTCTAATTGATGGACGCAGGGCAGTGCATCGTAATGCACGTTACTATCGTGCGTGACTTACGAGGCAAGGTATTATGGTTACTCACATTATAGTACACACTATTATTATTATTAGTATTATGGTACACTTAACATCAGGTGGACCATCTGCTGGTTCCATCAGCTACTTGTATAAAAAAGTGACTTTATGGCAATGAGTTAAAATGTACTGCGGTTTTAGGTTCCGTTTTTTCTTGTTGTGGTACGGAACCCTAAAAATACCATTTTGTAGCATTTTTCATGTTGTTTTATAAAAATTAGGGTAGGTTAGGCTTTTTTAGTTTAAAATTAATTAAATTCACGAAAAAATTGAGAATAATAATAGGCTTGGTTCCCGTGCGTTCCTATCCTACGGGGGGGGGGGGGGGTCTGAAAGGGAGACTCGGGGTGGTTGGCAAGGGGGGCCGTTGGTTGGGTCAAGGGAGTTCAAGGGGGAGGTTCGGGAAAGGACATGAGGAAAAGGACCTAGAGAACTTTTTAATCGCGGTTAACAGCGTGGGAGCAGCTTTATGGAAAATGAAAAGAAACCTGGAAGACTTTCCAGGTTTTAAAAATTCAACGAAATACAACAAAACAAGAGTGAATCTTATAGATATTTGTTAAATAAGTATTGATTGAAAACTCAACTCTGTTGAACTTGGTTGAAACCAAGTTGTAGGTATTCAAATTCCTGGGTTCAAACTTGGTGGAAACGTTGAAACCAAGGAATTTGAATACAAGTTGAAACAGAACTAATTTGTCAATTTTGACATGCTGATTTTTCGCAAGGAATTTGAATAAAAGTACATTTCGTCTACAGAGGGCGTAGTCGCAGTTTTGGTTGACACATTACACGCGTGAATGGTGTACACTACACGCAGTTTTTGTATGAAAATAAGAAAAGCGCCCCTAGCGGACACGACCGACTTTTCTTATTTTCATACAAAAATTGTGTGTAGTGTACACCATACACGCGTGTAATTTGTCAACCAAAACTGCGACTACGCCCTCTGTGCGAGCAAGACCGCATGTGAGTGAGCGTCAAAATGTATGGAAAGTGGCGCCCCTATTATTTTCTACTCGTTTCGGTAAAGCTTTACCTTATAATGTCGTGTTCTAAACAGATGAAACCATTTGCGTACAACGAAACGTTATTTTGACAGGGGTCATCCTAGTATTGCCATTTTAGAATTTTTCCTCATCACCATGGGCAAAATTAGATTACCTAGTGCATTTTATAATTATAAATTACATATTTTTTACAATTATAATGAATTGAAACCACAATTAAATTGTATTTTGGTATACATTATGACTGCAATGTTTTTACTTTACACTTCAACATACTTTAGGTGACTTTATATTGGTTTGAATAGAGACCATTAATCATTTATTTGGTGAAATAACAACTATTTCGTGAACAGCTCTTGGCAACATTCTAACAAAATTCCTTTTTATTTCGATTCTTTGCCGTGTTGTTTCGGGTACGTTGAATTATCCGTGAAAATCTGTGTAATTCTTGAATTTATTTGGTGAAAGCAGTTTGAATTATTCGATAAATAGTCTAAAGCATCAGATATGATCTGTATTTTGTGGATATTCACTAACAGTGAACGAAATTACAGTCGCGGCAAATTGACAGTTTGCACGCAGGAAACAGTAACCTAAACATTGGAGTTTGTGAATAAAACGTGATATTTTTGGCTTTTCAGTGAAGAGTGACAGAATGAAGTACAATAAACTCGTCACATCCTCGAGGAGGAAAAACAGGAAGCGCCATTTCAGCGCGCCCTCACACATCAGACGAGTTCTCATGTCATCACCTCTTTCCAAGGAGTTGAAACAGAAATTCAACGTCAAATCCATGCCCATTCGTAAAGACGACGAAGTCCAGGTATGTAGAGCGATCTAACAATCCCTTATTAAAACTGACCATGTTATTGTTTACAAGCACCTAATGGAACCAAATGATTATACCAAACCATTCACAGACCATGGATGATTGCACCTGTATTTGGGATGAACTAAGGGTTTTCCTGGGCTAGTCCTGAGTATATTTGCTAGTCCATGCCCTGGTTAAGAACTTGGCACTGATGGTTTCCCTAACATATCTATAAACAAGTAGGTACCTCTCAGTTACAGAATCCATAATTTCCCTTCATAGGTCCATTGCTAGGTTATGATTATTAGTGGCAAAATAAAATGATGATACCAAACCATTCACAGACCATGGATGATTGCACCTGTATTTGGGATGAACTAAAGGTTTTCTTTGGCAAGTTCTGAGTATATTTGCTAGTCCATGCCCTGGTTAAAAACTTGGCGCTGATTATTTTGCTCACATTTGAATCAAAATCCTTATTTCTCCTATGAAGTCTGTTGCTAGGTTATGTCCACAAAATGGCAAAATTAAAATGATGATACCAAACCATTCACAGACTATGGATCATTGCACCTTTATTTGGGATGAACCAAAGGTTTTCTTTGGCAAATTCCGAGTAATTTTGCTTGTCCATGCCCTGGTTAAAAACTTGGCTCTGATTGTTTTGCCTGCAGTAACTTTAAAAACTATTTAGTATTATCAATACCCTTTCAATTACAATTAAGCCATAACTAAACATATTAGAAGTTGAGTGTAAATTCTTGTACTTATTTGTTTTTGTAAATAAAAATTTGATTCGATTTTAAACACCACATGAGTTAGTGTGTAAAATCACATAGAATGTTTGGTTAGACAAATGACCATACAGTAATAAGTTAAATTCTTACATAAGAAGTGATCACAAATGCATATTCATAGAAGTCCACTGCTGCATTTTATGCTTTAAACATGTTCAGGAAGAATGATTCTGAGTACTTAATCCAACAACTCTCCACAAGCTGTAAAATTTTTAGGGACTATCTGGTGGTGGAGGTACACTCCTCTTTGTAGTCATATTCAAGATCCCTCAGCCCCCAGTGGTTGTGAGTTTGTCAAGCAATATAGCCTGTCCATTGTTACTTCAACATGTTAACTCTGAGCTATTTAATCTAAATTCTCCACCGATCATTATCATATCCCCACCGGTCATTCTATTTCGTGCTTGTCTAACAGTAAAACGTGACATTGGCGAAATTGCAAGCTACACTACTGCAAAGGCCATTCAAATAAAAAGAAGAAGTAATCTAATAGTCTCCAATGATTTCTAGGTTGTTCGTGGGCATTACAAAGGCCAGCAAGTTGGCAAGGTTGTCCAGGTTTACCGTAAAAAGTTTGTTGTCTACATTGAAAGGATTCAACGAGAAAAGGCTAATGGAGCAAGTGCATACGTCGGCATCCATCCATCAAAGGTAAAATTGATTAATGGACATAGTTTGTAATTTGACAGCCTTGCTATTTCTACATACACACTTACTTACACACTTACTTACTACGTACATACCATGAAATGCTATTAAATTCAAAATGACAAACTGTTTGATTACTTCAGTTTCAAACGAATCTCAACTGATTGGAATGTAGGTATTTGTGGAAATAAAATAAAGTGAAAGAAATAATCACCTGTTGTGCTTATTGAACCAGGTGCTTGATCGATAAGCTTGATATTTTAGGACATTGTGTAGATTTTATTCCTCCACCTTGAACAATTGTTTATTACTAAATTGGTAGCATTAGAACATTAGAACCAAATGATGATAACCTTCAACTTAGACTTTGTCTTGTGTATCACTGAAGCCTGCAGCTCTGGCCAACGGCTGATGTGATGCAGGGACTCTGCTCTTGCTGATACACTTCCATGGCTCTGAAACCCCAACCCTCACTCAACTTTTACTAATTAAAAAAAAACAATATTACAACCAGCTTCTTTCTTCCAGTGTGTGATCGTAAAGCTAAAGATGAACAAGGACCGTAAATCGATTCTCGATCGCAGAGCAAAGGGCAGGCTCGCAGCCCTCGGAAAAGACAAGGGCAAGTACACCGAGGAAACTGCTACTGCGATGGAAGCCTCGTAAACATAGTTCATAAGACCAAAATAAAGTGTAAAAATTCTATGGTGGTTTCATTTTTATTGTTGAAAATATTTCTGCTCACATAAAGTCAAAGTCAAAATATATTTATTCAATAAAATCACAAGGACCATCTTGAACCGTCTTAAAACTAGGTGACTCTAGTGCCATATGCAAAGAATGTTCATTAAGAGTCCGGTGACAGCGGCTCGCAATTTCGAGGTGCGATTGGCTATTATTTCATTTCGGGGAGGTTGTTTGAAATAATAACTCTAAAGAAACACGCATAAATACTGTTCGAACACAAATAATACAATAATATAAGGGAAATGTGCTTGAGTCGGAAATCATTTTGGTATTAGGTAAACGTAAGACCAAACATACTAATACCAAAATGATTTCTGATTCGGGCATGTTTCCCTTATATTATTGTATTATTTGTGTTCGAACAGTATTTATGCGTGTTTCTCTAGAGTTATTTTTTCAAACAACCTCCCCGAAATGAAATAAAATGAAATAATAGCCAATCGCACTTCGAAATTGCGAGCCACTGTCACCGGAGCCTTAAATGCAGAAGTAGTTCTTTTAACAGGGTCCCGTTTTACCCTTAGGCACCTTAGGGTATAGTTTTAAAAAGTTAAACAGTTTCATAACACAGAAACAAGACAAGACTAAACTCAGGATATGAAAACAGGTATAGGATTTCTAATTCGTGGTGGGGGAATAGGTATGATCTGCATAGACGTCCCGCAATGGGGTGTATTGTGCATTGTCCCCCTGCTAACCTCAAACCAGCCCGCCCAACTCCTTAAAATAGCGGAGGACCTTGAGTTGGTGGCAGCAATGCTCAAGCATCCCCGTTGATGACCTGGATGCAGAAGAGAAAGACACATACAAGCTATTATCTTACCAAATTTCATTATCAACCAAGTTATATCCTACTACTAATTATAGACGCAAGTTTGCAAGTATGGATGGATGTTTGTTACTCTTGCACGGTGGAACGGCCGAAGGGATCTGGATGAAACTTGGCAGAGATAGATTATAGTCTGGAATAGCACCTATGCGCGGGTGAAACTGCGGGGCGCAACTAGTTTATACACACATGAAATTCTAGGCTTTGGTGGCGACGAACTGGCGGTAGATTCATTATAGTACCTTTCAAAGTGATCCCTGTGAATGCACTGAATAAAGACGTTTTTGCCAAATCACCTAAGTTTTTCGTTCGCTTCACTCTGACAATAAATAAATAGAATAATATAAAAGAAACACTGGAATGTTATGTACTTACAATATAAAGTTTATTGAATTTTATTATAAATGTTATTGAGCTTGTAGGTACTCTAGATAATAAATGATGGCATTTAGCAAACAATATAAAAATTATAGATCCTCCCATTGACACAATTCCTACACAGGATTTTATTTATAAAGCTTTTGAAATCTAGCTAGCTAGTATGAAAATTCTGAGGAATCTAAAGTGTCATCTAACCTAACCTAGCTGTCCTAAGTAATGCTACTAGAATAGGCTCATAAATCACATAATATAAGCATTATTGCTTCAGTAGGCTTCAATGTGTTTCAGTAAAGGCTATCTAGGAGTGATGGCTGATTCTTATTCTATGATGCTTTCTCATTCTCTTCAATGGCTGCTTTTGATGAACATTTGAAGTGTTTCTTGACCTCATTGTTCAGATTCTCTCTATTTCTGGCAATTTCTATCGCATAGAACTGAACTCTAGGAACGAGAATTGTGTTTCGTTCAGAATAATCCCCTCTTGTGTCTGCACGCATTAAGGTGCCAAAACTGTAGTCTTCAATAATATTTTTGAACTTTTCACAGAACACTCTCCACTTGGCTTTATTTGTATTGTTCTTAATGACATCTTCTCTTATGAAGGCAACATTTAGGTCTGGGAAGTCTTGTCTGAAGGTAGAGTGGATCAAGTCATCATGTGGAGAAAGTTGCAGCCATCTTGTATCTACAGAACACAAAACCTGGAATTGAGAGTAATAAAAAATTACTTAAACCTGAACAAGCAATGGCATTTTGATTTTGATGCCTACATAGCTCAGTTGGTAGTAGCTCTGCCTTCTGCGCCGTAGGTCGTGGGTTCGATTCCCACTGTGAACAAACATTTGTGTGATGAACATAGATGTTTGTTCTCTGTCTGGGTGTTATTATAATATTATAAGTATGTATTTACAAAAAAAAAGTATATAAGTAGTATATCAGCTATCTGGTTCCCATATCACAAGCATGAGCTTAGTTTGGGGCTAGATAAGTGCTGTGTGGAAAGTCCACCAATATTTATTTATTTATTTGGGATTAAGCTTTTATATTGACTAATCTGTAGATAAGGTGACATAGGGGATAGTGCAGTATAGCAAATAGATTTCAAATGCACTTTGATTAATCTATCGGTGAAATAAACATACTTAGTAATTTATTTACATTGAAATAAATGTCGCTATGTTCCATCGCCCTAGCGGCCCACAGGTGTTCGAGGGTCTCATCGTTTCCAAACTCTTCAGCAGGTCTTGTCAACACCTCCTGGAATGGTAGGTATGGACAATTTAGTATTAAAGCTAGTTGTGTTTTTTTCAATTTAAATACTAAATGGGCAGATTCCCATGTATGATATTCTCTGACCGGCAGATTTACTCAGCTAAAAACGATTTCCTAACAAGTACATAACGAAAGCATGTTGCCTGGATCAACCTGAGGAAGTAGTAGGTACAGAATGGACTAAATTCTAGAATGACAAGCTGAAAGAAAAATAATATGTGAGTTTGAACACCCTTACCATTACGTTTATATCAAACAGTTTATTTTTGCTGAAAGTATTAGGTTTGTAAGAAATTCAGAAAATTATTTGTATTTTTCGCGAAAATCGCAGTTCACGAACAGTCACGAACGAAATAGGACTATACTTATAAATCTGTGAACGAAATGCACATGGGCTTTTTTGCTTCTTCTTTTTTTTATCTATGCTTTTGTTTTTGTCTAGCTAGTGTTGCATAGATTCTGTATTTATATGTACTTGATCTTGATCATAGTAGAAGTAGTATTGTAGGTATTGTATTGTATTATAGTTGTATTGTGTGTTGCCCACTGGGCACTGCCGGACCTTCCTCGCAAAATTAAATATTTTTGAAGACCACTGAATTTAGTTATGTAAAAACCTATACATGGGTATGGGTACCTACTAACTATCTTCTTCGAACTGTGAATTTGTTAAAACTGGGATATTATAATTATAACGAAACATTTAGTAAAAAAGACTTATTTTTCATCTCCTATAAAGGTTTTTGCCCACTATCCCGTAGGTAACCATGACCGCAGAACTTATCTACACAAAAATAAAAAAACTGTACAATTTAGTCATGCCAATTTTTTCATCAATAGTGCCATCTATCAATTTAGTGAGGTCAGTGCATCTATCGTGTCAGAACTATTCTTTGTTTTTTATATAAAAATAAAAACCCCGTACACTTGGTGGTGTAAACTCACTCTTTTTTGTTATTACAGAGTTGTTGCAATGTTTCTTCTGTACATATTATGTACGTAAACGGTCGAATGTTTAAAAAAACTTAGGTACGCAGGAAAAATATTCAATCACTATTGAACTTTTTCAATTGTGACGTCATGACGAAGAACGATTTGACAAAAGGAGAAAGACTTATTCAAATTCCGGTGAGCTAGAAAGAGAAAGAGTAGGTTCTTAGAAAAATTCGTTCAAAATTCGGTGAGCATCGTTTCGTTGCAAGTTTTTATTGGCGGACAGTAAAAGAAGGTGGCGCATGCGCGTTGTGCCGACGCCATCTCTCTGAATTTCTGTTCCCGATTTGGTACCTTTATTGAGCTTATTCGTGGATTTCGTGATAAAAGTGTGAAATAATCATGGAATTATACCACGAGTGAGATCAAGCATGCAATAAGTGCGAAAGTGAAACAATCTGTACAATCTATAAAAGTGTACCAGCGGCGGATTCTTGCGGAAGTTTCTTGGCTCTAGCAACGCATATTTTTTGCGGCTATCTCCGCCGCGGGCCTATACCTAGAGCTGTTTGATGGACGTTCTTCTTCAAAACAGCTAGCGGTAACTTTTGCCTATCAAAGTTAAATACGTACCTTGAAAAGATCTGCCGACCTAGTGAGCGCTCCCCGCGCGTTCCTTCGTTGCGCGAGTTCGATCCGTGTGTAGTTATTGTTGTCGCTCGAACGAGCGCTTCGGTTCGAGTGATTCCAAATCAGTAAACAAACCATCTTCTGTGTTTCAGCTTGAAAAAATCGAAATGAATTCTGCCCTGAAGCCGGTTCTGGCGAGCGCGGGAGTTCCGCAGCCCGGGGGTCAGTCGAGTCCGGCGAAGGGGAACGTGGCGAGCGTCAACCACGCTTCCGTGGGCCACCCCCAGGGTGCCCAGAACTCGTTGAACCATGCCAGCAACAGCAACAACCTGGCTGTGCAGAACCTGACGCAGCACGGGCCCGCGCCGCCGCCGGCGCCGCACGCCGTGCCCTCCATGGCGCCCGTGTCCGCCAACATGGCGCAGATGGCGCACAACATGAGCAACCACGGCAACCTGTCGCACGCCAGCCAGGGCGGGCCCGCCGGCGCCGCGCCCGCGCCCGCCGCCGCCCCGAGCGTGGCCAAAGCGCCCGCCACCAGCTCGCCGCTGAGCCTGGTTGCGGAAAAACCTAATGCATCTCAACCGTTAGCCCTGACGAGAACTCTGGATAAGCCAGAAAAGAAGGAGCCGGATTCCACTGGCCAAGCCAATGGTACTATAGATTCGCCTAAGCCAGCATCGAATGCCCCGGTGACTTTGAAAGCCCAGAACCCAGAGACTAATAAAGACAAAATAGACATTGCAAAGACATCACCTAGTACAACCAAACCTCCTGAAAAGCCATCATTGACTCCGACCACTCCTCAAAAACCAGAAACCGCCAGCCCGGCAACAATTGCATCCCAGCCCGAAGTTGTGACCCAGCCTAAAGTGACTTCAGCGAGTGAACCATCTGAAAAGCCTGCATCAAAACCAGCTGAACCGAAACCTGCACCGATAGCTGATGTTGCACCAACCCAAAGTGAGCCTAAACCTGTCCCAGAATCTGCTACAATTGAACCCAGCCTGCCTGAGAAAGACAAAGCTCCTGCCTCGGCCAAACAAGACACACCTGCTGAAATTGCGAAACCAGAACCTGCCAAACCAGAAGAAAAGAAAGAGGCAGAGAAACCAAGTACAGAAGAGAAAACAAAAGAAATAGTAGTAAAAGAAAAACCTGAACCTTTCAAAGAACCCTCTAAGAAGGAGGACACAGTAGATGCACCTGTCAAAGTTGTTGAAAAAGAGAAAATTGAACTCAAAAAAGTTGAGCCTAAAAAGGAAACCAAGCCAAGATCTACATTGAAACTGGCTACAGTGACTCCGCCACTGAGGAAGAGAAGACATGTGTCCCCAGTAAAGAGTAGTGACGGACCCAGTCCAGCTAAGAAGGCAGTGGAGGGGGATAGTACTCCTGATGCTAGGACCAAAAGGAACAGAACTAAGGTTAGAATTAAACCCTATTTTACTGCTACAATTAAATAAGTAGACAATTTCTTAAAAATTATGTAAATCTGTCCAGATGGTGTGTTTCTAACGCGAGCTTCTGAACAGGATGTAATATACCCCTTATTAGTTCCTGGTTTAACACTTCTATTTTTCGATTTCTAAAATTACTTCTAGTTTCTTGACAGTGGTGTCGGTTAAGTTTGATGCATTATCCTAAACTAACCTAATCTGACAACTCTAAAATTATAGCCATTCTTGTTGTTTTGGTCTATTACAAAGGGATGGCATAATTTTTAGTGCTGTCAAATTAGGATAAGTTAGGAAAATTAAACAACAGAATTGGCACCATTATTTAGCTTGTAGACAAAACCTACTTCAATGCTCAGTTTTATTAATAGTTAATGTAAACAACAAAACAGTTTGCATCGTTTGTGGCCTTGACTGTGTGGTCACATGTAATAAGTATCATATTATGCTAACCTTAGATTAGAAGCTTATTCAATGCTAAGGGGTCTAGATAAGAATTACTTTCTTTTCTATTTAGTACTGCAAAAAGCCCAAATTGTATAAAAATTACATTAGCTAGGCATCTGTCTAGCTAATGTGGTGTAATGATGTTAGGAACATTAGGCATAAGCTAATGTCATGTCATCATTCTGACACTATTATGTTTGATTACTGCACAGTTGGCGTAAGAACACTTGGCAACATTATTTTCCTCGGTGATAACAATAATTTTCGAGTTCCGAGACTTGAGAGAATGTTCATTAATAATAATAATAATAATAATGCTAGACAATCCACACAGCACTATCTAGCCCCAAAGTAAGCTATTCAAAGCTTGTGTTATGGGTACTAGATAACTGATATATTTAAAACATTATATACTTACATAGATAGATATTTTTTTATTATACATAGAAAACACCCAGACCATCGGAACAAATTTCTGCAGATCGTACACAAATTTGTTCCAAGGCGGGAATCGAACCCGCAACCTCTTGCGTCGCAGGCAGGCTCTCACCCGCTGCGCCACAGAGGTCGTCAAAATTCATTTTCATTCACATTCAACTTGTTGATTCAACATGGCTTTATAAACAGATTAATTTATGCATTATAGCACCGGTGGTCTAGTGGGAGTGACCCCGCCTTCCGATCGTAAGGTTGCAGGTTCGAATCTGGTTGTGCACTAATGGATTTTTCTATCGAAAAATTTATGTGTGCAATGCCAGTGCTCTTCAACGGTGAAGGAAAACATCGTGAGAAAACCAGTTAGTATTCTAACAGCGGCGATGGGCTTGCAACCTGTCACGTATGGAATACTAACTACTGCAAAATGTGGGTATGTGCCAAATGTAATGTTTGGACGTACCTCTGACTAACCCCCTTAGACATCCTCAAAGAATTGAATTGGTACCTACTTGGTACTGGGAGATCTGAAGGGATATCTACCGTGCCTGGGGATCAAAGTCGTGAAGCTGTTTTTCAGTTTAATTTATGCATTAATTTCAAATTTAAGCTATGTCAGTCATCTCAAACACATCCCACTCCTCAGACATGCCCTTTCCTCAGGTTCTATTTTAGGAAACTAGTTTTCTAATTATATATTTGTAATTCCAGGTTCAGCTATACCAGTCTCCGACTCCGGAACTGGCGATGGCGACCAAGCTATCTGCTTCAGCTGGCCGTTCTACGCCCACCAAACCCAATGACGACAAGCTCATTGTCTTCTACAAGTAAGTTTATTAATGCTAGTACTTACCCTCTGTTAGTAAGGTCTCGACAGAATACAGCAGCGCTACCTAGCTTCCGTGTCCCGCTGCAGGGCAATCAAAGCTAAATAGTTATAAAAACCAACTATTGGTCCAGAAAGTTGCATTATTTTTATTGTTAGCAACTATTATTTTTATTGTGTAGCTTGTATACCTTACCTGTGTTATTTAGCAATGCTTTCCTATTTATATGTTAAATGCTGTAGATATAATGTCTTGTAGTACCTGGGGTCAAAGACAGTCAATAAATAAAGAATTCATTCAATAAAATCACACGGATCACTTGGAAACATCTTAAAACTACCAGTTCACGTTAGGTCAGCGTGGTAAGGGCATGTTATGCAAAGGGAAGATTATCATGTAACGAAAAAAATGCTAAGGATGAATGTGGATGGATACTCGTACTTACAGGAGTAGAGGCAAAGAAAAAATGTATAAATAAATAAATAATGCTGGACAATCCACACAGCACTATCTAGCCCCAAAGTAAGCTATTCAAAGCTTGTGTTATGGGTACTAGATAACTGATATATTTAATACATTATATACTTACATATATAGATATTTTTTATTATACATAGAAAACACCCAGACCGTCGGAACAAATTTCTGCAGATCGTACACAAATTCGCAGGCAGGCTCTCGCCCGCTGCGCCACAGAGGTCGTCGTATAGACTGTGTATGGGAAATCAAAGTAAAAAGATGTATTTCTAATGTAATACACACATTTATTATATATATAATCTAATCAAGATTACAATAATTGTAGTCGAGCCGCGATGTTGTAGACTGGCGGTAAGTTGCCTGTTTCCGCGTAAAATGCACTGCAATGTGTGTGTAGGCTGTACCAGACTGTGTGAAAGGTGACATGAGTAAGAAAGGAGTGACTATATTTACGGAACTTGCGTCTTTGCGATGACGATATCAGTTGCATCGTATATCTTCTCTTTTACTCAAGGCTCAATCATAAACAAACGTTAGCCACGTCAGATGTTGGCATGGCTAACACACTGCAACAGGAACTGTTTCAGAGTGTGTTAGCATAGTATATCGAGGCGGCTAGTTAGTATATCGAGACGGCTACCCGAACAAGTCTCCTCTCATAGTGTCCATCCGGACACACTCCATCAAAAGGTGGTAGACTGCTGAGATGACGGCTGATAGAGGAGAGTGGAGAGAAAGCCCATTGTGCGGACCCCACATGTGATAATGACAGGAGATGATGAAAAACTTATGTTTACCTTAGAAACGAGTACCTAGCGGTGCGCAACGCCGAAGGAGGCTTCTACGTGTGCCAAGCGATGCAGAATGTATACCGCAGCACGCGCAAGATCAAGATACGCTGGCTGTCGCAGGACAAGAAGGTGGACCCCTCGGGCGAGACTTACAAGCCGGACTTCTACGATGTTACCGGTAAGGAACGGTCACCACTTATTTATTACTAGTTGCGCCCCGCGGTTTCACCCGCGCAGATTTAAATCCCGGTATTCCACAGGATAAAAAGTAGCCTATGTGTTATTCCAGACTATAATGTATCTCTCTGCCAAGTTCCATCCAGATCCGTTCAGCCGTTCCGGCGTGAAAGAGTAACAAACATCCATCCATCCATCCATACTTACAAACTTTCACGTTTATAATATTAGTAGGATTATCCTAGGAAGCCAGGTCACTGCTTCACTCCTGTGAAGCTCCAGGAAGCTTCAGAAGAGCTAGGCTGGCTACAATAGAAGCCAGTCACTCACAAATAATGGACTACCCTAGTCTAAATGAAGATACAGGCGTCCAATCCAAATAACAAGCGGTGCGGTGTTAACATAGAGTTGTCTTCAGACATGGAATGCGTGCTGACAACGCTATCGCTGAGTCGCGCGGCCGGCGGCGCACAGCTACTGCGCAGCGAGGAGAGTGCACGCGCTGCCTCCATCCTGCAACGTGCCCTACGTGCGGAGACCAGCCCCGGCGTGATGCAGCTCACACCTGAACATCCAGACGGACGTTAGTATACCACACTTAGTGAATTCTGTATCCAATAACTTAAATAAAATAACATTACAATACATATGGCAATCTTTATGCCTCAAATTGATGGGTGCAGGACAGTGCATTGTAGGGCATGTTCCTATAGTGCGCGACTTACGAGGCAATGTCAAAGTCAAAGTCAAAATATGTTTATTCAATAAAATCACAAGGACCATCTTGAACCGTCTTAACACTAGGTGACTCTAGTGCCAGTTCCACGCGACCAACACCGAGAAGAACAGGCAACAAACTTGGCTTGGTATCTATCGCTCTTTTGTATGATCCTCGTTACAATGTAATAAAATACCTACACTATTGAAGCTATATGCTTTGTTTAAAGGTTACCTAAGGAGTACAACTTAACCATGGGGGCCATCTGCTTGTTCCATCAACTTATTGTATTAAAAAAACTTTCAGATTATGTATTTTGTACATCTCACATTCGTTGTAATTTTCTTTGTAGTTCATAGTTCATTTAATTATAACAGATCGTACATATCAATAGCTTACCTATATATGCTAAGTAAATGAGTGAATACAAATTCTAATATTGTTTTAAATATTAAAATAACAATATTCGACATCATTACTCTAAAAAGATATAATTATTCATGTCAACATATCTTTTGTTGGCAATCCTAAATAAATAACTTATTTAGGATTGCCAACAAAATATACACAAAATTACAAAAAAAAACCATACAGTTTGGATATTATAATAACACTAGTAGCGCCCCGCGGTTTCACCCGCGTAGTTCTAAATCCCGGTATTCTCACCAAGATCCGTTCAGCCGTTCTGGAGTTATAGAGTAACAAACATCCATCCATCCATCCATACTTACAAACTTTCGTATTTATAATATTAGTCGGATAGTAGAGATTATATTATAATGCATTTATGTGTGCGTACAGTGGACCTGTCTCTATACACGGACGAGTCTCAGCTGGAGAAGCGAGCGCGCAAACGCGCCGCTTCCAAATCATCGCCGAGGAACAAGGATAGCGCGCCCGAGCCTGCCGTGAGTACATACATCAACTGCTCTCACATTCAACTAACAATCAAGAGAGATGCGCTTGCGATTGTCTCCAGGCATGGCTTATGGTGGCACTCCACATGGCCATTCGAGTTTTGCAATTTTATTCATGCTTTAAAAAAATGGCAAATTAAACGGGTCATTCAATACTCACCTTCGTATTTTGAAAAGCAAGATGAAAACAAACACGAAAAGCCATATGAAGCGCCTCAACAACATGGTTTATTCTATCACGCATTTTTACGCTTTGAACGGTGTGGTAGTGCATTTTCAATTTGCAATGTTTTATTCATGTAAGCTAATGTAAATAAAGCATAAATTTTAGTAATTATACTTTTTGTACTCAAATTCTCGATTAAATAAGGTAATATATGTATTGTGTCAAAATGCAAGTTCTCTTCTGCGCCGTTCACAGTTTAGAAGTGACCTCTATGGCGGGATGACTAATCAACTAATAGCATGACCATCACTAAAGTTGCGCACTGCACGCATCTGGTGCACTAACAGTGTATGCATTTCAGAAGAATGTGGCGACGCCCGCCAAAAAGGCTCGTCCCACTCCGAAACGCAGTCCAAAGTCGACCAGACAAGCTAAGGCGACACCAGCGCCACCGCCGCCGCTTCCGGCCAAAACTAACAATAATAAGCGGAAATCGACAGGTAGTACGACCATCGTGCCAGCCGCTAAGGTAGGCATAGTACAACGGATCTATAGAAATGTACGTATCGCAATCATTCATTACATACCCTACCGTCCCGTGTGCGTCGCGCTATCGCTCTCTCGCTCGGGCGACCTGCGCGCGAGCGAGACAGCGGTACTATCTGTTTAATATTATAGTAACAATGATAATTCTTCATTCTTGGCTTGTTTTGATGATGGTGTAACGGTCTAAGATGATAATTCTAAAGTTATTGCTAAGCATGCATTTGCTTCTGTAGCTCTGTGGAATAAGAGCAGTTATATTTATTTCTAATCTGTGTACCTACATAATTGTTATAAATAATGTTAAAATGGATAGGAAATCCATAAGTCAAGATATACGTAAGTGATGTCCAAAAATTACGTGAGACATTTCTGAATTATTTCCCTGCAAATATTTTTGTAGACTGAAATTAGAATACACATCTTTTGTTTTCTTTGGTAAATTTGTTGCTATCATTTCCTCAAAGTAAATCATAATTGAAGATGGGGCTTCTAGAATTGACTAAAAACCTCCCGCACTTGATAACTCACATAATAATGGACTTTCCCTTAACCTTAGGCCGTTTCTGCATCAACAAAATATAACAAACAGATAAAAGCGTCGACTTGTGTTTCATAAACTTAAATTTTTATTTTCTAGTTAGAATTCCTGTTCTTGAATTTTAAGAATTAAAAATTGATGGAATATTTTATGCATGATCTACAGTCGCCCAAGTAGTCGGTTTTTGCAACATTCTCTCTTATTACTAAGGTGATAAGTTTGAATTTAGCAATGAAGATCTATTGGTGCTTTGTTGTAAACCAGTTCTGAACATTATTATTGGGAAAAGGTATTATTATTTTATTATTCACATTCACCACATATTTTGTTAGACAAGTTAGGAAGGTATGAACGCATGACTGCATGACCTGATATGTGTTTTATAACAATAACTATGAATAGCTCCAACTATTTATAAAACAAGATATTATTATTTTCAAGAAAATTTTTAAGGGAGAAAGTGGCTTAGCTGTTTTGCAAAGTAACTTAATATACAGTTACATGAATAATGGTTGCCTCCATATGTTAAAAATAAAATATTGCTTAAAATTTGGCATGGCACTGAAAGAGGTTATATTTTAAATCTTGTGACAGATTTTCCATTGATATTGAAAGTTGAAGTCAAAATTCTATTGTTGAATTGAATATATTGATGAGTTAAATATATTATTATGCGATTTTGTACAACATCATTATCTACCTAGGGTTGGCAGGTAGAAATTGCTCTTAGCATTAAGCCCACTTTTTGTACACAAAAAAAATGTAATTGGGCATTAGTGTTAAATTACTAAATTGTACCTTATAAGTGTAGTGTTCTTTCTTCTAATTGAATCATCTACTAACACTTTCTAAACTGTCAATTCATCCATCTTCATACATCCATTGCTTCTGTGTTTATTTCAACTAACAGCTTAAGAGTCCGGTGACAGCGGCTCGCAATTTCGAGGTGCGATTGGCTATTATTTCATTTTATTTCATTTTGGGGAGGTTGTTTGAAATAATAACTCTAAAGAAACACGCATAAATACTGTTCGAACACAAATAATACAATAATATAAGGGAAATGTGCTTGAGTCAGAAATCATTTTGGTATTAGGTAAACGTAAGACCAAACATACTAATACCAAAATGATTTCTGATTCGGGCATGTTTCCCTTATATTATTGTATTATTTGTGTTCGAACAGTATTTATGCGTGTTTCTCTAGAGTTATTTTTTCAAACAACCTCCCCGAAATGAAATAAAATGAAATAATAGCCAATCGCACTTCGAAATTGCGAGCCACTGTCACCGGAGCCTTAAGGTCAATGTACGTACGCCGACGATGCTTCTCTGTCGCACTATTATAAATATTAGGGGCCTTACTACAAAACGGAGTCTAACTTTAAACAGTGTCTAAAATTAGCGCTGTCTCTGTTTGTCATTACGCAATGGCAAGAGATGTCAAAAGTTTAGGCAGTGTTTAACGTTTGCCTATTTCTTTGTAGTAAGGCCCTAGGTGTTTGATCGAGACACGATGCGATACACAATCTCGCTGTCTATTCAGGGTAACATGACGTAGCCTTGAAGGACGTCATAGTAAGGTTTTTAGGGTAAAATTGGTTTCTAAATAAATGATTTAATCTGGGATTTTTCATAAACAAACAAAATCTTTTTAAGAATCTTAAAAAGATTTTTTGGTTTGGTTGGGAAGTAAGCTGTGCTGTAGTTAAAACGTTGGTGTACACTGATCTCAGTTCTTCTTACTTTGCATTTTCTGTTTTACTGCATGTCATGTTTGGATACTGGATTCTAAATCAAAATTCAAAATTCTGTGTTTGTTGTATCTGTGATGCTTTAGATAAATTTGTCACTATGAGACAAAATTTAATTAAGCCTTGTCTTATGAGATATTATTTCGGGCTATGGTCCGAAATAAAATCTGAACCTAGAGATGAAAAAATATCCCCAAATATAAAGATGAACTTTATGAAGTAGCCTGTGGAAGTTTAAACCCGCGTGCAACAGTTTTGTGTGCTGTAAACTTAATAAATTACTATGAAACTATCCAACTAATTATATAGGTTATGATTTTTTTAGGCAGAAGTAACGGTTTATCATCAGGTGGGCGATTCTATTTGCTCGTTCCATCAGCAGTTGGCATATAAAATCCTATGGTTTTTTTTTAATTTAAAATGCCTCCTTTTAGTCCTCTAATGAATTTATGGCTCCTAAGACTGTTTCTAGCTGGATTCAAAAATTACTAAAATGGTTATGTCAATAAATTTATTGTATTATTTTTCTCTCTAATAAGTCACGAAATTTATAAACCGATATGTTCCGAAGTTGCTTGATAAGCATCTTAAAATCATATTAATAAGTCAAGTCTAACCAAAACATATTTTCAGTTAAATCACAGGGATAATAACCATGACAGCTATATTCACAGAGTTCAACTACATGTCACTTACTATCAGATTCTATGACATTTAATTGCCTCTACAACGATTAAAAACTATTCTGTAGTCACAAACAGAATAGTAAATGCAATAGTTAGGCTATGTTAGCGGAAATATGGCTTCATGGAAAAAAAGTTTTACGGATACATATTCCTACCATCTAAATAGCATTCTATAAATTCGAATGCCATGAATGAGGGGGCATATCTAACAGTGGACTCTAAGTGTGAGGCCACAGGAGCAGAAATTCTTTTGCAGAATTTGTTTCATACAACATTACGCGACTGACAACTTTTTTGTATGAAGCAAATTCTGCGACCGAATGCCCATGTGGTCTCATTATTCATTAGCTTACTACCAACATAGCCTTTTTATTGCACATATCCCGCCTATTGGCCAACTCCCGCCGTGTATGTCAGTGCTTCACTACAACTGGGTTTGTCCCGCAGACCGCGACGGCTGTGGTGGAGAAGGCTAAGGCGGGTCGCAGCGCGCCGAAGCGGACGCCTCCCAAGCCGCGCGCCGACGCCGTCGCCACGCCGCAGCGGAAGGGACGCCGGTCGGCGGCCAAAGGTAATCCTTATTCCTAACCATCACTACATAGTATAAAACAAAGTCGCTTTCTCTGTCCCTATATCCCTATGTATGCTTAAATCTTTAAAACTACGCAACGGATTATGATGTGGTTTTTTATAGATAGAGTGGTTTAAGAGGAAGGTTTATATGTATAATACATGCATGATATAGTAGAAAAACAATGTGGGCGGGTGACGCGGGCGGGTCGCTAGTAGTATCATAATAAGTTCCTGCAAGACCACACAATGCAGATCTCAGGAGATATCTAACGTGCCTGGGATGAAAATCATGAAGGTTTTTAATTTTTTTTTCTTAAAATATTCTACAATACTTTCTTATTCAATCTTTTTCTCATTTATAAAAATAACTGTGGGCTTACATTTTAGTAGGTCACCTTCTTTTCCACTTGGGAGACTTGTTCAGCAGGCATTGTTGTTACAGCATGTTGATGATAAAACCCTCACAGAAAATTTTACTTATATCCTCAGGCGCTCTTAGAATCCTTTCATTACACTGTTTCGAAAGAAAATAGTGACACGAAAAGAAGAAGAGTTAATTAGGATCGCCAACTAATTATGTAGGTCCATATTATTTTGTAGAGGATCATAAAAAAAATGATAGGAACCAAGCTTAGTTTCTTGCCAGTTCTTCTAGGCTTTGGTCGCGACGAACTGGCGGTAGATTCACATAGTGATCCCTGTAATTGTACTGAATAAAGACTGTTTTGATTTTGCCAAGTTACTATATCTTCTGATATAAAACTTTTATTTTCAGCGTTCTTCATCCAGTAAATGGGCGGTGGGGGGCCGAGGGCACGGTGCTAACAGATCTCCTTCCATTGCAGAAGTGAAGCCCTCGCCTGCGCTCCCGCAGCCCTCCACCTCCACGGGTAAGACTGGCCGCGCGCGCAAGGCGCCCGCGAGGAAATAACGACGTGCGCCGTCTGCCGTGCGGCCGTGCAACTATACCCAACTACCCTCTCTGGTAGATATCTCTAGACAAGTGTCAATGCGTCAAATAACGCTGAGTTAGCGTTATGTATTTTTCATCGGTTACATTCAGAATTCAAAATCTACCCGTCATTCTAATGCAACATTATCTAAAGTTAAAACAACAGTACGAAATGACGATTTCTTTTTTATTTGACTTTCAAATGTGGAATATCAAAGTTAGATTTAGAGAATGGCAATTTAATTCGTAAAAAGATTGCTCAGTTAACAAGTAAACATATCTGCAGTGAATGTGATGGTAAGTTGCACGTCTGCCCGGCTAACCCGCCTCAGGAGCGTGTATAACTTTACGGTCTGTACTTGTGTCTTACAATACCTGATGTTTGTCGGTTTTGTGTCCTTTGTCAATGCGCCATCTGTTGCATGGTGAAAGAAATCACAGCTCATTTTCGTGGCACTGATTTTTTTTTAAAGAACATATTGAATGGTGTCAAATGGTAGGTAGGTGTAAGCGTATTCGCAAAGCGCTAATCATTCGTGTGTCATTTATCTTCTAACCTGCTATTTCTATCACAACATTTGATGCTATTTTTTACAGCAAGAGCGGCGTTATTGACAAGGGAAATAATTTAAGTAAAAGCCTTTGTTGAAACTGATAATGCATTATTAAATGGTTTGGTCTGAATAGTTCTATTGATAACAGACACTCTTAAGATTACATCACACGGAAAATAAATTCAAAAAGGGTTTTTGTAGTTATTATAAACAGTTATTTTTTCAATTTTGACTCACGTGTACAATGTTTTTGTGATGTGCGCTTATCAGTGTCAAATGTATAGGTTTCTGTACGAGATTTACATTTACATTTTGAATCAGCATAATTTATAATCATGGTTTACGATTTATATTTATTTAAATTCAAATTTTTACCATTACAAAACAGGATTCAGTCTGGTAAAGTACATAAATAGAGTAAGGGCGATTCCTGTTTTGTGGTGTTTAGTTATTAGTAAATCAAAGCAGATGTAAAAGATAGTTCTATTTAAAGAAATGATATTTTTAACCAATGCCAATATTCACCAACTAACAGAGATGGTGGAACCATGATAGCACAATTCGATTATTTTACAAAATAGCATTTAATAATGAGTTGCTTGCTTGATGGAAAAAATTAAATATGATGACAAAATTGTTGATTTTCAATACATAAAAAACTCCTTAGTGATAAGAGTAGAATACCATGTTCTTTAAAAAAAAGCAATAAATGGCCTGAATATTCTGTATTTTTTACACAAAGTGACTTTGTATTCGAAGATTTTATACAAATCAGACGAAAGATTGAGCTAAATTGTTTTTTCAGTATAGTTTCAATATTGAATGTATTTCATTGTTCAATCTACATGGTTATGTTTCATGGGTACAGTGATCAACGTATTTTCGTTTTGCTAACGTGTACTAAATTGTAGTGTAAGAATTGTCTGTAAATATTATACTTACAATATATCAAAATGTTAATTTTATTAGCTTGTAAGGGAATTTGACAAATTATTCGCCTATTTCTTTTATTCTGGAATCCATGGTAGAGGTAGATACTAATTGGACTTTTGTGTAACCAAATTGGGATACAAAATCAACATCAGCCTAATGAAGCCCACAGCTGGTTAGTACGGTAAAATAAAATTTGGGATAATGCTGCCTGCTCAATGGACTATTTTCTTAGCTATGACGTACATATAGACAAATTAAAAACTAACATGGCTTATTTTAAACTGTGTATTGTATAAATGATCCACATCATTGGCAAGTTAATATTGAAAACGGATCAAATAAATGAGGCGATTAATTTTAAAACTCCGGTTACAGCAATTTAGTAGAATTAAGCGATAAGAGGATGTTATTAGCTTTCTGTCGCAAAGTAATAGTAGGTACCTATGGGGTTTCATTTCTTAGTCTAGTTTAAAAATTCTGAATTTTACGGAGATTTATTGATTAGTTACTTTAAGTGTGTATTTTGATGAAAATTCCGTGTTTCATGAAACAAAGAATTTCAAATCTTTTGAAGTTATTTCATACTGCTTCAATTTAAAAAATATGTTTTGATATAATTATTTCGATTTAGATGTAGAAGGTGTGCACATAGTTATGACGAAAAGATAAATTCTAAAAATATCTTTAACATCAGTGTTATGTACCTATTATTATCCATTTTGGACCAAGCTCTTTTATAAAATTGTTATTACTTGTGTTTTCACTGCATGTACATACATTATTAGATGCACCTTACAGCCATTTTGAAACTTCTCTCATTTATAACTAAACAACTAAGGTTATTTTATAAGAAATCCAACAGTTTTATTATAAATTATGCTATGTCAAAGACCCATTTTAAACATATTTATCATTATGGAAATGTTTTATTTTTAGATTGCATAGGTACTAATGTATGCAAAATTAACCTTTTGTTTTAGTTATACATCACCTGTATCTTTTTATGGTTGTGTAACATAAATTAATGATGGAGGTACTTACCCCTAACATTTTTGTTAATTTGTTTTTGATAAAATACCCCATGTTGTTAAGGTTCCACTTACATGTGGATGGGTCATCTCCATACTCTATTCAGCTTCCAAATAATAGTAATGCTATTGATTAATTTGTTCTGTATTCAATTTCTTTAGTTTCATTGTCTTATTATTGAAATAAGCATTGGAAGCTGAATCGAATTTGAGTCGAAGTTTTAATGCTGCAATTGTTACACAGATAAATACATGTATGGAATTGGTTGAAATGGGTCTGATGGAGGCCCCTTATCTTAATAGCTCTCGGAGCATGAGTGTGTGTGTGTGTGTGGAACATTACTAGAGAATATTATGTACCTAAGTTTTAGGTGGTATTTTAAATAGGTTTAATTTAAAAGATCAGATAAGGGTAGAATATAAATAATTGTGTGTATTTTCTGTTATTGTACATATGTGGAGTGATGACATTGACTATGTCAGCCACTATGGTACTAATGATACAGTAGTAAAACTTAATTTAGCGTTTTATACAAAAAATATCAGTTGGAGAGTACTATTGTAACAGAAAGTCCACAAATTTATATTGCAATTCAGAATAAATATAATAATTTAAGAAAATTTATGAGTTTTACTTAAAAATTATTACACCCAAACAACTCTACCATCAATTAGGATAACTTAAAAAAACATTACAGATAGGTGATACAAAAACATTTAATCATCTTCAAGAGTGTCCAATGGAAACTCAGACATGATTAATCCTCGGCTCCATAGAGCATCAGCCAACTGAATCTTATCAGAATCAGAGGCCATGTCAAGACTTTCTACAGATACATACTCGGGGTATGCCATTATCAAGTTCTCTATACCTGGAGCAAAACTTTCCTCAATCTCCAAGAATGGTAGCTCACTTCCATGGTACTCCATAGAGTTTTCAACATAATAGTAAATCCTTATTTTATCTTCAGACACCATCCTTAATATATTCTTGCGTAACAACCTTATCTTGGTATCAAGGGCCATTTCTACTCTGTTTATCACCTTTCC
Source organism: Plemyria rubiginata (assembly GCA_963576535.1). Taxonomy (NCBI): domain Eukaryota; kingdom Metazoa; phylum Arthropoda; class Insecta; order Lepidoptera; family Geometridae; genus Plemyria; species Plemyria rubiginata. Next base: position 1,249,985 of record OY754916.1, on the reverse strand, counting down.
ACCATCAATCATAACATCTGAATCTCCATATACTGTAACAGCTTTCTCCAAGTCATTCAAAACTGGTGGCAGTGCATCAGTCTGGAAATTCTTGTGCATTTGATCAACAGCATCATCAATAGGCAAGTGCTCACTTATAGAACTGAACAGGGATCTCACAAGGCTTGTAATCTCTTTCCTTCGAGGAGTTTTAGCATCGGAGTGCACCAAGCCAAAGTTGTCGTAAATGTCAAATGGCAAGCCGCGTCGTAGCTCCACATTATCAGTTATGGCCATTTGTAATGCTGCTGGTACAAGTTTCTCAAACAGATCTGCCCATGAATGCTTTTGGTACATACTGACTGTAACATGAAGTGAATGCTCTCCATCAATGGTAACTCCTTGGTGAATGTAGCCTCGAGGGAAGTAGAGCATGTCACCAGCTTCTAAGGTAACTTCTAGTATTGGCTCACCAATCTCATTTTGGTCATAGTTCTTGGAAGATACTCGAGGCAGAACCTCATTTTGGCTCAATGGTTTGTAAACACGCCAGATCTTTTTACCTTCTGCTTGCAGGATGAAGGCTTCAATATCATCATAATGTGGGGCAAAGCCTTGGCTATCTGGGGGCGTGAGGTATGAATTAGCTCCCACAAAAGAATTGAAATATTCTTGCAAAGTTGCATTCAATATGTGTAGTTTTGGGATGTAAGTCTGAGGGTTCAGTAACCTTATGCTGCAACCATTCACATAGTAGTCCCAAACTAGGTGTGGATGAGCTCGCCCTTCTGGATTGTGGGTCTCTCTCTTGCCATCAATGTAAGATGTTACATCAATATTTTTAGTAAACTGTATATTTTCATTTCGGAGCATGTGATCTATGGTAGGCGTTGAAATAATGTCTTTGTAATAATTGTTTTTTTTTCTGGAAATGTGCAATGGTTTTTTTTCCCAGACCCTTTCAAGAAATTCCTCAGGGTCATATGGAGCTATCATCCATTTGAATACTTTCAGGCCTTCCTCAACACTGTCAGTTGTTACCGGAACAAACACGAAGCTGCCGCTGCTTGAATTTGACTTGATTTCTTCAACATCTGAATCAGGTTCTTGTTGATGGCACGCGGCGACGGTAGCGTTGGCGGCGGAGGCGTGAAGAAGAATCGGAACATCGTCCCTTTCAGAAACTCTAGTAATCCTCTTATTTTCGAAATGAATCGTAGGTTTGACTACTTTATCACGTTTCTTTTTGTGCTGTTTTTTCTTGCCAATGTTGTTTGGTAATTTACTTTTTTTTATATTTTTAATTTTAGCTGCAGCTTGAATCTCTAAATCTTCGGGGAAGAATTTTAGGGCCCCTAGAGAAGTTTGAGAATCTTTCTTCTTTCTATTCTTCCTCACTCTTTTTGGCTTTTTATTAGCACTGTACATCGCAAATGCCGACACTGGAGAGTCCATGTCCATTTCAATCAACTCCCGAGGTTTATATTTTTATTACAGTCGTGGTTTTCTTCGATAAGCAAACGATTTCAATCAGCTAGCCACAGATGGGCTAAGATTTAGAAGCTACAAATTAATTTTAATCAATATATTTAATCACCTACAATTCAAATTTCAAGTTACAACACCACCCGCCGCACAAATCACAAATCAATCAATCAATCAGTACATTTGATTTATTTATTTTAGGTTATAATTTATAATAGAAATGAGATAGAGAGAGATGATAGGTTCGTTTCGTTTTTTTTTTTTTTATATGGCTCCTGTCTATCTATAGACAATCTTGCCAGTGTCAAGTGATAGAGATTATATGCTCTTTGTTATGTTTCTAGTCACGTCAGTCGAAAGTCGAGTCAGTCAATTGTTTTGAAGAAAATGGTGGCGGTTTCTTCAAAACATTTGAAACATTTTCGGTCAAAGGTCTTTCTGAGGATTTTTGATCATCTGACAGTGACATTGACATGTTTCGACAAGACAACGTACTTTTTATCCATTTTTTTTTACAAGGGTAAAAACGTTTCACCGCAATCTCACCTGATGTTAAGTGATGATGCGGTCGACGATGTGGCACGTTTACCTAGAAAATACCTATTCACTCTTCTCTTGAAAGCATCTAAATTATAGGTCTTCGGAAAAACGGACGCCGGTAAGGAATTCCATTCATTGGCTGTGTGCATGATGAATGAAGAAGCGTTGCGCTTGGTGCGGGCAGTTGGTATGTCAACAATGAATGGATGCCTCGTTTCCGTACGTCTGGTGGTCCGATGCAGATGGTAGAATGGGGATGAGGGGATCAAGCTGTGGAGTTCGGACGCGCACTCACCGATATTGTATCGATATTATATATATAGAATACCGATAGACTGGCAACTACAATATCCTGTCCACTACAAAGTCCTGTCCATCCAAAGGTTGTCTGGAAGAGATCGCTCATAGCGATAAGGCCGCCCATTGTACTTCGCTTTAGTTAAAATTAATTCTTGTAATGTTATGTTTTCTTGTGGTGTACAATAAAGAGTTTTCTATCTATCTATCTATCTACAATAAGATTTGTTTTCCCTTTAACAAAACTGCCCTTTATAACAAAAGTGTTCTTTGTATGGCTGCACGCATATATAACAAACTTCCAAAGCACATTTTAGATATTTCCAGTGTAAATCTATTCAAGGCTCAATTAAAAAAAATGCTCTTAGGAAAAGCCTACTATAGTACATGTGAGTATTTGAAAGATAAAATTGAAACTTTATGATTATGCATGACATTATAATATTGTAATTTAATTAATTTTAATGACATTGCTAGGTGAATATTTAATTTAATTGTACTTAATTATGTTAATTGTGTTGTTATTTATGTTACTTTTTAATGTTTATACGCCGTCAGGCAAAACACAGAGATCAATACTTGCCGACGCTTGCCATCTACTTTTATGTAATATAACCTGTGTTTATAAATGAATAAATGAAATGAAAAAATGAAAATGAAACTTTGCGGCGATGCTCCACTCGAACAACTCGTTACCTCTATGAGCCTTTTGGCTCATCTCTCAATAGTCTTGCTTGAGGTAGTCCTTGGGTCCCTACCCCTAGTGTAGGCTCAGGATCTCCACGCGAGCTAGGTATACGGTTTCTCGAGATTTATTCTCAAAACTCAGCGCTAGTATGTTCGCATTGTATTTATTTATTATCATTTTTTGCACACGCACAAGCATTTCCTACCATTTTCTGTATTGTTTATGGCTTTGACATAGGTAGGTAGGTACTTATTCAAAAAATAAAACAATTACATGTAATAAGTACGTACACATTTTTTCAAGCTTTTATTCAGGTAGGTAGGTACTATGTAAAATAATGTAGTACAGGGTTTAATTATTAATTTAATGTTTTGTTATATTTGATATTCCTTTATTTTAGCTTTTTTTAACAACACACAACAAGCACCTAAAACACGTTTATTAATTATTAAAGATTAATAGTTACATAAACGGTTGGGCTATGTATTTGGTGGTTATCCTAGTGTAGGTAGGTATTTTATTATCAAATTAATTACAAGACAAGTGTTGGCGATATCTGTACTATCTGTCTATTTCGAATTTTTACAATTAATTTTGAAGTGGGGTCACAATGGCTTTATTGTTTTTTTTGTTAGATTGATATAGATCTACCTACTGGGTAGATACCTACTATAAAATATATTGTACCTACGTATTATATAAATTCCTTGATTATGGTACATAATATAATTATTACTTAGGTACCTACCCATATATATGTTGCCGAGCCCTGTCGCGCCCACGTCGCAGTCTCTACGTGCTAGTTAAATAAGTCATAAAATTATATAAATATTTCAGTTTGTAAGGTATTTATGCTATTGGCCCTGTATTTTTAAGATCTTTTTTACTATGTTGCCTGAAATAAATGATTATTATTATTATTATTATATAAATTCAATCGTAATAGAGGTTACAAATTACAATGATTCCTTCGAGCTTACTTATCTGACGGCTGAAGTGTATTTTTAATAGCAATGTGTAGGTAGGTTATACATGGGTAAATTTTTTTTTAGACTTGATTGTATCTATGTTTTTTTTAAATAGAAACGTGATGAACCCAAGTGGGTACCTACTATAGGTAACTTATTGACCGAGCGAGCGAAGTTTCGAGCTTGGCCAAAAATGCGTTTGTCCGGATGTCTGTCTGTCTGTCTGTCTGTCTGTTCTCCTCTACAGGTCGCATTTTTCAACCGATCTGGACGAAACTTGGTACACAGGTTAGGTATATGACTTATTAGATTTTTTTTGTCGTCGGGGATTTTTGATTGGAGGGGTACTTCCCCCAAAGAAAGGGCAAAAAGGGGGCTATTTGATATACTGGATATCTCCACCAAATGAGATCTGATTTCGATTACCTATTCTTTTTTTATTTGAAAGGTAGTAACTATAAGTTGGTCTCATAAAAGTTTGGCGAAGATCTGATAAGGATCTTCAGCATGATGAACAGGATAGCTCATCAAACAATCGATGGTTTTCAATCAAATTTGAGAGAAACACAAAGGACCTCATTCTACACAAGATGATGCAAAAAAAATCAAAAAGATCAAAAAAATCACAAAACGGAAAATGCACTTGCACATTGCATTCCTCACTTTTAGTATGCTCGCGAGGTCTACAGCTCCCAGAGTCACTAGTTTACTATCAAATATATTATAGGCAATGTGTTCTATCTAAGAAAACTAAATGAGTCTCAGATAGTAGGTAAAATATCTATTACATTATTTTTTTTACATAAATAGCTGTGTATAGGTAAATAATTTAGGTATAATCTTTTCTAAAATTGTTTCATATTGTCATTGGTTGACTAGGGTGGTCAAATGGATCATGTTCCTACTTGCTGTAGGGCTTGTACGTAGGTACCTAAGCTGAGGTCACAACTTTTATGCCGGCGCCACACATTGGATTCAATTTTGCGTCCAAGCTTGGCTACAAGTTGGATAGATAGATAGATAGATGAACCAGAATCTCCAATATCTGTCCAAGATTGATTCACACATTGGAGTGTTGGTACTTGGTTGGATCCAACAACAGTATAACTTGGAAGTCAAATAGCCCATGTGAGGCGCCGGCATTAGATAGTAAGTGAAAACAATCATGCACTCCATGGGTAAAAAACTACAATGTTTTTGAACATCTAAAGCCACTTTTAAGTGAAATTCTACCACATATTTGCGTGCCTATACATGTATTTCAACTATGTAAATATGTATGTATATAACTATTTACTTACTTAAATTTTTTCATATAATATTTTGATATAAATAATGTTATTATAGGGTAATATTTTAATGTCCTTATTGGCCTACGTTATTAAAATAATAAATATAATGTAAAATTCAAATGATTTAAGGATTGGTCTTCTATCACACTTAAAATTGATACGTACCTACTACTACGCCACGTCCATAACTACTCTACAATTTTGTTATTAAAGGTAAATAACTATGATATTTTTTTATGTAGGTATGTGTAGAATAATTATTAGTATATCGTCATCATTACCATAACCGCAAAAGATTTCAAACACTTCTAGGTATTTTCAAAGTCGTACACTCATTATTTTTATTTGAAAACGCCCCCAACAATATGCCGTAGGTATACACTAGTTAAAAAGAACTGGGGTAAGCTTTGTTTTGATATGAAATTGATTTGGTAGGCACCTAAAGCCCGCTCCACATTCGCGCGAGAAAAACACGAGAACTAGAATACGAAACCTCGTTTCTCGCTAGTTTCTCGTGTTTTACTTGCGTTCTTCGGAGATTCTCGCGAGAAAGGGGAGCGGGCTATTTCCTATCACCGTTTTTCCAAATGATTGAAAACTGAAGCATGTTTGCGTATACATTTACAAGAAGAACATGTTGATATTCAGTCTGATATGATTATTACAATGTTTCCGACTCATATATTTTCAAAAATTGCCTCAACAGTTTACATAAAAAAGAACTAGAAAATTGTGAAAAACATGCAAAACTTCGTCAGTCTTATATCCAACTCAGTTCACATCAGTGAAGCGATGCTGGCAATGTCATTGAAAAATCCGTGGACATAAATAAGAGAGTGAGCGATTGGGACGGTAGACAAGGGAATTTTGAAACAAAATCTCAAAAAGTGAACATTTAACATCAATACTATCAAATATAACTAAAAATGACGTCCACTCCGCGCCCGAAGCGACTTACCTCATGTCAAAGTATGATTATGTAGCAGCTATAACCTACGCTTATTAGAAAATGACAGAGTGGTATTTCTAAGTGGATTATTGTTATGCATAATGTACTTACTACGTGCTATGAAGTGTAAGCTTTTGACGCGAAATATGTCATTCATAACTATTATCAAAAACACTCAGATTTTCTACCTTCATATACAGAGATGACTTTACATGAGCAAATTAATTTTAGTTTCACACCAAATGAGATTCCTGAAAGTATCGCCAATAGCACCTTCCGTTCCAACATCCTCTGTTGTCACGCTGACTCGCATGGAGGTCTAGTGGGGTCGGGTGGAGTGTTCAGTGCACGCGCATGTCTCGGGCGTGGACCGGAGTGGTATCCTCAGGGCTCGGAGAGTCATCCACATGTGGCCGGATGTGAACCACGGAGCGACGTTGGTCGTGATGGTTGTAGTCATCCCGCATCACGAGGCCACCGATTCCGTACCCCGGTCCCATGACACCGGAGCCGCTGAGACGCATCTTTTCAGGATCCTCGTCGAGCTTAACCACCGAGAAGACCGTGCTGAGGTTCAGTTGAGGGATGTCGTAGAACACGGTGAGCATCAGAAACATGAATGAGAGGCCAGCCATCAGATATACTGGAAAATAAAATATCCATAAGTCATGGGTATGTGTCAAATGCATATCTGGACGTACCTAGGGGAAGCAGGGGTAATAGCGATCATGTCGGGTAATACCGCTCACTCCAATAACTTATTAAATAAAAGCGAGCACGCTGCAGCGCAGGGGTTGAGACGCTTGAGCAGGCAGCGTATCTAAACATCAAAACTAACATAAGACAAATGAAAAAACAAATACAGCATTTTTCTCTCAGGTGATCGGCATTCCCCCATCTTCCCTTACCTCTTGACTACCCCCCTTAGACGTCCTCAAAGATTCTGAAATAGTACCTAAGTCTAGTCGGGGAATCAATGTCGTGAAGCAGTTTCAGTTTACAAAACCTACATAATAACTAGTTTTCAAGAGGTATCAATATTTATTTCACGTTAGTATTTGAAAGAATACTAGGGTTGCTTTTAATCGGGTTGCAGGGTTATTAAAGTTTAAGGCGCAGCATACGGAGCGCCGCTATCTCGCTCGCACAATGATATATTTTTAAAGATATGAAATCACTGAATGTAGTTATGTAAATAGTAGTGTTGAGGAAATGGTAAAGATGTGGTTTACCAGTGGTAGCCATTTTGTAGATCGGGCGGTAGGGCTGGTCGGGGGAGTCGCCAGGTATGTAATCTCCCAAGCCGATGGTGGTCAGCGATATGAAGCAGTAGTAGAACGAGTCCAGGAAGTCCCAGGCCGGTTCCAAGTACATAAACGCGCACGCCGGGAGAATAAGGAAGCAAGTCACGAACATTGTCACTGGAAAAAAAATAGAAAGTCGAACAGTCAGAGACTAAGTTACTTAAATAATTGAGATAGATAGATAGATAACTCTTTATTGATTATCACAACAAAATACAGACAACATTTTGACTTAAAAACTGAGGTACCTGAGGTACCACAGGTAGGTGAGGTACCTTATCCTTAAACCAAAGAGGCCACAATTAGGTACGTAGATATGTCAGCCACTTTCTGAGCTGATGTATCGTCGTATAACGATTCAGCAGATCGTATGACTTACATACTTCAATTACTGTAATAACATCAATAGAAAATCCAAATGCGATTAGTAGGTATCATTAGGTACCTACACTGTAAAACAGTCGGTATTTACTTAGCAAGTAGCATGACGGAGAGGAATGATGCTTACCAATAAAGACCAGATGCATAAGTCGTATGGTGAAAGGTAGGAAGAGATGGCCGAGTCCTGCATTCAGAGCGCGCAGAAGAGCAGTGGCCGGCGACAGCAGGCGTTCCACGATAGCCGTCAGCAGCACCAGGGTTAGGGGGATGCCGATGAGTGCGTAAATGATGCAGAACAGCTTCCCTGGACGCGTGAGTGGCGTGATGTGGCCGTAACCTGGAATATGGAGTATCCTAACTAGCTTTAACAGGATATATAATTTATAATCTTCATCTTCCTGCCCTTATCCCACGCTATGTAGGGTCGGCACAACCGGTTCTACTCCTCCGCTCTCCTCTATCATTCATCTCGGTGCTCACTCCATTCTTATTCATGTCATCCTTCACACAGTCCATCCATCTTTTCTTTGGCCAACCTCTCTCTAAAACCAATCACATCCAATATCCAACGGGATTTAAATAATACTAATTCAAAATAGTTTTTCCAAAAACCACCATGCGGGAATAATTTATATTTTGTATGATCGATAAAAATATCGTCTGGTTACACAGTAGCCTTACAATTCAATTCAATACAAGTTTAGGAGTTGGTAAGTCAAGTCTCCTGAATGAAGTCAGCAATAAAATGGTCAACTTACCGATCGTAGTAACAACCGTTGAGGAGAAGAACAGTGACTGCCCGAAGCTCCAGTTAGGACCACCGCTGACGTTTCGAGAAGCGGACACCCCGCGGTTGTTGGCTCGGATCACTTCATCAAGCAGGCTCTCCAAGTCATCATCTTTGGCAAAGAAGTCACGATTATTAGATGTGTAATGGAAATAAAACAATAAAAGTTACGTTATTACTATACACAATCAAACGCTTTTTCTTGCTTATTCGATCACAAAGTAGTAACGTAAACGTAACGTTTTTAGGGTGAAGCCAAACGAGCGTAACTTTTTGAGTTGTCAAAAGTCCTGTTCGATACACACGGCGACATGAGTACGCTCGTTTGGCCTCACCCTAAACGTTACGTTTACGTTACTACTTTGTGATCGAATAAGCAAGATTGATTGTGGTCTTTCAAAAAACCTTCATTAGAACCGAATAACCTAACCAGCCATTCGTTCACAATTTAATTACTTATGATACCAAAACGATCTTCATCAAAACAATTTTCAATAATTCAATCAACCATTACTTATAACATTATAAAAAAATATTATAACAACATTATAACTCTCCGTGATGTAGACCAGGCACAAAATATAAGCCATTTATTTTAATTTTAATCGAATAAGAGGTGATGTTTTGTATCCTGATATTTTATTATGTTTATTTTATTTGCGTAGGATAAACTGTTTTCAGTTTGATCCACTCTCAGGTCAAATTTCAAGTAGGTACTTACGTTTGTACACAGGTGCACCTACCTACCATCACAGAAGAAATAAATAGTACCTTCCTTCTAGTTACCTGTACTTAGCAGTTTAGTTTTATTTGATTAATTAAGTAAGTTATATTGTTTAGATCTAAGTAGTTGCCAATAAATATGTTTTCCCTCTTTCATGTTTCATTGGCAAACCTATCTAAGTTAGTCAAAAAACGCAGTTTTGTGACCAGTAAAAGAGAAGGGTACCATGAGGGTACTTATAGGTAATTTGATAGTACCTATTGTTTTGCCGCTGAGCCGTGGCCGTGAAACGTTTTCCCGTCAATATCACATTTCGCTCTCCTAGGCGGCCGCGCTTTAGATTTGGATTCTTTTTCTGACATTTTGTGAAGCAAACATACCTAGCATTTTCATTTCTAGTGTTATTTTGAGTTGTGTCGGTGGCATTTCGGTGGTGTTTTAACCAACATTACCTATTTATGTTTAGCCTCGCAACGAATTCAATTTCCTAGTAGAACATATACCTACCTACTTTCGTACAATCACTTACACAACACGCCATTAAATCACTACAAATTGTGCGTAACCTACGTACCCTACGTTATATGCGCGGCTGGGGGTAACAACGATAGCCTCTCACCCCGAGGCGAGATCGAGAAACTTTATGTAGGTAGGTAAGTACGATACATGCTGACGTCACTAAAATTATGTCTGATTAGTTTATTGAGAAAGTTTGCGTAAGAAATAAAATTATTACGTAAATTACGTTACGCACGCCACTCCAATTCGTGCACTTGGATTACAGTTCTATTTCATGAGCGGAAGGACACAAATAAAGCCGCGCGTGTACTGAGATCGCAATTTGGGAACACCCGCGTGTCTGACTCGCGCTTGGCTTATTTATTCATTAACTGGTTTGGCCAAACATTCAAAGCGATAGTATTCGAATAGGTATAAAAGCCAAGGACAAATTAGATTCTACGACCGTTGTACAGACATACATACATACAAAACGAAACCTACCTATTAAACAACACTAAAGTGTCAAGTCAAGACTACATAGGTAGCTAACATTGGTCGGTCAGAGGGTCAGACTGGTCAGATGCGTTTTTTAATGTAACATTCTAATGAAAAAAAAAAAAAAAAATATTTCAAAATAGCAAAATCTCAAAAATAAGCATGCTTCTTATGAGCATGCTCAAAAATCAACCGACGACCGACCAAATAAGCATGCTTATTTACTAGCACGACCTGTACACACGTGCTTTTATTGAGCAAGGCTCGAAAAAAGCATGCTTTTGGCTTGGAAATAAGCATGTGTGTCAGTACCTTTAGACGGTCTTACCGCAGGGCCTACCTGTCAGTGAGCGGTTACCGTTGCTCATAGATAAAACACCAACAACTCGCTTGCGTTGTCGTGGAGTTGCCTAGCCTACCCTTGGGCCTTATTCTCTATTCAATCTTAAGAGTAATAAGGTAGACATAGTTGCATGGCTCACACAATGCAATTAATTGTAATTAATTAAACAATATGAAAGGGATTTTTTATTCGCGAACTTAACTAAGTACATAGGTCCCCAACTCATGCTGGTACCTACTTAATTTTAGATTACCTCTAAGTAGGTTAGGTTACGCTATCTGGTAGGTGCCTCCACGGTCAGTTAAGAACACTATCTGGTAGGTACCTCCACTGTCAGCTAAGATAACCCGCACCTTATCGAAATCTAAATACTTAGTACTTATCAGTACCTATAGGAAAGTTACTAAGTAGTTAGGTTTCTGAATTAAAAATAAGAAATATACGAAATTAATACGAATATTACGAAATACGTAACGTTTTTTACCCTTTAAAAAAACTGATTTGGTAAATAAACTAGATAAGACGTCTAGGTACCATAAATGTTATTATATTATAATTATTATTATAATTATTATATTATAATTATTATAATGCTGGACAATCCACACAGCACCATCTAGCCCCAAAGTAAGCTACTCAAAGCTTGTGTTATGGGTACTAGATGACTGATATATTTAATACATTATATGCTTACATAGATAGATATTTTTTATTATTATACATAAACACCCAGACCAACGGAACAAATTTCTGCAGATCGTACACAAATTTGTTCCGAGGCGGTATGTAATGTATTGATATGATCCTTGTTAAAAATTTATAATACCTAGCGCTCCACAGCCTAGATAGATGTAGGTACTAGTAGGAATGTACTATATCTATTTCGGTATTGATATAAGCAATCTCGTGCGGGGTCGATGCATTTCCTCAACCTGGGTGGGTCACGCGAGATGCCAGACGGTGGGGGGCGGAGCGAGCAGCGTAACGGGTGGCGTGGCGTAGCTTTCGTAGCAGTCAGAATTGTCATTAGAATAGGAAGGGAGGAAGGAACAAGCACAGGTTGGAAATTCATCAGATTCGCTACTCGAATTGGGCAGATCAGTAAAAGGCGACAAGAGATTGTACCTACTTACAAATTGCAATAGTAACAATCAGTACGTACATATTTTTTCTGGTACAAGTTGATGGACGCAGGGCAGTGCATCGTAGGGCACGTTCCTATCGTGCGTGACTTATGAGGCAATGCTTTGTTATAGGTGATGGTTACCACTTAACATAAGGTGGGTCATTTGCTTGTCCGTCAGCGAGTTGTATAGTTTTTTTATTAACGTTCCCATCTAAATTTGTATTAATCAAAGTCAATAGGTACCTATTTATTCAATTGAATGGATCCATGCGATCCAACAAGGTTCGCTTTGAAACGTCATAGATGCCAGTTACACGCGACCAAGACTAGAGAACATGCAACAAACTTACGGTTAGTTCCTTGGCTACCTTGGCTTTAATATATCGCTGCCGTAGGTGGAGAATTAGATAACTAACACTTTTTGCGAAATCGACTTTATTGCTTTTTCGTAGAGTCTAGAACAGACTGCATCTTTTGTTCTGACTCGCGTGATGATATATATATTTGAACGTCTTATATGATGTAACTTATTTAGAATATCTACTTACTAAATTCAATTTTTATAAGTTTTTATGTGTTTTAGGTTTTTCACCTAGCATACCCTGCTTGTATCTTCTATGACGTGTATGCTTACCAAATAATTGATTATTGATTATTATTATTATTATTGATTACCGTTTTTTTATGTTCTTACAGTCGAGAGGTAGCCCTGCATCTGCAGAAAAATCTGCATCTGCAGGGATCACTGATAATTTTATCAGTATTCCCTAGTTACAGCTCATAGTTCATTTTTTTTTTATTTATTTTCATATCAATAGCTTACGTATATTATGCCAGGTAAATACAAATTCTAATTTTATGTTAACCGCCATCGCTCATGCACTACTAGTGCATCCTATCTTGTTACTGCGAGATAGTTCCTCGGGCAGCTTGTGTGCAACTAGGGCTAGGGTGTGGCGATCGTTATCAGATTCTGGACTTTGTTGAGGTAGCCATATATTTGATAAGCTGTTGCAACTAAATACATAGGCCGCCGCTAAAGGTGGCTATTAAAAAAGATCTTCATCCTACAACTATTACAAATGCGAAAGTTTGTTAGTATGGATGGATGTTTGTTACTCTTTCATGCCAGAACGGCTGAACGGATATGTATGAAACTTGACAGTGAGATAGATTATAGTCTGGAATATCACAAGGGCTCCTTTTTATCCCGTGGGAATACCGGGAGTTAAATCTGGGCGGGTGAAACCGCGGAGCGCAACCGGTGATCTATAAAAATTAAGATAAAATAAATTCTCTTTGTGAATAAGAGTAGTAGAGCTCTTTGTGAAGGGCTCGTCTGGGGAAGTACTACCACCACGCCTTTTTCTGCCCTCAAGCATCAACGCTGTGTTTCGGTTTGAAAAGTGTGGTCGCCGGTGTAATTACAGGCACATGAGGTTGAACATCTGTATGTAAGTTGATGGACGCAGGGCAGTGCATCGTAGGGCACGTTCCTATTGTGCGTGACCTACGGGGCAATGTTTTGTTTATAGGTGATGGTTACCACTTAACATCAGGTGGGCCATCTGCTTGTTCCATCAGCTAGTAGTATAAAAAAAATACAACAAAAATTTTGATAAGTGAATCAGTTCTCTCTAATTAAAATCTACCAAATTCCGCGCGACTAACCCTCTTTAGTTTTAGCCCTAAATTTTTTTATACCTACTAGCTTGAGCTGTATTTAGTACTCATTCATAATTTCGAGTAAAATGTAAATTCTTGGAATTGGCATGAAACTCGGGAGCTTACAAAAGTTTATGAAACTTCACTGAATATTTTACTTTGGCCTTGTTGAGTTCCTCTTCAGTTCTGATGGGAGTAGGTATATACCGGGGTAGGTATTTACCTACTTCATCAGAAGTTCTGAGTTTGTTACCGTATTACCTAATTTAATACTCTTTCCTCCAGATTCTTGATCATAACTAGGGGTAAGTCACTGTCGAGTCCTAAGTTTAACTTTTTTACCCATTACCCTTGTTACCCCGAAAAGGTATTCAAAAATATCAAAATATTATTAAGAGACCTAGCTCAGTTTGTGTTCAAAAAGTTTGTTTATTTTATAATTTACTTTTGTTACTTTATTTTTATTTTGTTTGTTATTTCTCTTTTTTGTGTGTATCAGTTGGGCAAATAAATGCGTTATCTACCTATCTATCTATCTATCTCAGCCATTGCAACAATCTAAATATATATAACTCAAAGGTGACTGACTGACTGACTGACTGACTGACATAGTGATCTATCAACGCACAGCCCAAACCACTGGACGGATCGGGCTGAAATTTTGCATACAGGTAGATGATATGACGTAGGCATCCGCTAAGAAAGGATTTTGATCGATTCCACCCCCAAGGGGATGAAATAGGGGATGAAAGTTTGTATAAATCTTCTATCTATCCTCTATCTAAATCTAAATATAAATCTAATCTAAATCTAATTTTTCTGATCAATCTATCTTCTATCTAAATATATATAACTCAAAGGTGACTGACTGACTGACTGACTGACATAGTGATCTATCAACGCACAGCCCAAACCACTGGACGGATCGGGCTGAAATTTGGCATGCAGGTAGATGTTATGACGTAGGCATCCGCTAAGAAAGGATTTTGATCAATTCTACCCCCAAGGGGATAAAATAGGGGATGAAAGTTTGTATGAGATTTTCAAAGTAAACGAGCGCGAGCAAAGCCGCGGGATCAGCTAGTTCTGAATAATTATAACGGAGGCTAAAACAAACCTGTGACATTCGGGTTTTTGGCCATAAAACCTTGCTTAGCTCTGATTACGTCCAGCCTTATAGCGTTCTCCATCGGAGCTTCCAGAGCTGAGAACACCAGGGCTCCCGTCGACAGGAAGCAGATGTAGAATACCACGTACACTAAAAGGAGGTAGGTGAACCTCTTTTCGCCAAAGATTCTAGATGTAGCGAACAAAGGCTGGAAGGGAGGATGCTCTTCTTCGTACAGAATCTCCCTTTCGACGATCATTTTCTTCGGGTAGGGGTAAAGTTTGCTGTGTACCGTCATGTCATCGTCGCTTCGGCTCGATGACATGCTCCCATATGACTGGATCCGGCCATACTTTGGTTTCTCTATGGCCATATTTTATCACAAATTAGTCACGGTGATAAAAAAGTTGCAGTTCCAAATTCAAAAGTTCATGTCAAAATTAATCACAGTTCGTGAAAGTTCATGTCAATTTTATAACAGAGCGTGGTTTACCCAAAGCTTGTTGCAAGCCTAGATCCAGAACACAAGTCGAAAACCCGGAATGCACTGTGATTTGCGGTCAGCTGTACTTGAAAAACCTCTTCGGATGGTTAGGTTCAAAGAACAGTCCGAATATTTCGGTCACTTTGGTATCGCGGCGACAGTTTTCGAGCTTAAAAGTCACCATTTTGAGGCATTTTATTTTGTTAGTTGATCGGTAACGGGTCGAAGAATGGCGGTAAAGCAGGATCGAGTTTCGGAGTAACTGATCGGGACAGTGACCGTTGACTGACTGGTGTGTGGCGTGGCGTGGCTGCCTCAAAGGAATATTATTACAAGAGTACCGTCAGCACGCAAGTTTACCTAGTACCTACCTACCCACTATCTCTGTACTGTACGTCGACATTTCATACTATCTTTGTGTAGGTATAATTTGAGTAACTGATAATAATAGGATTATAACTATGTCGTTTGTTTTGTTACTTACGTATTTATAAAACAAATAAATATCAAAATATACAAACACGATAAACAAATATCAAAGGTTGTCAATGGCAAAAGGTAATTTCTACCTGAGTACTTAGGAAGCTATAAATAAATATATGGCATAGGTATATTTCGCAAATAAATGTCTGTCTATGTGTATGTGTGTATCTACCTATGTGTAATAAATAAATAAATAAATGTCTATGTCTATAACTACTTTATTACCTAACCCATTCATAGGTACGTGTTGTTATTAGAATGAGGCTCATTTTTTCCACGTTATCATTTTCGATTTTAGCCTCATTCAAAGAAAATATTACATTTTTTATGTCTTGTCGTTTTCACCTTGTAGATCTCACCTACAAAATGTTTTATATATTTTTTTAACGAGGATCAGGAATTTACCTATAGATTGAAAAATTTTAGATTTGAAATTAGGAAACTTCGTCATGTCAACCTACCTAAAGCGGGACATACCTAGGTACCTATCTAATTATAGCGCTGTCACTTCCAAAGTCTATTGTATTGGACTCTCTCCTGCCTCCGCGGTCCATTATGCGTGATAAACGCGCATAATGGACCACAGTCTAAATGCGTACGTTTTGTTTGTTTTTAACGAATAGAAATGGTTTTTTTAAAGACACTGACCAGGCACGGAGCCTCAATGTGGGAGTTTTGGCGGGTAGGCACATAAGCAGAAGCGCTACGTGGACTGAGGTGGTTGGCAGAGCGGACAAGACGAAGTGCTAACATGTAGCATATGTTCGATGTGATCTGTATGTAGCACGGATTTAGTATGTAGTGTTTCACGAATTATAAATTACTAGTTACGCCCTGCGGTTTCACCCGCTCGGTATTCCCACGGGATAAAAAGTAGCTTGCGTGCTATTCCAGACTATAATCTATCTCTCTGCCAAGTTTCATCCAGATCCGTTCAGCCGTCCCGACGTGAAAGAGTAACAAACAACCATCTATCCATCCATACTTACAAACTTTTGCGTTTATAATAGTAGTAGGAAAAACCAGTATCATTTGACCTTTTGATGTTTTTGCTTCATTACATGTCAGGTATTTCTAGTTTGATCAATTGGTATTACCTATATAATCTGTAGGTTTCCAGTATATTATTCGAAAGAATAATGCGAGTTTTGCCCTCCTTCGTACCTACTTAGGTACTGTAGTGAGTAGCTATGTCTGATGTCATTAACCGATAGCTACCTACCCACCGTAAAGGAAATGATCAATTGAGTGTTTGAACCCAATCAAAGTTCTTTGAGCCAATAGGAATTACTAGGTATACCTATCACAAACTATAAGAATCAAAGCCCTGACTGACTGACCTGTATATTAGGTAGGTATAGATAGACAACGCACAGTCTAAACCAATGCACTGCTGGTCCTAGAGACTTGAAATTTGAGGAATATATAGGTCTTAGAGCGTAGTCGTGTATTAAGATAAGATTTTTGCAAACTAAGGGTGTAAAAACTGCTTGAAAACGTTTGTATGAAAAATTGTATTCTTTGAACCCACAAACTTGAAACTTGGAGTACATGTACTCCTCCAAGGCTAATAAATAGGAAATACATTTTTAGTTTTTTTAATAAGTGTGTAGTGGTGTTTTAAATGACCTTTAATAAGTCTGTAGAGGGGTGTCAAAGTTTGGCACTTCAATGACTGCCATGCCGTGCCGTGCGAAGCCGCGTGAAGCCTCTAGTTAAGTACATGTAAGTATTTAGGTATAGAGATCGTACAAGTACCTACTGCTGTACAGTGCCACCAACTTGAACCGGTCTGAAGTTAGCCGTTTGGGGCATCTTCCATTCGCTATAGGTAAGCCTTTTATGCAGAAACGGCTAACCTCAGACCGGTTCAGATAAGTTGGTGGCACTATACGCTGTGTTGCATTACTTAACTTCGTAAAATGTTTTCTCTGTATCTGTGTTAAAATCAATATCAAAATGGTCTCTATGTAGTACAATCACAAGGCTAACATCTAGGCGCCGAAGTTCCTCTCGAAGCCTAGAAGAACAGACAAAAAACTTACTGGCTTAACGTTCTTTTTTTTGTATGATCATTCTAACAAATTCTTATCAAAACTGAAATGAGTTTGGTACTGAACTAGGTATGTACCAAGTAACTTTGTTGGAGTTACTACGAGTGGTTCCGTTTTGAAACTAATTTGTAACATGAACTACCCTCAGACCAAATAAAAACTAAGGACAGACTTCTGTGAACAGCAAAGTGAAGCCAGTTTTCTAAAGATGTGTTGCGGTCAAACTACGCCTCGCCCCGTGTACATACACAACTAAACGCACACACACAGAAAAGTGAAGCCAGTTTTCTAAAGATGTGTTGCGTGGGCCGATTTGGTGTGTGCGTGCGAGGCGTAGTTTGACCGGCTTCACTTTGCTGTGCACAGAAGTCCGTCTTTTAGTTTTTATTTGGTCTGAGGAACTACCTACCTACCAGTTTAGTTTATAGTTTGCAAGCGATCGAAAGCAGGTCTCTTTCTTCGACTACCTCTGGATCCTGGTAAATGAACACTAACCTGTTACACAGGGATGGTCTTGCAGGAAGTTAGCTCGAAGCCGCGCCAACGATGCCTTGGTCTCTTCTTCCATAGGACCCTCAAGAGTCTGGAACACCCTGGCACCTGCAACAAATCAGCGCTCTTACAATCCTCGTAAAAAACTTATGTGAGTTGAAACAACTTTATTTTGAACTAGTTGCGCCCCGCGGTTTCACCCGCGCAGATTTAAATCCCTGTATTCCCGCGGGATAAAAAATAGCCTATGTGCTATTCCAGAGTATAACCAATCTCTCTGCCAAGTTTCATCCAGATCCGCTCAGCCGTTCCGGCGTGCAAGAGTAACAAACATCCATCATCCATCCAGACGACCTCTGTGGCGCAGCGGGCGAGAGCCTGCCTGCGACGCAAGAGGTTGCGGGTTCGATTCCCGCCTTGGAACAAATTTGTGTACGATCTGCAGAAATTTGTTCCGATGGTCTGGGTGTTCTCTATGCATAATAAAAAATATCTATCTATGTAAGTATATAATGTATTAAATATATCAGTTATCTAGTACCCATAACACAAGCTTTGAATAGCTTACTTTGGGGCTAGATAGTGCTGTGTGGATTGTCCAGCATTATTTATTTATTTTATTTTTCCATAGGTACTTACAAACTTTCGCGTTTATAATATTAGTAGGATACAGTCATAGACCACGGGGCAGACCACCGGCCAGATGGTCTGATGACATAGTTGGGACAGTGAGAGTCGAGTGGATGCGGTTGGCGCAGGACGGGAAAGAACGGCGTGCTAAGGAGGAGGCTTATACCCAGCAGTGGGTGAATGTGGGCTGATCAGATAGATAGCAGATAGACAGTAGTTTTTTATCAGTACCCCAGAAAGACTTTATGTATGTGTGTGTAAGAAAAAGGTAGGTACTTAGGTATGTCAGGATCGTAGCAAGGGTCCGCGTACCCCTATGGGAAAAATAGTATGTAGTGCTCTTGTAGTGTAGCTTCCTACTAGCTTCCAGTAGTAGAGTACTCTATGCTTACCCATAACCAAGTACAGCGTTAGTGCCAGCGTGGCCGTGACGACTCTGATACCCGGCATGCTGCGGATGTGCTTAACAAAGCCAGGTACTACCAACCTCATGGTGACAGGCTATCTGAAAAAAGACATTTAATTATAATAAATATTGGTGGACATTCCACACAGCACTATCTAGCCCCAAACTAAGCCAAAGCTTGTACTATGGGAACCAGATAGCTGATATACTTTTTTTGTAAATACATACAGAACAAACATCTATGTTCATCACAATATATTGATATGTTTGTTATCGGTGGGAATCGAACTCACGGCCTACGGCGTAGAAGGCAGAGTTACTGCCTACTGAGCTATAAAGGCTGATATTTCAACCTTTTTCGTCTAGATATAACCCCAAGTAACGTACGATACGATATACGATACATACGATATACGTACGTATTGCTTTGTTATAAATTGCTGGACTTATTAACTGCTATGGAAATTTCTAAAGCTGGCTCGCCTTTAGCGGTTGTTAAGCCATAGCTTAAAATGGCATACAAAAACTCCGTTTTAGTACACGCTGTATGTTTTTGTCAGCCCATAGCAAATGCGAAAATACTTAGTCACACGTTTTGCTATTTTGAAGTCACAGGAAATACAGTAAGCCGTAACTTAAGGCGCAGCATACGGCGCGCCGCTATCTCGCTCGCACAATGATATATTTTTAAAGATATAAAATCACTGAATATAGTTATGTAAAATAGCAATCGGTCAAGTTGTGGACAATGGCATTATAAAGATTTAACAAAAATAAAATGTTGATCCAAGCAAGTCGTTTTCATACATAAAAATTAGAAAAATATAAAATCACGTACGAAAACGTGCTTGGCTCAAAATTTTATTTTCGCTAAATCTTTATAATGCTATTGACAACAACTTGACCGATCGCGATTTTCAATAATAAATAATTAATAATTCCATATTCAATAATTTTATATCTTTAAAAATATTCCATTGTGCAAGCGAGATAGCGGCGCGCCGTATGCTGCCCCTTAAACAGAAGAAATAATAGAGTAGGTAGCATAATATCATAATATGTACTTAAAGTCATATTATGCTACCTACAGTCAGTAAAGTCAGTCAAAGTCAGAGTAATGAACCACAAGGATCACTTTAAAACGGTTTAAAAAGAAGAAAAAAAAAAAGCTTCTTTAACTTTGAACTTAGGTGCCAGTTCCAGGCGATCAAGCCTAGAAGAATAGTCAGCAAACTCTCACGCGGGTGGCGCTAAATGTATTACTAGGTACATAGTTATTACAGAACTAGTTGAGCCCCGCGGTTTCACCCGCGCACATTCAAATCCCGGTATTGCTACGGGATACTCGTAAAAAGCATATCTGCTATTCCAGACAATAATGTATCTCTCTGCCAAGTTTCATCCAGATCCGTTCAGCCGTTCCGGCGTGTAAGAGTAACAAACATCCCTCCATCCATCCATCCATACTTACAAACTTTCGCGTTTATAATAAAACAATATAATCGATGATCATTCAGTATTGAACCTTGAACCTGTGTCAGAGAAGTGGTCTTCACTTCACGTGTGTCAAAATAGAAGTTACTATGGATCCACGTTACAATCGGACGTGACAAGGGATGCCCTACATTCTATTAGGTATAATCCAGTACGAACATTGAGAGGCATATAAGGATAGCCCACGTCGCAATGTACCTACCTATCATAGACTTAGTAAAGTTAGAGACACATAAAACCCTAAGGCCCTTATTCGACTTTTCCTAGACAGTATACCTACAGTATACCTAGTTACGTTACAATTAACGCTGAATTAGTTAATTCGATACAATTTTTTTTTTACATTTGGTACAGGTGAACTGAAAAAAATATGAAACTTTGAAAGCCATAAATGGCTGTGTATGCGGTAAGCGTAAAATCAAAATTATAAATTTTCTTGTCTATTTTTTCAGTTTTCTTATTCAACATAGTTTTCTGTATGTCTCCTATGTTTTTGTGACACCAACAACACCAATTAAGAGATTTTATTTGATTACTTAGTTACTCTACTTAATCATGGGAGCGATCTCTACCAAAACTTTACCTACCGTCTACCTAAATAATGTAAAACCCCTAGCAAAGTAATGAACGACAGAAAACCAGCACTCAAACACGTTTAACGAACGATAAATACCAGACGCTGAAGGATAGACTGTTGCAAGTTTATGAAGAAAGCGCGGAAAGGCAATTCCAGAAGCTGGTAGGGGAAATGGAATTGGGCGCTCAGAAACCATCTCAACTTCTCCGAAAAATGAAAGACTTGGGAAGAAAGACACAGATCACGTCGGGGTCACCACTGTCGGGGAGACTGTCGGAGGGTTGACTCTATTTAAATGTCTGATGGGGCAGGAGCAATCAATGATAGAAAGTGTCTTATTTGAATTTACTGTTTATTTCGACTCACACGAATGGTTAAAGGCGACTGCCGGGGCGCGGTGCTCGTAACGGCTTCTATAATTAAAACTGCTAACTCGCACAATCCACGTCACTGCATACAACATAGTTAGCACCGAGACCCCACATTTACGTTACACTTCACGTTGAAGAGTTGTCGAAAACGCGCTCCAGTGTGAGAGAAGCCAAACGGTGCGGTGCGGTTGCGGCGCCGCGCCGGAGCGGTGTCGCTGCGGCGTCCTGGAGCCTTATTCACTATGACCATTTGCACCGCGATCACAGCTAAGCCAAGGCAGCCGGTGTCATACGGTCAGGGCAAAGTATCTCCTATATCATAAAGAATAAAGCCCAACATCAAGTTTTGACGTTTCACGGTTTGGGGCAAGGAATCTCCTATTGTCATAGAGCATAATGCCCCTGCATATAAAAATCAATGATATGCCAGACCGTGCGTTCCGACGCCGCACCGCTTTTTAGCACACCGCACTTCGATTGAGACTGGCTAGGTCCCCGCTCCGCATACTACGGCGCCGCATACCACATGTGTACGTACAGTTATGCGGCAAAATGTTTGCGGTGCGGCGCCGCACCGTACCGTGAGGCTTCTCTCTTAGTGCTCGTTCAAAATAATGGAGGTAATCACCAACCTGATTTCTAATTTAAATGTAAAGGCCACCATCTACTAAAGAGGTCTATAAAATCATCAGTAAAATCCCGTTTGATAGACGTCAGTTTATACCCCGGAACAGAGATAATTGTGCAAAGGAGGAATTTGATTGGTTGTTAATAAACGAAATAATGTAATGCGTTAGTATGTTTGCCCTTAAAACATTTAAAATGTGCCAAGGCAGAACTTCCATTAAGGCAGTATATAATCTCCTTTTTTTATCTTTTTTTCAAATACTGAAACACGGAACTGTTTCCTAATCAGAAAAACGGTCACTCATCCAGTTTACCATCTAGGAGTACACGTAATTTCATAGATTCTAACGCAGCTCTCAGCTGTCAAACTAGTTAATGTCAGATTGTCAGACTAATGTCAATTATTGCCTCCAAAAATGTGCGTCGTCCGTCATCTTTTCCTTTCCGAAAAAACGCGTGTGTTCGCAATAAAATGGTGAATTACTAAATAAATCTTAAATTTCATTGGACTCTAATCAACCAATTACATAAAATAACAAGTATCACCCGTTACATACACTTTTCCCGCATCTGCTTTACACTGGTATCAATAATGGTACCTACAGAATAGTACTAATGTATCTTTATCAATGTTGACAGGGCGTAGGGCACGTGCCTTGCGATACACCGCACGTGTATTTGGGATATAGATAGGCCTGTCATTTGACAGCCACCACAGCTCCTTTGGTAGTAGCCACGGAAAATGTACTTACTACATTTCTGTAGTACTTTCTGAAACTAAGCCACCATCCTTCACCGTACTTTACCGTCTTTAAGATGGCCTTCATTTGTTTTGAAAAAAAAAATGGTGGCGGTTTCAATTTATTCAAGTGATTAAAGTAGTACACAGTCGCGTCAAATATTTATAATATTTAACTTCAAAGAGTAATGTCTCGACGTCGAATATCAAGTTAAATAAGTAACATGCCAGGTACTCGAGAAATTGCTTTCTGCTTCTAATATTTTAGGAACCTCAAGATCCTTGGGGTTGAAGAGGTCTTATCCTCGTTTAAGCCTGAGGAAAGCTCTTCACTTAAGTTACCTTAATTATTTACTTTCGTTCGTGCAATAAGTTGTTACATTTGTAGATTAAATAAATAAATAATAATAAACCTTTTTTATTTCCTTATTAACTAAAATAACATATTAACAAAAAATAAATAAATACATTTAAATTTAAAATACAATTAAAATAAGATACATTTTAGATTCGATTTTGATTATAATTACGAAAAAAACATTTACATGACTAATATTTGAATTTCCTTACATAATAAATGCATGTATTTACATGCATTTATTAATTAAATAAATTTGAACTATGAGTAGGAAGGTACCTGCCTAATGTTAATAAGGACCTCTCAACGAGTAAAAGCCTCCTCCAAATAAATACTGGCGGATATTTCACACAATGTTATCTAACCCCAAACGAATGTTTTGCCTAAGCAGCTAGCATGCACTATGGAAATGTGATATAATACTTAGTTAGGGTATATTTTTATGAACCCACGGCCAACAGCACAGAAGGCAGACTTCTACCAACTGAGCTGTGAGATGAGGGCTGAAAAGTCGTCAAAATACGTTTATTCAATAAAATATCAAGGACCATCTAGAAACGTCTTAAAACTAGGTTACTCTAGTGCCAGTTCAAAAAACATCAAACAAAACAGACATAGGTACATAACTTATTAGAAAGTAGATTTTTACCAAATAATGGCATCACTCTCATTAGAAAAACTCTTGAGTCTTAAGCTCGCCTTTTAACATGTAGTTTATAATCACAGCTATGCTAATTATCTTCTAACAATAAAGGATTTTAGAATTTATTTAAACGTTTCATTAAACCAAATGATATACCAGGATAATTCAACTAATCTAACTCAGTTCCCATCAGAATTCATCTACGAAACATTCATTCATTTATTATAATAACAATTTGATGTAATGCATAACAAAAGTATAAATAACTAAGTAAAGATGTCGATTTAGACCTCTTCTGCACGAGTGTTAAATCAGCCAGGCAGCGAATGAACAGGGAGTTCTTCAATCAATCCCAATCCCAACTAATATTATAAATGCGAAAGTAACTCTGTCTGTCTGTCTGTCTGTCTGTTACGCTTTCCCGCTTAAACCTCTCAACCGATTTTGATGAAATTTGGCACAGACAATCTTTAGACCCTGAGAAAGAACATAGGCTACCTTTTATAAATGCGAAAGTAACTCTGTCTGTCTGTCTGTCTGTCTGTTACGCTTTCCCGCTTAAACCTCTCAACCGATTTTGATGAAATTTGGCACAGACAATCTTTAGACCCTGAGAAAGAACATAGGCTACCTTTTATTGCGAAAAAAAGAGATGAAGAGATTAAAAGTACGCAGACGAAGTTGCGGGTACCAGCTAGTAGTGAATAAAACGTACATAGGTATAATTATCATTATGTTCACTACTTTATCTTTCTTTTATTGTTTTTTCAGGTATTGTGTTGACTGCGGTGCTCACATTAATGTTTATGCTTTTATAATGTTGTTTTAACCGTGAAAACCTTTTATTGGCTTTTGCGTTTTTATATCTGCTATGTTATTTTAGTTATATTAAGCTGTTGGTTTTCCAATAAATAAATAAATAAAATAAAAGGTAATAAGCCGAATTAAGCCCCGCTGTGGCAGCGGCCGGTGAGCTTACACTTTAAAGTGCTCTTAAAGCTCTTAAATAAATTGAAATTGATCTGATCCAAAAGGGTTGTCAGCATTCAGTGCCGTAAATACATGACCCGAAATACGATCACTGAAACAGACTTAAACTCAATCATACTAGGTATTATTATATAAACGCGAAAGTTTGTAAGTATGGATGTTTGTTACTTTTTCACGCCGGAACGGCTGAATGGATCTGGATGAAACTTGACAGAGAGATAGATTATGGTCTGGAATAGCACATAGGCTACTTTTTATCCCGTGGGAATACCGGGATTTAAATCTGCGCGGGTAAAACCGCAGGGCGCAACTAGTTTGAAAAAAACGTACAATTAAAATTGTACTTTGGATAAATAATATAAACTAGCGGTTGTTCGCGATTTTGTCAAACATTTTGCATCTCAATATTTTTATATCACACGAAAGTTCACTCATGTCTTAGCCAAAGAGCGACTGCTCACCCATTTTTAAGGGTCCGGCGACAGCGGCTCGCAATTTCGAGGTGCGATTGGCTATTATTTCATTTTATTTCATTTCGGGGAGGTTGTTTGAAAGAATAAATCTAAAGTGACACGCATAAATACTGTTCGAACACAAATAATACAATAATATAAGGGAAATGTGCTTGAGTCAGAAATCATTTTGGTATTAGGTAAACGTAAGACCAAACATACTAATACTAAAATGATTTCTGATTCGGACATGTTTCCCGTATATTATTGTATTATTTGTGTTCGAACAGTATTTATGCGTGTCACTTTAGAGTTATTCTTTCAAACAACCTCCCCGAAATGAAATAATAGCCAATCGCACCTCGAAATTGCGAGCCGCTGTCGCCGGAGCCTTAATCTACAAAGTTTACGCGCTACGTAGCAGGTCTACGGGATGGGTCAACGTCAGGCTACGAGGCTACGATGAGGAATTTAATAAAAGCACAGTGAAATCCTAAATTATATTTCTCAGTTTTATGGAGACGATAACTTCCCTTTTAAACGGTTAAGTGACGACTTTTATTGGAAACTGAATGGTGAAGTGAAGTTATATTGAATTGTAATTCGCGCTTAGGATATATTTCTGCCGCCGAGCAGCGTTGCTGTGTTTAGTTAGTAGCAGTGTTTTTGAAGTTTTAAATCATAACATTTTTATTGCTGAATTTTTGTATGTATAGCTTGCCAATAAGCTCCCATATAACTACGTAAGTTATAGATATTTGAATACTTCCTAAAATAACAGTTTTAAAAATTCATTACTTCTGATTATAAACGAAAAGTAATAACGGTCTTTTTGTTGAAACATTGTAGAGGAATTACTTTACCTTTACTAACATAGGTTGACGACCTCAGTGGCGCAGCGGGCCAGAGTCCGCCTGCAACGCAGAGGTTGCGGGTTCGATTCGCGCCTCGGAACAAATTTGTGTACGATCTGCAGAAATTTGTTCAGTCGGTCTAGTGTTTTCTATATATAATTATCAAAAATAGCTATCTATGTAAATATATAATATATTAAACATATCAGTTATCTAGTACCCATAACACAAGCTTTGAGTAGCTTACTTTGGGGCTAGATGGTGCTGTGTGGATTGTTCAGCATTATTTATTTATTTTTATTTATAGGTACTACTATTATTTGTGATGTTATTAACCCCGTCACCGCTTTGGCCTCTGAGTTAGACTTCAAAATAAAAGAGTTGAAGAGCGGCTCCAAAGAAAAATGCTCAAGTTTGAAAAGGTAATTTGACTTCTTTAATAGGATTTCGTTGGAAATAACTTACTTTGGCAGGTATACTTCTTCTGAGGTAGATTATTCGTGATAGATAATTTCACGCACTAGCAGTAGGCGAACATTATACATATAACAACTCCAGGATTTACGCTGTTCACCCTGACAGCTTTCGGAGCAAGTTACAAAGCCACACATCTGAACTGATCTACTGACGCCTTTGAAACATGTAAACAAGAGGTCGCGTCACGCAAAAAGAACGCTGGAAGGAGGGGGAGGGCGTGATAGCACGAGTGTTTTGTAAGCGCAAGGACATCCCCTGCATTGTTTTCCAGCATTCTTTTTGGTTGACGCGACCTTTACGTGAATAGGATTATATAGATCCTTCCCTGGTTGATCTATATAATCCTACTAGTTGTGCCCGGTATTCCCACGGGATAAAAAGTAGCCTATGTGTTATTCCACACTATAATGTATCTCTCTGTTAAGTTTCATCCAGATCCGTTCAGCCGTTCCGGCGTGAAAGAGTAACAAACATACATCCATCCTCCATCGATCCATCCATCCATACATCCATCCATCTATCCATACTTACAAACTTTCACGTTTATAATATTAACTAGCTGAACCCGCGGCTTTGCTCGCGCCAAGGAATTCAAAGTTTCATACAAACTTTCATGCCCTATTTCATCCCCTTGCATGCCAAATTTCAGCCCGATCCGTCCAGTGGTTTGGGCTTTGCGTTGATAGATCACTATTTCAGTCTGTCAGTCAGTCAGTCACCTTTGAGTTATATATATTTAGATTACTAGCGACCCGCCCGCGCGCCCCTGCTTCGCACGGGTGCACATTATTTTCTACTATATCATGCATGTATTATACATATAAACCTGCCTCTTGAATCACTCTATCTATTAAAAAAACGCATCAAAATCCGTTGCGTAGTTTTAAAGATTTAAGCATACAAAGGGACATAGAGATATAGGGACAGTAAAACGACTTTGTTTTATACTATGTAGTGAAGTGATAAGGTGCAACAAATACAACTAATTAAGACACGTAGTCGCTGGCAATAAGCCATTTAAAATCTTGTCCCGTGCACAATACGAGTAGCATAGCGTTAATAGGGGCATTTATTTATTTATTTATTTATTTAAATTCACAAAACAGATTACAATCAATTAAGCAATAATAAAAAAGTTACAGTTCATACTTTCTTAGATCTAGATTCGTAATCAAATATGTGAATATGACAATTGTATAGTGTTGCATGCATTAAATATTAATTTCCCTAAAACTAAAAAAAACAGCAAAGGGCATTAATTATAATTATTGGATTCATAATATTTCGTTAGCAAACTGTAAACACACCGTTTATACCTGCTAACGTTACCATCAAAAATATCTACATTAATAAAATTAGATCAAATTAGCCCCCGATGTTGTATAAATCATCTAGACTACAAAAAATCCCAAGGCCGGTTCTATGCCCGACGACCTCAGTGGCGCAGCGGGCGAGTCCGCCTGCGACGCAAGAGGGGTTCGATTCGCGCCTCGGAACAAATTTGTGTACGATCTGCAGAAATTTGTTCCGTTGGTCTGGGTGTTTATGTATAGTAAAAAATATCTATCTTTGTAAGTATGTAACGTATTAAATATATCAGTCATCTAGTACCCATAACACAAGCTTTGAGTGGCTTACTTTGGGGCTAGACTGTGCTGTGTGGATTGTCCAGCATTATTTATTTATGCAGGCTGAGTTAGGTCAATAACCAGCGTTTTCAATTTCGCTTGAAATAGTCCTAATTCTTCACGCTAAAATTACTTTAGAATCAGGCCGCATCGCGAAAATGAATAAGCAAATCCGAGCTTTCGCTAACTGTTTCAATCTGGAAATATTTAATTTAAGACTAAAATAGACGCGAACACATTTTTTTGTTTTAAGGTCACATCAAAAACTATACTTTTACCAAGCGAGATCTAAATACGACGCACTGTGAAGGTGTGTTTGGCGCGCGGATGTCGTGATATAAATGATGCACACATACCCTGTTGCTTAGACTCAACCACGCTTGGAACTTGAAACAATACAGGGTGTCCCAAAAATAGTGTCAAGCGAAAGTCCAGAGATAGAACACCCCTTGGAGTAGCCGAATTTTATTTATTTATTTCTTTCAATTATTTTATGTTGTTATAACAACAGAATTTGTAAGTCGAATATTTTTAAAAATTCGGAAAAAAATCGTGGAATATACAGGAGGGTGATTCGGGTACCCCAAGGCCAAGGGATTCCATCTCAGGACTTTCGCTTTACACTATTTTTTGGGACACCCTGTATAGTTTCAGAACAAATTTATTCCCAATGAATTCTTATTCGCAGTGCGTTTGGGTCACTTCTGTATAATTAATGTCCAAAGTAAAATTCGATACAAATGCTATTTAAAGGTAAACTTTGTTAAAGCTAAATATATTTCTTTTTGACCGAATAAATAGACCTCTATTTAGAGGCCAGTACACTCAAACGTTTTCCAGTTAGTTGTTTTTGCGAATATCTGATGAAAAAGGTGGACTCACCTCTTGTTAGAGGGTCCACTTTTTATAACAATTGCATCATCATTCATCGGTGCTCCATATTGCATCTAAATTCACATAATGAAAGTTCATTTTACATTGATGATGATGATGACAAAAAAGGCCACCACTCAGCATTTGCTGTATGAGCTCGAGCCCATACAGCGCTGGTTTTCAGTGGCATACATACATTGCAGTCTGGAGAAAAGGTCACGCCTACGCGACGCTACGTACGCGCCTATAGATTACTAACATTTATTTGATAACTCAAGCTAATCTCATCTCTAGTTGAGGTTAAAGGTCTTAGCTTTGCTTTTGTGAAAAGCGATGCCCGTTAAAATTTACGTGTTGTGGCAACACTCACCCTAGTGACCGTGGATTTCGCGATGAGTTTTCAATTTGATATTATTTAGCAAAGTCACCGATCACTAGAGCTAGTGTTGGGTAGGACACGGTTTCAAAATGAGTTTGAGTGAGGCCCTCGTTTTATTTCGTGAGGTGGGACAATGTCATGCTTCAAATGTCATGTCACACAATGTCATATTGTGAAGTACCGTAAAATGGGGTGGATAGAATTCCAGGGGTGAATGAAAATGAAACAAAAAAAGCAATTATTAACAAACATTTGAATACGCAACATTTTCAAATAAAAACACCAAATTCTACATATGTAGAATTTGGTGTTTTTACTTGAAAATGTTTGTTAATAATAGCTTTTTTTGTTTCATTTTCATTCACCCCTGGAATTCTATCCATCCCATTTTACCCCGGTACCTAGTCCTAGTTTCCTCTACTCATTTCATTTGTCATTGATGAAAATCTGTCACACAGCGTCACATCAACGATGCCATTTCATTCAACGTGATACGAGCCCGCTCATTTCGGTCACACAATACTCACTCACTCCTTACAATGAAATTTTCCTCGCTCGTCCCGCTCGCGCAAGTGACGTCGTCGTCTCAGTCAGGCAGTGAGCGACTGTGTATGGAGCATGACAAAAAAGAGGTGGTACATGAATTGAAAACGAGGACCGGGACATTTGTGAGCG
Source organism: Plemyria rubiginata (assembly GCA_963576535.1). Lineage (NCBI taxonomy): Eukaryota > Metazoa > Arthropoda > Insecta > Lepidoptera > Geometridae > Plemyria > Plemyria rubiginata. The sequence continues at coordinate 1,219,667 of OY754916.1, read as the reverse complement.
AATGAGTGTGACAATCGAGGTGCCTCACGTATGTCCTACTCAATACTAACTAGAGCGATCCCCGTGAGTGTTTTGAGTGTCACGTGACCAAAGTGAGCGCGGATCCAATAGGTGAAGCTCGTGATTTTGTTGTTTATTTATTTGAATCTAACATCAATATCGTATGCATCAATTACATTAATTAAAACAATCAAATCAAATAAATACAGGCTTCACATTTTTAGAATTGATTTGCTCTGCAATGGCGTTTATGTTTTATAAAATGGCTATAATTTTATCCGACTTCAAAAAAAGAAGGTTCTCAATTAGTTTTTTATTTATGTTGGTAGTTTTTGCGTTAGGATATTTTTCAGTGCATTTGAAGTTTGTTTTTTTGAGAGTTACGTATTAGCACTCAAATGTTTCTTACTTGGAAAAATATTCAAGCTTATTAGCTGCATTGCAATACTATTGACCTATTAGTGTTGACGACCTCAGTGGCGCAGCGGGCGAGAGTCCGCCTGCGACGCAAGAGGTTGCGGGTTCGATTCTCGCCTCGGAACAAATTTGTGTATGATCTGCACAAATTTGTTCCGTTGGTTGGTTGTTTTCTATGTATGATAAAAAATATATATGTATCTATGTAAGTATATAATGTATTAAATAGATCAGTTATCTAGTATCCATCCATCCATTTTATTTTATTTTTATTTTTTCTCTTAATACTACCGATTATATATTTATATTATTATACACTAAATTACTCATTTTGTTAAGTCCAAACCGATCCAACTTATATAACTTATATATTACTAGCTGATCCCGCGGCTTTGCTCGCGCTCGTTTACTTTGAAAATCTCATACAAACTTTCATCCCCTATTTTATCCCCTTGGGGGTAGAATTGATCAAAATCCTTTCTTAGCGGATGCCTTCGTCATAACATCTACCTGCATGCCAAATTTCAGCCCGATCCGTCCAGTGGTTTGGGCTGTGCGTTGATAGATCACTATGTCAGTCAGTCAGTCACCTTTGAGTTATATATATTTAGATTATGTAACGTCCCAAATCGTTGTTATTATTATTATTATTAATTAGCCATACATGTGTATACCAAACAACTCATTTGCAATAAAGTTCGTGCGTCACCTAAGCCTTGTGCTGAAAACCAGCGCTGAGAATTAGTTCTCAGCTGATTCTGAGCTCTGGGCCTTTTATACGGACTGTACATGGCAGCGTTCCGCGTGCATATTGCGTGGATATGACACGCACACTCAATTTTCTGTGTTCGTTTTTTTCTCTCCATAAGTGTCATTTCTGCGTTAGCCTATCTAGTATAATTAGCTTAGTTCCCTTTTTATATGTTCCGTGCAACTGTCCTTTAGCTGTCATGTGTGGTATGTATGAATAAATGTCTTTTCTTTCTTTCTTTCTTCCTTTCATAAGCTTTGAGTAGCTTTCTTTGGGGCTAGGTAGTGCTGTGGATTGTCCAGCATTATATATTTATTTATTTATGTATTTGTGCACTTAGCAACATGTATTAAAAAAATTATGCTCTAAAATCTTTTATACATGTTGTCTGTGACCATAGGAACCCCAATTTACAGAGTATTAATAGTTCGACATACCTACCTTTCCCGTTTAATGTACCCACCTACATTTATCGCAGCTTTGCAGGTACAAATACTAGAGCGATCCAATTTATTGAGTTAACCCTCCTAGTCTGATGGGAAATGTAACCTGATTAAACCCCGGTTAACTAGGACGTTTGCCCTCCTATCTGACTCAAATTCTGTGCAGATTTATTTCCTGGCAACGATTAGTCAGTGACGTCAGTTACTCAGTCTGAAGTGGTTTAGTTTGTCTATGTATGGAAATTAATGGCAAAAAATCCCACACAGCTTCACGACTCATACCCAGGCACGGTAGATACCTATCCTTTCGGATCTCTCAGTACCAAGTACCTACTCAAAATTCTTTGCATGTCTATGGTTGGTAGAGGTTTACACACATGCCCATATTTTGCAGTAGTTGGTATTCCCTACATGATAGGTATTGAGTATCAACCACTGATTTCTATTATTATAATAAATAATACTGGACAATCCATACAGCACCATCTACCCCCAAAGTAAGCTACTCAAAGCTTGGTACGGACTGATATATTTAATCCTACTAATATTATAAAAGTGAAAGTTTGTAAGTATGGATGGATGGATGGATGGATGTTTGTTTGTTACTCTTTCACGCCGAAACGGCTGAACGGATCTGAATGAAACTTGGCAGAGAGATACATTATAGTCTGGAATAACACATAGGCACTTTTTATCCCGTGGGAATACCGGGATTTAAATCTGCGCGGGTGAAACCGCGGGGCGCAACTAGTACATTATATACTTACATAGAGATATTTTTTATTATACATAGAAAGCACCCAGACCAACGAAACAAATTTCTGCAGATCGTACACAAATTTGTTCCGAGGCAGGAATCGAACCCGCAACCTCTTGCGTCGCAGGCAGACTCTCGCCTCTGCGCCACTGAGGTCGTCATTATTACTTATTAAGTAGGTACACTGTCTATAACAGAGCAGTGGTCTCAACAAGAGAAAAAAGCTTTATAAAAACCTCCGTGTAATACGTTCTCCGTCACTTCAAAAGTCCATTTGTGTCAGAAAGTTGTGTAGCTTTCTGCGAGAAAACCTTCACACGATTTTTCATCGCTTTGAAGAATGTACTTTGATGTGTGTTGGTTATGAGTTATACCAAAATGTTCTAGAGAAAAGCCACACGAAATAGAACAGCTGTGTCGGCGGATCAAGGATTTTCTGTCCTTTATTTATACAGGAAATGAAACTTGTTCAAAAACAGTGTTCGCATCTCGAAGGCTGTTCAGCAATTTTAGTTTTAAGATATCTGTTTATATGTGATACTAGCTGATCCCGCGGCTTTGCTCGCGCTCGTTTACTTTGAAAATCTCATACAAACTTTCATCCCCTATTTTATCCCCTTGGGGGTAGAATTGATCAAAATCCTTTCTTAGCGGATGCCTACGTCATAACATCTACCTGCATGCCAAATTTCAGCTCGATCCGTCCAGTGGTTTGGGCTGTGCGTTGATAGGTCACTATGTCAGTCAGTCAGTCAGTCACCTTTTGATAGATCACTATGTCAGTCAGTCAGTCAGTCAGTCACCTTTGAGTTATATTATATTTAGATTTAGATTAGAGATTTTGTTGTAATGGCTGGTTTGTGAACCTATTAATAAAAATAATAAAAAAAACCGCCCTCACAGTTTACTTGGTAGTAATTCTCCTTTCTGCGCCGTAAAAAAGTGTAGCAATGGTACAAAAGAAGGCAATTTTAGGACTTACTTTGACTTAATAACTGAAACTGTATGAAAGATGACAAATGTGTTATATTAAATTTGCCCTACTGGCACATAATGAATATTACACGTGGTATTTTATCACGATTAACCTACGAATAAATAACATATATTCGTAGCGTTTTACATTTACTTTCGCGTCGTTTAGACTATTACAATAGCCGCCGTGGTCGCGGGCAGACTATTAGGCGACCTTTGAACTAAATAAACACAAAAACAATATTAATGGAAAAATGAAATTATAACCACCTTTAAATCCCGATAGCCTGGTATATTACATGTTCCGCCATATTGAAATCAATAACATACGTAGAACATACCTAGGTCGCGCTTATAATTTTATGTATTATGCTACCGACGTGGTTTCAAAGATGATGTCGCGTAGCGGGATGTAGGCATGTGGGGAGTTTCAATACGTGATAGAATCTGAATCGAGAGGAGCTCATATTAAATGCGGTTTGACATAGGTACGTAATGATTACGCCAACTTTTTTAAGTAATATATAAGCTGCTTTTCAGGCCATATGGCGGGCCAGTAACAAAACCTGTATCTATTGGTGGTCTGGTAGGGATAACTTTAAGTTATATGACAGCGCATTGTATCTCTTCTTCTAGCTTTTCTAAGTATATATAATAGGTGATTTTTGAAACGAGACAGAAAGGACAGGACCTTAACGATTATACTTCCAGGAAAAATTTCCTAGGAGACCATCTACGTAATGGCTCTTTGAGATATTCTGAACTGATGCATTCACAAATTATGGAAAAACGTACAGACAGAGTCAGCTAAAAAAAATACCAAAAATTTAGGTTTATTTATTCCTATCGGTCCTATTTCATGTAAAGGTTCAAGGCTTTGGTTTTGAATTTTGGTTATTTTGATTCCCGTCGGTGTCGGATTCGGCACGGAATTCAATTTTTGAATTTAGAATACGATGGCTCCCTAAAACCCTTGTCGATAACGAACTTTACGCGATTTTGACATTTTCACACAAAGCTCGACATATTTTTTCTTGCCAAACGATTCAGTATCCAAAATTTTAGTGCCATGCGTGAGTATAATGTCCAACCGCGGGTATCGAAGCCACACCTCAAGCATTTAATAAACTTAATATGACTTCTGCCCTTAGTTTCACTTTGTTGCCAGACTGTCACGACTTTGATAAACTCGCTAAATTGAACAAATTATGGGTCAACTGGGGCTAGACTCTCCGTAGAGACTTAAAATAGACAACGCGCGGTTTCATCCCCTTTCCGAGAATACTTAAATGTGCTGCATTTATACACGTTGCGACGATGTTTT